>OZ023317.1:31956854-32679354 GCA_964007375.1 Ophion obscuratus | reverse complement strand
ACTCTCGATTCTATGTACTCCCGATCTTTTCTTCCCTCAATTTCCTTCTCGTTTCCCCTTTCTCTCCTCTCGCGCAGTGACAATTCAAAGACGGTTACCGATCAACCAACCAAGCATCATCAATTCCCTCTTCCTCTCTTTCGCGCCGTAAAAAAGTCGCTCTCGGCCGAAATAAATAATACGGGCTCAGTCTCGCCATCGTGATTTTAAAATAACGAAGAGAAAAAAAAGTATTTCGTTTTTTTAGCTTAACGAAGTGATACTTCTCGAGAGATAAAGGAACGTGCATAATTTTGCTTTCGCGAGATCACTGACGCGCCTCATCCCGTATATTTTATTTGGACACTCGTATGTAGTGGTGCAGGCACAGAATATAATTCATTCCATTTCGCTATCGCCAATTGGGATAAACGCCACTGCGAAATGAAAGATAAATGTATTTTGCGAAAAGTACTTTCATTTCTAATGGAAATGCCGCGAGCGAATGGATTATTATACGAGAGGCTAGATGGTGAGTTTCGTTTGAGCCTCGCAAAGCAGCTATGAGAGGTGCAATCTTTTTTTTTGGCTCGCCGAAGAGAAGCTACCATTGTTGTTTGTTAATTAAGGAAATTGATGAAAGATTTGAGAGACCGTCATATCTCTCGCAGACATTCTCCTCATTTCCTTTTTCCACTCTGTGGCATCTTTGATTTCGTGTTTCGGCAATGTACGCGAATATCTATCTATAGGGTGTCTCAAAATGACCTGACATTTTTATTAATAAAACGTATTATTTTATTGAAAAGTACGAATATTTTTCATGTTATTATTAGGTACAAACATGGAGGTTGTGTGTGCAACACGATATCCGATAAATGGCATAAACGGCATGGACTTGGAAGACACATTCTTTCAACAAGTTGGCGCAACCTGCCACACTCCGGGCGACACAATGCAGTTATTGCAGACGAAGTTTCATGGTCGTGTTATCTCGCGCCGCAGCGATGTGAATTGGCAACCAAGATCGTGCCATTTGACGCCGTTGGACTTTTTTTCTTTGGGGTTTTCTGAATGGAAAAGTGTATGCCAATGATCCACAGACCATTCCGGAGCTCAAGGAAGCAATTGGACGCACCATTAAGGGGTCTTCTCACGTGAGACGTTAAAAAAAGGCAACGTTCGGGCATTTTTTTATAGGTTTATATTATAGATATGAATATAAAAGTTGTTACACTAAATAAACACACTTTCGAAATACATTAAACTAATTTTTTTATGTATTTATGTAACCCAAACAAACTTTAAACGCGTTTTTCTCGAAGCAACGTTTTTCGACGGGTTGTTGATAAAATGTTCGAAATTACTGAACCGATCCTTATGAAATTTTAACCACATATTCTTTGCTATAGCTATAGCGCATATCAAAGATTTTTTTGAATTTTGATATTTACTATTTCTTGCCAAAAAACGATGAAAACAAACACGTTTTTTTTGTTTTTTTTTTCGAAAAATGTCTGCCATTTTGTTATTTTTGCATATATCAAAAATCGTGTGAAATGCGCTATAGCCATTAACATTCTGAATCTAAAACCGTTTGATTTTTTTTGTTTCGGATGATCCATCTCCGAGATTTCATCGACAGCGCAGACCTACAATTTTTTAGGAATTTTTTTCAACTACCACTTTCGTCTATGAATAGTGACTCAATTAAGTCAATCATTTTTTTAAATGTATTTCGAAAGTGTATTCATTAAGCGGAGGTACCTGAGTAAAAGGCGAGAAAAACAGGTAAACTTCGGGAATTTTTATTTCAAAAACTAATGTTTCGATTGGATCCGGGTTTTTTTAAATTGGAAAATATGTACATTGAGGTATGTTTAGGAATTTTTAAAAATAAATTCCTTGACTGGAAGCGCCGTTGTTGTGATCAGCGTCAGACGTGTTGTTCATTGACATGGCTTGTGGTCCCAAGGATTCCGGGCAGTCGGTTTATCTCAAACATGAAAACGCAACGGATTCTTGAAATATAACATACAAAGGAGTTCGCCTCGTAGGATTTTTTTTAAATTTTCATTTTTGACGCAATTGCGACCGTTTTAATTTAACATTCGTTTTTCGTTCGCAATTTCCGACGATTTTGGTTGCATAAAAAAAACAATGTTTCAATCAAATGAAAAACCCCTACGAGGCGAACTTCTTTGTATATTATATTTCAAGAATCCGTTGCGTTTTCATGTTTCAAATCAACTGACTGCGCGGAATCCTTGGCACCACCAACGAACAACACGTCTGACGCTGGCCACAACAACGGTGCTTCCAGTCAACGAATTTATTTTAAAAAATTCCTAGACATACCTCAATGTACATATTTTCCAATTAAAAAAACCCGTATCCAATCGAAACATTAGTTTTTGAGATAAAAATTTCCGAAGTTTACCTGTTTTTCTCGCCGTTTACTCAGGTACCTCGCCTTAAGTGCAACAACTTTGATATCAATATCTATAATATAGACCTATCAAAAAAATTCATGAAAATAGCCTTTTTTAGCGTCTAAAGTGAGAAAACCTCTCAATGAAATTGGTCCGCAATTGTGCCAAAATTTTATTGAGAATTTCGTCAAAAGAGTGAACGTTTGCAAACAGGGATGATGCGGCCATTTATCGGATACTGTATTCCACACATAACCTCCATGTTTGTACCTTATATTAAAATAAAAATACATTCTCTTTATATTAAAATCAAAACCTTATATTAAACCCTATATTAACCTTATATTAAATTACCCTATATTAATTAACCTTACCTAATATATTTATTATCCTTACCTAAATTACCCTATATTAACCTTATATTAAAATAAAAAATACACTTTTTACATAAATAATACGCCTTATTAATAAATGAAAATGTCAGGTGATTTTGGGGCACCCGATATATACGAGTACACAGTAGTGAATCGTTTTCTCCTATGGAGGCTTCGTTATGAAATCGATCAGCGGCGTATTGTGCTCAAGTTATCAGGCCCTTGAGTTCGTACTGGCAATGAATGGATACCGAGGCTTATCTATTTCGAAATGTCAGCTGCACACCGTTCGATGTTGCGCGATTGTAAAACGCGTTTCTGTGAATGTGACGGGTTCTTCGTTGATGACTGGTTGGGAAACAATGGTGGATGGAAAAAATACGAGCGAGGGAAATTATTTATGAAAAACGAAAAACTTTCCGCCGACCACTTGCCGCCTAGTTTCCATCGGAATAAAGTAGAACTTCGTCCGAAGTCTACGTTGACCGTAATTCCAAAGTATCAAGTGTCGTTTACGAACGCCTCATCAACCGAGGACATGCCTCTGCCTTCCTCTAACTAGGTCGAGCCAAGTCACGATAGACATCCTTGCCGCGAGAAAATTCATCCTCAGCCAGCTTCGTAAAACCCTTTCGCGGTATGAAACACGCAGTTCGTCATATTCGTTTTACGAGAAACGGCAAGCCAGGTATGCGCCGGTGATTTCTCAAGGGTGCAATTATCGCGGTGCGGGAACTAGGTCGATTAGGATAACGCGAGGCCGCGGTGGAACCTCCCAGGTAACCTCTAATTGACTCCTTCCAGATTCGGTTTCAACCGAAGAGACTAGAGTGCAGGGATCCGGACTCTTTAGCAAAGATGCCGTCAGAAGCGTCCGTCAAACTGCGGTTTTACAACCAGACTGTTTCTCTTGTGTTTCGAGCGACTTGAGGTACTTGATGGGCCAACCGTATAATTTTACTTGTGAAAAGTTGGAAGCGTAACCCTTTGCAAAATCATAAAATAATGAGATTCAACTTTCCACCGTTGGGACGTAGGGAAAATTAATATTTCTGAATTCCTTCAAGAAGGGTCAAGGATTGTGACGGGTAAAAAAAATCGATTTTTTTTTTCGTTCTCTCAAAGTAAATATATTCAAGTCAATGTTTCAAAAAGTTCAAGTTAAGATATCGAAAATTCACGAGTTACAGACGATTTAGTGATTTTGTTTGGGTTGGTAGCGCATCGATTTATGTATACTAGAATTTTCTATTGCGTGTTTTTCGAAACGAGTTTTCTCGACCTGCCCAGAATCATAACTCTAGCTATAAGGGTCCGAATTTTTTTATTTTTTTTAAATCATAATGACCGTAGTTGCAGTAGCTATCGTTGTACGTAGCCTTTTTTATTTAGTATTTTTTAAGCCCGCAAATATTAGTAAAAGTTTCGCCAAAATTAATTTGTGATTTTTTTTTTTAAGTCGGTAAGGCACAACGAGAACTACATTAATATAGATTACAATATGTTTTTTTTTACTTTTCAGACCAACTATGTCAAGTTTACGATCCGACCGATGGACCACGTTTTTATAGAGGTTCTAGTATACCTCAAAAACGTAAATTTTTAATTTTGTATGCACAAATTTACGCGGAATGGGTTCAATGTATGCTTAATAACATACCTTGTTTTCCAAATCCCAAATGAATAATCTAGTAGACAAAAAATCTGATAAACGACCTTTTTCAGCCCGTCAGAGCGATATGCTTCCTTAAGGTAGTTCCGCTGCGAAAATCCCAACCAAAAGTTTACATACCATGTTCATGTTTAAAAGATTGATAATTGATTTAATCAGTAATAAATAAAATTAAAAACAACGCAATATTGACTCGGTACTAGTAGATAATACGATGGATATCATTTATTGCCGTAAAATATATTTTATATTGTGTTTTTGATCTACTATTGCCAGTGAACTTTTTGCCGGGACTGTCCAGGCTTTGCCCCAATTGTTTTTTTTCCAGGCTTTGCCAAGCTTTGCCAGGCTTTGTACCAAAATTGTGAGGGCTTCTCATGGTTATATCTTGGAAACTAGATGGTGAATGATTCTGATTTTTTTTCACATTATTCGTGATATCTTACTCTAGCTTATCCTCGCTTTTTATCAATTTCTTAATTTTAGTTTTGGCGGTAGAATTAATGATGCTCTGTTTGCCCATCATAACGCATTTGTTACGTGTAAGCCAAGCCAACTTTAAGTGTAAATATCTCAGGTTTGGGGTGGTCAAACTTATTCAAATTGCACAGATGTTTGGATAATGTATTAAATAACATATATGTCAAATTTCAACCATTTCTTAATTCCTAACACCAAAATCCCTCAACCGTTTTTAAAGATACTTATCTAGTGACTTACAATTTAGATCTACGAAAAAATCTGAAACTATGAGAATAAGGAAAATGGAACTTAGAAAAACTTTCGTTGCGAACTTCAGTACCAAATGAAATAAGACTTTTTATTTTGTTCATTCGCAGAGGAGAGCTTTTCTTGCTTTCACTATTCCTTAGTATGGCATGACTAAGGGGTCCTTTACTAAAATATGTAATTGCAAGACGTTCTAGTATCGATTACCGAGCCTTAGTAAAAATGAACATTCGGATGATCAGTGTCTGATTTATTCCTGCGGATTTATCAAACATCGTGAACCCATATATGTAGTACATCGGTTCACATGAACAAATAAGTTCATTAACAAAAAAGTTAACTGCAGCGACCAATGTTCGAGCAAGGGATTCACTCTGAACCAAAATAGTGACCCTGTGAATTAGGGCCACTGATTTATTAGTCATGCGGAGCTGTCATGCGAGAACCACAGTTCGAAACACACACTGAAAGCCCCAAAATTCTCACGAGAATAAATGCAATTTTATAATCGATTGTGACATATGACAAAATGTGGCTAGGTTCAAATATATTTGACAGGTTATGTCCCCATATCAAAGTTTTGGCCCGCCAATCAATGTACGTAAAACTGCTCCTGTACCAAGGGTTTACAAATTGAAAAACAGACATTCCTTATCATGTTACAATTTTTTAAAATATTGTAGTAGGTAAATTCGATGTTGTTGAAGTTTGCATCGTTGGAATGCAACGCATTTTTTTCTCACTGTCCTATTTTCATCATTTTTATTGTTATCTAAAATCATTTTCGATAGATTTAGATTGTACGTCTTCAATGAGGATCTTCAAAAAAGTTTGCCGTAACTTTGTTCTGCCAAAGAAAATTGACAATTAGGAAAAACTTATTTTTGTTGCGTTCCCCCGATGCAAACTGCAATATCATGATATTCGAACATTTTCATTTTTCAACTGACCGTTCACTATCTACTGCGCTACCTTAAGGCGGGATATATTTACATTCACAACAATAAAAAAATCGATTTTTTTTAAACGATGAACCTTCATATGTAGAATATTTATATAATATTTCTTCATTTTAATTACTGTCAAATAGTAAACTATACACGTCCTAAATGAATTAATTTTTTTTTTTTATAATTCAAAGTCTACGGGAAGCTGTTTGTATACTTGAATATACTATTAAAGTATACCTACTCTTTGATAAATGTAGAACAATTATTTTTTCTCGGGTTTGAAAAAAAAACGCGTTTAATAAAAACACTTTAACGTGCTATAAAAATGATTAAAAAATACTTTTTAAATGTCTTTTTTAATTCACTTAGAAGAAATGTTCATACTGAAGAAAATAAACTTTGGTTTGATTCAATAGATCGTTTATTTTTTTTTTTGCTATCGCACCCACCAATTTGGCAAAATCGTGGAAATAAAAACTGGAGAAAACACGTTTCGAAGTTTTTAATAGGAGGAAATATCAATATCAAATATCAATCGCTCCTCTGCTTTTGGCCTTGTATCTTCGAAAATATTTCTAATTGGCCTCTGTAACTTTGTAAAAATAATCTTGGGTAGTTTATCTATAGATTTAGGCAATTAAAAAAAAAAACGATTTTTTGGACGTTTTAATTCAGACTCCGGCCTGCATTTTTTCCCGTCGAAATAGATATCCCGCCTTAATGCTCTCGTGGATGTGCATATCGGGCCATCGCTGCAAATTTCGACCAACTGCGCGTTGTTCGATCATACTCTCCTCGAATGATTGATTGATGTTGCCTATTCATGGTCCTTCGATACTCTAATTTCCCCACAGTCTTTTCCGAGCTGACGTGGAAGTCCATGCAATGGAACACACGGGCCTGCACTCATATGCGGAAACTTCAGACGCTGTTTTGTTGTGCAAATTGATGGATAAGTCACGGAAAACGGAACGGTGAAGGTTGCGAGCTGTCACTGGGTATTCTGATGCCACACATCGTAGGGTGGTTCACAGAAGAGAGCGCAATTTTTCCTTCCTCGCTTTGAGAAGGTGGCCGGGGAGGGCGAGCAGTGCGGACCGGATCCTCCCGCAATGTAAACCCTTTGCGTTGCGTTTTTTTTACCAGAGGATAAGAGACACAGAGAGGAGAGAAGAATGCCCTCCTCATAGCTACTCTTTTTCTCATCTTCAGTATGGAAATTGTCCGAGAGGAACATTCTTCGTTCCCATTGTTACCATTGGCGAGATTCACTCACCATTGTCCGAGAATGATCGTATTGAAGTTCGGATCCTTTGAATGCAACGACGTTATTTTTTTTCCTATTGCTCAATTTTTTGCCACATTCGGGCTACGAATATCACTGAAATAGTCTCGGAGACTTTTATTAGGGATCCCTAACCTATAAATCGAAAAAAAGAATATAGATAGCGGGGTTGCGAAATTTGTAATAAAAAAGTAATGCTTTATTCATTACTTTTTGAATGGGTAATGAAAAAAATATTTCATTACCCATTACATTATATTTTGTAATGTAAAAAATGTTCATTGCTCATTACTTTGAAATTTGTAATGTAAAAAAATTTCATTACTCCTACGCATTACATTGCATTTTGTAATTACAAAATGTAATGTAATGCGTAACGATAAAAAAAATTCATTACACATTTTATTGTAATGGACAATGGACATTTCTTACATTACAAAGTGTAATGTAATGAGTAATGGAATTTTTTTACATTACAAAATTTAATATAATGAGTAATGGATTTTTTTACATTACAAAATATAAGGTAGTGAGTAATAGAATTTGTTCACATTACTAATGTAATGTAAAAAATCTCAATTCCTCATTACGAGGTAATATGGATTATTATTCGTTTCCCAATCGGTCAAGTCGACCCAGTGCAAAAACCGCAGCCCCTAATGGGAAACGAATTATAATCCTCATTACATTGTGATGAGTAATGGAGATTTTTGCATTGCATTGCATTAGTAATGTGAAAAAATTCCATTACTCATTACATTGGACTTTTAATGTAAAAAAAATCCATTACCCATTACATTGGACTTTGTAATGTAAAACATTTCCGATACCCATTACATGGCACTGGGTAATGAAAATATTTCACATTACAAAATCTAATATAATGAGAAATAGACATTATTTACATTACAAATTCCAATGTAATGAGAAATGAAATTTTTTTACATTACAAGATTTAATCCAATGAGTAATGAACATTTTTTACATTACAAAATTCAATGTAATGACTAATGGCAATTGTTGGCATCACAAAATGTAATGTAATGCGTAATGGAAATTTTTTACACCACTGAACGTAATGTAATGGGTATTTAAATTTTTTTTTCATTACAAAATGTAAAATAATGAGTAATGAAAACGCTAATGCATTACAAAAAGAAATGCGTTATTTGCAACCCTGATAGAGGGTACTAAAAATGAAAAAATAAAAAGATAAATAAGGATTTTCGTTGCATTCCAACAGTGATGATGAAAGTGTCAAATTCTGGAGCAATAAGCTATAAAGCAGAGAATTAAAAAATCGAAAACAACACATGAACAATTACTGTCTTACAGGTGCTCCCTGTTCGATGGAACTATCGTTGGAAATGACAAATAAAAAATGTTTAAAAAATGAAGATTTCGTACCTTTCCACTTTGGTAAGAAGAGCCCATATTTTCACACGCGCATACTCGAATGGTGAGCACCGGGGGGGATATTCGTTAAAGTTACGTGAGAGGGTGAAAAACGGCCTCGGCCGGTGAGTGCCGAGCGGAAAGCCGCCTCCTGAATTACGAGAGCTCTGCCTGTCAAGTCTCTCATATACCTATCCTATAACTCCCCAAGCATATATAACGGATATATACGCGAATGTAAGAGGGAGCCTGCGAATTGCTATCTCTAGCTTCGCCGTTAAATTTGTTTTGGCTTCATTCTACGGGCCCTTATTCTCCTTCTTTTTCACCCTTCTACTCCTTTTCGTACCCTCCTCGCATTCTTTATTTTTCACCCTCGAACATACTTTGGAAATTTGAGCCCTCGAGCCTTCAGACGTATCGATTACACTTTAACCCCCTGTTGAGTCTGATTTTGCCTGCTTTTTTTCTTGCCTGTGAACGACGTTCCACGAAGACGTTTGAAGGCTCACAAGAGTACGCACATTCTCGTGGCGCTTTTTTATTTCACCCCGTCGGTCATTAAGGGGTTATATACAGTCAGGAGGCTCAAAAGATCGATTTTTCAAGAATTTTTCTTGAAAAAACCTTTAAATCTATTAACGTAAAAATTTGTACACATATTATGGTAACTTTTAACTGTAATTGAACATTTTTTATTTGTAAAAATAATTATTTTAAAAGCTGCTGTAAAAAAAAGGCGTCTTGCGATGAGCACGATATCTCTGGACTGGGTCATCTAAAATGAAAAAACCAAAAATATTTCGTTAATATAATCGATTATCTTGTAATTGGTCGAAGGAATAAGCAAAATAATTATTTATGACAAAATGGCGGCTTCTAAAAATAACCGATTTTTGACAAAAATTCAGCCCTTAAGTTGTTTATAAAATGGAAAAAATTTATCGGTGAGGAAAAACCTTCGATTAATTACTAAAAAATATACTTGAAAAGATTGTGTTAAAATTTGAGACTGATCGGTTTAGCCGTTTCCAAGAAATCTTGCTCACCGACTTTAAGGAGGTTGGAGCGTTAGCCACAATCCAAGATTAAATTTAATAAAAAATACATTTTATTGCTTAGACTATACTGAGTCTTTACGAATTTTTTGAAATTTTTCACCACCAAACACCAGAGATGAAAAATAGTTTAATGTGTGTAGTTTAACGTGCGGTTAGATGGGCAAGACTTTCGGACTAAAGTTTATGTCATTTTTTTTTTATTATTTAGCACAAAGATAACCCATTTCTAACAACGAATTAACGCAAACTAAACCGTTATAAAGAATTAGAAAAAAAATCCTCATCTTGTCCATCGTAAACCATGGGCCAATAATCTCGTGACGTAAATATGAATAGGCATAATTATAAATTACTCAAAATTTCATTGTGAATTGTATAAAACATTCGTTATTGTAGTTTTGTAAAAATAATAATCATCGTTAATCTCATACTTTTTCGAGTTGGTAGTAATACAAAAGTTTTTCTAATTTACGTAATAAAAATATCAAAATGCATAATTTTGCCCTTTAATTATATATTTTAAAAAATTAGCATATACAGAAGAAATCTGTACCTCGTATGCATTTTTTTGAGGTTCATTGAAAAAAAATGAATAAACCGTCGTTTGACTCAACTAAATCGCTCCAACCTCCTTAAAACACACAGATTTGAGAAAATCGCGTTTAAAGTTTCAAAAGCACTTTCGAATGCTCTGACACGTCATTACAAATATGCGTGTAACTTCGAGAATATTCGCCGGATTGACAAAAAAAATTCTGTGTGTACTTAAATATATGTACATTACGAAGAAAAAATAGATTATTCGAAAATGTTTACTGTATATAACCTCTTAATGGATTATGCCTAGTTGTAACAGTCGAAAAAAGCTCGTTTTTGGGATTTTTTAAAGAAAATCGCTATGATAAATTTCTACAAAAATTAGGTACTCGAAAGAGTATCATCTGCAGAACACTCTGTATTTTTTTGTGCAAAAATATTTAATTACAATCGGCGAGCAATGAACCAGGTTATTCAATATAAAAAAAAATCAAACAGATTTCGTTAGTATATTAGTTAATCCTATGATTAATCGATGGAATTTTCGAAATATCAAATTTAAAAAAATAGCGCGTGTTCAAAGTGAGAGTCTTGATTTTTGCGAAAAGAATAGACATTTTTCGTTCATCAAATCGAAAGAATAGATCGGAAAAAAAATCCTTCGATCAAATACTATATTTTTACAGCTAGAAAAAGGTCTGAAAATTTCAGAAAGATCGATGCAGTAGTGTTTTAAATATTTTGCTCACTGACTTTATAAACGTACTTCCGAAAAACAAAGCGTTTAAGGGGTATGCATAACCGTGGAGTTAAAAAACATCGATTTTCAATATTTTTTTCGTCTTAGTTATCGGCATTGTAATGTCGATCTTTCGCACACAGATGGTACATCGTCTTGACATGTCACCGTTTTTTTTGTATTGCAACAAATGTATAAACAAAGTTGTCATTTAATCTCAGGACCGTAGCCCCCGCACGGCTCGGTCGCAAACATGATTCCGATAACTACATTCATCCAAAGTAAAAAATGGAAAAATACATTTTTAGTACAATCGTAAAGCTACAAAAATACATTTTTAGTACAATCGTAAAGCTACAAAACCACAGGATACTTTTTCCAAATTTTAAAATTTGCATAAATTGCACTGTTTCGATAAAAAATGTCGACCTTCGACAAAAATAACGACTTTAAACGGTTGTTATTAACAAACTGAGAAACATACGAAAAAATCATTCGGTCTGTCGATTGAATATGTTATAAAATATGTTTAGTCCACATTTGAAGTAAATCGGATGATTAAATTTTGAGATATGACATACGCCAAACTGTAAAATACACGTTCGAGATAAACGCAAGAGACGAAAACGCACTAAATCTACTTTTTCCGTATACAATTTTCGTATAAATGTTTGGGTCTGCTCAATATCTTCGGTGGTTCTTGATGGTTTCGGGTACGGGCAATACGAATAGGACATTTATCTTGTTCCGCAATCTTTTTTTCGTTATAAACAATTTAATTGTTATAATGACGATTGTGACGAAAAAGTACATTATGTATAAAAAAATTTTAAATAAAAGATTTTTCTTTTTGAATTGACAATAAAAAATGTCCTTTTCATTTTTTTTCGCTAGTTCCATTATTAATGGCGATATGAATAAGGAACTTTTTTATGAGAGAGACGAAACGATGAGGGACAGGTGGTGCGATTAATTTTCATCGCTTATATCTCCATTACTAATGGAGTTATTAAAAAAATAAAACATCTTTTATTTTTTATTTCTATCTATGAAATGCACTCTTTCTACCTAATTGTTATTTGAAAAATGTAATTGTAAGAAAGTGCCTTGGTGTATGGACTACTCGCTTGAGATAAACTCACAATCATTTTTCGTACCTTCAATCTGCGATTCGCTAGAGCCGTAACGGAACGGGACGTTCTGACCTGCTCCACTAAAATCGTCATAACTCGGTCAATTTTTGGAATTTTTACAAAATCCTTGAACCAAATCAAAGTTAAGACTGTACGCAATAAAAAAAATTAAGTAAAACGACGAGCGTTGAAATAACAACCTATAAATCTATCAATTTTAATGCGGTCACCTTAAAATCTTAAGGCCACCTTTACAAGATGATATACTGTTAAAATATATTGGTTTCGAAAAAAAAATTGTTTTTTCTTTCGACTCTTACAACTAGGCAGGATTGGAAAGAAATTGATAAAGACCGTAGTCGATGTTCCACTCCTCGACTTCGGGAAATATACAGAAGACGTCGACAATTTTTCTCTATCATTTTTTCAAATCAATCGTTACATTTTTTTTTTCGGAAATCCAAGCATTTATTTTTTTACATATTCAATATCCTGTAATTTTCCCAGATACCTGACGATAAAAAAAGTAATAACTTTCAGAAAAAAATAGTCTATCAGTCAGATCTTCGTCATTGGTAATATGCCACGATTTCGTTCATCTGAACGTTACCCAAAATTTATTCCTGATCCACACAAAACGAGGCACAAAAATTTCACCCGGAAAGACAGCAGAGGACGGCGAAAAAGTGACGATCGCTGCTCCTCTGCATTTCTGTCAAGCGTCCAGCGACTTGCGAGGACGTGCTTGGCTCTTCGCAGACGAAGCGAGAGTTGACGAAAAAACGAAAAAAAAAAGCACAAGAGAGGAAATGCCAAAACGGTCGGGGCGAGGAAAAGAAGCTGACGTTTCTCTCTCGTCAACTTTTCCCCACCCAAGTAGCGCAGTGTCATCCATTTTTTCAGCTGTCTGCTAACGGTTGAATATTTATTACAGCGATTAATCGTCGAATATTCATTACAATCAAGAGATCATCGCAATGTAACGGGTTGAAGAATAGCTGATTTTCACGATTTTTTTTAAATTGTTAATATACGCTAATCAGCCTAATTTTTTTATGTCGAATCAGAAGACTCACGAAGAACAGAAAATATTTTTTTAAGTTAATCTTTTTTACATTTTTTTAACGCTTGAAAATGTCTTCGAAAAAAGGAGTCCTCACGGTGTACACGGTTGTGGCCGTAAATATTATCTGAAACAAAAATTGTAAAAATATTATTAATCAGTATGAAACCAGCTATCTTGCTATGGAGGTTTTTAAAAAAATAAAAATTGGAAAACGAAGGTGTTTTGAAAAAAAAAGTATCGAATTTAGCCTATTTTTTTGACAGTTTTTCGTTAGAAAATACGAAGATTAAAAAAAGCTTCCATAGCAAGATAAAAAATGGCGTGAAGAATGTTGTGTCAAAGTTTAAGACGGATAGACTGTAGCAGCCCGAATAATTCGAATTTCCCCCAAAGTATTAAACAGCATGTTTATAACCGTCTATACTATAAGATAAAGCAAAAAAATCGTTTTTTATTTTTATTTTACACTTTGATGATCCCTTAACCCTCCGTGGTCACACTTTGGTAGAATAACATAGTGGTCACACTGGGTAAAATTCACCCGGCCAAGTTCCAATTGGTTGCTGTCTTAAAACTGTCAATCCGATCGGGATTGAAAAAATACTAGAAAATACTTTGAACATTCTAGAATATGTGTGAAAAATCAGTATGTCAACATACAATTGACAACATGTTTACTAAACAAATCGTGAATAAGGCAATTTGTCAAAAAATACACCTTTTCACTAAAAAAATCATAACTTTGTAAATTTTCGATATTTTCAAGTAAAATTGGAACAGGATACTCGTCAAACATGATACTTCTAGGGGAAAAAAGTGGCATACTGGTGCTTCAAAACAGGTAAACTTTTATCTCAAAAACTAATGTTTCGATTGAATCCGGGTTTTTTTTATTGGAAAGTATACACATTGAGGTATGTTTGGAAAAAAAAATTAATTCGTTGACTGGAAGCGATTCAAACGCGATTATCTCGAAACATAGTTTTCAAAGTCGGTGCCAGATGTATCTCGAAAGTGGCTTTTCCGATTTTGTCCAAATTTGGATACAACGTTCTTCGATAGTTTTTCTCGTTCGCCACGTAGGGTCTTTCATTTGATTGAACTATTGCTTTTTTATGCAATGTGTATGCAATCCAAAATCGTCGAAAATTGCGAACGAAAAACGAATGTTAAATTAAAACGATCGCAATTCCGTCAAAAATGAAAATTTCAAAAAAATCCTACGTGGCGAACGAGAAAAACTATCGAAGAATATTGGATCCAAATTTGGACAAAATCGGACAAGCCATTTTCGAGATACATCTGGCACCGACTTTGAAAACTATGTTTCGAGATAATCGCGTTTGAATCGCTTCCAATCAACGAATTTATTTTAAAAAATTCCTAAACATACCTCACTGTACATATTTTCCAATAAAAAAAACCCGGATCCAATCGAAACATTAGTTTCTGAGATAAAAATTCTCGAAGTTTGCCTGTTATTCTCGCCGTTTACTCAGGTACCTCCCTTTAATTGTGACTAGGACTCATAGATATTTAGACCCAGAGTTAGGTCTGGGTGAAATTTACTCACGGTGACCAAGAAGGGTTAATAACTCATTGGACATTTTGATAATTTCACGTTCCCCTTTTTCCGCTGCAATAATTTAACTCGCCCACGTCATGAACTCGCCGACTAGAGATCCGGCCGACCAAAGATCTCGCCGACTAGAAACTCGCCGACGATTTTTTTGTAAAATTGAAATTGCGCAATTTACGCAAAATTTTGAGTTTGTTCGGGTTTGTCCTCTCTCTTTGCGGATCGGCGAGTTCACCGGTCGACGAGTTCTTGGTCGGCGAGTTTGATGGTCGGCGAGATCTGATCAACGAGTTAAATGATCGGCCAGATCTAGTCGGCCAGTTAAGGCGTTACCCCCACTTGTAGCGCAAAAAAAGGCCTCTTTCATGAATTTTTTAAAAGAAAACTACAAAACTTTTTTAATCGATCAATATACCATCTTAAAGAACACATCTTGAAGAACTTTCAGTAATTTTTTATTGAA
Organism: Ophion obscuratus; assembly: GCA_964007375.1. NCBI lineage: Eukaryota > Metazoa > Arthropoda > Insecta > Hymenoptera > Ichneumonidae > Ophion > Ophion obscuratus. The sequence continues at coordinate 32,663,960 of OZ023317.1, read as the reverse complement.
AAATATTACATTGTTTAGTGGCAAATGGCCGTCAATGAAATAATGTTTTTATATACACGGTTTGCGGTGACCAACATTGCGGCGAAGTGGATCATCTGAAAAAAAATGCGGATGGATTTAGTCAAATATAAGTATAAACTAGTCTTTAATCGAAGGATTTAAAAAAATATTCATTTTTCACAAAATGGCGGACAGTCAAAGTTAATGGTTCGATTGTAACGAAAAAACGGCCGTTTTTTGGCTATAAATCGGCCATTTTTTTCGAAAAAAAAAATCGAACGATTAAAGACTACATTTTTATGTATTAAATAAGCCTGCAAAATTTCAAAAAGATCGGTTCATTAGTATTCGAGTAATCTTGGTCACCGACTTAAAAAATGCCATTTTGAGAAAAACGCGTTTAAAGTTTCAATTTCAGTTTACACGAAGAACGGATTCTTCTCTTTCAACGCTCATATCTCAGTCAATTTTGTTCGGATCGATTTGAAATTTTCAGGACATATTCTTAAGGTCTGCATAGACTACGACACTTATTGCGACACAAATGTCTGACACTAATGTCCGTTCTGTTCACACATAAGACGGTTTCGGTGTCCCAGAAAGTGTCTGTACTGTGATGTCGCTACACAAGTGTCTCAGGCGTTCACACACAAAACTACTGACACAGCTGCAGAACCCGCTCGGATGCCATGGGATTTCGTGCGCTGTTATTGAGGGGCTATACCAGTGCGACACTTTAAAAAGATCGATTTTTTTGGCCTTTTTCGACAGTTTATTCTTTCAAGAATATTATTATCATTTAAATTATATATGTCAATATCATTTTGTCTTGCAAAAATCGATCGTTAAATCTCTAAACGCATTTTTCTCGAAATGAGATTTTCCAAATATGCTGACAGTGTAACTTAAAGAGATCCGATTGACTTGAAATTTGAACTGAGTACTCTTGAATATATTTACTCTACAATGACGTAGGATATTTTTGATTGGATGAAAATTGATGATTTGGCATTGAAAAAAACGAGCATTTTATAGGCAAGAAAAGAGACTTTTTTTTCATAACTACGCTATTTTGTTAGATTTTGATATTTTTCAAAAATCCTACGTCATTGTACAGGAAATATCTTCTAGTTTGACAACATTTTTTTCCTTTTTCGGTTTCAGCTACTCAATCGGCCGGAATCATGTCAGCAGTGGAGGAACTTTTTTTTGCGCCTGCGAACGCAGCGCATTAGTCGCTTGGATCTCAATATTTACCTATGAAAAAATTATTTAATATAGGTCAAATATATTTTTTATTTTCCAAAAGATTTAATTGAGTACTTTTCGTCCGAAAAGTCCTGAAAATCACCCAAATTTCCAGCGTTCACACTGGTATAGCCCCTTAAGCTGTGTTCTTAAATTATGCATTTTTCTGCCAACTTTAGCCGATATTGTGCCAAACTGTTCCGCCAAGCATTGAAGTGCTGCCTGTTTTTTTACTCTATTTTTTATAATCAGCACAACATATTTGCCAAAATTCAGGCAGTCCTTCTACAAAAAATATCAAATTTTTAATGCTCTCCTTGCATCACGTAATGGCCATTTTGATTTAACGCGGGTCGCGAGTGTCTGGATAATTTCGCGCCGGTTCGAAAACTTGGACACTGCCGCAGACACTCCGACACAACCTGTTCACACGGCGCTCGACGCGACACCTAGCGATATGTCGCAATAAATGTCCCGAGATCAGACAGTGGTGTTCACACACAGACACTCGATGTATACATTGAGTGTATACACCAAAGTGTCGTAGTGTAAACCTACCTTAAGATACTTATACTTAAAAAAAAAACAATAAAAAAAAATCGATTTATTCAAAATCGCAAGTGGGGGTAACCCCTTAAACGGCAACCCTTTTGCGCAGTATACATTCGCTTCTTTCGCACTCGTGCCCTTCAGGCTCCATTAATGGAAAGCACATGCCTTTGTAGACGGTGTGGCGTTACATACCAGATCGTAATTATCGAGATGGACATGTATGCAGCGTACTATACGTACATGCATATATCGTAATGGATCGATTGAATTCCCGAGGCAAGTTCTGTCTCCGTCTCCCAGGATGTAATACGAGAAATTCCTCGAATTCCAAAGCTGGCTTAAGATCGCACATTGTGCAGCGTCGCGACAAGCCCAGAAGCAATATGTGTATACGTATATACAGAAAAGCATATGGAGCACGTTATCGCACCTAATCGCACGATTATGCCCACGTCGGTACACGCGAGAAGGCACACAGCCTCCTCTCTTGAGTCTTTGCGGTACTTCCGATTGCTCTGTAATTGAAATCCCGATTGAACGACGCGCACGATGCCGATTAACGAGCAATTATCCTCGAGGATCGATCGGTATTCCAACGACGCGATTATTTTGTGACAAGCTGTTTTTTATATTCAACAGGGATTAATAAAAATGCGGTGAACAAAAAATTACTTACGGAAATGATTTTTTTTTAATTGCCCAAATTTTATTTGGTAGATTTGGGTTACGAAAATCACGAACACTTTTTTGCGGATTTTCATTCAGCGATCTACGACAACAGGTATATAGTATAGTTCTTTATTTTCAAGTATACCCTTGAGGATTTTACACAATTCCCACCTCTGTACATTGATACCCTTTTACACGTTTCCTTCTTTTTTTTTTTTGTTAACATTTATCTTTCGTTCTTTTTCTCCTTCATGCTTTCTTTCTTGCCATGCATTCGAGGGCTCTCATGTACTCGCACAATGCTTTGATTGGTTACGCTTTTATTTCTTTATTAGTTTTTCCTTCTAGTGCCTCCTCCTTGTAGCCTCTTCGCCACTTTTCCAAACCGTCTACCATTTCATTATTCATTTTTTCTCTTATTTTCCCGCATTCAAGTGTGTGTTCCAAACTTTTTTATTCCCTCCTACAACACCGGCAAAGAGTATCTGCGTATCCCTTTTTACCTCCTTTTCCTACATTTCCGCATCTTAACCTGGCTTATCTTTCTTTAGTTTTTCCCTCAATGCCCTTCTCTTCGCAGTACACTTCCATTTCTATACGTTGTTTTCGATTTTTGTACTCCCTCACAATACGTCGAATTCGCAATTTTATTCCCGTCTTGTTGTATTTCCTGGACGGTTTTCGTTCGTATAGTTCTCTCGATTACTTTTCTCACTCCCTTCATATCTTCGTTTCTTATCCTTTGCCATATTGCTTCCAATTGTACCTTCTCCATACCTCCCTTCGTTTCCAGTCCCGTTTGAATGAGTTCGCATTTAATATCGCTCTGGCTTTTTCTTTCAAACACTTTTTCGGCCACCTACCGTAAAATGGGGTTACCTTGAACAGGTTTTGGAAGTTTTTTTTTGTAGGTAACGTTTATTCAACATCCTTAATTCCGACACTTTTTTCTCCAATTGAACAATGTGTCCTTTGGCTATCAAATGTATAAAAAAGTCCCCCCCCCCTCCCGCCCACAACTAATTAGTGTGTGTGTGTGTGTATTTTTTTTTTAAGTGCCAAAGTAACCTCGAGTGTAGTGTTTCTTTGACATCATTTTGATAAAGAAGAATTAATATTTTATGCAATGTACATGGAATTAAATGAAAAAAAAAAAACGATTTTTTACAATTAAATTGTCATCTTCATTGAGGAATAATTTTACATAACGATATAAAGTACCTAGGGTACCATTCTAGGCACTTAATTGATTTTATAATTATCATTAAGATCAAAATAAACTTAAGCAACATTATAATAAACTTGAACAACAAATTTAAGGGGTTATATACATTTAGGAGGCCTAAAAAGATCGATTTTTTAAGAATTTTTCCTGAGAAGACCTTCAAATCTACTAACGTAAAAATTTGTGTACATATTATGGTAACTTTTAACTGTATTTTAACATTTTTTATTTGTAAAAAAAAATTATTTTGAAAGTTGCTACACTGAAAAAAAATTCTTCCATCCATCCAAAATTCAGTTGGTTTAACAGAATTGTATCTTTAAATACGTTCAACTTGATTTTTGATGGCATAACAAAACAGTATAGTTGGGCAGCAACCAAATATACATTTAAACTATCTGCTTATTTAGCATGTCTGAGCAAATGTTAAAACAACAAAATTTCGAGACAACAAAATGCATTTTGCACATTCAACGATTCTTTTTTCTCAGTGTACAGCTGATCTCCGGGAACACCTCTAAAAAAAGACGTCTTGCGGTGAGCACGATATCTCTAGACTGGATCATCTAAAATGAAACAAAACAAAAAATATTTCGTTAATATAATGGATTATCTTGTAATTGATCGAAGGTATAATCAAAATAATAATTTTTGACAAAATGGCGGCTTCTAAAAAAAAATATCGATTTTTGACAAAAACTTAGGCCTTAAATTGTTTATAAAATGGAAAATATTTATCGGTGAGAAAAAACCTCCGATTAATTACGAAAAAATATACTTGAAAAGATTTTGTTAAAATTTGAGACTAATCGGTTCAGCCGTTTCCGAGGAATCTCGCTCACCGACTTTAAAAACACAGTTTTGAGAAAAACGCGTTTTGAGTTTCAAAAGCACTTTCGAACGCTCTGTCACGTCGTTACAAATGTGCGTGTAACTTCGAGAATATTCGCCGGATTAACAAGAAATTTTCTGTGTGTGTACTTAAATATATGTACATTACGAGAAAAAAGATTTTAATCGATTTTTCGAAAAATATTACTGTATACCCTTAAGCAACAATAGAAAAAAAGTTAAAAAAAAAATTCTACGTCCTCGCACACCACACATTCATAGGTCGAATTGGTCGAGCCTTTATTTCACATGCCGCAGACCCATTTGACTGGATATGCCATGCAGCATATCCAGTCTGCAGCATGGCGGTAGGACCGGAGATCACATCTGTCACCTGTGTGCGCTCGCTGCGCACACATTTAAATCGTATTTTGCCGCTCTGTTAAAGTAGCCCCAAAAACTGTCAAAGTTACCCTAAATGTCAACGTAGCCCCGTTTTACGGTATCTTCTGGCATTTTTACTATCTCCCATAGGTGGTGTGCTGGTTTTGTCCACGCTTCTATTTAGATGCCCCTTATTCCCGCCTTCAGCCTCCTATGTAGCTAGGCCTATTGTCATTTATACCCATTGTTATTTAATCATATTTAGGGACCTTGTATCTTTTATATTTGCTCCCTTCTCTTCCACCCCCACGTCTCCACTCCGTACAACATCCCACTATTTGCTATTATAATGCCTGCACGAGTCATTCTTTCCTCCTTAAACTGCCTATTTTTGTCCTTTTGCACATACTGCCCATACTGCATTTATACCTTTTCATATTTTTCCTACTATTATTTTCGTGTGTTTCTCAAAACTGTTCCCCGTTGAGAACCATACTCCCAGGTACTTGTATTCCTTCACGATTTCCAATCCTACCCCTTCGTATTTCCAAATTTGCCGTACGACAACAAATGATGAGATTAAAGTTTGCATAGTTGGATCGCAACGAAAATGATTCGTTTTTAATTGCTCAAATTTCTTTTGGCATATCTTAGCGACGAAAGTTCGTCAACAATGTTTTTAATTGCTCATCTAGTAATGGATTTAGTCGATCGAAATCTGCAAAAAAAGATTTTGTAGAATGATGAAATAGGAAATAGTAATATAAAGAAGAATTTTTGTTGCACTCCAACGATGCAAGCTTCGACACCATAACAAATGTGCAAAATATGATTTTGGATAATAACGAAAATAAGCAATTAGAAAGAATTTTCGTTGCATTCGAACGATACGAGCTTCAAATGCAGTAAGAAAAATCTACAAATATTACACAAAGTGCAAATATTTCGTGGCATTGAAAATGTAATCAGACTTTTCGAGCGATAAAAAACAGGTACATGTATATAATATGCGTTGGTTTTCATTATTTAAAAATAAATATTGATACATTGAGGTATATAATTGGGTTTGTTTGGGTTTGTTTTTATAATAATTGTTGTATATTTTTTGTTGTATATTTTTACTATGCGTAGTAATATAATTAAAAAATTAATAACAAGCTTAGAATTGGCCAGCGAAAGGGCATTTTCCAACCAATCACAGGCATTCAGCATGTCGCAGCTCCCCCCCTCTACTACAACACAGTGGTAGTGGAGTGGGGGTAGCGTTAGTTTCGTGTGACATCCAGCTAACTCACGAGGAAAGGTTGCGAGGTCGATCTCTCCGATTTCGATGAAATTTGGCATGTTTGTAAAATGGATGAAAATAGGCGATACGTATTTTTCATATCTCCGGAACCCGACGTTTAAGGGGTAGGACCACAGTAGAATTTTCAAAAATCGATTTTTTTTCGCTAAAACGGTGCTTTGTCATCATAAGAATAAGTTACTATTGGATTTATAGCAAAAATATTTTTTTTCACCGACTTTGAGCGTATAACGTAAGACCACCTTTGGCACGGCCATAGAGTACCTAAAACCTTAAACGCGTTTTTTTCGAAACACCTTTTTTTCCAATTGGCGTAAGAAATAACTTCAACAATTTTCACTCGGTTTACTTCAAATTGAAAAGTCATGTTCCTAATTGCATTTCGCAGAGAAGTACGTACGAAATCTCTGGTTAATCGAAAACTTTTCATTTTATGAGCAGTTTTATACGAAATTTTTTACTGAAAATTCATTGATATACCCGCAACTCAATTCAAATACCTACAACTTTTGAACAAAACAATATTTTTTAAATTCCCTACGTACTTCTCTAGGTATTTCAATGTAGATTGACGAGTATTTTTTTTTCTAGGTAAAAAATTGTGGATGCGAAATGTCACGTCGCGGCTAAAAAAAAGATAACAAAAGAAAACATTAGTAGTCGGCCATTTTGTACATCGAAAAAAAAAGGTTTATTTCCTAACAGCTTGATATTCATCCTAAATAGATGTGTAATTAATTTTATGAGTGAATCACTTTTTCATACAAAAACAAAAATTGTTAAATTCGCACATGATTTTATACCCCTTACTGTGGCTTAACCCCTTAAAGAGTGAAACGCACCTTCGAAAATAGGAGTGTTTTTCTTTTTTCGTCGATAACGTTATCGTTCTCATCTCCAATGTCTGATCCGCGAAAAAATAAACATTGTTGTAAATGAATTTTTATTTCGTATCTCGTACCGTTAAAACGTTATCGACGAAAAACGAAAAACACCCCAATATTCGAAGGTGCGTTTGAACCCTTAAAAATCGGATTCCGCAAACATAAAAAAAAAAATGTCGCCTATTTTTACCCATTCTACGAGCATGCCAAATATCATCGAACAATTTTAAAAGCATTTTCAATGCTAAAACCGCTACGCTCGAAAAGCCGAGACAAAAGTTTGTAATCGCAGGTCCGATAATATCGCTCTGGTTCAATATTGCACTCCGGTCGCTCTATCGCAGACGATGAAAAGTTTATGACGAAATTCTTAATCACTTATTCGCCGTTGGTCGGATGCGGATTACGAACGAGGGGTAGCGTAACATTGCCGAGTGTTAACACGCACTAAAATAACGAATCGTGCACGTAGTCGAAAGAGTGGAAAGAATATATTCATCATCGCAACGTATTAAAATTTATCAAGTGTAATATGGGCGGTGATAATAAATCCGCGGGTAGGATGAAAACGAACGAGCGATTAATTCGACAACAATTTGTTGCCACTCGCCGTGTGGCCACGTCGGGTCCATCTACGACGCTTCGTTTTAATTGCCATCATGTTCGCGGTATACACGATTTTTCATTGTGATGTTGCACACCGTCCAATGCCGCGTGACGAGGCAATCGGACCCGGACGATTGATTTTCCCTCCACGATGGACCATACCCTGTTTGCGGGTGTGTGCGAGCGAGTGAGGACGAGTGTGGGAGAACGCTTACACGTTACCGAAAACCACAAATTACTGGTTTTCATCTGGAGTTCACATCAGTATGATGAATTCCCCGCCAACGACGACAGAAATCGCACGGACTCGTTGGACATTTGTCCCGTTGCATGCTCCTCATCGAGTATACGTTCGCTAAATCAACTTTACACGGCACATTCAATCGACACGTTTTTTTTCCATCGTTTATTTTTCTCTGCCTGAAACGTTAAGGGGCTATACCAGTGTGAGCGCTGAAAATTTGCGTGATTTTCGGGATTTTTTTTGGAAGAAATGTACTCAATTAAACGTTTCGGAAAATTAAGAATATATTTGGCTATATTTGACCTACATTACATAATTTTTTCATAGAAAAATATTGAGTTCCAAGCGACTTATGCGCTGCCTTCGGAGGCGCCATAAAAAAGTTCCTCCACTGCTGGCATGATTCCGGCCGATTGAGTAGCTGAAACCGAAAAAGGAAAAAAATCGTTAAGGGGAGACATACACCTAGATGGTCGAGGTCGAGGATTTAGAAGCTATGAACATTCCGTCGACCGTAGAAGACCTAAACTATGGGCCTGGTATCGATGATTCCATGTAAGTTGACAAATTTCATGATTTATTCATTTCCAAATTTTCAAACGCGTTTTTCTCAAAATCACGCTTTTCAAATTCGTGCCCAGTTTCTCGAAAAATGGGACAGAGAGGAGTGGAATATCAAATTGGGGCAAAATGGAATCGGGGCAAAATGGGACACAAAAATGAAGTGTCGCAGCCCGCTGAATTTGGGGCAAAATGGGATGACAGGAAAATTCATGCTTCGGCTCTATGAAAGAGCTGTTGAAACATAATCTAATCTAAATGGTGCTTGTGGTTCGTTTCAGTCCACATATACGCAGATAATACGGACTGACCGATATATTTGTCGACACATATCCGTCGATTTCACGGGGAGCCTTTTCTGCGGGGGCTTATATTCGAAATCCAAGGAATCCTGGATTCGTTGTAATTCATGCGAGAAATGGGCCCATTATTCATGTGCCCATGCTGACGATAACTTAATCGAGTACGTTTGCGACAATTGTGCCGATAAAAATTAGCTTAGTTAAACAAGCAATAAAAATTAAACATTGCCACCGTTAAATTATAGTATCGTAAGTAGAGTGTGACCCAAATATCGTGTAACATTCAATAAAACCTGTTTTCACTCATTTATTACCCCTCGTTTTTTACCCCTGCATTTCTTTCGTTTCTGCATCGAATTATTCCACTGTCCCATGTTGCCCCGATCCCGTTTTGCCCCAACCGCCTCTTTCTGAGGAGCCTGATTTTCTCCGGCCCATTTTGCCCCAGTCCCGTTTTGCCCCAATGACGTATTTTCCAGCAGTGTTGATTTTCACTATTCCATTTTGCCCCAAACCCGTTTTGCCCCGGTCCCATTTTGCCCCGGTCCCATTATGCCCCGCTATACCATTTTGCCCCGGTCTCCCCTATCTAATTAAATAATCTTTTTGGTTTTTTTTTCAGATGATTTTTTCAAGAAATGCCAGTGGGTACCGCATACGCAGATTTTTTACGACGCTCCAAGGATCATACAATATCCATGTATATTTTTGATATTTTTAAATAAAGAAAATTAAACATATTTTCGAATGTATATACTTTTAGATAATTAAAACCCCAATCCGAAATTTCAAATAGTTTCCCTTGGAAGAATTCACAAAAATGACCTTTTTCCGGCTCCTAGGTGTGTATCTCCCCTTAAACTGGAAAGTATTTCCTGTACAATGACGTAGGATTTTTGAAAAATATCAAACGATTATTTGGACGGATGACATCTTAGCCTCCGTGTCGTACAACGTCAACGACTATTTTTTTTTTCCATCCGATTCCAACACCCGCGCGCTCGATCCTTCTCGGAGATTTTGACGTGAAGCACAAAAATTCAACCTTAAGGGTCTATACCAGAGTGACCGCTGAAAATGTGGGTGATTTTCGGGAATTTTTTGGAAGACAAGTACTCAATTAAATGTTTCGGAAAATTAAGAATATATTTGGCTATATTTGACCTATATTTCATAATTTTTTCATAAAAAAATATTGAGATCCAAGTGACTTATGCGCTGCCTTCGGAGGCGCCAAAAAAAAGTTCCTCCACTGCTGTCACAATTCCGGCCGATTGAGTAGCTGAAACCGAAAAAGAAAAAAATGTCGTTAAACTGGAAGGTATTTTCTGTACAATGACGTAGGATTTTCGAAAAATATAAAAATCTAACAAAATGGCGTAGTTATTAAAAAAAGTCTGTTTTCTTGCCTATAAAATGGTCGTTTTTTTCAATGCCAAATCGTCAATTTTCATCCAATCAAAAATATCCTACGTCATTGTAGAGTAAATATATTCAATAGTACTCAGTTCAAATTTAAAGTCAATCGGATAATTGCTCCTTGAGTTACGATGTCGTCAAATTTGAAAAATCGCATTTCGAGAAAAAACGCGTTCAAAGATTTAACTATCAATTTTTGCAAGATAAAATGATATTTACCATAAAAACTGCTAAGTATAAACGTAAAGTATAAAGTATAACTAAAGTCACACCGGTACAGTCCCTTAATTATCTCGATTTTTTTGCAAGCTTGAAAAAAAAAGTTGTTTCCGCCTCTCGTGTCTAATGAATATATTACGCGTGTCCCCGAGTCCCTTTGACGGCTTGTCAAAGTCTGTTTCGCCGTTTCCGGTTTCGCAACTCGGCAACTTTGAGGAAAATAAAAAAAAATAAGGGCTAAAAAGGTTTGCGCGTGTCTCGCTGAAGCGGCGAGGTGTACACCGCACCGTGCACCCGATGTTTTTCTCTCCGCCCTGCACCGCTTGCCTCCTGCTTCTCCCGCTATCGCTTCTTTTTGCGTTTATAATTATTCCCGAATAGCCGGAAGCAGCAGGCGACTGCGCGAAGATAGCGTAGCCGCCGAGAAAGCAAGAGAGGACAGCGAAAGAGAAGCACTCGCGACTGGCAAAGTTCGCATCGTTTGAAAAGTTTCATTCGTGTGACTGCACATTGCTTCGTACCAAAGTATAAATATACAAACGCGTTGGTGAAGCGTGCGCCGAGACATATTCTAATTAAATTCTCGTATCTTTTGGGCACTTTAAAAACGATACCGATGACTTTTTCCGTAATTGCATCGCTGAATTGTTGGCGTGAAAAAAAGCTTTATCCACCAGCGATCAGTGGAGAGATATCATTCACGGCATTGAGTTTGCTGGGAGGTGGGAGTTATTTTTTTGTCCTGTTTGGTAGAGGAGACTCGGGGTGAACGCGCGAAATAATCGAACAAGGCAAAGAGAGGGAGAGAGAAAAAGAGAGAGAGAGAGGGGGAGAGAGAGAGGGAGAGAGAGAGAGAGAGAGAGAGACAGAGAGAGAGAGACGGTGATGGAGAAAGAGGGGGAAGATGAAAACCGGATGCAACAGCTTGCAGCCTAGCGCGTCCGAGTTCTGCATCGAGCTCGAGGCTGTCGAGCGGGCATTACTATAGCATTACCCCTTTACTGACGCACCGCTCATCCGCAATTCGAACTTCCGGTCCAACCGCTTCCGCAAACGTTTCCACACCCTTCGCGGACGCCCGGAACACAGAGACGATTTAATATTTTACGGCTGTACGCGTTAATCCCGGGAAATTGTCCCGCGCACTCGCCTATCTCCGCACCCTATCATTCACATTCTTTTAAACTCATGGCACAGAGGCCGACTACTCGCGGGCTCAACTTTCCCTCGAAATCCAACAGCGGGCTTGGCAGAATGAAATAAAAATAACCGGAAGGGCGGAAAATTTAATCTGCAGTAACGTTTTCACATAACGCTCCATATATATATATATATATATACGCATACATACATGTATTTGGAGTTATATACTCTGTGAAGGACTTTCGATATTCGATAATCTAGTATATGATATTCTCCTTATACATACGTTTAAAAATCCTGCGCCTCCAGCCAGTTGAATGGAGACGGCAAAACGCTAATTCAATTCTCTCCGGATCTGATTTTATTCTCTCTTCCTCAGTATTGATTTAATTTCCTTGGATCCGACTTCGTTTTTTTTTTTTGCATTTTAAATTCTATTTGATTAGGAAAAATCAATATTTACATTTCGTCCTGATGCTGATTCGCTTGATCCTTGAATTAAAAAACGTCTTGTTGAATTGCGGCAAGCCTGATCCCGTGGATTTTGCCATTGACTAGGCCTAGATCAAGAACAGCAGGATTTTGAAAAGTGTTTGAGAAATTTGGTAAAAGCAATAGCAGGATTTTGAAAAATGTTTGAATAGTTTAGTAAATCGTTTTATGGCTCCAGTAAGTATCTGATTCAAATCAGAAAGTAAATTGTCAATAGTTTACTACTGAATAGTTTTTAATACAATGGTAAATAGTAAACAGTTTACTTACTAAATAGTTTTTAATGAAAAAGTAAATAGTTTTATGGTTCAAGTAGGTATCTGATTGGAATCAGAATGTTTTGTGGAAAAAACAGCAGGATTTTGAAAAGTGTTTGAGAAATTTGGTAAAAGCAATAGCAGGATTTTGAAAAATGTTTGAATAGTTTAGTAAATCGTTTTATGGCTCCAGTAAGTATCTGATTCAAATCAGAAAGTAAATTGTAAATAGTTTACTACTGAATAGTTTTTAATACAATGGTAAATAGTAAACAGTTTACTTACTAAATAGTTTTTAATGAAAAAGTAAATAGTTTTATGGTTCAAGTAGGTATCTGATTGGAATCAGAAAGTTTTGTGGAAAAAACAGCAGGATTTTGAAAAGTGTTTGAGAAATTTGGTGTAAACAATAGTAGGTGTTGAAAAATGTTTGAATAGTTTAGTAAATAGTTTTACGGTTCAAGTAGGTATCTGATTCAAATCAGGATCTGATTTAAATCAGAAAGTAAATAGTAAATAGGTTTAAATAAAATAGTAAATAGTAAATAGTTTACTTACTAAATAGTTTTTAAAAAAAAGTAAAAACTTTTATGGTTCAAGTAGGTATCTGATTAGAATTAGAAAGTTTGAGAAATTTGGTGAACACTATAGTAGGGTTTTGAAAAAATGTTTGAATAGTTTAATAAACAGTTTTATGGTCCAAGTAGGTATCTGATTCAAATCAGGATCAGAGTAGTCGGAGAGAGCTCATTTTTCGTCCTGATGGAATGTTGATCCGTTTCGCATTGGAGGCTAAAATGAAAACCGATACTTATTTTTGGACTATTATTTTGAAATGAGTGCCCTTTCGTACTTTTTTATAGTTGCTCATCGAGATTGAGCCTAACAGGAGAAAGTGAAGAATTTCGAGAAATTCTATGGTGTTGAAGTCTGCTTCGTTGCAATGCAACGAAAATTCTTTCCAATTTATTTTTTTTTTTCATCATTATGCAAAGTAATATTTTGGAAATTTGTTGTAGGTCGCTAAATGAGAATCCTAAAAAATGTTTGCGTGATTTTTTAACTCGAATCTGTCAAAGAAACATTTTTAATATGGATTTTCAAAAATTATTTGATTTTCGTACCGTAAATGTGTAACAAAAAAATACGACAATACGAACCAAAAATATTTTCTTTACATTTCAACGATGCAAACTTCAATACAATGAAATTCTAGGGCTTCCAATCAAGGTCTTATCATTCTATTTTTTCACGACGTCGACAAACCTCGATGAACTCGACAATAAAAATATTCATTCCAACATTTCATTTACGAATTCTCTCCAACTGCTGTGTTTCTTTGCTGTTCGATGTCGAGAATTTAAAGTTGTTTCAGCTGCATTCCGGAATTTTATTCACGTCGAACAGATTTCAGACAAAAGCGCACGAAAAATGTATGAATAGAAAATTTACTCCAAACGTCATGGCACAGTAGGACAAAAAGATTTTATCATGCCGTCTTCTCGACGTTTCTTACGCGGCTCTGTATTCTCGTGCGAAAGTGTACAGAAGCGAGATTCACTTTGCTCTTGTGCCCGTCTATTGACTAAACATCGATCGGTTTTTCCATTTCCGGTGTACCGAGAGTCACTTCCATCGACTCGAATGGGTATCGTCCTGTCTAATATGGACGAGATTGCTATTTCGTGTTACCGAGTCAGTCGATGTATTCTCAAGGCACGTATGTATCGGCTTTCCCCATTGTTCTCGTTGGTCTAGATACGCCGGAAAAATGTGATGGGTTTTCCGGCAAGAAAAAATGCATGCTGTTGAAGTTTGCATCGTTGGAATGCAACGAATATTCTTTTTTATTTTCTTATTTTCCATTTTCATTGTGATCCAAAATATTTTTCGAAACATTTATGTTTTCGGTCTCCAATAAGGACTCTAAAAGAAAATTGACGTAGCTTTGATATGTCAAAAAAAGAAAATTGCAAGAAAAAATTTCCTTGCGTTCCAACGATGCAACTTTGAATATTAAAAAGATTCAAGAATATTCCGGCATTCGGATAGAACGAAAATTTCGATTCCAATACATTCGATTATTGATAACTAGGAATGCTCCTTAATGAAATGTGCTCCTGAAATATTTCATTACGGAACACGTAGAATTGGGTTGAAGACCATTGATACTAAGTTTCAAGTAAATCCTGACACAGATACTTCTTCTACCATACAAACTTTGCTATACCCTTTTCCCCTTCATTATCGAATTTTCTAAAAACGCTGAAATTGCAATAATTGTGTCTGAGAGCAGTCATTCAAAGTTTCAAGTAAAGTTGACCCGTTTTTTTTTAAATTATTTTTCATACAAACTTTGCCACCCTCTTTCGTTTAGGGATTGAATTTCTCAAAACGCTTAAATACGTATTTTATTAATTGTGGTGAAGAATATAAATACTAAATTTCATGTACACCTTTGGACCAGATTTTTTCATTTTCCATACCAATGTTGCCACCCCTTTTCTTCCTTTAGGGGTTGAATTTCCAAAAACGCTGAAATACGTGTTCCATCAATTGTCACAAAGCACGAATACCAAATTTCAAGTACTCCTACCAGATTTTTTTAAATGACCACACGAAATTTTGCCACCCCTCTTTTCTCTTTAAGGGTTGAATTTCGACAGACGCCGAAATACGTGTTTCATTAATTGTGTTGCAGAGCGTTAATACCAACTTTCAAGTAAATTCGACCATAAAAATATTTCCCATACAAGCTTTGCCACCCCCTTCCATCCCCTCAGGGGTTGAATTTCAAGAAATCCCTTCTTAAATGATGCATCCAATATAAAACAATACCCTCTCCTAATGCCACGTTTCTACCTTTAGCGGTTTAAGCTGGGCGATGATGAGTCAGTCAGTCAGGACTTCACCTTTTATATGGGAAACTCCACGCCATTTCACTTAGCCCGTGACCACGACCATTTTTGGTTTCCCTGATTTTTTTCTTGAAAATTGTACCCCATGAAAAGAATATCCACACCAATGTGTCAATTTTGATCTATTCCCTGTTAGGAGTTATAATTTTCCAAAAAATATCAATTTCGGAAGTTTTGGAACCGTTTAAACGCTGATAAATCCTGAACTAATTGAGATATCGACAAATGTCACTATATATTTTTGTTTCCATTTGCGAGCAAACTTCAGTTAAAAAATATAAAAAAATTATCAATTATCAATGTCAACGTTTTTTTTGCTTCCAAAGTGAAAACGATTTTTTAAAAGATGACTGCCTTTTTTTACTTGTTTCCAAAAATTCTCTAAAATAGAGTGACCCATTCTATGATTTAAAAGACTAGTCTCATTGTAGGCCCATGTTTCCTTCCACTTTTTTCAAATTAATCATATTTTTATCATTTTAATCCCCAATAATGCTATTAATGCTTTTGCGATTTCCAATTCGTCTTCGTCAGGCCTGAAACGGTTTATATTCAATTTGTACTGAATTTGACGAAAAAAAAAAAAAAACGATTTTTCATTCAAAATAACTTTTTTTTTTCGTTCAATTCCGCATACCACACATAGTGTGATAATTTTTTCATATTTTTTAACGAAAGTATGGTTCAACGTGCAAAACAAAATTACATCGTGACATTTGTCGATATCTCAATTAGTTCAGGAGTTATCAGTGTTTAAACGTTTCCAAACATTCCGAAATCAACATTTTTTAGAAAATTCTAACTTCTTAAATGGCAGAAATAAAAATCTAAAAATTGGTGTGGACATTCCGTTCACGGCATACAATTTTAAAAAATCAAGAAAACCAAAAATGATCGGGGTCACAGGCTAGGTGAAATGGCGTAGAATGTCCCGTATGTATAGATTATAAAAGCCACTCTGAAAATTGTATTCCCATATAGTGTCACTCGAAAGAAGCAACAATAAATTCGTAAAAAAAAACTCCAATTTCCGCAAGGAGACCCGTTATTTTCCTTTCTCAATGATCCATCTCGGACCGGGCGTGACATGTGTTATTATTGTTTTTGACAGAACGAGAATCGAGCATTGAGACTGAAAGAGCCAGGTGCCCTCGCTCTGTCGGCCGGCAGTTCCGGCGGGTACGTTGACAATACCGATGGAACTGCGCTCGTCATGTCGTCGGAGCTCATCCCATTGCCAACGGCGGATCCACGCGTCACGTGGAATTATTTCGACGAGCAGGGGTAACTAACTTAATTTAATTACAAAAATACCAGAGCATTTTTTTTCCATTTTTTTACGCTGATGAAAAGTGGCTTCGGCGCACAAAATCAATTCGGTCGCGCTGTGTATGAATTTATCGGGCTGCAATTTTTTTTTTCTTTCTCTTTCACCCTTCAGGTACGTATCCAGAGGTGGATTGAGAGCCGGCGAGGACCCGTACGCGAGAAACAAATTCAATCAAGAAGCCTCCGACGGATTGCCGAGCAATCGGGATATACCAGACACGAGGAGCGCAATGTAAGTTGAATTAATTTGATGCACGCTTCAACAATAGTGAGAGAAAGCAACGGAATAGCGGAGAGAAATGTCACATTGAATGTTGCACTCTACGAATACAAGTATCTCTACGAAAATCGTATGGAGAATTCCCTACTCGAGATGACGTGAGTATTCCTCACCGATATCGCATTAAGGTTGTTATGGGGTTTAGCCGTCCGGGGTGAAGTACGAGGGGAGCGCCCTATGCTTATGCACAGAGCCGATTGACTGTTACCAACTGTTAGCTTTCAAATAATCGTCATATTAAACGTGCGTTTTTAAATTATTTTTCTACATCTATTTGTAAAAATATGCATTTTTTTAGCATTCGGTGATTACATTAAGTGTTTTCATTACTTTGTATGATTATCTTCTATGACTTTTTCTCGCTCAATTAACGCGAAACGAATTGGCAACGTCGTCAATCGTGGTATATCATAATGCTCAGGTTGGTAGAAGTGTCGCGAAGTTGGCGACATATGCGCCCCGTTCGTAACCTCAATATCGGCCCAAGGAGCTGTCAAAAATTAATATCGGTCCGAGTAAAAAAATTCCGCTGGAAAGAAAAAGTGTGTATTAAAGCTGTCTATGATCTCAAAGAAGTAAAAAATTTTGATAATGTTCCGATATTCTAAAAAAAAATTATGTATGAAAAAAAAATCCGCGTTATTTTGTCTTTACCTAGAAATGTCTAGAAATGTATAATTTCTGAACATAGGTATCAAATTAATATGAAGTAATTATTTCTGATTAAGGGGAGATATACACCTAGGAGCCAGAAAAAGGTCATTTTTGTGAACTTTTTCAAGGAAAACTATTTGAAATTTCGGATTGGGGTTTTAATTATCTAAAAGTATGTACATTCAAAAATATGTTTAATTTTCTTTATTTAAAAATATCAAAAATATACAAGGATATTGTACGATCCTTGGAACGTCGTAAAAAAATCTGCGTATACGGAACCCACCGGCGTTTCTTAAAAAATCATCTGAAAAAAAAAAACAAAAAGATTATTAAATTAGATACAGTACTACCTCCCTAAGAGAGCCCTCGCTAAGAGAGAATTTCCCCGCCGTTCCGCTTGAGCGCATTTTATGGCTTCCCCCACCTAGCTCGAACTGTCCAGTGTACCCGAGGCCTCCCGAGTTTGTCGCGGACAACTCCATAAGAGATCGCGAGCGATTTCAGAAAATCGCACGTCGCACGATTGTCAAATGGATAATATTCCTTTGTATAATAATATATACGTTTAAGCCGTAAAGTCGGACAAAAAAACATGCACCATAATTAAATTTCAAGTAGTAATTTAATGCAAGTAAAATATATTTTCGATTCAGCCATCCCGTTTTATCTAAAAATGAAATATTTATACATATATATACATTGTATATTTCAACTTGAAGTATATACACAAGATAAATTGTTAGTTACATTTTTTTTGTACACTGTACAGTAGAACCTCAATTATCCGAACGATGACTTAGTTTATCCGAACTCTCAATTATCCGAACGTTGGCGCGAAAGATACATTGTTGCTCGCTGCCACCGCCGTGAGCAACAATGAGCAACCCAACGCAATCTCTCCTTCCCAAACGGCTGCGAGACTTAGCCGCTCAAAAACGCGTTACAGCCGGTCGTCAATTAAAAATGGACGATTTTATTTTTTTTAAATATAAAAAAAGCATTCAACTTTTTTCAGGTATTTCAAATACATTATATATATATATTTCAACGTTAACATATATGTCAAATTATAATATATATGTATGTACTGTTTTTATATAAAAAGGTGTTGTTTATGATCTCGTCCCAAAAAACCCACGTTTCGATTATCCGAACTTTTGATTATCCGAACTAGTCTCGGTCCCAATTGGTTCGGATAATCGAGGTTCTACTGTATATGTTCGAGTTTCGATAACGAATATACTACGTATATTTTTGCGAACAATAAGATAATTCAACAATTATTGAAAGTTTTACAAATGTTTCCTTCATATGTGTTATAATATTGCAACAACAAAATATACCAAACAGCAGAATAAAAAAAAACGCGAAGAAAAAGAAAGATTTACACATCAATATTCAATGAGATATACTTACGCATGAAACGACGAAACGCCAGTACACTTTCCGCAACTTGTTTACAGTTTTCTCAACACTTTCGTTCGCGCTCTCTCATAGAGGTCGAGTGGAGAAACACATACACGCTACCACATGCGCGATTTTCGAGCGCGCTAACCTAGCGGTGGGGGAAAGCTTCGGCGACGAATTTCTCGAGAATTACTTCCCCTAACCGCCCTAGACCGCTCTCTTAGGGAGGTAGTACTGTACTATAATCTAGTACTTGTCATAGCCGATTTTGAAAATATCGATTTATGACAAAATGGCGGACGTTTGAACATAAATAGTGATTTTTGGGCCAAAAGTTAGTTATTATTTTGCCTATAAAACAAAAACTAAGTAACGGGAAAACAATCTTATGACAAGTACTAGATAATGGTGTATAGATTAACCACAAGAAGCTTCGAGGCAATCGGTTCATTGGTTTTCGAGAAATTTTGGATACCGATTTGAAAAACGTGGTTTTGAGAAAAACGCGTTTGAAAATTTGGGAATGAATAAATCATGAAATTTGTCAATTTACATGAAATCATCGATACCAGGGCCATAGTGGAGGTCTTCTACGGTCGACGGAATGTTCATAGCTTCTAAATCCTCGTCCTCGACCATCTAGGTGTATGTCTCACCTTAAGAGAATAAGTAGCAATAATATTCGTTGTTAATTATCCTTACCGAGTAGTGTGAGGTTCCCGGGCATAATTAACTAATACCGATAAGATCGATAGAATTCGTGCCGTCTACAACGTTGCCATGATTGCACAGTCTCATATTTTGTGTGCTTGATTTTTGCACAAATTCGCTATTGAGAACATTAATAATTTTATAACTGTACTGTGAATCCTCATTTTCACGGTACCAAGGGTTAGCCCGATAATTAGTTGAACCGTACCTATTTTTTTCAGCTCCGCGGTAACATTCACTTAGCAGATATTAATAATGTACTGAAAAAATGATCGGGAGTTTTCCATAAGCGTAATGTAATTAGCCCACGAAATACGTCGAGTTGCCGATTTTTTTTCTAAAAACGGTACCGTGGATCGTATTCAAGCTGCACAGGATGATCAGCAAAGAGGTTATAAAGGTCCAGAAAGAATTTCAGCTCGGTGGTAACATCTTGACTTGACCCCATAACAACCTTAAACGCCCTCCGAACGAAAAAAAATATTACAATGACACTCGATTGATCTTAAGGGAGACTTTGTCCTTGGAGTGCCATATTTCAGATGTTTACATTTTATTTCTTTTAAAGGAAACGATTAAAGCTTTTTGAGGGCGGTTTTTTTCTTGCTTTTATTCATGATATACAGAACGTTAAAAAATGTTTTTTTTAAACCAAAATGGCGGCCGTTGCAGCTCCGCGAAAACAGGTCCTCAAATCGCGGGAGGTAAATGGCTGACATCACTGCCCCCTCTTTGTTCATTTGAAACACAAATACAAAGCATATTATCAATCTGTGACCCTTTGGTCATGGAATGACGGATGGGTTTTTCGTTTAGTACAAATTTCGGAAAATGGCGGCAATGAAAAAAAAATCGAATTTTCGCGTTTTTTTCGCATAAAAAGATAAATAATAAATGCAAAAATGTATCTATCGAAAAAACGATCCGCCATTCCGTGAAGACATATTTTCTGAGTATGCTCTCCAAATTTCAAGTCGATATATTAATTACAGCGGTCAGGAGAACGTCAGCCATTTTTAAAAACGTGTTTTCGAGAAAAAACGCGTTTAAAGTTTTGTAAATGTGTTTACACAAATGTGTTTATAATTACCGCTAATCGGCAATGCCTGGTCCATAGAGGCATCCCTCCTCTTCTTCTAGCTGCTCACGTTGAGCCGCTAACATCTCCCGCTAAATTTCAAGGACAAAGTCTCCGTTAATGTGCGATCGAATGGGGAAAATTATTTTGATCTGTAATCGACGTGGAATCCGCAGCGTAACAAAAAGAACAATCTATTAGGTATTACTATGGTAGGTCACTCTCGTTAGGCTGATTTCCTTATTTTCTCTTTTTATTAAAAATCCGACAATTGACGTTTATTTCGTTCAAGACGCTCGGTCAGCCGGGATCTTCTTGACGATTTTATAATTGCTTCCTAATTTAATATTTCGTTTTTTTTCACATTTCTCCTTTTTCTTGATACTATTCATACTATGAGACGTCCGGTTTTATTTCTCCCCTGACCGCGGTACTTTCCGTAGTCATGCGCATTTCGTCTCTCTTTTGCTACTTGCGTTAATTCAGCACGTGCCTTACTCGGGTATCTGCTAGAAATTTGAGTCGAGAAAAAGTACTCCCCCGATCGGCCTTCCCTGTATAATATCAGGCTCTGGTCGAGCCTTCCACCCTGGAATAGGTGCGCAATGTAACGGGTCTAAGGCTAGGTCCCGATCCGCCGTTTCCTTTCTGGGGAACTGATCAGGAACGGGCCGGAGGATAAGCGGTAAATGACCAGGAAAGTTGTAGGGAGTAGATCGGGTAATGACCAGAAACAAACGAGGAAATTAAAAGTAACGTTTCAGCGTTTTTGGAATGCTTGAGGAGGTAAAATCGGGAGTGTATTCAATTTAGGATTTCGACAACATATTGTTTGTTGGTTATCTACTTGCTAAGGTAGTATATGAGTGTATACATACGCCCGCATTTCCTGATAGGCAAAGAGACAGAAAAACGTACACAGATGACTATCCGAGGGAAAAAGGCCTAGAGTGCAAAGGGTTATTTCACAAGTATCGCAAAATCATAAACGTGAGTGCACGCTGTAAGCATAGCACTTCTGTACGTGGTACAACTCACAGGACAAACTTTTATCCTCGTACGATGGTACCTTGCTTACGCGAAGCGCTTCGCTTGTAGCCACCTGGCGGATTGTTGGCGAAATACATTCAGGTAATGTCTTCCCGGCCAGAACATTGATATCTCCCAACATGGCGACAAGGCGTTCAAAAACCACGAATGACCTGCTTTACTTTATTGCCTCATAAAATAATTTGGCTATTCTTTATACTTAAATCATTAGTTATCGTAATCTCGGTATTTATCATAAGCATTGTTATCCTCGTCGATTATCATTGATAAAATAAATGCTCTTAATGATTAATAGAATTACAACGGATGTATTAATTTCATCCCAATCAATTATAAATATGTTTGATGAGGTGAAAAGCAAAGTAGCTTTCCTCTAGTTCTTAAAGACAAGCTCCAGTTTTCAGAACATGTCAATGTTCTGGCCGGGTAGACATCATATGAAGATGTACGAGGGTGGGATGAAAAGTTTCCGGCCTGACCAAGAAAAACGATGGTTTAAAATTTTTGTTTGCTTTATTTTTCAACATAATCTCCATCAACACTGATACATTTCTCACAACGGTGTTCTAATTTAGTTATACCAGTTTTAAACGTAGATTCGTCAAGCTCCTCAAAATACTGATTTACAGCTTCGATAACTTCTTCGTTGCTCTTCAATCTTTTTCCGCCAAGCCATTTTTTGAGGTTAGGAAACAGGTAATAGTCGCTGGGGGCTAAGTCTGAAGAGTAGGGAGGATGCGGCATCAATTTAAACTTCAATTCGTGGATTTTGGACATGGCAACAATCGACGAATGCGCTGGTGCGTTATCGTGATGAAACAAAACTTTTTTCTTCGCCAAATGAGGTCGTTTAATTTGCACCTCGTGCTTCAAACGTTGCAATAACTCTGCGTAGTATTAACCAGTGATAGTCTTACCCTTTTCAAGGTAATCAATGTATATAATTCCTCTCGCATCCCAAAAAACAGTAGCCATAACCTTGTTTGCCGATAAAATTGTTTTTGCCTTCTTTGGGGTTGGTTCCCCTTTTCCAACTCACTGTTTTGACTGTCTTTATTTTCAGGAGTGTAGTGGTGGACCCATGTCTCATCAACAGTTATGAATCGACGCAAAAATTCGTTTGGATTACGCCTATACAGCGCCAAATTGTCGGTAGAAATGGTTTTTCGAAGCAGTTTTTGGTCGAGCGTTACCAAACGCGGCACCCACCTTGCACACAGCTTTTCCACTTTCAAATGGTTGTGCAAAATATTTCGCACACGTTCAGCTGACATCTTACAGGTCTCAGCTATCTCATGCACTTTCAACCTGCGGTCTTCCAACACTATTTTATGGATTTTTTCAATCATCTCTGAAGTTGTGACTTCAACGGGCCGTCCTGAGCGAGGCTCATCAGAGGTTCATCACACGACCCATTTAGTAGTTGCTCGCAATGTGTCCCGGCCAGAAGGTTATAATTTCCAAACACTTTCACCGGCATGATCTTGACATGGGGGCCGGGTTGAAATTCCGAACTTTGAAGGCGCCGACGGTTTAAAATCCCTCATTTTCATGTTCCGAAATTACAAGGTTCCTCAAGATCATGACAGCGAAAGTCTGCACAGTTGACTGTGAATTATGCACAACGTATAACATTGTGTAGACAAATTTCAAAATTGACGTAAAATCATTTCTTACTAAAAAAAGATTCTCGAAATGATTCGATGATTTATTGCAAAGGGATCATCCATTAATCACGTGAGGTTTTTTGGCCACTTTTTGAGGCCCCCCCTCCCCCATGGTGATATGTGGTAAGGTTTCTGTTATCCAAATTCTCCCCCCCCCCCCTATTTGAGCCTCACGTAAATTATGGACGACCCCACATCACCATGGGGGAGGGGGGGCTCACAGAGTGGCCAAAAAACCTCACGTGATTAATGGACGATCCCAAATTTTGAATTTTTTAAAACTTTCATAACCGAATCATTTTGACGGTGTTCAGATTTTTGGAGTTTTGGTCTTTCGTGTAAAATTCTTTCGGAGTTTTGATCTTTCGGGGTAGTATTCTTTCGCAGTTTTGAGCGTTCTGATCTTTCAAAGTTCGGAATTTCAACCCGGCCCCAGATTTTTAATAAGCATCATGAAAAACGTTTTAGTGTATTTTGTACCCCAAATCTGCCAAAGAAATGTTTTGGCAACCAAAAAAAAAATAATTTTCGTTGCGTTCCAACCCAGGTAGAAATTGTGTTTGGAATCCTATAGGATTCCCCTACTTCTCCCTACTCCCTGATAGGGATCCAACGGGACACCCCATTGGATCCCTATCAGGAAACGTCACGCTCGTACATTGGATTCCAAGAGGGACTCCCCATCGGGATCCAAAAGGGATTCCATAGGGATTCCATAGGGATTCCCTATTAGGATCCAATAGGGATTTCCCATCGGAATCCAATGTAAGAATCTTAAAGCTTCCCCACAGTATTGAACGGAATCCGATACGATGCTTGATCGATCATATCGCATTCTGTAAGCCCAAAATGCTACAAAAAATAAAAGCATCGATACACTAAAGAGATCAATTTATTGTTTACAGAGGAGTACATATCGAATACCACAATATACTTTTTTTGTTTTTTTTTTAAATTGTTTACCCATACTGATTATTTATAGTGCTTTGTATAGTATTCTTCGAATACTTATATCTTATATCTATATCTTCGAGTACTTTTTATACTTTATGAACTTTTTAAAAATACTTTAAATACTTCTTATGCTGTAACGTAGTTTTTATGCACTTTTTATACTATTATTAAGCAAAAATACTTGTGCAGTTATGGGCGGGATATTCTTTGAATACTTTTCATATTATATAAAATTTAAACACTTTAATAAGGTTGATGCTTGCATCATTGGAATGTAACAAACATTAATGCGTGTTTGGAGTAAATAAATTTTACGATCGCGATTGCGCAGTAACTCGATCGTCGCGCGTTTTTCAACGACGACACGAATATATATGTACCCTGCGCCGCTTATGTTCTATCGCCCGACGTCTTTCTTTTGTCGGAAGCGATTTTCTGAATCCTTATTGGATCCCGATAGGGAATTCCTATTGGCTCCCGACAAGGAATCCCTGTTAGATCCCGATGGGGAATCCCTATTGGATCCCGATGAAAAATCCACCGGGTCGGGTGGAAATTGATGTTACGGGCTACAAACTTAAGCGAATGTGTAATAGATATCATGTTTATAAAAATATGATTTCATACTTACATTTAATTTTCTTTTAAAACCTTATTTAAGCCGCTCTAACAAAACTCCACACCCACAGCGATAAACCGCAGACGCAATCGTAACCCGATTGCCGTCACGTCCAAAACAAATTTTTATGCGCACAAGTATTGAAAATTCAAAAAGTGTGCATATTAAAATTTATAACAAGCTTTTTTATTCGTATAAAAAATACTAGCCCATAACAAACTATAAATATACAATATGGGTAAGCACTAAAGTAAAGAAGTTACTAAAGAATATAATTATATATTGTATTATTCGATATCCTAACAAATTCCTAGAAACACGTTGGTGCATCTTGAAACTCCTAAGCAAATCTGTGCACGGGACCATCAAAGAATAATTTTTTACAGAGCGTCGCGAAATCCTATTTTATATAATTTCTAGTAAAAAATTCTCAAACCACGTTAATCTGGAAACAGCCCAGGATCCATTTGGATTCCAATGTGGTCTCCCTACCTGGGGTGTCCATATCAAATCCCCATAAGGATCTGGTAGAACCTGGGGAATCCCCAACAAATCCATTTGGATTCCAGTGTGGACTCCTTACTTGGGGCGTCCCTATCAAATCCCCATAGGGATCTGGTAGGATGTGGGAAGTCCCGAAAAAATTTCTGCATGGGAACGATTCAAACTTCAACACCATACTTTTTGGGCATGATACATTTAAAGATCATGCTACGCTGCGACTATTTTACCGTGACATCCAATCGATGATCGACCCACCGATCGATCGCGCCCTCATCATCGGAATTTCGTTGCTCGCTTGTTTCCGTCAAGCCGAAACGAAAATATAAATACGCGAGATCGCGTCAAGTCAAAATTCGCGTCAAGTCAAAATTTGCGACGGGGAGTAATATTACATCAGAAGAAGAAAAAACACGTTTTCCCGTTAGCTGACACTAGAGAAAAAAATAACGATAAACGATAGAATATTTTTCGTGATTACAAGTCGATTGCGAGATAAGGGAGAAAAAATGCAAATTTCCGACCAGCCATCGGCGATCGCGGACGTGAAAAATCCAACTCGTCGAAGGAAGTTGAAAAAGCCGACAACTGTATGTCGATCGCTCAATCCGTTTATTCACTATTACTGGAAGCTTCGGCACACCATGGCCAACGATCTTACGACGAGAATGATCGCCAAGATTGCCGCTTATCGATGGGAGGCGATGAGCCACGCCGCCAAGGCTCCCTATATCGATGCTGCCAAGAAACACTGGCTTCGTCATAAATCCCAATGGCGCAAAAATGCCGCCCTCTCACGTGACAATTGATTCGCTTTCTCGCAATCATGATCCCGTTAGAACCTGACAACTCGTCCCCGTGAAGAAGAAGAAAAAAAAAGACAAATTCTCGTCGCCCTGTCCCAGTACGTCTCACGAAGTCTCGACGAAACTGAGGAAAAATGTCCACGTCTACGCCACTATTTGTATCGGAATCGTCGAGGAGTGCAAATTCACGTACATCGTTGATTTTCTTCATATTCAAATGTGCACAATACGTTCGTGTGATGAATTAAAAAATTGTCAAAATATATGCAAGTATCGTTAAATTAAGAAGTTGCGTTTATTATTTTTTTTCACTCGTACGAGATTCCATCGCAAAAATTCCTCAAAACAATTTGAACGACTTTCGTTTTTAAATCGTTGGAGTGCAACGTGAAATAAAAAAAAAATAAACATTCACCTTATTGTCCAAAATATTTGTGTGCCAATTTGGGCTGCAGATCTCAAATAAGAATCGTGAAAAAACGTTTCAATAATTTTTGCTCCCCAAAGTTGAAAAAAACGATATGGTATTTTCGAAGAAAACACTTTTGTTTAATTCAAACATTGCACGCTTCTTTTTTTCTTTTAGTTTTTCAAATTTTCTTTGGCGGTTTTGAGCTACAAAAATCATGCAAACATTTTTTAGTTATTTAGCGATCTACAACAAATTGTCAAAGTATATGCAAGTATCGTTAAATTAAGAAGTTGCGTTTATTATTTTTTTTTTCACTCGTACGAGATTCCATCGCAAAAATTCCTCAAAACAATTTGAACGACTTTCGTTTTTAAATCGTTGGAGTGCAACGTGAAATTAAAAAAAAAATAAACATTCACCTTATTGTCCAAAATATTTGTGCGCCAATTTGGGCTGCAGATCTCAAATAAGAATCGTGAAAAAACGTTTCAATAATTTTTGCTCCCCAAAGTTGAATAAAACGATATTGTATTTTGGAAGAAAGCACTTTTGTTTACTTCAAACATTGCAAGCTTCTTTTTTTCTTTTACGTTTTCAAATTTTCTTTGGCGGTTTTGAGCTACAACAATCATGCAAACATTTTTTAGTTATTTAGCGATCTACAACAAATTGTCAAAATATATGCAAGTATCGTTAAATTAAGAAGTTGCGTTTATTATTTTTTTTTCACTCGTACGAGATTCCATCGCAAAAATTCCTTAAAACAATTTGAACGACTTTCGTTTTTAAATCGTTGGAGTGCAACGTGAAATTAAAAAAAACATCAACATTCACCTTATTGTCCAAAATATTTGTGTGCCAATTTGGGCTGCAGATCTCAAATAAGAATCGTGAAAAAACGTTTCAATAATTTTTGCTCCCCAAAGTTGAAAAAAACGATATTGTATTTTGGAAGAAAGCACTTTTGTTTACTTCAAACATTGCAAGCTTCTTTTTTTCTTTTAGGTTTTCAAATTTTCTTTGGCGGTTGTGAGCTACAAAAATCATGCAAACATTTTTTAGTTATTTAGCGATCTACAACAAATTGTCAAAATATATGCAAGTATCGTTAAATTAAGAAGTTGCGTTTATTATTTTTTTTTCACTCGTACGAGATTCCATCGCAAAAATTCCTCAAAACAATTTGAACGACTTTCGTTTTTAAATCGTTGGAGTGCAACGTGAAATTAAAAAAAACATCAACATTCACCTTATTGTCCAAAATATTTGTGTGCCAATTTGGGCTGCAGATCTCAAATAAGAATCGTGAAAAAACGTTTCAATAATTTTTGCTTCCCAAAGTTGAAAAAAACGATATTGTATTTTGGAAGAGAGCACTTTTGTTTAATTCAAACATTGCAAGCTTCTTTTTTTCTTTTAGTTTTTCAAATTTTCTTTGGCGGTTTTGAGCTACAAAAATCATGCAAACATTTTTTAGTTATTTAGCGATCTACAACAAATTGTGAAAATATATGCAAGTATCGTTAAATTAAGAAGTTGCGTTTATTATTTTTTTTCACTCGTACGAGATTCCATCGCAAAAATTCCTCAAAACAATTTGAACGACTTTCGTTTTTAAATCGTTGGAGTGCAACGTGAAATTAAAAAAAATCAACATTCACCTTATTGTCCAAAATATTTGTGTGCCAATTTGGGCTGCAGATCTCAAATAAGAATCGTGAAAAAACGTTTCAATAATTTTTGCTCCCCAAAGTTGAAAAAAACGATATTGTATTTTGGAAGAGAGCACTTTTGTTTAATTCAAACATTGCAAGCTTCTTATTTTCTTTTAGTTTTTCAAATTTTCTTTGGCGGTTTTGAGCTACAAAAATCATGCAAACATTTTTTAGTTATTTAGCGATCTACAACAAATTGGCAAAATATGAATTTGGACAATAATGGAAATAAAAAATTGAAAAGAATTTTTCGTTTCATTCCAACGACGCCACATCCTTCACCTGATTTTGACTATTTGGACGAGCGGACTTGGAAAATCGTCAAAAATGTATAGGATTGAAGCTCGCATCGTTAAAGCCGGGATATACATTTAGACAGGAAAAAAATAACCAGTATTGAGGGATTTTTTAAACTAACAAATAATTATTCTACAATTATCAAACTTTATGTATATTTTAATAGTATATTTACGTATACGAAACAATTTTTTTAAATGAATCCATCATCAAAATGGTGGAGCTGTGGCAGTGTTACAGCAATGTTACAAATGCCTTAAAATGTGACGAAAATTCTGTTTATCATCGTTCTTCAACATCGTCAACTTCACCATGACGTTGAAGTTTGCATCGTTGGAATGCGACGCAATTTTTTCTTTTCGTTTCACAAATTCCCTTGGCAGATTTGAGCTACAAAAATCACTCAAACATTTCTTAGGATTCTAATTTAGCGATCTACAACAAATTTGCAAAATATGATTTTGGATAATAATGAAAATAAAAATGGAAAAGAATTTTCGTTTCATTCCAATGACGCAAACTTCAGCCCCGTACTTCACCTGTTCTTCACTATTTGAAAGTTTGCATCGTTAGTCTGCAACGAAAATTATTTTGACTTCCTTAATTCGATTATCAACCGAAACCATATTTGGCAGACTAAAGTTGTCAATTCTAAGGATTCTCAAAAATGTTTGTATGATTTCCGTAGCTTAAATCTGCTACAAGAAATATGGGAAACTAAAAATGAAAACATTTTGGTTGCGGTTCAACAATGCAAGCTTATCTTCATAAAAATTTCACATCGTCCGTTTTTCCTGCCGTCTCGTTAAGAGCCGTTTATTTCGAAAAAACTGCGTTTCGATTCTCGCACCCACGAGACTCGAGCGTCGTAATGGCCTCGTAAAAAAATTTATCAGGCGAATCCTCATTTCCCCCATCGTCTATAGCTCTTATTTTATTCGTATTCAATGCCACTTCATTGCCCTTTCTAAAACCCACGCGTCTGTTTTTTCAACGCGTTAATTGAATTTTTAAAGTACAATAAAAATTCAAGATCTTTTTTCTTGTTCCCCAAAAATCCGGACGACTAAACCCTAAGAACAAAGGCTCAAAGAACTCGAATATAAAAAGATGAGGAATCGAAAAACGTTCTTATTTTCTTCAATCTGTTCCGAGTCGTTTTTTTTCTTTTTTTTTTCTCAACGAAAACTGCATTTCCCTGTCGCGTATTTTCGTATGCGGGCTTCCGAATTCCCGTGCTTTGTGCACATGTAGGCACTGTACAAAAGTTCGCCCCGAGTTTCGCGCCCTCGAGGCCTTAAGAGTCCCCTCGACTTTCGTGAAATCGAATTGGCCGGAAACACACATACACGTGTGCTTTCTACATACGTAAGTCAACCCCAAAAGTTCACCTACTACCGGAGGTTTCCCGAGCTTTCGTAAAACTGTAGAACACGACAGGGTCGGGAGAGAATGAGTAAAAAGTGAGGGAGCGAGAGAGGGCGAGTCAAAACGTCCGACGAGGTCGGGAGTTAAAGGGCGAGTCGTGACGACTGGACAAGGGAAAGAGGGCGATCTTTCGCTACAAAAGCTCCTTTCGCCCCCCTCCGCCCCGTACAAGCCTCCCCCGAGAGATCCATTTCTGTTGGTCTTAGCTCCGCCCTCCGTCCCTCTGCCTCGTACTCGAGTGGAATCCTCGTTCCAAAGAGCCGTGAGGAGTAGGATTCCATCGGGAAAACGGGCAGAAACAACCGGTCGAACGCGAAGGAGAGCAATGGGATTGAGTTTGTAAAGTTTCTAGGGGGGAGGGGGGGAAAGCTCCCGCGGTGCTTAATGGTATTGCCTACTTTGGGAAACCTCTACGTGGTCTTACAACCTCGGGGTGATAAAAACGATTATTTGGACGGATGACACCTTAGCCTCCGTGTCGTACAACGTCAACGACTATTCTTTTTTTTCCATCCAATTCCAACACGTGCGCGCTCGATCCTTCTCGGAGATTTCGACGTGAAGCAAAAAAAAACTCAACCTTAAGGGGCTATACCAGTGTAAACGCTGAAAATTTTGGTGATTTTCGGGAATTTTTTGGAAGACAAGTACTCAATTAAATGTTTCGGAAAATTATGAATATATTTGGCTATATTTGACCTGTATTACATAATTTTTTCATAGAAAATTATTGAGATCCAAGCAACTTACGCGCTGCCTTCGGAGGCGCCAAAAAAAAGTTCCTCCACCGCTGACACGATTCCGGCCGATTGAGTAGCTGAAACCGAAAAAGGAAAAAAATGTCGTTAAACTGGAAGGTATTTTCTGTACAATGACGTAGGATTTTCGAAAAATATCAAAATCTAACAAAATGGCGTAGTTATGAAAAAAGTCTGTTTTCTTGCCTATCATAAATATCCTACGTCATTGTAGAGTAAATATATTCAAGAGTACTCACAAGGAACATCCCTCAGGTGACTCAGGTCCCCTTCGATTTTGTTGAAATTTCGATATGTTATAAAGCACCAAAAAGTAAGCAATACGTATTTTTTGTATAGGGCTTTTATAAGGGCTGAAACGCACCCTCAAAAATGGGGATGTTTTTCATTTTTCGTCAATGACGTTTTAACGATACGAGATATTAAAAAATTTCAAATTGCAACAATGTTTATTTTTTTGTGCACTATACATTGGCGATGAGAACGAAACGTCATCGACGAAAAATGAAAAACACCCCTATTTTCGAGGGTTCGTTTCACCCCTTAAAACCGTTTTACCGCCGATAAAAAAAAATACGTATCGCTTACTTTTCGGTGCTTTATAGCATATCCAAATTTCAACGAAATCGAAGGCTGTCACCTGAGGGATGTTCCTTGTCAGTTCAAATTTCAAGTCAATCGGATAATTGCTCTTTGAGTTACAATGTCAGCAAATTTGAAAAATCTCGTTCCGAGAAAAACACGTTTAAACATTTAGCTATCGATTTTTGCAAGATAAAATGATTAGAGATACGGCCTTGAAATTTTTACAGGATATTCTTGAAAGTATAAACAGTCGAAAAAGGCAAAAAAAATCGATTTTTTGAACGTGTCACACTGGTACGACCCCTTAAATTCCACGCGCGCGCTAATATCTACGGATAACGTCACTTTTTCTTTACGAAAATCGTTTTTTTTTTCTCACCGAGGATCGTATATGACATGGGGTTGAAGTGTGTATCGTTGGAATGCACCGAAAATCCTTTTCAATCTCTCATTTTCATTATTATCCAAAATCATAATTTGCAAATTTGTCATCGATCGCTGAATAAGAATGCTGGGAAAGGTTTGCGAGATTTTCGCAGCACAAAATCTGCCAAAGGAAATTTGTAAAATAAAAATTAAATATTATTCGTTGCATTCCAACGATGCAAACTTCAACGTCATGTACGTGACGTAGATCGACTGGTCTAAATTATGTTGGAATTTGCGTCGTTGAAATGCAATTATTTCTTTTTTTTTTTTATTTTGCCTTCCATTGGTCGAATTTGAGAGAGTTCGGCAGGATTTTTTCAACTGCAGGCGAATCTTTGGTATTTTTCGTGACTATTAAAGAAAATAACTAGCGACAATGATAAGCAACAAAATCGAAAAAACGTCGATAGTTTGGAGAGGTTATTTTGACATTAACTCGCATTTAAAAAAATATGGTGATTTTGAACATTAATACCTTCGAAGGCCAGTATTCGGAATTACAGAAATGGAACAAAAGAAAAATTGCGGCCATATTGTAATTATTCCTGCAGATTTTACTTTTTTCCCCAAAGTACCAGCTTTGAAGATTAGTTCGATCAAAAGCTCGTGAGTCTCTGAATAAATGAGATCTCTCCAGAGAGTAATCAAGGTTTTTTTTGGTGCGCTCATGTCTCGGTCCTCGTTCTGCTTTCTTTTTCTTTTTCCCCCATATATATATATATATATATATATATATATATATATATATATATATATATATATATATATATATATATATATATATATATATATATACACACACACACGTTACGCTAGCTCAACCCTTAACGTTTGTATTCCCCGGAGCGCCGTCGTCGTCGATCAAGAAAAAGATCGAGAGAGAGAGAGAGAGCGAGAAAGGGGCTGAGAAGGAAGCAGAGTTCAGAAGCGGTAAAGCCAGCGGAAATTATTGAACGACTCTGGCGTGTGCTTCGTGGAAACGAAGTTATCCAACCCAACCACTTTCGACTTCTCTCATCCCATCGCGTTAAGCCTCTCACATATCTATAGATAAAGCCCTCCAGGCAGCACCGTTTCCTCCCTGTCCCTCCTTTTGCCTCCAAATATCACAAAATTGACGCCCTCTTTTACATACAGAAATATTCCTGCTCATATACGTTTGGAGTATTCATCCAAAGACGTTCGAAAAAACAATAGAACTTCAATTCCTTGTCCAGGCAAATGAAAAATGAAAATAACCTCCCATTTCCATGCATATACGAGAGGGACACTCGTCACACATGAAAAAAAAAAAAGAAAATTTGTTGCGGTGCGAATTTTTGCCAGCCCGGGAGAATTTTCGGAAATAATTATATTCCGTTTTTTTTTTTACTAATTACCAAAATCGTCAAGAGGGAATAAAGATATAATATTCTTCATCGTTGTGCCATGATTTCTGGTGCCAAATTTTGTTTTATCACTTTACCTATTGAAATACCACAGAAGTAAAGCGGATAAACGAGTTTATTAAACCGGAAAATAAGTGGTATTTGATTGCACGGTGAGTAATTGTTCGAAAATAACCATGTAACGGATATAGTACCCGAAGGCCATGGTTCTTTAGACGCTGCATTATGAAGCCTCACGCCCGGCGAGGACGGACGACATTGAAGTTTGCATCGTTCGAATCCAATGAATAATATATTAGCTAAGAACCGACCGGGGTTCAGGTCCGGGGGTACTTTGAGTTAAGCAGCATCGTGCATGGCCAATACTCAGAGCGGTGACCGCTTAGTCGTGAACCGGCTGGCGCATCAATCAGTCAGTGAAAGGTCAATACTCCTGAGGCCTTGATGTAGATACTTGAGTAAAGCGTCTGTGCACTAAAGATTCAGGAGAATATGGGGCCGTCTATACTGGTTCGGGTTTTCCACAGATTCCCGTACCGTCGGAAAATGCGGCCGAGGGTAGTTTATGACGGCTCTGGACGCAACGGAAGTTAGTTCAGATTAGCTAACTGTCGGTAGGAATTGATAGGGAAGGGTTCCAATTGGATAATGGAGATCCAAGTGGATTCCCATATTTGTCCGCTTTTCCTGCTAGGGATCCAATGGACCGTCGCATTGGATCCCTATATTGGAACGTCACGCTCGTACATCGGATTCTAATCGAGATTCCCCATTGGAATCCAATGTACGAATCCAATTAGAATCCTAAAGGCTTCCCGCATTATGGAACGGAATCCGATACGATTCTTTATGGATCCCGTCACATTCTGTACGCTGCATTTTCTAAACAAAATATATATTGGGATGTTGAAAAAGTTCTCGCTGTTTTCCCGTGAAAATTAATGGTTTGTTGCAAAAAAATAGCGAAAAACATGTCACTGAAAGTATTGTCCATTCCTAGACACTACTTTTTCCCATCTTTCTGGCAGCATTCCAATTCCACGTCGGACATATACACCAAATGAGTGGATCTTCCAAAAGTACGAATCTTATGCTAAAAAGTATATCTTAAAAATCGCTTTGAATCACATAACTGAAAATACATTGGAATGATGGTTTGTTATTTATTTTACGGCACTATCAGGCGTAGAAATTTCTTAGGGTTAGCTTCATCAGGATCAGGGTGTGCCCCGATCGGGGTGCGATACGGGTAAACCTATTATGGACATCCTGACCCGGGCCCAACCGGGCCGGAAGTATTTAGGCCCTAGATCAGGCAATACTAAAATGGCCCTACTAAGGTCATCCCTGATAAGATCCTACTAAGGCTCGCCCTGATAGGCCCCACTGAGGTTTTTCATGATAGGGCCTTACTAAGGCTTTCCCTAATGAGGCCCTGCTAAGGCTTTCCCTAAATAGGTCATAAATAGGCTTGCCTTATAACTGCTTCAGCAGTCGATAGATGCAACCTCTTATTTTTCACATGGAACGTCGATTTGACAGCATCGTAGCTTCGAGGTTTCGGTGTATTCCTGAATTCTAAAAAAAGGTGTTATAGACTGTCGCGACAAACAACGTTATGCAACTCGGATGCTTGTTAGAAAATTTCGGCAGGTTTGTAAGGCGGAGAGAGAGGAATTATACATATATATATATATATATATATATATATATATATATATATATACGAGGTTAATGATTAAAAATCAATGCATGTTATTCGATAAAACTCTTTAATTATCACAATGATATCAACTATAATTGATATACTTAATGCGATACAACAAATAATTATAGGAGTTCAGTTGGTCTCTTATGCTATACCTGCGACCAAGATGGTACAAGCCCTTGGTACCATAGAGGCAGCGTGCGTAGCTATCGGTAGGAAGGATCGGTAGGTAGGAAGGAAGGTTCGATTCCCATAGAGGCGAAATATTGCCTTCGAACAAAAACATTTCAGCAGGCCAGGGTATGACGAATTATGATACAAAATCATTGTAGCAGAGCCCTAAATTAAGTGGTTCATTTCATTTTGGATTTTTGAAATATTTTATGCATATAGGATACTTGGATTTACAGTGTATATTGTAAGCAAATAAAGATTTATTTGAATCGAATCTTGATTTATTCAATTTAAATACATTTGATATTCAAAAAGAATAGCTGAAACGAATAAGATCATTGTAGGTCGTGACACATGAAAAAAATTATACTGGATTTAAAAAGGATCTATTTAAATTAAATATGTCTTTCTGACGAGGCAACCTGATAGGGGCCTCATCAGGCAACCAGGTCAGGCCCATATGTGACACAACGTTACATTTCCTAGTAGGGCACTTCCAGGGTGCCTTATTAGTGCCCTACCAAGGCAGTCAGGCAACCCGAACGGGCCCTAATTTGGGCCCCATAAAAATTTCTGAGCAGGATGACATCATATCACCACACACGTATACGCTCATGAAGCATGCAGGTTATGTTCCAACACGCCAGGTTTTCTTTTCTGACTTTTCACATATTTTCGATTCGAACGTATTTTCGATTCGAACGAAGAATTCTCAAACGGCGTTCATCGAAGAACAGCGCAAAATCCAATTGGATCCTACTGAGGACTCCCCTATGTGCGGTGTCCCTACGAATCCCTATAGAGACGTGGGTGCATCTTGAGACTCCCCAACAAATTTGTGCACGGGATCATGAAAGCCTATTTTTCGTTGGGAGATCAACAAAATTCCGCTTGACAATAGCAGGCAAAAAAATCTCAACTACATCGATCGGGAAATAGCGCGGAATCCACTTAGGTTTCAATGTCGACTTCCTATGTGCGGCGTCGCTATCAAATTCCTATTGGGATGTGATAGGATCTGAAGACTTCGACAAATTTCTGCACGCGGTGATACGACGAAGTCCGCAAGGGTTATATGTTGGAACTCAGGATAAATATATAATTTGTTAATTGCCCAATTTGTTTTCGGCACGTTCCGGCTGCAAACATCACTCGAATGTTTTTACGATCCTTACGAGAGATGCAAGCTTCAGCATGAATTCAGACATTTCTGACTCTTCAACTTTTCACGATGTATACGTTTTGATGTTTCGGATGCAATTTAAAATGTGAATCTTATTTTCGTGCCACCATATCAACATATATTGTAAAAACATTCGTACATGTACCTACAGTAGCATACAACACACACACACACACACACATGTATATATTTAAAATTCTTGAATTGCTCGAGCGTGTGTCCCCGTTGCATTAAACATACAGCATAGGTATATACAGCAAAAGTATGACGTTCTCACGCCGTTGGGCGACCGGGCGGGTAGATCATGTTGAAATATGTATAGAGTTATATATGTATATATAAGAGAGAAGAAGTAGAGAGTCTTCGTCTGAAGGATAACCCCCTCGAAAACCATATAACCATCACCTTAGACGAAAGGATTCGCATCAAAAAGTTCCACCGTACGACTTTGCCCTCCCACTCGTGGAATAACAAATCCCCCCCCCACAGCCGCACATCCACAGTACTGTGCCGCGATTCGCGAAATTACATTCGCGAGTTCCTCACGGAACTCGCCCTATGCGAATAAATATTATAATGGATCATTTTTATGTATCCGTCGTATATACGGAAACGTGTTTTGTATTTGTAGTTGAATATCCCCGGCATGCCGTGTGCTCCGGATGACGTATCTGATGACGTACCAATATACATAACCCAAACGAAGTTATGTATATTGATAGTCTTGATGTTCTACACAATCGCTCAGGATGCCACATTGGTAGCATCGAGCACTGATAATCAGATGCCGGTGACAACAATTGGCGACTCGGGAAAAGATGGACGCGGTGACTCGGGTATCGAGTGTATTTTTGGCGAATTTATTGCACTTCCGGTAAAACCTCTTTCAGAATCGGACAAATGTATTTTTCTCGTTGTGCAACGGTGGTTGATGCGAGCAGGTCGCGCAGTGTCTCGTAAACTTTATCGTCGATGTAACTCACCGAGTCAGGCGTGTACATGTGTGTGTGTATATATATATATACTTAGAAAATATATGTGAACTGGAAAATCGTGCTTGGGAAAAGAACTGAGACAAAGCAGGGAGGGCGGAAGTGTCGCGGGTCTGTATTTCCCGAAAAGCTTCTTCCCCGTGCGGACTCGTTTTTTTTTATCGTTCTACCCGCTGACGTCGAAAGTCTTCGACGAAAGTTAGGTTTCGACTTCTCCCTCCCTACCTCTTATCCTCACTCTCTCTCTCTCTCTCTCTCTCTCTCTCTCTCTCTCTCTCTCTCTCTCTCTCTCTCTCTCTCTCTCTCTCTCTCCCTTGACAATCCTCAGGAGGGCTAAGTATCTCCGGTCCATATAACCTCTCTCCAATCCTTTTTCATCGGCAACGTTCGTTTCTCCTTCCTTTTGTCGATCCCGATGGCAAATTATACTGGTAAACTCGTGTAGTTGCAAACCTCTCGAGTACGATCGAAGAGTTCCTTCAAGAATCGTCAACCGAACGACTACCGAGAAGAATAAATGAGCTCAATGCGAAAATGGCCCCGATCATTCCCTTTCCATTCGTAATCTTTGCACGGAAACGGAAATTCTATTCCTTCCGGCTTATACGTTAGGGAATTGAATAAGAAGATGATTTACGGTTGGAAAAGTAAAGAGTTTCGATCGATAAGCGTGCTCTGAGTCGGTGAACATTTTTTTACAACATTCACATCATGGTTGATTGCTGTTTGATCAATTTCTCGAGCACTCTACTAGACGTTTAGTGGCCTAATTGTTGTAGCTGTGAATACATTAAT
Source organism: Ophion obscuratus (assembly GCA_964007375.1). Classification (NCBI taxonomy): domain Eukaryota; kingdom Metazoa; phylum Arthropoda; class Insecta; order Hymenoptera; family Ichneumonidae; genus Ophion; species Ophion obscuratus. Next base: position 32,625,777 of record OZ023317.1, on the reverse strand, counting down.
ATTAAGTTACTTAGCCCCTGCACTAAATCACTAAAATTAATATTAAGTTATTTAAGCCCTACACTAAGTTACTAAAATGAATACTAAGTTACTTAGTCCCTACGCTAAGTAACTAAAATTAACATTAAGTTCGTTAAAAAAAAAACTAAAAACAATGGTAAGATACTTAGTCACGTCAGTAAGTAGCTTAAATTAATATCGACCTACTTAGTCATTTCAATAAGTAAGCAAAATTAATATTAAATCACTTACTTATTTCACTAAGTAACTAAAAATAATATCAAGCTACTTAGTCATTTGACTAAGTAACTCAAAATAATATTCGTCACTTAGGGATTTGACTGAATAACTACAATTAATATTAAGTTACTTAGTTATTTACTCAGCTAATTTACTTTACTTACTTATCTAATTAACCTAATTGTTGAAGCTGAGACGTATACAAGGATAGCTGAATCAGGGAGCCAATAAATTTAGCTCGTACTCGTACTACTTGAATAAATGCTATATCCATTTTCTAATCGTCCAAGTTCAAAGAACGAACTTTGTAATCGGCTACGTTATGTTTCCATTTTTGTCTCCCATCTCCTATTGTATTTGTAAGTCACTGCACATGTTTTGCTGTCCTATCAAGCTAATTCCCTTCGTAACGCGCGCGCGCGCAAAGTTTCCACTGACAATGAGATAATTCCGTTTGTTTTCCATTTAAGTTGTTTGCCATCCTATTTACATCGTCACCGAAGCGAAACTTCCCCTCGGTCGAGGGTGAGAGGAGGCGCGTGAGCTCTCTCAAGCTTTTCCTTTGCTGAAGGAACGTTCGAAAGTGCCTTCGGGACTTGGAGCGACTATTTTCATTGCTCCGCATTTCGCCTTCTCCCTTTCTTTCACCGTTGAACTTGTTTCCGGGGTCTACGATCGATCTTGCGTACACCCTACTATTCCTCTGCACTCTTGGAACGCTCTTTGGTGGAGATCCCCATCGGCCCTTATCCGCTAAGTAACTTAATTGAATTCCACATCGGTGACGATAGTACGATGACAGGAAGAGAGAGAGAGCACCGCTTCTCGTCGTTCCATCATTGTTCCTGGCGAACGAGTGGCGAATTTCGTGAGGACGTCTCACGAAATTGACTGCCCCCAACTATGGACCATCATCGAAGGTATCGCAATGGACTTTTCCCGATCTCTATTCCTCTCAGACACTTCTGTCAAGTCGCTCTATCTCGTTACTTTCTTTTCTCCCGATTCTCTTTGTGTCTCTAGTTCTCTTGTTCTCTTTTTTTTTATTTCTGTTATTCCGATGCAACGGAACTGAAACTGCTCGTGAGTTTCCTCGATGACGTGGATTTTTATGGGTACTCGAATGAAGAAGGCATCGGAAAGAGGAAAGAACGGCTTGACGTGAGCCGCTGTTGTCTTTGAGTGATGCCTAAAAGCGACGTTCAATGGGCAGCAATAAGCAACAGTAACTTAATAACGACGGTTCGGTGACTCAATATGCCGTTGGAGGAATGCAAGCAACAACTAATAAGTCAATTAAGCACTGCTGATTTTTCTGGCCATGGAGGGTCACCTTAACTGTGTCATTAGCAAGAAGCAGCAGCGTTTTAGTAACTTACTAACATCGGTTTGGTGACTTAATATATCGTTGGACGAATGCTCGCAAGAGCTAGTAAGTCGAGAAGCTACCGCTGATTTTTTATACCCATTCCGCACATGCCCGTGCAGAAATTTTGGCAGGGATACAGCTGGATTCTGACTTGTATCCCGGGCTCCCAGTCGGGATCTAGTCCGATATCGGATCAGATTCGAAGTCTAAATGTAAGATCCGTAAACTGGATTCCATTAGGGATCCAGAACCGGATCCTTTAATGACTCTAAATAGATTCCCCATGGAATCATTGAGGAATCTGGGAAGGATCACGGGTGAATACAGGCTGAAATAAAATGTCAAAAATGGAATTATGACGTCTTAAATTTATTATAAAAATAAATAACATTTATAAAGTTTTGGTGCATTAAACTATCAATAAAAAAAAATTTGTCCAAAGATTCAAATGGCAGATCGCACTCATCGCGAGATTTTGGTGTGAATTAAAAAAAATTCACATCAAAATCTGTGAATGCAAATATATTGACAAGAAATTATAAATACAAAAAAATTCACAAAATTAGATGTGATTTTTTTCGTATTTAAGACAAATTAAAATCAAATTCAAAATGATTAGATTAAAATTTGCGCCAAAAGTGAGTTCGTACGTATTTTGAGAGAAAACATTGCCTCGAGGCAAAGAAATTTTTGCACATAACTTTTTGTGCGAACATTTCTTTGCCTCAACACAATGTTTTCTCTCAAAATACATTTACACTTGTGGTGTAAATTTTAATATAACTGTCGTGAATTCGATTTTTATTTTCTTCAACTTGAGGAAATTCACAACTCATTTTGTGATTTTTTCATATTTATAATGTAACATTTGAAACTCACAACTTTTTTTGCAAAAATTTATTTGCCTCGACGACATGTTTTCTCTCGAAATACGTAAGTAAATACGTATTATACGTAAATACGGAAATAAAATACGGGTGGTGTAAATTTTAATCTAATCATTGTGAATTTGATTTTACTTTGTCTTACATACATGTTTATACCCACCGACATGTCGGTGGGTATAAACAGAGACTTATTCCCCAAAACCGGTATCCCGGTTAGAATCCAACTTGCATCAGTATCGGAATATGTACGACGACGATGGCATAATTTTGAAAATTTTGGCATCACGTGTATTTTCGGTATTACTATGTAATTCCTATCTATAGATAGGAATTTTATAGATAGGAATCTATAGACAGAAATTCCTATCTATAGATAGGAATTCCATAGTAATACAGAAAATACACGTGACGCCAAAATTTTCAAAATGATGCCATCGTCGTCGTACATATGCCGATACTGATGCAAGTTGGATTCTAACCGGGATACCGGTTTTGGGGAATCCATGACAAATTCTGATCGGGATTTGATCGGACATAGGGTATCCCGGTCAAAATTTATGCATGGGTGTCACTAGCAAAAAGCAACAGCGTTTTAGTAACTTACTAGCATCGGTTTGGTGATTCAGTGTGCCGTTGGACGAATACTAGCAATAACCAGTAAGTCAATGAAGTAGTGTTCATTTTTTCCGCCCATGAAGTCACCTTATATCATCAAGGGTCACTTATATCGCGAGCAAAGAGCAGCAGCGTTTGAGTAACTCACTGACACCGGTTCGGTGATTCAATATGCAGTTGGACGAATGCAAGCAATAGCTAGTAAGTCAAGGAAGTACTGCTGATTTTTTCCTGCCCATCAAGTGTCAACTTACCAGGGTTTGTTTTTTATTCACGAATAATAACGAAACTTATTCAAAATTCGTTCCGAAAATGAATAAAGAATCCCACTGGATTCAGTATTCAATCCAAAAATGAATAATGGATCCTACTGGATTCAGTATTTATTTCAAAATGAATAATGAATCCCACTGGGTTCAGTATTCATTTCAGAATGAATAATGAATCCAACTGAATTCAGTATTCATTCCGTATTCGGATATCATCAAATTCAATAATCTGGAAAAATGGACAATGGAAATGGGACAAATATAATGTCCCCTTTCTACCCCCATTTCTTCAGTTACCAGATACTAAGAGCGCGATTCCCTTGGGTAAATATAATGTAACCGGACGATAATGTTTCAATAGAATAAACATGTTTTCTGTCAATTTTTCCAGATTATTCAGTTTTCATTATATCCAAATACGGAATGAATACTGAATCGAATTGGATTCATTACTTATGTTGAAATGAACACTGAATTCAGTTGGACTCATTTTTCATTTTGAAATGAATACTGAATCCAGTAGGATTCATTATTCATTTTCGGAACGAATACTGAATCCAACTGGATTCATTATTTATTCTCAGAACGAAAACTGAATCGAGGTGGATTCATTATCGAAAAAAATGAATATCCATCTGACATGTATTCGGTATTATTTTCCTAATCGAATACTTTTAGTATTCGATTAGGAAAATAATGCCGATTCGATTAAGATTTTAATCGAATACTAAAAGTATTCGAGTATGCCCTTCTCTGCACCTTGTCTGTGTCACTAGTAAAATAGCATCTGCGTTCCAGTAACTTGCGTACATCCGTTTGGTGATTCAATATACAGTAGAACCTCGATTATCCGAACCTCAATTATCCGAACCCTCAATTATCCGAACGATGGCTTAGTTTATCCGAACGCTCAATTATCCGAACGTTGGCGCGAAAGATACGTTGTTGCTCGCTGCCACTGCCGTGAGCAACAATGAGCAACCCAACGCAACTTCTCCTTCTCAAACGGCTGCGAGACTTAGCCGCTCAAAAACGCGTTACGGCCGTTCGTCAATTAAAAATGGACGATTTTATAAAAAGAATATTAAAAAAGGCATTCGACTTTTTTCAGGTGTTTAATATATATATATATATATATATTAACACCTGATATATGTATGTACATAAAAACAGTACATACATATATATTAAAATTTGACATGTACTGTACTATTTTTATGTAAAAGGTTGTTGTTTATGATCTCGTCCCAAAAAACCCAAAAGTCGAATGCGTTTTTAAATATTTTTGTTATAAAATCGTTCGGATAAAATTTCGGATAATCGAAAGGTGGGTTTTTTGTATGTACCCTAAAGGTACATACATGTATAAAAACAGTACATGCATATATGTATGTGCTGTTTTTATGTAAAAAGGTGTTGTTTATGATCCCGTCCCAAATAACCCACATTTCGATTATCCGAACTTTTGATTATCCGAACTAGTCTCGGTCCCAATTGGTTCGGATAATCGAGGTTCTACTGTACTGTTGGACGAGTGCTAGCAACAACTAGTAGGTCAATGAGATACTGCTGATTTTTTCTGCCCATTAAGTGTCACCCTTATTCCATAGGAAACTCATTAATTTATTGCAAACTCTTAAGAACTTTTCCTGTCAGTTTGGACAGTATTGCCGGTCGGAAAATTGAATTGATATAAAAGACTTCATTATCCAATGGCTTTATTTATTACCATCAGTTCAAGACTAAACTTTCACTCGTTTCCCGCGATATGCCTGGAAAAGCAGGAGGCTACACAGTTGTATAAAGAACAAAAAATGGATGCTCAGTTTTGCATCAATTGTATCCGTGCTCCAGCACTCTTCCTCTCTCTTGTTCCCTCTCTTTCCCTCTCTCTCGCTCCTTGTAAGGTCTCGTGCATCTCTTCGAGACTCTAAAAGTCAGCCTGACTTACATTCTACGCGGAGATAGTTCTCGCCTTTCACTGATCGTCATATCTAATTGGCCTGCGTTATGTGCGAACCTGAAGATCGGTCTCGTCTTACGATGAGACTACACGATGAGGCAGCATTTTTCGTCGGTTATTTAAGAGGAGGCAGGCATTACGCGCCTTGTATTCACCTCTCACGGACTCATCCATTCACCACCTCTCTCTATCTCTCTTTTTTTTTCTCTCTCTCGAACTTGTCGATCTGCTGTTGCATGTTCGTCTTTCTCTCAGGAACGACTTGCCGACCACAATGGCATGCGCTTCATGCGCGTTATTTCGTGACACTTTCGCTATTCATCCCGTAATTATTTATTCAGAACGCACATGCATATAGCCGATTTCGATTTAAAAGTAAAAAATGAAATAACTATACAATGAAATGCCAGCTACCGATTTTGTCTGTTCTACATACATGGCGGTGAACTAAGCGTCGATAGAATGAAACGAAAAATCCTTTACATTGTTTAATTTATTTATTTCTATTGTTATCTACTATTATTATTACAATATTAAACACGTTTTTGTGATATTCGTAGCTCGAAGCTGTTGAAATAAATGTAGGAAGAAAATATTGCACTTCAACGATGCAATTTTCATCACGATCGATATGTCAAGAGATACCCAAAAGTATAAACACGAGGAAAAGGGTCTGCACTTGGAGTTTCAATTTTGGACACAGAGCCATTCTTATCTTCTGCAGTGGGGGGGGGGTTGAAAAAAACGTAGCACAATTTTCCTAGGTACCTCAGTCCAAGCTCGGGGTAGAGAAAAGTATACCCCCCGTTCAACGATGCTCCGCCCGCAGTTGTACCTTATTTGGCTCCAGTGAATATTTTTTTTTTCGGCTATTTTATTCTCGCCACGGAGCACCGAAAGCCACGTCGGTGGATGCAAAAATCTGTTTGGGCACCGCGTCGTGGCCACCTACGCTTAGGTTTTTTCTGAATAATACATAAGCCATGTGTGCGTATACTTTGCTACGTTAACTCGTATGCGTTTTCATCCCTCTCTCGGGGCCGCGCGCGTTCTCGTTAAAAATCGAAAAACTTACGGCACTTTTTTCTTTCTGCGCCCTCGTTCGTTTCGCAGTCTGCCCACTCGCGCACTGTTTCTCTCGCTCTCATTCAGCAGCCCCTGTGCTGGCCGCGTGAATATTTCAAGCATCGGCCAGCTGCCTTTTGCATTTTAACGGTACACAGGCCCTTTATTATGCCAGGCCAATATGGCTGTGCATGTGTATGCGTGTGGGTGCGAGTGACTTTTGCCTCTTCCTATTCCTCACACACAGACCTCACTCCGGGGCGGCTTTTTCTTGCCCTATATTTTTTTTCAACCCCTGACTTTCGCCGCCGCTATTTTTAGAGCCTCTTTTTTTCTATACGTTTCGACGCCCCCGCGTTTATAACACTCTTTCATCTTTTATTTTTCTCATTGTGTTTAGAATAAGACTTATTGAATAAAGTGGCAATTTTATTGTCCTTTTTTTTCCGACGAGTGAAGTAAAATTGATCAGGGGTTTCGTGCTGTGAAATCACGTCGAATCAGTGAGTTTTGTATTGGAGGAAATGGAGCGGATTTTTTTTTATCGAACAAAGATTTTTTTAAACTGCTATTTTTTTAGCAGGTTTTTCATTTGAACACAATGGAGATGAAAAAAAAATCGCATTTTTTCAATTGTTTTGTGGAGGACATGATTAGGGGTTGGATAATAGCAATTATATACTGGAAAAAATTGGACAAGATGACTGAAACTGCAAGTTTATAATTTTTTTTTACTTTTTTTGGTTGACATGAGAAAATTCAAATAAGCGTTGGATTTTACGATTTTTGCACAAGAAAAAATGGAGCAGGCCTTTGTCAAAATCGGACGGAGATTATTACAATCTTAGCGATGGTTTATATGGCATATACTGCTGTTTTTATCGGGTTCTGAAATTTCTATATTCGCGTGGTATTTCGTGCTCGTAAGAGGGCACTCTCAACTTCTCGAAAAAAAAAGCGAATTGGATCGGAACCAAATTAGTATCGGGAAGACCCGTTCTCTTTGGGAGAATATTCTTTGCGTTCCGGATGTAGACATTTCCATTTGAAACTCGGAGGCAGCGGAAATCCCCACTTTTATCGTATACTTTTCCTCCTCGATGGACGCAATTCGGCGGATTTGATCTCGGCAATTTTCGTGCAGCAGCTAAACTTGGAAATTTCGGTATTTGGAACGAAAATCTTGTTCCGGTTAATGAACCCCGCGAATTCTATTTCGGCTGAGAAAAAGTGTGATCATTTGTGAACGTCTCTAGCAGTCTGTGAGTTTTTAAACGTTCCAGAATTTCTACTTAATATTCACGATTTTTTTTTGTTCGCGCTGGTAAGGAAAAATATTCACAATGCGAAAAAAAAGTACCTATATTTGCTCGATTTGCTGATGTGAAAAATTCGCGCATTTAGCGCGGCGTCTTCATTAATTTAATAGCTTCCTTTCATTTTCCCTTTTCTCTACGCCTCTCTCTCTCTCTCTCTCTCTCTCTCTCTCTCTATCTATCTCTCTCTCTTTCCTTTCACTTTTCTTTTCATCTCTCTTATATTATGAAGAAACACCGCGCGAGATATTGCTCCCAGGAAAATTACGTCTTCACTACCGCATCCTCTCACTGCGACCGAGCGCGATACTTGCTTTAATCGACCTCTAGTGAATGGAGGCCAGACTGATATACATAATTCCGCAGCATACGCTCCCTGCGCCATAAAGTGATCACAAAAATTGATTTACTCTTCGTCTCCGTTGAAACGAAAGCGGCTAGAAAATTCTCATCGAAGAGACTTCCGCAAGGACTCGGGACGAATTGTTTCTCAACAATCACGAGATCCATGCCTGATCGCCGCCCAAAACGAAGAAAAGAGAGGGCCGGTAGCGATAGAATAATAATCTCATTATTATTCCTACGAATAATATTTAAAATAATATTCTTACGAAAATTAAATTCTTAATAATAATCATTAAAAATAATATTCTTTCAGAATTAATAAATACTTAAAATAATATTCTTACGAATAATAATAATCATTAAAAATAATATTCTTTCAGAATTAATAAATACTTCAAATAATATTCTTACGAATAATAATATTCTTATTATCATTCTTACGAATTCTTTCGATTATTTTTACAAATCATAGAATAGTAATCTTATAATAAGCCTTACAAGTAAATCAACGGAATGTTTCAAAAACATGATTTGATTTGATCAAAAACTGAGTTCAAATTTCCTAAAATATTTACAACGTCGGAGCTGGCCTCGTTGTGATGCAATTTAAATTCGTTTGAATCGCACAATTCTTCTGGCAGTCTCAGATTACAAAAATCACTCGAAAGTATTTTTAGGATCATTTAGGTCATTTTTTCCCCTTATGAAATGCTTCATTCGAATTTATGGAAAATACAATTTTATATTGAAATTTTGAAGACGACTCGTTTTTTACATGATTACGGGATTACGTGGATTTCGAAGCCAAAAAAGGATATTTTCTCTATTAAAAAAAATATATAAAATATAAATTATTTCATTCAAAATGTTGAGCACATAAAAGAGCAATATTTCAACAATACTTTTTTAAAATTGGGAAATTCAGACGGTGGGACCTGGTTTCTGGAGACCTTAAAAAAAAGTGTCCTCGTGGTGGTCAGGATAACTCATGATAGCTTTATCTGAAATTGAAAAACCAAATTTGTTCTGTAAGTAGATAAGTATAGTTCGTAAATAAACGAAAGATTTAAAAAACAATGAAATTTGAATTTTTGGCTCAGTTGTATGCAAGATAGTTCAATTTTTGGTACAATTTACACTACGTATAGCCTTGTAAAATTAATTGTAATCGAAAAAAAACCTTTGTTCAATCACTAGTCAATGCTATTTTGCAGAAGTGTGAAAAACTTCAATAAGATCGGTGCATTAGTTTTTGAGAAATCGTGTCCACCGACTTCAAAAATAGTGTTTTCAGAAAATGCGATATACCTAGGTCACTCCCAGCCGGTCTTTCCCAGCGGGGGGAACTCCCCAAGGCTCTCTCTCCTATACTTTCACTCCCATTGATTTAAAACTTTGGGAGAATATTCTAGACATATTGTACTATTAGATAATAATTTTTTTTTTTAATAAATTTTTTGACATTTTCAAACCCACGTAACCCCTTAAGTTTGCATCGTTGGGATGCAAGGAAAATGAATTCTTTTGAATTGTTCGAACATTTTCCTTCCGATTTAGCCTGTGAAAATCACTTCCCATGTAGGTTTCGCCAATCGAACCGTAACGGCCAATACTTGGACCAATGTTGGCGGGACGATGATCGATTAACCAATTGTACGCCAATGCTTGGCTGAGTATTGACTAGCCAACATTGGTTTGCTGATACGAGGCCAATGTTCGGCCAAATATAGACTCGCTAATCATTGGCTTGTCGATACGAGGCCGATGTTTGGCGAAGTATAGACTCACCAATTATTGGTTTGCCGATACGAGGACAATGTTCGGCCAAATATAGGCTCTCTAATCATTGGCTTATCGATACGAGGTCGATGTTTGGCGAAGTATAGACTCGCCAATCATGTTTTTGCCGATACGAGGCCAATGTTCGGCCGAGTAACGCATGATCGAACCGCAATTCGTATATTAACGATTCATTGTTTCGCGTTGAAGTTATTGAGAGACGAGATAAATACTTTTTACGAGTCCATTGGACATTATTCTTAACAAATATACTACCAAATCAATGCACTCATTGTTGGCCGATTCTCAAACGAGCTCATACGCGATATTCTGCCGATTTTTATGAACCATCCTACACTGACAGAAAAATTCTATTAATATTAACTAACCGCGTCTATTTATTTATTTTCTATTTGAATTAACTAGATTTTTCGTGAAATCAAATTTTTCCTATTGCATTCCATTATTGGAATTTATTATTTTAAATATATTTATTTATTCAAATTAAACTTGAACTAATGAACTAATGGTCTGTCTTTATTGCAACACACATATTAACGGGTTGTGGGGGTAGAGAAGGTGGAGAGAGAGGAATTATATATATAGGTTAGGTTTAAAAATTCTATAACATGTAATTCGATAACACTCTCTAATTATCATAATGATATTAACTAATTGATATAGTTTATGTGATACAAATAATGATGAGAATCCATTTGGTATCTTATGTCATACCTGCGATTCAAATGTTACAAGCACTCGGTAGCATAGGGGCAGCGTGTTTGGCTATGAGTAGGGAAGTTCAAGGTTCGAGCCCCATATGGGTGAAATATTTTCTTCGAACTAATCATTTCGAAAGACCAGATAATGACGAATTACAATACAAAAATAATTAATTTTTTTTTTTTGGCAGTGCAGGACCAATTTTGGTGATCTATATTGAGTCACAATTATCCGCCAAGACTCGGTCGATAATCGGGCCAAGCTCGAGTGCCAATGATGGCAGTCTTGAGGGGGCTTATTGTTGGCCGATTCTCGAATGAACTCCTACGCGATGCTCGGCCGATTCTCATAAGCTATTCTAGGGCCAATATTGATTGCGAATATCGGGCCGCTCTTATCATCCAAGGCTCGGTCGATGATCGGGCCAAGCTCGAGTGCCAATGTTGGCAAGCTTGGCGTCGAGCATCGGCCAATCATTGGCCACTACCGATCGCCCTACATGGGTATTGAAGGCTTCTATGTATTTATATTAAAGATTTACGACCTTAATTTGCCAAAAAGGTATTCGGATACTGATAAAAAATAAAGAAATAAAAAATGAACACGAAAGTCATTGCTTTCCAACGATGCAGAGTTCAACGTCATATTTTTACGTCATAAGCCGATTCTTGCGTGGGTGTATGTGAATCGCGCGTATCATCGACGAGATTGACAATGCGCAATATTCCACGACGATTGAACAAACCGGAACAAACAAAAGAGTTGTCGGTAAATAAGCGCTTGCGAGTGAACAACGCGACGGGTACAATCCGAAATGCAATTTCGACGCAATTGGCTTGAGACCGCTTGAAAGCAGCACAAGCGGTGGAGAACAGTTCCCGGACCGTTTGTCCCACTCGTGCTCTCCGCAACCTGCTTTGTGCATACAAACACGCAATGTATATACATACGAACGTACACGGGAATAGAGATGGCTGCAGATACGAGATGGCGCTGTTACGGCAACGTTTCATCGCCGGTTGGGCTAGTGCAGCGAGATGATGCAGTGCATTACCCTCTAAAATGCAGTATAACAGACACAGCGGACCAATGAATTCCCGGTAATTGTACCAGTGGAACGAACGAATGGTCCACCAATGAGAAATGGAATTTACAATGATGTTGAAATTACCCATAAATCCAGACAATGGAAATCTGTTTTTTAATTGCCTAAATTGTTATTCGACCAATTTGTGTCAGTGAACATTCAGTCACCTTTTTTTTGTAGAATCACTAGAACTATTGCTGAAAACTATCAGGAACTATAGAACTCAACCGCATGCACAAAGAACTCCCGGTAATGTCTGGTTTTCTGGAAAATTATCTGCTACGGAAAGTACGCGGGTCATTTTTTCAATCACCTCATTTGGATAAAATTACCAGAAGTATGGCTAAAAACTATCAGGAACTGTAGAACTCAACCGCATGCACAAAGCACTCCCGGTAATTCATGGTTTTCTGGAAAATCATCTGCTACGGAAAGTTAGCGGATCATTTTTTCAATCACCTCATTTGGATAAAATCACCGGAACTATTGCTAAAAACTATCAGGAAGTATGGAACTCAACCACATACACGAAGAACTCCCGGGAATTTATGGTTTTCTGGAAAATCATCTGCTACGGAAAGTTACCGGATCATTCTTTCAATCACCTCATTTGGACAAAATCACCGGAACTATTGCTGAAAACTATCAGGAACTGTAGAACTCAACCGCATGCACGAAGAACTCCCGGTAATTTATGGTTTTCTGGAAAATTATCTGCTACGGAAAGTTCGCGGATCATTTTTTCAATCATCTCATTTGGACAAAATCACCGGAACTATTGCTGAAAACTATCAGAAACTGTAGAACTCAACCGCATGCACAAAGAACTCCCGGGAATTCATGGTTTTCTGGAAAATCATCTGCTACGGAAAGTTAGCGGATCATTTTTCCAATCACCTCTTTTGGATAAAATCAAAGGAACTATTGCTAAAAATTATCAGGAACAATGGAACTCAACTGCATGCACAAAGAACTCCCGGTAATTTATGGTTTTCTGGAAAATAATCTGCTACGGAAAGTTAGCGGATAATTTTTTTAATCACCTCTTTTGGATAAAATCACCAGAACTATTGCTGAAAACTATCAGGAACTGTAGAACTCAACCGCATGCACAAAGAACTCCTGGTAATTTATGGTTTTCCGGAAAATTATCTGCTACGGAAAGTTAACGGATCATTTTTTCAATCACCTCTTTTGAATAAAATCACCGGAACTATTGCTAAAAACGATCAGGAACTATAGAACTCAACCGCATGCACAAAGAACTCCCGGTAATTTATGGTTTTCCGGAAAATTATCTGCTACGGAAAGTTCGCGGATCATTTTTTCAATCACCTCATTTGGACAAAATCACCGGAACTATTGCTGAAAACTATCAGAAACTGTAGAACTCAACCGCATGCACAAAGAACTCCCGGGAATTCATGGTTTTCTGGAAAGTCATCTGCTACGGAAAGTTAGCAGATCATTTTTTCAATCACCTCTTTTGGATAAAATCACCAGAACTATTGCTGAAAATTATCAGGAACTGTAGAACTCAACCGCAAGCACAAAGAACTCCCGGTAATTTATGGTTTTCTGGAAAATAATCTGCTACGGAAAGTTAGCGGATCATTTTTCAATCACCTCTTTTGCATAAAATCACCAGAACTATTGCTGAAAATTATCAGGAACTGTAGAACTCAACCACATGCACAAAGAACACCCGGGAATTTATGGTTTTCTGGAAAATCATCTGCTACGGAAAGTTACCGGATAATTTTTTCAATCACCTCATTTGGACAAAATCACCAGAACTATTGCTGAAAACTAGCAGGAACTGTAAAACTCAACCGCATGCACAAAGAATTCCCGGTCATTTATGTCTGTCTGGAAAATGATCTGCTACGGAAAGTTGGCGGATCATTTTTTCAATCCCCTCTTTTGGATAAAATCACCGGAACTATTGCTAAAAACCATCAGGAATTATAGAAATCAACTGCATGCGGAGAGAACTCTCACTTAATATTGCTCTGCTGGCAAATGCTCTACTAACTTCACTGACGCGACCAATTTAATCTCTGGATATTAATCAACCATTTTCTAGGATTCTCCTTCGAGACCTATGATGTTGGAGTTTTCCCATTGGGGTGCAACGAAAATTAATTTTTTAAACTTTTTTCATTTTTTTACCGATTAAGGCCTTAGGCCACAGCTACGGGTATAAAATCATGTGCGAATTTAACAATTTTTTTTCGTATGAAAAAGTGATTCACTCATAAAATTAATTCCACATGTATTTTGTATGAATACCAAGCTGTTAGAAAATATATTTTTTTTTTTTTTTCGATGTACAAAACGACCGACTACTAATATTTTCTTTTTTTATCTTTTTTTTAGGCGCTTTACGGCGTGACATTTAGCATCCACAATTTTTTACCTAGAACAAAAAACAAAAATTCTCGTCATTCTACATTAGAATACCTAGAGAAGTACGTACGGAATTTAAAAAATATTGTTTTATTCAAAAGTTGTAGGTATTTGAACTTAAGAATTGAATTTTCAGTGAAAAATTTCGTTATAACTACTCATAAATTGCTCATAAAATGAACGTTTTCGATTAATCAGAAATTTCGTACGTACTTCTCTGCGAAATGCAATTAGGAACATAACTTTTTAATTTGCAGTAAATCGAGTGAAAATTGTTGATGTTGTCACGCCAATTGTAAAAAAGCTGTTTCGAGAAGGTTCGAGTAGTCGGCCATTTTGTAGATAGAAAAAAAAATATCTATTTTCTAACAGTTTGATATTCATACTAAATAGATGCGTAATTAATTTTGTGAGTGAATCACTTTTTCATACGAAAAAAAATTGTTAAATTCGCACATGATTTTATACCCATTACTGTGGCCTAAGGCTGAAAGAGTCACTTAAACTTTTTTACAAAATCTTATTAGAGATTTACGTCTTCAATTCGTAAAAAAAAGGCTTTGGGTAATGATCAGAATAATTCAATGAAAAATGAACAAAAAATCGTTGCATTCCAACGATGCAAACTTCAACGTAGTTTGAGACCTGCTGGTCGACTCTAAGAAAACAAGATTTCGTAAGACGATGGATAAATAAGAAATCATTTTCGTTCCAGCGGTGCAAACTCCACCGTACTTTGCAAGATGCATCAAGTAGAACGAGAAAGTGTGCCCTGGCAGTGAAAACAGACGGGTTCGATCAGACACCCGTCTCGCGAACTGACCGCGAAAGAGAAACGACCACGCTCGATATAACGAAAATACGAAATGTTATGAATCGGAGAACAAGCCGCAACGACACGGTTGACAGTTGACAAGGCGCAAAGAGAGCATCTTTATCACCAAAAATGATCGAGCAATCATAGCGAAAAAATTAAACAGCGCGTAACTCGAGCGCGACATTGGCGTAGTGTTTTTTTTTCTTCTTCGTTTGTTTGCATCAGACGCAGTCGAGTGCGTGATCACGGGTGCGTAATATGAAAAGGGGTACGCGTTATGAGGTTAACGATGCATAACGCGGTTTCTCCAACCGTGTCTCCCATGTTTCGAGGTTGAACGGATTATTCAACGATAGAAACACGTTCCGAAAAATCTCGTGTCTCTTGTTCCGATGAATGGCATGGGAGTCAAAACGGAGCAAAATGGGACCGGGGTGAGCCTATTCGGGGCTAACGCAGCTCGAACGATCGCGAATACATTGCCAAAAAAAAATATTTAATTCAAATACGATCTATTTAAGGCGGGATATACATTTAGACAGGAAAAAAATAAGCAATATTCAGCTATATTTTAAACTAAGAAATAATTATTCTACAATTATCAATTTTTTTAATATACGAAACAATTTTTTTTCATTAATTCATTATCAAAATGGCGGAGCTGTGGCAGAGTGTTAAAGCAAGGTCGCCGCGAGAGTTGCGAATCGGCGTGCAGTCCAGCCAGCCGTAGTCTTTGATTTGCAAAAAAGTTCGAACATTTTTTCGGTTAGAACATGTATTGTTTCTATGTGACGGTTATTAAAATGAAGAAAATGCAAATTTGAGAAAATGGCACGCATTTACCAAAAAAAAAAAATCAACATTTCACGCAACATTTCTGTAAAATGTGGCTTAAAAAGTAGTTTTTTTTCCAATGTTTCAAAAATAATTTTTGTCAAGTAGAAGGTACCAATATTATCAATATTTCCACCAAGTTTCAACTCAATCGGCTTAATAGTTTTTGAGTGATCCTGCACGCCAATTTCGATAATGCAATTTTGAGAAAAACGCGTTTAAAGTTGATGCATGCTCCGAATCCGAGCGGCGAGGCACAGCATTGGCGGGCTGTAACGTTTGAAGTTTTTCGAATTTCGCTTTGACACTTTGGAAAAATATTCTACATATATAGACCTATCGTTCAAAGAAAAAAAAACGATTTTTTGATCGTTGTAAATCTACATCCCGCCTTAAGGGAGGACAACATTGGCAATTTTCGAAAAACCGTTTTTTCGGAAATACTTAAAGAAAATCCTTTGAACCTTCAAAAATATTATGGATATTCGTTTATAGCTTTAAAAAAAAATAGTTTAAAAGTGCTTTTCGAGCTATTTTTAGGGGGAATCTCCGAGCGCTGAAAAGCGCCTTCGATGCCACGTGGACGCAGTTCTCGACTCTTGTAAGCCTATTATTTTTGGGAAAAAAGTTACCGACTACAAATAGTTTTATTTTCTACCAATAGGTGGTATTAGATGACGAGAAAAATCATCAGCTGTAGCGTCTATAAAACAATTGACTTCAAACACATTTTTCTCAAAACCCATGTATTTGAAATCGGCACGCAGCAGAACCCGAACAATTTTCGTCCAATCGACTTGAAATTTTAACTGTAGCTTATTAGATTTTTTTTTAGTCAAGTAGCCTTTTTTGATTGATTGACAATTGTAAAAAATATATCACTCTATATGAAACTTATAATCGAAAAAACGATTTGTTTCCAACCTGTTGCTAAACTAAAATAATTTGATCTAAAACTAATATAATTAACGAAAATATTTCACTGTTAGTTCCAGGATCAAATTTACGACAGTTGTACTACGTGCCGCGGAGAGGGTTGGCTGAAAACCGGTAGTACTATAGCGGCTCGTGCTCCGCCGTTTTGTATTCTTTTGACAAATACATTTTTTTACATACTTCTATATATACCTAATAAAGCCTTGAAAATTGCGTTGAAAATAGAAAAATATAATTTTTTCCTCGTTTAAAATGTTATCTCAAATCCCTTAGTTCTCGAGTTACGGTAATTAAATCATCTGATTTTAAATTGAAAATAAGTGAAAAAAAAATTTCGAAAAAAAAAATCTGAAACAAATTTTGCGAATTCACCGAAAACCCATTCAACTTTTTACTATATTAAGGTTTTCCTTGAATCCTCATCGTTTTCGCGTTACACGTTATTTTACAAATTGTCTCTTTTTTGAAAATCAAAATATCTTTCTAAAAAAAAATTGAAGCCCCTGCTTCCTGCTTTATGATTACGGTAAAAAAAAATTCATAAAAAAAAATTTGTCTGTAAACAGGGTCCACCAGAAAAGGATAAAAAGACGAACAATGGTCGTTTTCGAAAAAATTGTTACGGAACTTTGTTGAATTTTTTCTCCGGAAACATTTCGCTGGTAGTGTATATCAGGACTTTGAATAAGTTCTCGCTGCTTTTCAACAGACGGCGTTACCAGAACTGCGTGCGTGTAACGAAAATTCTATTTATTAAAAAAAAAAAAAATGAATTATATAGATACATTTAGTGGATTCAACTGAATTGTTTTTTCACCAGATGGAACCGAATCACATACTTATTAAGAATAAATAAAATATTTAATTATTAGACATTACTAAATAGATATTGATTTCAATAAATAAATATATTAAAAATAAATAATTCCAATAACGGAAGCCAATAGGAAAAATGAGATTTCACGAAAAATCTAATTAATTCAAATAGACGCATATAGTTAATATCAATAGAATTTCTCCGTCAGTGTACCACGACGTGAACCCAATCGAACCCCGGCATAATATTTTCCAATTACTCACGCATGTGCCCCGGAACTCCGGCAATACTTTGTTTCCCTCGACCATTGAATTTCGCTGATCTATCGAACGAGTAGATGCGCGCCGCAATTGATTTTTATGAGTGCTTCGCCGCTGCGAAACATCAAACTGACAGACAAATATTCGACGTGTGTCTATAGACGATCCCCCTCGGTGTTTATCGGCATTGGATCGAACGAAACGTAGACCGCGCCGTAGATTCATCGCGCAGAGTGCTCCGTTGCATAGAAAACGAAGTTTGGAGCAATCCATCGATGCACTCGGTTGCCCATCTGTTTTCAAATATTTATAAAATATTCTCGGCTGTTAAAAGAAAAAAAAAACACGTCACGTGGTCGCGAAACTCCAACAGTGCACAAACAAAAGTTTCCATTATCGAGCACATAATTCGTACGCGATCGAATTTCATATGGCGAATAATAATAATGGCACATTTAATTATGTAACATTTTGTTGATTCAACGGCCTTAACCGATAGCAAATGATACACGCGAGTAAGCAGGCGATATGGACATACGCAAAACGCACCGGATGGTCTAATTGAAATTTCCTTCCCCCTTTTTATCTCGCCCCGCGCCTCAAATTGTTTAATTCGTTAATGACGAAGGACCAAACGGAAAATTAGCCATTTGGGCGGAAGTTCACAGGCCCTCGTTGGTTTCGATATCCCCGAGAGAAGAGCGACCACCAAATTTATGAACGTTATATACGTGTGCGCTATCGTAGAAGCCTGGCTTTTCGTTGAATTTAACGGCCAATACTGGAAATTTGCCCTTCCGTATGTTTTCGTGCCCGCCGTATATTTGTGCGAATAACGAGGCGGGAACGTTTCCATTCCCGATCGCATCGCTACCAACCTTGGAAACCTCGATAATTCCCGTGATCCGCAATGTTATGTGCGTCCTCGTGTGCACTCTGATTACAAATGCACTCATATTTCGCACAGCTCGGTGAGCAACTTCCCCGGAAATCCTAGTTTTGAAAACGAATTATTAATTTGATTCTGTTACATGTTATCTTATTCTGCCAAAGTGATGTGCGCGCTTTTTTAATCTGATTACAATGCCTGTATTTCGAAGTACTAAAAAATCCAACGTTTGTATCTAATTATGATGCCAACCTACTGAACGTGAGAAAGATAACTACGTCTTGTGTGAATTCGGTTGAGGCTTAACGAGTTCTTTTTGCAAAAATTCTAAACTGCTTGGAAAAATTTTCGTGTCTGACGCAAGTAGGATTGAAAAAATGCTTGAAAAGTGCAGTGAAAAGCATTTCTCATATATATATATTGTAAAGTTGCGTTACGAATATCGAGACTATCCGAGAAAAGTGAGGCAAGCGGGCTGGCGTAGCTCAGTGGTCAGGGCAGTCGACCGGCAAACAAAAGGTCCCGGGTTCGAATCTCGGCTCAGAAGCGCACCGCATTTTTTCTCGGATAGTTCTCATGGACTTTTTTCGAGGGATTACAAAATATATATATAGACACATACATACATTATAATAATAATGATATAATGATAGTTATATAACATAATAAAGATAATTGTAAAAAATAATTTTAATATTGAATTACCCGATCCAAATCAAGAACAGAATCAAAATCAAGCCAGACCTTATCGATGTCAATTCCACATTGCCGAAAAATATTGTCTAGTCCGAAAAAGATTTTTCGGATGTAATAACTTAAAAAAAAAAGAAAAAAAACAAATGCATATGTTTATTGATCGTCTAAGAATATGTACAAATTGAAAAAAAGTGTATTGTCATGTACTTTTGTACATTAGTTTACAACGGTGCCCGAAAAACGCCCCCAATTGGCGATCCGTGCCGTGGATGTTGTATGAATGTGAAAAAAACCAAACATATACTTTATCTGTATGAGTGTTGTGATGTTTGATACCAGATTCAGCGACGAAATCACAGCATGCCAAGTTTGATTATCAACTTTTCCTATTTTTCTGACCATTCTACGCGTTGTATAAAAACAAAAACAGAATTACTTCGACTCAATTCTATTAGCAACGTTGAAGAACAGTCTACTGAAGTTATCGAGATATCGTGGTTGCCGAATTGAAAATCATAGTTCCGAGGAAAAGGCGTTTAAGGAAAAGTTCTGCCTTGTTGGACGAAAAAATGTTCGATTTTTCACCAATTTTTTATGCGAAAAATATTAAATATAGAATGTTGATATTTGGTATGTTGACTAAGCGGTCTGTATTGAACATCAAAATGTTTTTTAAAGTTTGACAAAACATGGTGGTGCGAGTGGGGGAGCCGAGTATGTCGGTGCGCGAGCGATGACATTCTTCGCTTGCGGAAGCCCTACATCCTGGACAAGTGATCTGAAGCAAAAAATCAAACATATTTTTACTTTGCATAATATTGTGTATAAGTTGACCTAGAATCAAAAAGAAAAAATGAAAAATAAAAAATAGTGAGCAAAAAACTGCGAAAGTTTTTGGGAAAAAAAACAAACTTCCTTCCGATCGCTCACTATTTTTTTATATTTCAATTTTTCTTCTTGATTCTAGGTCAACTTATACACAATATTGTAAAAAGTAAAAATATGTTTGATTTTTTTGCTTCAGATGACCTGTCCGGGACTTAGGACTTCCGCAAACGAAGAATGTCATCGCCCGTGCACCGACATATGTGACTCCTCCCACTCCCACCACCATGTTTTGTCAAACTTTAAAAAATATTTTGATGTTCAAAAAAGACCGCTCAGTCAACATACCAAATATCAACATTCTATATTTAATACTTTTCGCATAAAAAATTGGTGAAAAATCGAACATTTTTTGGCCCAACAAGGCAGAACCTTCCCTTATTGTTGCTGCCTCTCGACCGCGCTCGCCGAGCGTACTCCTTATAATTTATTTAATTCGGCTAATTTTATGACTATCATTAAACGGTTTTCACAGACGTGTCCAGAAATGTCCGTAGAATAATAAAATAAAAATAAAACGATCTTTAAAAATGTCTAAACAACAATACGGCCTTATAAGAGACTATCACCAGTTCTCTTCTATCAATCGAGGAGGCGAAGTTTAGAAATGGTTTTTCCAAGCTTCCATAAAATAATGTGAACCCCAACGTATTTTAGTATCGGGCGTCCTCATAATTTGATAATAAATCCGTAATTGGTTGATGCGCGTAATAACAGAAATTACGAGCTCTCCAGCTTCCGCAAATATGTGGAGCTAATAATGCGGGTGGTATCTTCGGGCGGAACCTCACACGATATGCAAAACCTCAGGATTTTCCATTATCTGTGCACCCAATCCGGCTTTTTATTTTATCACACCCGCTGGTGATTTATAGCCGGCTATACATACGTGTTCTCATCCCGTACACCTTTCGCCATCCCCGGATTACATCGAGGACCGTGGAGACCGTAAAAAAAGGGTCGCCTGTATCGTTCCAACTGTCGTAGCTCTACGAGAGATACCGGGAGTGGTCATTGATATCGTTTTTTCCCGGGCAAAACAAGGTGGAACCTCGGGCGAAACGTTCGCCATCTCTCGTGTTACAATTCATGCATTGGAAATGCTCGAAGCTCGGCATCGATGGAACACAACACAATTTTTTATTTTTTTATTTCTTCCTCTCGATCATTATCGAAGATCTTTTCTTATAAATTGAAATTGTTAGATCATTAGCAAAGATCCTTGAAAATGTATCATCAATCCTCATTGCCTAAATTCGCCAAAGAAAAATCGTGCAATAAAAAAAAACGGTTGCGATTGAACAACAACAATTGATGCAAACTTGGACATGATGAAAGGTGCACTGCAAAAATAAATGTGTTGTTTTTACACACTTTAGGTGTGTAACTGGCTGTAGACACATTTTACGCGTTTTAACGTGTGCGAAAAATAACACGGATAGATGCGTTCAAACCACACACTTACGTGTTTTATTTTCTTACACACGTCAAAACGTGTAAAAAGTGTCTAGAGGCATTTACACACTCAAACTGTGTAAAAATAACACACGTATTTTTGTAGTACTGTATATACATGGGATGCGTCGGAATAATAAATTGAATAAAAAAAGCTTTTAATCGTCAAAATATATGCATTTATTGAACTGAACTCAACAATACTTATACATTACACTGTAGTATGTATGAGAGTTGTCACGGTTTTTCTTGTCTTCGCATAGGCTAGGTTCTCATACAGCTTCACGATGACAGCCGTTTTTTGCTTGTCGGTGACGGCCTCGAAACAACAATACGTCGCTAAAGATTCAATGCAGCTGTCGAGGTTTTGGAAATTAGATTCCAATTTCAGGTTCTTCCACGTGACAAACTCAAAAATGATCTGTAAATGGGACAAAAAGTTAAGACCAAATGTGCTTTTCAATTAACCGGTTGATTAGTCGATGTCACATTAACTGATGAGTTCAACGTGATGCGTAACCAAGGTGATTTTTAAGGAGGTACGGTGATGACCACGCTAGTAAACTAAGAGTCTTTTTTTCGCCATAATACCGCTACGTTTTAGACATATGTGTGTGGCCTATATTTCGAGAAATATTTTTTAAGTATTGAATTTCAAGCTACTTATTATTTTTATAATATGAAAACAAACGTAATAATCTACTACTCGACTTCAGTAGTACGCCATATCTTTGACGTTTAGCATCGTTGCATTTTCGATAGCTGTCATGGGTCCCACGCGCTCGGCTTATTATTTTTGGTAGCCGGTAAACATGGAGAATGAAAATAAGTACTGTAGAAGTTTATCAAGAGATTGATAAACCTGAGATTTATCAGGTACATAGGATTGTACCTGAAGTCCAGTTTAGAGACAAAGGTAGATTCTGTCGGTCAAGAATTAGAGAGTGAAAAGATGATATTGCGAATGCAAATGAAAAACGTCGCGTTGACGTTAACCTCGATATCCAATGTCCAATCTGTCCGAAGTCAAAACATATTTCATCGATTGTTATGTTATTTTTCCCTTTCCTAATTTTCACAATATTTGCAGATATAAAAACGAACGTTCATTTTATATGACGGTTTTTCCATGCTGACTTTACATATAAATGCGTTGTATGCATGTCGCCAGAAAGATTGAGATGCCTTAGCTATACATAAAAGAACTTTGAGTAAATATCGACGAAAGGCCTTTTATAATCGATTAAAAAACGTACGGCTTCACATAACCATATTTTTAATTCGCGTTGAAAATATCCGATAGAAGAATCAAATTTGCGCGGGTATCCGGCGTTGCCACACTTCGAGCAAGATGGCTGCGGTTACGTCACGAGACGTCTCTCTCGCCGAATACTTCGGTTTTTCGCGACTTTATTTCTAAATTTATTGCTTATTTCTGCGGTGAGCTTTCCAATTCAAGTTGCCTTATTGATCACAACGAACCAACGAACGCAACCGTCAGTTTTTTTTACGCGTGTCTTGGCTCGAAGTAGCACAAAAAAATCGATATATGAGAGGACAGGCACATTTTGTCGTCTACGTGTGACTAATTGACCAACTTCAACAATTAATAACTCGGAAACTGTACGGTAAATCTCGCGGAAACTCCGCATACGCATGGACGAAGCTCTCGACAATGTTATTAAAAAAAATCGGGCTTTTATCTTGGACTCGCTCTAATCACCGTACCTCCTTAAAACATATGATCAATAACTAGCACGCTCAGGAAAAAGATGGAAAGAGGTAAAAAAAAAGAAGAATCCTCGAAAGATAGCTCGAAAAAAAATTATTTCGAACGGCGTATTGCATTTGAATACTTTCCATAAGAATAACACAGGAAAATATTGGCACTTCACGACGTCGTAGTAAAACTCTTCAGAAAAAAATCTCACAAAAATGTCATTAAGACATTCTGATAGAGAATTGAATTCCCTACAAAAAAGTTCCTACGAACAATTAGCTTAGAACAATCGTTCAAGTGGTATCGCTGTCTGAAATTAATTTTTTTAATTAAGCGGCGTGCGCGCCCTAGCATACGCTGCCACCTGGCGGCAGCATGCGGTAGCTCGTAGTGCAACATTACAAGCTTTACGCTAGCGCCACGAACGGGAAACCGCGACATTTTTCCCCAAAATCAAGATCTGTCACTGCTACAAAATTTCATTCGTTATTGCGAAGTGAATCATGTAATAGGCGAGGCTGCCACGAAAAAAATAGCTCGTCACTTGTGGTACTTTAACGAGAAAATTGTTGCTTTGTCGTTTTTTGACAATGCTGTGCCGATAAGTGTGAAGGCAAAAATGGTACAAGCTCTGCAATCTCGAGAAAAATCCAAAAATCCTTCCGAGCGAGTAATTGTTAAAAAAAAAATGATTGGGAAATGGTGCTGAAAGAAGACATAAGCGATTTCGTTACTCAAGAATCCTTATTTCTTTTCCAGCAATTAAATTTACCTCATGATTTTGTGAAAGTAAATATTGATTTATGGTCGGAAAATGCCACTTATTTGAGTTGCTTAGATTTTTTTTTCATCCAAAAGTCGTTAATAATGTAGCCGAACGTGGTGTCACTTTGATAGAAGCATATAACGGTTCATTAAAAAAAAAACGAAGAGCAGCTACAATATTTATTGGGCGTAGTGCAAAATCATCGACAGAAATACCCTAATTTCAACAAACAGACTCTTAAAAAAAGGAACGACGATTATCAAGCATTATAATGTAAAAACAAATAATTTTATCTTATTAAACCAAATTAATTCAATAAAACTTTTCGAAACACGATCAATGATGGACGTCGTTTCTTCTATATTTCTTGTTGTACTTGATCCTTTTTTGTATCAGAGAAATATTTCGAGAACGATTCCATGCAAATTGTATGTTAGAGCAGAACATTCTCTACAAAAAAAAACCCAAAAAGTTTTTTCGTAAAGCGAAAAATGCGCTTTTTTAAATTAGCTTTATTTTATTTAAATTTTAAAGTAAATTTTTACAGCCTTCTGAATTATTTTTTTTCTATCAATTCAATATCAGATAGCGATTCCACTTGAACGGTTGTTCTGAGCTAATTTTTCGTAAAAACTTTTTTGTTGGAAATTCCATTCTCCATGAGAATATGTTAATGACATCTTTGTGTGATTTTTTCCTGACGAGTTGCACTACCACATTCACAAATCCCAATATGTTCCTGGGTTATTCTTATGGAAAATATTCAAATGCATTGCGCCATTCGAAATAATTTTTTTTGAGCTCTCCTTCGAGCATTCTTCATTTTTTACCTTAATTCACCTTTTTTTGGTGGATGCAACAGAAAAAAAAGTATCGATTTTTTCCGCACACCCTAGTATATATCCTATTAGATGTTAAGAAAAATTCTTACAAGCAACATCCCTCACGTGACACCCTTCGATTTTGTTGAAATTTGAATATGTTATAAAGCACCGAAAAGTAAGCGATACGTATTTTTTTATCGGCGGAAAAACTGTTTTAAGAGGTCAAACGCACCCTCAAAAATGGGGATGTTTTTCGTCGATAACGTTTTAGGGGTACGAGATATTAACAAATTTCAAATTGCAACAATTTTTTTTGTGCACTATACATTGGAGATGAGAACGATAACGTTATCGACAAAAAACGAAAAACACCCCTATTTTCGAGGGTTCGTTTCACCCTTTAAAACCGTTTTTCCGCCGATAAAAAAATACATATCGCTAACTTTTCGGTGCTTTAAAACATACCCAAATTTCAACAAAATCGAAGGGTGTCACCTGAGGGATGTTCCTTGTTAGTAAATCTTCGACATAAACTTTCATAAAAACATTTCTTAGCTGTTAATAAAATCGTAGTAGGCCGATATACGAATAAGAAAATTTATTCGCCGGGAGACAAACTTCTTTGTCCTTAATAAATCTTTTTTCTGATTGCAATTAACGCACTTAACGGCGGGGTAAAGTTAATTCGGCGAAAAAAAGGCATGTTTTTAAGATTTTTTTTTGGCGTAACGAATAGTGTTCGTTTATCGAAAAATTTACATATAATAAAGTAACATTTGAACAACATTCTCCTAAATTTGCATTGCAAAATATTCAAAATTGAGCGAGTGAAAATTAAACCCCGGAGGCGCCTCGAAAAAAAGTTGGTTTGCGGTGTGCACCATAACTCGCAAAAGAATCATTTGAAACAAAAAAAGTCAAAATGCATTTGTTAAAGGAGATGTTTCTCGAGGTAATGACGGGAGGATTTTTTTTTTCGATTTTTCGATTTTTCGTAGCACTTGGGAGCCAAAAACCCGATTTTCGCTAAAAAAAATCGGCTAATTTGTTGTTGAAAAATTAGTAATTATTAAAAAAAAAAACAAAAAAGCTCTCGACAATACCTGGTGAATTATGTGAAGAAGTACTGTGCAAAATTTCAAAACGATTGGTCCAGTAGATTTTGAGTTATCGTGCACACGGACTTCAAATATGACAAGTCTCAGAAAAACGGTTTGAAAAACGGAGAAGAGAAGAGAACGGCATGGAGCAATAGACGCTCAAATACTCATAACTTCGTCAATTTTACTCCGATCGACTGGAAATTTTAACACAATATTCTTGATATATTATGCATTCATTGAAAAATTTAAAAAAAAATGAAAAAAAATTTAAATACTTTACCCCGCCCTTAAACTGTGTTGCTTTTTCCCGTGTTATTTTTGCTCGTGTGTTGCTATCAACGTGTGTTGTTTAGTCCAACATATAAATATGCGTCTTGTATGTTAATTCTACACGCTTTATGTGTGTTCGAATAAGCGTGTCATTGATGGGGGACAGCTACGAAGGTGTGTAATCATTTTTACGCATTACGTATGTAATTTTAGCGCATTACGTGTTACCAAATGCACAAGTGTGTAGTTGCCATCAACATGGCAACGCGTGTCTAGCCTTCATGTTGTGTTACTCCTGCATACTTATAACACACGTTAAACACACCTAGCTTTCGCAGTGTGCGAGTCTTCAACCACATTTTTGCAGCCCCTTTCGCACCCAACGAGCCACGAGTTAGCATTCGTTAGCACTCTGTGTACACAAATTATGTCGAGTTTCGTGAAATCAGAGTTGTTGTTAATCGTCAAGGCGATTAAGCCCCGAAGAAGTTTCGAGATCGGGAGAAAAGCTCGCTGTTATTCCCGAGATGCGAGAGTTTCGTTAATTGCGCAAAATTCTAACGAGGCGTTTAAGAAAGGAGACTCCGCTGCGCTTTGTGCAACGCGTTCGAAATTTCTCAAACGAACGATTAGATGTTATTGTGCCATTGCGCATAATTGGATCGTCGCGTTAAAGTCCTCTGGAGAATGTGCGGCCCTCTTACAACTGTAATTACGAAAGGGTGGACGATTATTTTAATTCATATGAAAATCGTATGTCTCCAAAGTCCTTGTAGAAATTTGTCGAGGAGTTCCCCGATCCTACCACATCTTTACAGAGATTTGATAGGGACACCGCACGTTGGGAATCCTCGGTAGAATCCAAGTGGACTCCGCGCTATTTCCCGATTGACGTCGTTTGAGAATGTTTTTATTTGAATTTCTCAACCGGAACTTGTCGGCTCTCCCAAACAAAATATCCCGGTGATCCCGTGCACAAATTTCTTGGGGGGTCTCAAGATGCACCCATATCTCTATAGGGATTTATTATGGACACTGCACGTAGGGAGCAGTCCTCATTGGGATCCAATTGGATTCTGCACTGTTCCCCGATGAACGCCGTTTGCGAATGGTGATATGGTCAAAGTGCAGTAAAATAAATAACAAACGATAATTGCAGTGGATTTTCAGTAATCTGATTCAAATCGATCTTTAAGACATACTTTTTACGTGTGAACGTATAAAATTTAGGTGATTTTTGAGAATTTTTTAGAAGAAAAGTACTCAATTAAATTTTTCGGACAATTAAGAATATATTTGGCTATATTTGACCTATATTGCATATTTTTTTTCATAGAAAAATATAGAGATCCAAGCGACTTATGCGCTGCCTTCGGAAGCGCCAAATAAAAAAGTTCCTCCACTGCTGACATGATTCCGGCCGATTGAGTAGCTGAAACCGAAAAAGGAAAAAAATGTCGTTAAACTGGAACGTATTTCCTGTACAATGACGTAGGATTTTCGAAAAATATCAAAATCTAACACGATGGCGTAGTTATGAAAAAAGGTGTGTTTTCTTGCCTATAAAATGGTCGTTTTTTTTCAATGCCAAATCGTCAATTTTCATCCAACCAAAAATATCCTACGTCATTGTAGAGTAAATATATTGAAGAGTACTCAGTTCAAATTTCAAGTCAATCGGGTAATTGCTCTTTGAGTTACAATGTCAGCAAATTTGAAAATCTAATTTCGAGAAAAACGCGTTTAAAGATTTGACTATCGATTTTTGCAAGATAAAATTATGAGAGATACGGCCTTGAAAATTTTGCAGGATATTCTTGAAAGTATAAACTGTCGAGAGAGGCAAAAAAACGATTTTTTGAAAGGGTCGCACTGATATAGCCCCTTAAAGATAAGATTTATCTTTTCTTAAGATCCACTCGTTTTGTATATCTATATATTGTGTGTCGGAAAATTTGACGTTCAGAATGCGATGGGATCCGTCAAGAAACGTAATGGTGTTGAACTTTGCAATACCGGAATGCAACGAAAGTTCTTTCCTATTTTTTCCATTTCTTTATTTTTATCATGATCTATAATTTTATATATATGGGTCATTCCATGTCAAATCGACAAATTTTTTACCTGACCCCCTTTGATTTCGCTGAAAATTTTCTATCTTTTTCTACCCCCCGAAAGTTATTTTTCAGAATTTTTTCAAATTTTTTTTCCCGACTCAAAAAAAGTTATGAATTTTTTAAAAAAACCGCTCTTTTATTTTTAAATTGCCAGAACTTTTTCAAAAATTGACCGTTTGGGAACTTTTTTTTTTCAAAATTTTTGTTTTTAAATGTAGTTTTCGAAAAAAAATATGAAAACATTTTCAGAATCCCAGATATATGAAATATTTTAGTTTTTTTGAAAAAACCGTAATTTTCTCAAAGTCCGACCGTTTTTTTTTTGTTTTTTTTTTGCTCTAAAAATACTTCAACTAATTCTGCAATGATCCCCGTTAATCAAAAGATGTGACGACAATCGCTTCTAATTTTTTTTCTTGATTATAAAAAAAATTTTGTTGAATTTTTGCTGATTTTATATAACTTTGTTATGAAATTTTTTTTATTTCCTCGTGAAACCTCAAAAGTTGAAAAATAAAATTTTATTGGAGAATTTCAAGTGATTATCGTCCAAGAAATTGTTATTTTTTTTCAAAAAAGTAAAAAAAAAGGACTTTTCATACTCTTAAATAAATTCACCGTCTCTTAACATCTTTAAATAAATTAAAAACATTTTTTTGTATGTGTTCAAATTATATTATCTTTTATTTAACTTTCATCAGAAGTATTGTCAACAGAGGGCTGAAGCATTTTTTTATAACATGAACTACATATTCGCTCATCAGTCGACAAATTGTATCGAATTGCTAAATGCTCCGGTAAATTTCGCAGGGATATTTTTTTTCTATGCTTCTCCAAATTAAATGGATTGCAACATCGATCAAAAAACTTCGGCATTGTAATCACTCGTTAACAAAATATAAATTAACAGCACTTTATGATAAATAATAGGTACTTTATTTAGCAATAGTAAGTCTACGTGACACGATGAACACAACGACAATGTAATTATTCTGAAAACATAACCTCCATATTATTTAAATGAAATGTAGATGATATCTTTTTTACCGACAATCGATAGCTCTTAAATTATCACATTGTATCAACTGGAGGTAACTTTTAAACCCATTGTATTTTTGAAGTTGTCATATTTCAGTACCAAAAAAAACGTCCATAAGAGTAAAAAAATAACGTCAATGAGAGAAAAAAATTATTTTTTTTTAAATAACAATTTCTTGGACGATAATCACTTGAAATTCTCCAATAAAATTTTATTTTTCAACTTTTGAGGTTTCACGAGGAAATAAAAAAAATTTCATAACAAAGTTATATAAAATCAGCAAAAATTCAACAAAATTTTTTTTATAATCAAGAAAAAAAATTAGAAGCGATTGTCGTCACATCTTTTGATTAACGGGGATCATTGCAGAATTAGTTGAAGTATTTTTAGAGCAAAAAAAAACAAAAAAAAACGGTCGGACTTTGAGAAAATTACGGTTTTTTCAAAAAAACTAAAATATTTCATATATCTGGGATTCTGAAAATGTTTTCATATTTTTTTTCGAAAACTACATTTAAAAACAAAAATTTTGAAAAAAAAAAGTTCCCAAACGGTCAATTTTTGAAAAAGTTCTGGCAATTTAAAAATAAAAGAGCGGTTTTTTTCAAAAATTCATAACTTTTTTTGAGTCGGGAAAAAAAATTTGAAAAAATTCTGAAAAATAACTTTCGGGGGGTAGAAAAAGATAGAAAATTTTCAGCGAAATCAAAGGGGGTCAGGTAAAAAATTTGTCGATTTGACATGGAATGACCCATATATTAAGGTCGCGGATCTCTAATGAGGATAATAAAAACCACTTGGATGATTTTCGTAACCTCAGTCGGCGAAAAAGTGCGAGCAGTAGAAGAAAAATGATCTTTCATTGCATTCAAATCGTGCAAACTTCGACAACATGAATCGTATCAAATTCTCTTCGATAATATGGCAATCCTGTGAGGTTGACGTTTGCATCGTTGGAATGCACCGAAAATTAATATTGATTAATTCCTTTAATTTATTTCGGCATTAACCCACGAAAAAACCCGCAATAATTTTTAAAGATATTTATCAGCTATCTACTATTTAAATCTGCAACAAAAAAAAGATCCTGTACGAGAATTAAAATACGGAAATTAAAAAGTAAAAGAGAAATTTTGTTGCTCCCTAAAGATGCAAACTTCAACACCATGCAACCCTTCAGGATTCGAATCAGATTCGTGCATTGAAATTCCAATGGGTAATCCCTATAAGAACCCAATGTTGGAGCGTGACGTTTTATTCCAATAAAAGGGGAACCAATACGACGACCCATTGGACCCTTATCAAAAAATAGAAACGAGGATGGACATCCAATTGGATTCCTGTGACAATTTCTGCACAGGAGGCTATTTCTTCACAAAGAATCCAGCCATTGTTGAAAACAAAGAGAAAAAAGCGATTTTCAAGCGTGCTATCCAATATCCTTGATGGAACACTCAAGCTCATTGTCTCGAATAAACAAAGGCCCCTGACCTATCTCTGCACGTGGAAAAGTGGGTATACGTATGTTCATATATATGTGTATCCGTGAATGTATGCATGTAAAATATACAAAGTGTACATATATATGTGTAGAGAAAGAGAAGCTCTTGTGGATTTTGTGCGTTGAGACAGTCTTGCCGGCCAACTCAAATATTTACGAAGGGTGATAAAGGTGTGGTGGAGTGGCAACTGAAATAGATGTGTGAGTAGGGCGAGAGACCGAGTGAATAGCGATACCATAGTGCTCTCGGGTTATAGCAGCCCGGATAGCCCATTTTCGCAAAGTGTAAACCGCGTTGCCGGACCATCCCTTGTCCCTTCGTATCCACTCGTATTGTGGATCAACGGTTCGAATTCACTGTACGTCCCTGTTAAGCATCCCCTTCCTCTTCTCTTCAAATATATCGTCCATGGCCTGTAGCGATGAATTCCATTTGAAATTACGTGCTTCTGTCAGATATGTGAGCGATTTCGTCCAGCACGTTTGCTCTTGTGAGAATCGACGTGTCATCGCTGTCTCTGTCCCTCTTTCTCTCTCTGTCTCCCTGTCTCATTAGCTGTCTCTTTCGCCCTCTCTTCGCCGATAATGTCCTATCGAACTCGATTATTGATACGAACGGGTCTTCAATCGTGACAATGACATAATGCGCGAACGGATCGCTTCGCGAGTTTTGATATCTATCGTGTGGGGTAACAACGTCTGCTTCTGTCGGTAGATTGAAGCGAACAGGTCCAAGCCACACTTTCACGTCATGAGACGGCTCGTGTTTCGATTTTTTTTTTGATTGAGTTAATTCGTAGAACGAAAAATTTCATAGACCAAAAATTTCGTAATCTCCGGGTGGATTGATTTATAAATGAAAAGAAAAGGACCTCGACCCATTGGTGAAAAAGAAGAGCAAAACGAAAGCAATCGAGTCTACGGCATACATCCACGCGTGGTGATATTTCACGTCGTGAGGAGCAGTGTAAAGCGTCGACGAGGTAGAGATCGACAGCTCCGGGAGAGTGAGAGACAGAGAGCGCCAAGTGCTATATATGGCATGATGAGAAGAGCGATTTTCCGTCGGCATCGCGCTCCCGTGTCTTGAATACGAAAAGACGCCAACTGAACCGTGAGTTATTGACGCATTATATCCGGGACATGCATGGAAACCGAATGGGGCAAGAAAACGTGCAAATTGTCGAAGAGCGCCTGTAATATGCCAAAATGTGTGGAGGTATGCGTGTGGGCTGGTGTGTACACGGGTTCCGGGTGCTCATCGATCACGGCGATAAATCGCCATTCGCAAAAACAAGGGTCGATCGAACACTATCGCTGTTAGAGGAGACATAGGCAATGGACTGATTCACAAATTGCAGTTTGCGAGGCATGTTCGAAAACTCGTTAGTACTTTGAGTACTGGTAAACGGGCGAACAGATTTTCCAGCACTATACAAATACCTGCAAACCAACTCTATTTTTTCCTCGATTGGCGTGATTTTTTTTTTTTATCATCCCAGCCCAGTTTGCGTGGCTCACAATACCAGAGGTAGCTCCCGATAACTGTGGTCGATGGATGAAGATAGGGATAGATGTAATTTTGTTGAAAATTCGGATGGGCAGTGCATATTGTCAAGGAGAAATAATTGAGAATGTTGGTTTAGTGGTGGCGAGTGATAGACTTATTTCGCTCATTGAGACATAACGTTCTGTCGAACTATTTTTCACTTTTGGTTCAACATTTTTTTGGAATATCGTGACAATTTGCCTGCCGGTATCAATATCCGTTGAATGCAATGGTGATTTTTTTAAATACTTCTACTATCATAACTGAATACTACTATTGCTATACTGGTACTGCTATCACTAAAACTTTCCGGACATCAGAAACTTACCGAACAACCCAACTTCGACTATTCGTTTATGAACACCATATTCTACTAGTCTGCTACTGATAGTACTACTACATTTCGTTTTCCGGACACCCGAACTTTCCGGACAACCTGTACGATTCTACGCTTCGTTTATGAACACCATATTCTTCTAATCTGCTACTGATGGTAATGCTACAATTCGTTTATGAACACCATATTCTTCTAATTTGCTACTGATGGTACTACTACAATTCGTTTATGAACACCATATTCTTCTAATCTGCTACTGATGGTACTGCTACAATTCGTTTATGAACACGATATTCTTCTAATTTGCTACTGATGGTACTACTACAATTCGTTTATGAACACCATATTCTTCTAATCTGCTACTGATGGTACTGCTACAATTCGGTTATGAACACCATATTCTACCAATCTGCTACTAATAGTACTACTACAATTCGTTTACCAATACCATTTTCTACTGATCTGCTACTGATAATACTCTCGACATACTACTTTTTTTAGGGAAAAAATCTTTTAAAGACACCGTGTTGTTCATAGTAAGCTGGGATTTCCACCCACTAAAAAAACTCCTATTTACTGCAAGCCATTCCGGAACCGCTGTGAAAGCATATCATCAGGATGGCCGCTGTCTCCTCCTCATTCTAGCTGTATTTGCAATTCTCTCTCGTCAGATTCTTCCCTTTCCATTATTTTGGTCATCAAGTCGTTAATCATATCCCATTTCTGTTTATGTCCTATGAGTTCATTGACTAGGTTTTCGACTGTCAGCTCGGACCCCAATCTGCAATGCGCTTCATGCCTTGGTCTCTCCCATCTCCCGCTATGGAAGACAGTGTGTTCGGCATACTACTACTACTGTTTACGTACTACTACGAGTTACAAGTAGTAGTTTTTCCGAGCTACTACTAGCTCTAATGCTACTATGGCTATACCACTACTGCAATTACTATTCTACTGTTAGTTTTACTAGTACTACTACAATATGTTTACGAATACCATCTTCTACTGATCTGCTACTGGTAGTACTCTCCACATACTGTTAATACTACACTCTATGTACTACTACCAGTTACCAAAGGTAGTATTTACAGGATAGTACTACTCCTAATACTACTATTGCTATACCCCTACTGCTATAACTTGAACTACTATTGATATACTTTTACTATTATTAATTAAACCGCTATTCTTATACTACTATTAGTTTTATTGGTTTTATTAGTAATTTGTTTATGAATACCACTTTCTCCTCGCCTACGAATAATAGTACTCATGACACACTTCTACTACTACTTACCAATAGTAGTTTTTGCAAGCTACTTCTACTTCTTATGCTACAATCGCTACACCATTACACTATTACTAAAACTGCTATTGATATACTTTTATTACGATTACTTAAGGCGTTACCCCCACTTGTAGCGCAAAAAAGGCCTTTTTCATGAATTTTTTTAAAGAAAACTACAAAACTTTTTTAATCGATCAATATACCATCTTAAAGAACACATCTTGAAGAACTTTCAGTAATTTTTTTATTGAAAAATATTACGTTGTTTAGTGGCAAATGGCCGTCAATGAAATAATGTTTTTATATACACGGTTTGCGGTGACCAACATTGCGGCGAAGTGGATCATCTGAAAAAAAAATGCGGATGGATTTAGTCAAATATAAGTATAAACTAGTTTTTAATCGAAGGATTTTAAAAAATATTCATTTTTCACAAAATGGCGGACAGTCAAAGTTAATGGTTCAATTTTAACGAAAAAAAACGGCCGTTTTTTGGCTATAAAACGGCCATATTTTTCGAAAAAAAATCGAACGTTTAAAGACTACATTTTTATGTATTAAGGGGTAAGGCCACTGTAACGGCCCAAAAAAAAAGGTTTTTTCACTAATTTTTTGCTCCCGAAATTGAAGGTATTTGAAAAAAAACTTTTAATGGTGTTATCGGGCATACATTAAACTTTATTATAAAATTTTTTTACAGTAAAAAAAAAAAACAAAATGGCGGTTCCACAGCTATCTTCCCGGGACATGTTTTGCTTCCAGGGCTCCGCGGCACGCAGCACCACTGGTGCACTTTTGAATCTAGAACAAAAAAAAACCATTAATCTAGAGGGCTATAGCTAGAGAATGTCGATCGGATTTTAAAAAGTATCAATTTTTGTGGATTTGGCGTGCGTTTGAAAAAAAAATTGATTTTTGACGAAAAAAACGGCAAGTTTTTTGTTAATAAAAAATCAATAAATAAAGTTCTTGAAAATTCCGATCGACATTCTCAAGATAATGTAAATGTTCACATCTGGTTAAAATTTCAAGTAAAAAAAATGAAAATTGTTCGAGTTATGCTGCGTGCCATTTTGAAAAACCATGTTTCGAGAAAAACGCGTTTAAAGTTTTGCGAATAGTTTGTTTGGGTTTGTTTGGGTTTGTTTGGGTCGCACAGGACCTTTTTTTTCTTATTCTAGAGGGTTTAAACTATTTTTTAAGCCAATAAAAAAAAATCGATTTTTCAAAAAATTTACAGTGGCCTTACCCCTTAATAAGCCTGCAAAATTTCAAGAAGATCGGTTCATTAGTGTTCGAGTAATCTTGGTCACCGACTTCAGAAATGCCATTTTGAGAAAAACGCGTTTAAAGTTTCAATTTCCGGTCGTTAACACAACGGATTCTTCTCTTTCAACGCTTATATCTCAGTCAATTTTGTTCGGATCGACTTGAACTTTTCAGGACATATTCTCAGATACTTATACTTAAAAAAAATGCAATAAAAAAAAATCGATTTTTTCAAAATCGCAAGTGGGGGTAACACCTCAAACTGCAATTGCTATACTACTACTAGTGTTGCTACTACAACTCGTGAACCTTGTAGATGGTTGTAGTAGCACACTAGTAGTAGTGTGCTACTACAACCGGTGAAGGTGTCATCAAACTAGTTGGGTTCATCCCAACTAATATTACGGAAACATCTCGCACTGTTTTCCTCGCATCTTACGTCGGGATTTTTCCGCTCGCAAATAAGATAATCGTCGCGTGTTTGTCTCCGGAGAAGTTTCTTCTTCGTACCAGAAACATTGCGCAAAGTTTCGCGCGTGTACCATGTGTATTTTCACGCGCAGATCCCCGGAGAGCTTGCGGAGTTCTCAAAGTGCAAAGTACACGATTATCAGGGACGACGTGAATCTTGGATTTCTGTGCCGGGAGCTCGACTCATCACAGCGCCGTATAGAAGTTACGTATGCAACTCTGTGCAGAGACGCAACGCCCCCGCAAATCCTGCTCTAATAAAATACACACAAACACACGCACGTTCCACTTGAATGATTCGTTGGTAGGTTATGTACGCGGGACAGAGACGAATAGCGGAGAACGTATAATCCGAAGAAATATATCTGTATTACGTGTATCCTCGTCTCATCACGCATCCCAATGTATAACTTCATTGTACTCGAAATTTCGCGCATAAATCCACACCTGTACGCGAGTTTGGAAAGTTGTTGCGAACAATCGAAGCACGTTCTTCCACTTTACACGCAGCTGAAGAGACGGCGGGAGGATCACTGATGAGGGAAAGAAATAAATAAACGGATTTGGTGACGAGAAAGCTTGCGGATTTTATTCGGGAAAGTCTAATGGCCCTTCGTATGCCATTTCAACTCACACATTCATTTATTTCCAGTCTCATCGGTCGCTCTCTTAAGTTTTGCCGATTGGGAAGTACTCGACGAGGGGCAGAGGGTAAAAGTGTCATAAATCGCGGTGGTGGTCGTGTGGCCCGGAGAGCTATAATTCCTCGCCGGATGAAGATTCATAATCCATCAGGAGGGAGAAGAAGAAGAGCGAAGGATCCTCGTAGCGATCGTTGAATACGTTGAGTGCTCGATAATCGGCAAACGTGAGCTTCTTTCACCTCTCGTTAGTGTCACTACTCGATCTTCATTTATTCTCTTCTACTTTATCCTATTCCTCTCTTCGCCCTCCCCCCTTCTCTCTCTCTCTCTCTCTCTCTCTGTATTTTCTTTTTTCCTTCCTAGCCCTCCCTTTCTCTCGCTCCGTCCATTTCGGTCCCTCAGCACCGATCGGTTATTTCCCCTTTTTTTCGCGTCCATTTTTTTCCATTCCAACTCTCTTTCATTCCTCCCTACAATATTCCCATTTCCATACCTCGAAGCACTCTCGAAGCATCGATTGCTCGAGTCGCTATGCGGCCGCCGCCCCTCCCTGTTCCCTCATTGCGTTACGGATCTCGCGCATCAGGATACCGCGGTAAACTCACGATGAAAGCGCACAGAACGAATTTAAAAGGGCCCCCCGGGGCAGGGAGACGAAAGTAAAATTCGAGAAAGAAATAATGGAGAGTGAATGGCGCAAAATCGGACAAAAGGAATGCAGCAATTGCGGAACTTTTTACACAGAGACAAAAAAACCACTTGGATCGACGAAATTGTTCATTCACAGAAATATCGAGGAGAAACATATAATATTATGATATTCCGGGTATTCGTTAGTTCGACGAAATTGTTCATTTGCGGAAATATCGAGAAGAAACATATAATATTTTGATGTTCCGAGTATTCGTTAGTTCGATGAATTAAATCATCCTCGGAACAACCGAATATTCATTGTTTCGATAAATCACTCCTCGGCGCCCCCCAATGACGGATCTAATCAGCCATTGTCGTTGTCATAATCTACCGTACGTAATTGGGTTGCTTTGATATCAAGGGTAACTTTGACAGATTTTGAGGCTACTTTAACCCCATGAGCGACGAGAAAAAATTAACGCTGGGAAGGAACATCCCTCAGGTGACACCCTTCGATTTTGTTGAAATTTGGATATGTTATAAAGCATCGAAAAGTAAGCGATACGCATTTTTTTATCGGCGGAAAAACGGTTTTAAGGGGTGAACCCACCCCTTAATATAGGGGTGGTTCACCCCGAAATTTTTTTTTGCAATGTCACTATATTGGAATTTTCATTGCTTCGGATTAGAAGAATTTTCGTTTTTGTTTCATTAAAATCGGTGGACTTCTTATGTGTGAAACTGCTGCATTACCCCTAGAGATGCCTTTTTTCGAGGGGTAGTTTCACCCCTTAAACCGTTTTTCCGCCGATAAAAAAATACGTATCGCTTACTTTTCTGTTCTTTATAACATATCCAAATTTTAATAAAATCGAAGAGTGTCACCTGAGGGATGTTCCTTGTGAGTGTCCCAAACGCGGAAAAAAAGTATTTGGATTTTCACGAAATTTTGGACCCTGGGTTTTTCGAGGTCGCTGATTACAAATATGCTCTCAAAATGCATACATTCAAAATGGCGGACAAAATGCAAAAATTGATTTGAATCGGATGAAACTTGGAACTCGAGGCTTTTGGCGGTTCCTTATTACGAATCTGCCCTCAAATGTAGAAATTCATAATGGCCGATCTAATAACAAAAAAAATTGTTATAAAAGAACAAAAAGCAAATGGAATATTTATACTAAATTCTTAATACAAATGTAAAAAACGGTTTTTCTTCCAATCACTTTACGTTTTGAATTCGCGTGCGCGATATAGGATCAACTATTTTGAATTTCTGTACTTTGAGGGCAGATTCGTAATCAGCGACTTCGAAAACCCCCAAGTACCAAGTTTCATACGATTCAAATCAATTTTTGCATTTTTACCCGTCATATTGAATTTTGATGGCAGATTCGTAATCAGCGACCTCGCAAACCCCGGGGTACCAATATTCGTGAAAATCGATCGACCCAATCACGAAATAATCTATGTGCGCCACGTGGCGTCAATGCCGCTCCGGGCACGGAAGAAATGTACGCCATGTGGCGTCAATGCCGCTTAAAGGGTTAACAAAGCACCAAAATACGGTCTGAATGTGAGCGCAGCGAGCCTGCGTGACCTTCTGTGGATTGTTGAACAACAATCTGTTGGTCAAGTTTATTATAATGTTGTTCAAGTTGATTTTGATCTCAATGATAATTATAAGACTGTCTGAGTACCTATAACAGTACCCTAGGTACTTGATATTTTTATGTCAAGTGTTTCATCAAGGGAGAACACCACTGTAGCTGCCCATTTTTCGACCGTTTTCTTTGGAATTTTTTTTTAAAGACAGCAATAAAATAAGGTGTCAAAAAAACGTTTAGGCTTTATTAGGTATATATTTAAGTATGTAAAAAAATGTATTTGTCAAAAGAATAAATTAAAAAATAATTTTTTAAAATAGAGACGAGTTTTTTAAAAAGTTTGTTTTTTCGACCATAATTTTCATATAAAAAGTGATATATTTTTCACGATGTTTAATTAATCGGAAAAAGCGCTTGCACTTGACTGTTAGTGCAATATAATAAGCTACTGTTAAAATTTCAAGTCGATTGGACGAAAATTGCTCGAGTTCTGCTGCGTGCCGATTTCAACAACATGGTTTTGAGAAAAACATTTTTTTTTTAATTTAATCAAATTTTTTATTTAATAAAAATTTCCACGAAATAAGTTCAATGTATGCTTAATAAGATACGTTTTTTTCCAGATCCCAAATAAATAATCCAGTACATAAAAAAAATCGGTTAAAACGACCTTATTTCGGTCTGTCACAGTGGTGTCCTCCCTTAATAAAGATGACGATTTGATTGTGAAAAATCGTTGTGTTTCATTCAATTCCATCTATAATGCATAAAGCATGAATTTTTTATCAACATGATGTCAAAATGACCCTTAATCTTTGACATAAGTTGCATTTCAATGACTTGTCAAAGAAACCCCACACTCGAGGTTACTTTGGAACTTTAAAAAAGATATAAAATTGTGGGGGTGTGGTGGGACTTGACTTTCTTATACATTTCTGAGCCAAAGGACACATTGGTCTATTGAAGCGAAAAAAGGTGAAATTTAGAATGTTAAAAAAAGTCACCTACAAAAAACTTCCAAAACCTGTTCCAAGTAACCCGATAAAGTTTTACGATACATCGCTCGCTCACGCAATTCAGGTACACATCCGTTAATAAACCTTTTTCACGAAGAAAATCAAAATCCAAAAAATCCTTATTTCCAAAACAAAATTCGTAACTTCCAGAAAGATAAGCGACAGCACTCCGCATCTTTTTCTTCGGCCTTGCGAAATTCCTTTGTCAAGAGCCGATCAAGGTTCTCGATCGGTTTTTGTCCGAATCTTGACCATTTTCAAGGCCGGCTACATTCCCCGTCGACGATTCTGTCACGCAGAAGACTTTCTACACAATTTTGGAAGAAGGATTTATTGGGGTAGGCATTTGCAAGACGTAACGATCATATTACTACGTCATACCACTTTACACCCACGTGTATATGTGTGCGTGTGTCACATATCTTACACACACACACAAACACGCACGCGCGCGCGCACACACACACACACACACAGACACACACACATACACACACACACGTCTATATACAGATAAATACCACAGATTCTCGAGAGCAAATCAAGCCCGCGACGAGGGAAGCTCTCCTCTCACACCGGTAATAAATTCCGACCCCGTTCACCGTACCAGAAGGTTAATGCGCCTTCTGCAATCTCTTCGTATATATATACACGTGCGCACACACACACACACACTCATATAGTATATACAAATATATATGTATATATGGTCTATATATATTGTCTATAGCGACGAATTGCATCCGTTGCAATTAGAAAGGAGCTCCTGGCGACATACGACCCATATATCTCGAAAAATCAGCCATACCGATTGCTACATACATCTTTCGTATACGTACATAGTGTGTGTGAGTGTGTATAATAGACGTTTCTCCTGCTTCCCATGGACTTTGAGCCTCAGACACGATGAATCGTACGACTATGATGCGGCCTTAATCGATTAATGTATCATGATGCCGATCTCGCTCATCCCGTATTCTTCACATAAATATATATATATGCACGTATATACGTGCATGTATATTTATTATGCTTCGTAGATTTCACATTTTGCGGAGACTTTCCAGGTTTTTATCGTAAGCTACGACGCACGAGGGAAGATGCAATCAATAGAAACCACAAAGTCAGTAAATAAACCCGCATCTATATATATATATATATATATATATATATATATATATATATATATATATATATATATATATATATATATATATATACATATACATATATATATATACATAAATACACACACACACACACACACACACACACACACACACACACACACACACACACACACATCCGTTAAACTAATTCTTTTCATATTCTTTTCTGCCAAACTATAGATAACTTGACGCTTCTGTTGATCAATCTACTCTCGAATGTGTGGTTAAGGCAGTATTGTTCTCTAGATCGCTGTATGAAGGTGATTTTCCGGACGGAACAACTTAAAAAATAAATACACATTGATCATGCATACATTGATTCTTCAAAAATATGTTCAAATAAAAAATAAAAAAAATATTATCATGTACCTTTGTACGTGTGCTTACAACGGTACAAGAGAAGCACCTGCAATTTGCTAGCAGTGATGTGGACGTTGTATGAACGTAGAGAAGAAAAACCGAACATGTTCTTAATCTGTATGAGTGTTGTGATGCTTGTCACCAGATTCAGCGAAAAAAAAAAACATTTTACGACGCCAAATCGGAGCGCGATCGGTTAACTGGTTATCGAACTATCGTGATTGCCGATTTAAAAAGTATAGTTTCGAAAAAAAAGCGTTTGAGGTGGTTGTAGCGTTAGCCACAATCCAAAATGGTAATAATAAATAGTCTCGTGGCGTCAATATAAATAGGCATAATGATAAATTACTCAAAATTTCATTCTGAGTTGTATAAAACATTCGCAACTCAGTTTTTTCATATTAATCATCGATAACGTTACACTTTTTCAAGTTGATACTAACACAAAAGTTTGACTTATTTACATAATAAAAATATAAAAATTACATAATTTTGCCCTTTAATTATATATTTTATAAAAAATTTACATCCACAGAATGAATATACACCTCGCATACATTTATTTGAGGTTCATCGAAGAAAAAAAAATTCACGAACGGGCATTTGACTCAATTGGACCCTCCAACCCCCTAGCTCCAACCTCCTTACAATTCCGTTGCTGCGTCTCGACCGCGCTCCTCCAGCGTACTCCCTATAATTTCTACATCCCCGCTAATTATATGAGTATCATTTAGTCGTTCTTACAGACGCATTGAGAAAGGTCTTTAGAATAATAAAACTCAATTAAAAAAAAAAACAATTTTTTCACATTTCCAGACAACAATACTGCCTCAAATATGATTTCGCGACTGTTTGGAGAGCGGTTACTCGCAGAATTGAAAGTTGGCTCGTATTTGAATTTGTGTGATAGTAGAACGAGCGCCTTTGAACTCATTTTCTGCTCCATGATTTTGTTTCAGTGCAATTTTCTTTGATAATTATTCTGAAAAATCTGCATGAGACGATGTGTCCCTCGTGATGAAAAAAAATATTACAAAGGGAAAGCTGTTCGGGAATAATCAGGATCCTTTGTCGGGCAGTCTCGCGAATTTTCCGTGCAAAGGTAATTCGACATTAATAAATGCTGCAGGAGTACGGGAGCGATGTTTAA
This sequence comes from Ophion obscuratus, assembly GCA_964007375.1. Lineage (NCBI taxonomy): Eukaryota > Metazoa > Arthropoda > Insecta > Hymenoptera > Ichneumonidae > Ophion > Ophion obscuratus. The sequence goes on along the minus strand of OZ023317.1, from coordinate 32,583,288 downwards.
TGCATTCTCGCGAAGTGGGGCGAGGAGAGAGAGAGAGAGAGAGAGAGAGAGAGAGAGAGAGAGGAGAGAGAGAGAGAGAGAGAGAGAGAGAGAGAGAGAGAGAGAGAGAGAGAGAGAGAGAGAGAGAGAGAGACGAGAGAGAGAGAGAGAGAGAGAGAGAGAGAGAGAGAGAGAGAGAGAGAGAGAGAGAGAGAGAGAGAGAGAGAGAGAGAGAGAGAGAGAGAGAGAGAGAGAGAGGGAGAGAGAGAGAGAGGGAGGGAGGGAGGGAGGAAGGGAGAGAGAGAGAGAGAGAGAGAGAATGAGACCAAAAGGGACTTTAGGGAACCGCAAGCCCTTGTCCCCTTAGGGCTCTGGTGCGTGCAATGAGAAGGCTCTCAACCCAGAGATTGAATAATGCGGCAGATCGACGAGCACAAGGGTCTCCACCGCTCGTACAGCTCGCAGGGTGCATAAAATCAACGCGAGAGCCCTTATAACCTATCCGTATAGGTATAACGACAAGCGGAGCTCGAAAAAGACGTATCTTGCTTCGTTTCGCACGGAAAAGACCGCAAATTACGTTCCTTTGACTTGCGCCACGATTGAGGCGCACAGAGATGTCGATATTTGATTCGCGATACGCGGCGTGAAAGAAAGAGCGGCGGGAGGGTAGGAAGGGAGAGACCACGAGGCTCGACAAGCGATGTCACAGCCTCGTTTCCCACCCCGCAAAACCCTTCATGTTCACGTTTAACCCTTGTGTGTTGATTAATTAGTAATTCCACCAGTGACGTTCATGTTTCCGAGCAGTGAGCGATCCACGCTCGCGGCACTCAATTTCCCTTTCACGTTTTTTTCTTCTTCCCTTTTTTAGTCGTTCACGTTCCGTATCACTCTGCAAAATTCCAGCGTACTCCATTCACCCGTCGTTAATACGCTCGTGCGAGAGCTCCCCGTGGAGTGAAAAGCAGGTCAGATGGCTCATCATAGACCCATCGACGTGTTTTCCCTTCACAAACTATCGCTCGATGAGTTCTTATGGTATTCGCGGCGCTATAAATTGCCGTTGACAATTTCACCTCTTATACGATCGTTTTTTCTGCGCCCTTTTTCCTTGCTTGAGTCGTAGCGCCTCGGGACATTCGTCGCCACTTGCGACACCTTTGGGTGTGTAGAAGAACAATAGGAACATTGAGTCTACTTGAATGAACCGTGCAATTATTCCCAAATCGGTCGGGATTCGGCTCTGGTGGTACTTCGAGTTAAGGGGGAATATACCTTTGTGAGGGCAAAATCAAGGGTCATTTGTGACAATTTATTTAAGAAAAACAAAACAATATTTTTGAATTCGGTTTTTTATACAAGTTAGTGCAAGTCTTAAACTAAAAGAATTAAAAAAAAAAAATTTGAAACGAATTGGCGTCGCAGTAGTCGATGAAAGAAAACTCCTTTTTTCATAGTCCTCTACGGCGTATTCGCACAGGTCATCATTTTCAAGCGAGAACGAAAAACGAAAAATATTTCGAAAGTAGATATAAAAAACTAGGCCAGTACGTCCAGTATTTTTTCAAAATATTGATTTTTTTTTAAATTGCGTTAATATGAAAAAAAAATAGTAAAAAATTCGGCCGAATATCGATCATAACATTTTTAAATTTCAACTTATCGAAAAAATCCTACGTACTGGACTAGAAAATGTTGTCAAGAAGCTACAGTTAAAATTTCAAATCAATCGATTGAAACATAGCTTCGAGAAAAACGCGTTTGAAGTTTTAAGTACTGTAAAATGGTGGAAATTTCGTGTTTATCTTTAATCGGCGATGCTTGGTCCATACAATTGTCCTTCTAATTCAACATTTTTGGATAGTTAAGAGACCTTCTAAGCCAATAAAAAAATGCAAAAAAATGTACAAAAGTATATTCCCCCTTAAGCAGCGTTGTGCATGGCCGATACTCGGAGCGATGACCGCTTAGCCGTGCATCAGTAGGCGCATCAACCAGTCAGCGGAAGGCACATACTTCTAGACCTTGGCGCAATGCCTTGAAAAATGGATTACAAATTTTGAACCGGAAAGACATACGAACGAAGCAAGTTAAATAATAAAGGCAAGGTAAATGTTTTAAAAGCTTGTAAAAACGTCTGTGCGCTAGAGAATGAGAAGGCCGTCTATACCGGTACGGGTTTCCCACAGTACCCCGTACCCTCGGAAAATGCAGTATAGTGTAACTTAAGGGGGGAGACACCTTTAGGCGAGGAAAAAATTGCTGATTTTTGTAAGAAGATTTCTGCACTATTTTTGAGACTGGAGTATGTTTTATTACTACTTTTGGCTGTTATATGGTATTTTCTTTTTTTTTTATTAATCTTTCTAAAAAGGTGAAGGTATGGCGCGGTCTTCTAAACCGGTTGCGGCGGACGTTGTCAGACAGCGTGATACGTAGCGTCGGCGGGATTAATGTGAAAAAAAAAAAAATGAAGATTTTTATTTCATGAACACTCATACCCAGAATATCAACCAAGAAAAAGTGAATAATGTCGAGAATCGATGAAATGGTGGCTTTGAAACAAAAAGATTGAATTTTCGAAAAAAAAGTCTTCAGTTTGCAATAAAAACATACTTTTTTTATTTTCGAAAACACTTAGGGTGATGTTTTGGATAATAATTTGTATACCAAATTTCATCAGAATCGGTCGATTCGTTGTTTAGCTATGCGTCACGACAGTTTTGAAAATGCAGTTTAGAAGACCGTGCCATACCTCCGCCATTTTTGAAGATTAATTTTAAAAAATACCATGTAACAGCTAAAAGTAGTAATAAAACATACCCTAAGTCTAAAAAAAAGGTAAAGAAAACTTGACTTTAAAAAAAAAGCATAAAAATCTGCCATTTTTTTCTCGCCTAAAGGTATCCCCTCCCTTAAGACGGCTGTGGACACAACGTATGTTAGGGTAGATTAGCGAAGTGCGGTAGCGAAGGGCAGTAAAGAGAAAGGCTTTAATTGGGAAGGGTAATGCGGAAAAAACTGCAAGGGCGAACTCAGGAAATAAAATTTAAACAAATATATATCTATATATATATTCCCAAAACGTACCGAAACGATTGCGGCAGCATATGCGGAAGGCATATGGTTCACAAAGCATTCTTTCTTCAAAATCGCTGAACTAATTTATTCTTATCATATCATATCAATTATCCATCGTCCTTGTACAATGTCAATAAGCTTACTACTTTTGCATTGTTGAAATGCAATTGGACTTTGAACTTTGCATCGTTGAAATGCGATGAAAAATATATCTTATTCATATTCCGGTATTTTTTGTAGCACTATTAGGCTACGAAAGTCACCGTCTCATTTTGGAGAATCCTTATTAAAAATGTATATGTAATCAACAGCAGTAAGAAAAAAAGATTCTAGATAACAATAAAAGCAAAAAACTGAAAATCAAAAAGAATTTTCGTTGCATTTCAACTATGCGAACTTCATCCTTTTCACAATTCAATCTACCTCAAATAACCGTACAATTATTTTGGCACGGTTGTGGACACTGTTAATACGAGTTGGGCGCAACATCCCACCCCAAAGTATCAGGACACCAAAAGAAACCGCGGTTCATGAGGTTATCAAAATTCATGCCGTCGTTCATAATGAACAACCTTCGTGCACGTACCACTCAAGAATACAACTGTGCAACATTGGACATATCTGAGCCGCACACATGTGGACAAAATATTAGTTAAATTAAATTTTAACAAGGAACATTCCTCAAGTGTCCGCCTCCGATTTTGTTGAAACTCATATATGTGATAAAGCATTGCAAACTATTAGACACGTATTTTTTTATCTGCGGAAAAACGTTTTTTAAGGGAGGAAAATACCTCTCAAAAAAGCGTGTTACCCATTAATTTTATTTTAAAAAATTATTCTATAGTAGTATTTTTCATCGTTTTGCATTAGAAGAATTTTTTTTTTTTTTCATTCAGATTGGTGGACTGCTTGTGGGTGAAACTGCAAAACCACCCCTCGACACCATTGTCGTTGAGTATCCATTGCGAATATCCATAAGTCGAATATCCATAGGTCGAATATCCAAAAGTCGAATATCCATAGGTCGAATATCCCTAAGTCGAATATCCATAGGTCGAATATCCATAATTTGAATATCCGTAAGTCGAATATCCATAAGTCGAATATTCATAAGTCGAATATCCATAAGTCGAATATCCATAAGTCGAATATCCATAAGTCGAATATCCATAAGTACAAATATCCATAAGTACGAATATCCATAAGTCGAATATCCATAAGTCCAATATCCATAGGTCGAATATCCATAAGTCGAATATCCATAAATCGAATATCCATAAATGGAATATCCGTAAGTCGAATATCCGTAAGTCGAATATCCAGAAGTCGAATGTCCATAAGTCGAATATCCGTAAGTTGAATATCCACAAGTTAAATATTCATAAGTCGAATATCCATAAATCGAATATCCATAAGTCGAATATCCATGAATCGACTATCCATAAGTCCAATATCCATAAGTCGAATATTCATAAGTACAAATATCCATAAGTACGAATATCCATAAATCGAATATCCATAAATCGAATATCCATAAGTCGAATATCCATAAGTCGAATATCCATAAGTCGAATATTCATAAGTACGAATATCCATAAGTATGAATATCCATAAATCGAATATCCATAAGTGAGTACAGAGTAGAAATGAGTGCCAGAAATGACGGGAGGTAGTGATAAGTGAGTTTGTTTGGGTTTGTTTGGAAGAAGTGAACTCTAAAAAGTTTGGAAGCAGACTGATTTCTGGCTGAGAATCATCGGTCTATTTATACTGTTCTTTCATTTCTACTCTACTTACTTTCAATACTCACTATATTTCTCTACCAGCCGCCGTTTCTGGCGCTCATTTCTACTCTATACTCACCCTCTATACTCACTTTTCCTCTACTTTCCGCCATTTCTCACACTCATTTCTACTCTACACTCACTTATAGATATTCGTACTTATGGATATTCACTTATGGATGTACGACCTTATGGAAATTCGGTTATGGATATTCGACTTATGGATATTCTACTCCAATCCTCGACACGCGTTTCTTTGAACGGTGGTTTCCTCCCTTAAAACCGTTTTTCCGCAGATAAAAAAATAACCAAAATTGGAGGCGAACACTCAAGTAATGTTCCTTGTAAGACATCAACTTTTTAAATATTATACTAAGCAGCAATGAACAATTTTTCGTAGAAAGTTTCGTTACCATTCATGCAAATGGACCTTATAGTACATACTTTGCACAAATTTCGCAATCTTCCTTTGATTTCTATCTCACTTGTGCGATTCGAAGCGGAATGAGGAAAAAGCTTGTTCACAGCGACAATGATTTCTACGTGCCTGAATAACAGGACTTCCCTAGCTTTGCTCCCTCTCGCTCTCTGATAATCAATTAAATAGCCGTATCCATCCGAATCGAATAGTTTCTTGTTACGCCGAGTCCTGGATGTCGAAGCGACACGCGAACCGTGCATTCCACACTCACGTATATACACATAATAGATTTATATGCATGAGAAACAAGAACGTATGCATGTTTTGCCAGCTGAGTGTACATGGCAAAGCGCTCAGCTCCTGTTTCGGATTACGCATCGGAGTGGACCGCTTCGTACCAATTTATACCGTAGACTCTAAATTTTACCGATAAAATCGACGGAATTTACGAGGTGCTTGCTAAAAGGGACCGTGGGGGGGGAGTAAAGAAAGGCATGAGGGTGGATTGGCGAAAGCTCTACAATGTGTATACTTGTATCTGTACAAACACACACACGCCCACGCACACACACACACACATACACAGTGTCCAGCAAAGCACCCAAAGTGCAGTGGCACTTCTGCACTCAAGTATACACTTCACCAGTTGGATCTCGTGACGTGCATGTTTCCAACACATCGAGTAGCACGAATAGCGGAGTTTCTCGGGTCGACGCAGTTCTACATAACGACTGCTCAAAAGCAAAACCGATACGGGTGAAACGTTTTTTTTTTATTTTTTTTTTTTTGCAACATCGTACACTTTGTGCAAAACCCATTTCACACACTTCATTTCCAGATATCGTTTGTATCGTAGCGAACTTGTAACTGTGCAGCAAAATAGAGATTCCATTTTCTCCGTGCTCAAAGGGGCCATGCAAACACGATAAAACTTGCGGTCAGGCTGCCTGAAATACCGCGAATGCTTCATTCGCTTACGAATTTACAGACACACAGATGGAATATATATATATATATATATATATATATATATATATATATATATATATATATATATATATATATATATATATCTATATTTATATGTATAGTTTCGATTTTCCCTGAGAATTCTAATGCAATTCGTGACTGCAAAATATCCACATACGGATATTTTCATATAATTTCAAAATCAAAATATCCCCGTCTACGGATATTGAAAAATCACGAATGGCATTCGAATTCCATGCAGAAAGGAGAGTTATTACAGTAGCTATCGTTGTACGTAGCCATTTTTTTTTAAATTTATCATTTTTTAAGCCCTCCAATATAATTGAAAAAATCGCCAAAATTACACTGTTTTTCCAACATCCACTATTTTGTGAGATTTAAAAAAAATGCCTACTTGAAACGAGAACTACGTTTCTATAGGTTATGAAGCTTTGTTATTTTTTTTCGGACAAACTATTGTCAAGGTATCGATTGGGCCGTTGGACCACATTTTTTATACAGAGGCTCTATTACACCGCAATAACGCTGTTCATTTTTTTTTGATGAAAATTTACACAACATAAGTTCAATGTATACTTAATGACATACCTTTTTTCAAGTGCCAAAAAAATACTCAAGTAGACAAAAAAAATGGGGAGAACGCCCTTATTTCGGCCCGTCACGCTGGTGTCCTCCCTCAAGACGCATATTTTATTTTGTAATCATCTGTCGAATTGCGTTTCGCAAATTCAATTTTTCAATCCATGGATAAGTAAAAACATCGCCAGTAAAAACAACATCATATATATATATATATAGTTTCGATTTTCCTGTAAAATTCTGATGCAATTCGTGACTGCAAAATGTCCACATACGGATATTTTCAAATCCTTTCAAAATTTTGAAAATCCCCATCTACGGATATTCAAAAATCACGAATGGCATTCGAATTCCATGCGGCGAGGAGACGAGACTAATGGGTTTGGCGATTGGAGCGCATTAGACGGATGATCCTAGTGGTTTAATTCGAAACTTCAAATCGATTCCAGTACACAGTTTGAGTGGATAACGCGAGAGGAGCTTGGATTCAACAAGCGGTCGTACGTTTCATTGTGGACTTGCGTGCATATGAAACGCACGAACACCAGGGTGCACTTAGGATCGTCTGTTCGGCTGTTTGTCTCGTGCGCATGACGTATTGGAAAATCTGGGCATGTACAGGTGTGTCTCACTATATATATATATATATATATATATATACACACACACACACACACACACACACACACACACACACACACACACATACATACATACATACATACATACATACATACATACATACATACATACATACATACATATATATATATATATATATATATATATATATATATATATATATATATATATATATACACGCACCTGGTGTAAACTAAAAATATTTCGGATTATTCGGATTACGTCCATCCGTACTCCGTTATACAAATTCTGCGTATATATATATCTACCTCGTCGGCGGTTTAATCCAACGGGTTGTGCGCGTTTCGATGCCTTGCATGGAAATGCACTCGACCAACCGGTCAATGCACCTAACCACCGTACAGGACGAAATTCCGCGAATCCATTGATTCCATGAAGCAGGAAAACGTATAAATACGTATGTACATACATGTGTTTGTGTATGCAGGAGAGAGATGGAGTGAGAGAGAGAGAGAGAGGGAGAGTATATATATATATATATATCAAATGAGGGAAAAAGCCATCCAATGAACAGCGAAAACTTCCATTAGGCGAGTAACAACAAGCATCGACCCGTCGCGGAAATATATCGACGGCAGTCGCTCGCCTCTCCGTACTTGGCGTCGCGACGCCGCCGTGTTTCTTGATATTATATGCACGGGACCGTATGTTCCCAAACATAACACTCATATTCTCGTATGCATGGGGAAATGATGCGGAAGACTCGAGGGGCACTGGTTTCTGGACGGTTTGGTAGAATTACACTTGAGAGAGAATTGGTTGCGTATCCGGCAATCTATTAGGTCATTGAGTATGGAATGTCCGTTTTCCAGATTCTTAATCTTACCGACTTGTCTGAATGGTTTCAAATATTGTTGGCATCGCGACGTTAAACCTTGCTGCTAATTCACGCGTTGAGGTGTATCCGTTTCTATTGCAGCTATCAGCACAATTAGGTTGAAGTTTGCATCGTTCGGACACAACGAAAGTAATCCGATTTTTTTTTTTTGCTAATTTGGGCTACGACGCTCAAACTGTTTTGACGATTTTTTTTAGAAATCTGCAGCCCAAATTTTCACGATAAGATTTTGGAGGATGAAAAAAATGAAGATATGAAAAAATAAATCACAAAAATTTCGTTGCATATCAACTATGCAAATACTATATACTACTATATACTGTATACAGGGTGTCCCTCTTATCTCTGCCACCCGCAATAACTCGGTAATTATCGACGTCACAAAAAAATGTCGTACAAGTAGGCATTTTTTAAAGAAGAAAAATCTCACAAAATAGTGGGTGTTGAAAAAATAGTGTAATTTTGGCGATATTTTCATTTATATTGAGGGGCTTGAAAAATAATTTAAAAAAAAACAAAAAAAACGGTTAAAAAAACAAAAAAACGATAGCTACTGAAATTACGAAAATGTTGGTTTGAAAAGTGTGAAAATCTGACAATTCTCTGACAATCTGACAATCTGACAATTCTGTCGAGGTCGAGGAAAGTCGTTTCGAAAAAAACGCGATTGCTGCAAGTTCCAGAAAGAAATTTACGTGAAGATACGTAAATCGCTGCGCTACTTGCTGGAATTAAATCTCTAAATTTCTAAGTCTCTAACGGCTTCGATATTTTCACTGGAATTTTTTTCCCCATATTCTTAAATATATAAACTATGAGAAAATGCAAAAAAATCGATTTTTTTACCCGTCACAGTGGTGTCCCACCTTGAAGGCTGATGAAGAATCTTCACAATGAAGAAAAACCAAGAACTGGCAAAGTGAAATATCGGCGATATCGAGTATCAAACTTGGTACTTGAGGTAATCGGACATTTTATACTTAACGACCTAATATATCTTCGATTGGGGAGGTTGTCCATAGAGGCAGGTTTGTCGAAGCGTCTTCTTTCTTTTATATGGCTTAGACGTTGCATTTACGGAGAATGTACAGCTGGCGGCAAAACCGTGATTGGAGATACACTGATCGTTCTAGTTTCACCAAGATATTGGATATAATGAGAGAGCATTGCTCTCCCATCAGGTTCTCGTCTTCCGGGACGTACGTTGTAATGGATAAATACCATACTCACTCGACGAGATATATGCATTCGTATATGTGTATGGGGGTGTGTATGCATTGGTGGACAGGATGAACACGTGTGAAGATTCATTCTAGACACGTTCCACAAGTTTATCCCAAGGGAGATGAGTAGCGGAAGAGGACGAAAGAGTTTAGAGGACCAAGTACAAAAGAGAGAGAGAGAAAGAGAGAGAGAGAGGGGGGGGGCAGAGAGGTAGCAGGGGACAGTCAGCTCTTTGGTGGCTGACATATTAGGATCGTTCTGCGTCTAGCCACATTTATGTGCTCTGCGTTCTAAGCTTTTGCCAGTACCGTGTGCTCCTCTGATATTTCCCATCACCCGCCTCTCTCTCTCCCTCTCTCTCTCTCCCCTCTCCCGCTCTCTCTCTCTCTCTCTCTCTCTCTCTCTCCTCTCTCTCTCTCTCTCTTTCTCTCTCTCTCTCTCTCTCTCTCTCTCTCTCTCTCTCTCTCTCTCTCTCTCTCTCTCTCTCTCTCTCTCTCTCTCTCTCTCTCTCTCTCTCTCTCTCTCTCTCTCTCTCTCTCTCTCTCTCTCTCTCTCTCTCTCTCTCTCTCTCCCCTCTCCCTCCCTCCCTCCCTCCCTCCCCCTCTCACCCTCTCTTTTCTTTTCTCGTTTTTACCCTTCGTAGTGCTTCACTGCCCTCCTCTATTCTTCCGTCTTTATTTTTTGCGATCTCCACACGTGAAGAAGTGTCTGGCTGCAATTCCCGATATGCGAGTGGAATATCAAAAGAGTCAAGTACTTTTCTTCTCGTATTTCATACGGATCCACTCTGGTGGTTTCTCCGCGATCGAAGAGAACGCGATTACAGTTTTTGAAAGGCGTTCCCCAAATTTTAGGGATCATTGAATTTTGCCATTTGATCGTGCGAAGAAAGGATAACTTCGACTATCCAAGTCGTGTTACGTGTATCCGAAAATTCTGATGGATCATTTGGACGTATCGTTGATATCTCCTTGTTTTCTGATGTTTCGAACTTTGATTTTGTTATTTTTTTTTTTTTGTAATTGTCCATTACTTTATAGCTTGATGTCGAGTGATCAAGTGAAATGCGTGTGTTCTACAAAGGGGGCATCCATTAATTACGTGAGGTGATTTTGGCGATTTTTCGACCCCCCCCTCTCCCCCTGGTGAGATGTGAGATTTAGCTCGAGCCCCTTCCCCCTCCCCTAATCTCACGTGAGATTTTTCAAAATGCATACGTTAACGGAAAATAAATTGAAGTAGCAGTAACTGCGGTTGTAGTACCATTTACTCCACCATGTAAAGTAGTAGGGAGACTCTCTCTCTACGTGATAAAAATTACGCGATTACTAAAATTACTAAAACTAATAAAATTACGTGATATTTGCCTTCTCCCCCACGTGAGATTGGGTGAGATTTCGCTCGACCGCCCCCCCCCCCCCCCCCTAAACGCCTCACGTAATTAATGGACGCCCCCAAAGATAGTTGCACGGGTCGTTATTTAAAATTTGTATTGCGAGATTTCGATTGAAGATCCCTAGTGAGGATCCGAAGAAACCGTAGGGTGATTTGAGTAGCCCGAATCAGCAGAACGAAAATTTAGGCAGTTGACAAAATGGCATTAAAGTTTGCAAAATGGTATTCTCAAAATGGTATTAAAGTTTGCATTGTTGGAATGCAATGAAAATATTAATTTGTTCGTATTGCCATACCATTTTTGGCAGATTTAGGCTACGAAAGTTAATGAACCATTTGTGAGAATCTGTATTTAAAACTTATAACCAAAAAAGCATTTTAGATAATAATAAAAATAGAGAAGTGAATAAAATAAAAAAATTTCATTGTATTCGAACGATTCAGAGTCCAACACCATGAAAAATGATGAGATTAAAGTTTGCATTGTTGGAATGCAAGGTAAAAATATTGTTTCGTATTGCTATATATAGTCGTATGTCAATAGTTTTCCCAGAATTTCATTTTGAATGTTCAACCCTCAAGAGGGGTTGGAAAAAGCAAAATTCAAGGGTGGTCCATAGAAACGAAAATATAGAGAAAATTATTCTCTAAATTTCATACATTTAAACCATCCCCGAAAAATCAATTGTTTTCGAGTTATTCAATAAACAATTTTTTTTCATAATTCAACAATTTTTTTGGCGTTTACGATATTATCGGAGAGGGATGATCAAATACTCGATCGACGCGTCTTTTCAAGAGCTACAACGTTCCCATTTGAACAAAAATTGCATGAATTTTTCCCAAACAGTTATCGAATTCAAACTGTTTTTTCAAAATTTCACCCTACTTTTTCACCCCCAAAATGAACTTCTACGACTTCGGCGCTGTGGACAAAAATAAAGCCCGAATTTTTCTGAACATTTTGTCTCGCGGCGCCGCACTCGTGGAGGTTGTAGTTTGGCATTAATCCACCCCCATCCCCCTTCATCCCCCAAAAAACTCTACACCCCGATTTTTAGGCAAACTTGGATTCAGCACCCGCAGCACCTACAAAATAACCTGTCAAAAAACTAGCCTTCTTCTATTTTTTCCCGATTCCAATACACAGCATGACTGTCCTAATATCATTTTCGGCACATTCAGGCTACGAAAGTAACTGAAACATTCCCGACAATCTTCATTTAAAATCGATAGCAAAAAAAATATTTTAGATAATAACCAAAATAGAGGTGAAAAAAAAATCAAAGAATTTTCGTTGTATTCCAACGATTCAGACTCCAACACTAACAAAATTATGAGATCGAATTTCGCATCGTTAGCATGAAACAAAAATGGTTCTTCGTTAATGGCTCACCTTTCTTTATGCATATCTTGACGACGAGAGTCCCTTGACAATTTTTTTTAATGCTTATTAATAGATTATCTGAACCTGCGAAAAAGATTCTCTATAGTGATGAAAATTACGAAATAAAAATACAAAGAAGAATTTTCGTTGCATCCCAACGATGCAGACTCCAACACCATGGAAAGTTCATTTACATTGCGTTCTAACGATGCAAACTTCAACGTCGTTTCTCTCCTGTTTTGCTTCAGGCAAAGCGCTGATTTACCTTATTGCGGGAGGCGGAGTCCTTTGAGGGATTGAAAACATTTTATCGTCATGCAAATTCGTCTCCCTCCATTCTCTTTTTCTCTCTTCTTTGAGAGTTTCATACAGGATCGAACAATCGGTGTTTAATCCCCGCTAACCCATGTACCTATAGACGAATCGACGATGCTCACGTGCCTGTGTGTGATTTTAGGAGTGGAGGAGCTTGGTCGCATTGCGCCTGAGGCAGCCTCTTCTGCAGCCAACGCAAAGCAGAAGAGAGGAGAGAATTAAACGAAGATGAAAGCTATTAGAGAGCAGAGACAGGGAGGACGGAAGAAGAGGATAGAGAGAGAGAGAGAGAGAGAGAGAGAGAGAGAGAGAGAGAGAGAGAAGCAACGTTCCCGCAGGAATGAGTCGATAAGCGCGCTATACGAGTTACCTGTGGGGATACCGCGGCAGGTAGCATTTGTTCAAATAGCGAGATATCCGAGCTATCCAATAAACGTATACGTGTATGCCCGTATACCGGATCCTCGTATCAATAACTGTGCAATGTTACTCTCCAAGTCGTTACAGCGTTTCGCAATTTTGGTCAGAGAATCGCGTGTGTTATATCCCCATCGAGTGACTCCCCCGCGTCGTAACCGATTTTGCGGTCAAATTTTCACGAGAACGCGATCTTTATAAATCGCTTTGTAGATTTTTCGACAACGCGGTCACCCGAAGCCCCACCGCATGTTTATCAATCATACGAAAATTGCATTTGGATGCTGGAAAAAAAAACTTTTACGTAAAATAAAAAAGAACATATTCGGTTGGTTTGATTCTGCGAGACGTTTCTGTTGAATTGATAGGCGACTGACATGAAAATTACGCAAGAGATTCATACCGTTGAAGTCTGCAACGTTGGAATGCAAGGAAAATTGATTCATTGTAATTTTTGGCCGATTTAGGCCGTGAAAAGTCACTCAAAGGTTTTTACATATTTTTATTAGAGATTCATGGGCTCAAATCACAATAAACGGCTTTGGATAAAGATCAATATAAAAAAAAGAAAAGAAAAAGAAGAGGGTTGCATTCCAACGATGCAATTTTCAACGTCGTAGAGATTTAACAAAACAGTTTCGGAGATTGCGCCGTTGGAATGCAACGAAAACGTTATTTGTAAAATTATCATGCAGAATCTTTTTTTTTTTGCTGATTTAGCTTGTGGACCTCTTATAGGGATCCTAAAAACCGTTTCGGCGATTTTCTTAGCCTAAATTTGCCAAAGAAAAGAGTCGTCAGTTGAAATAAAATTTAACCTACCTTTCACACACTGCGTTATTTTGACCCGAACGAATTTTAAATGAAACTGAAAATTTTCAATATTTTTTTACAACAATTTCATTTTAAATTTCCTCAATTTCAATTATTCAGACCTATTAAGAAGTGTCAAAGGGTCCTTTTTGATTTGTTTTAACTTGCAAAAAGGTAGCAGACCAGAGTCCCTAAAATTAATTTAATTTTCACCAAAATTTAGTGCTTTTTATGTGCTAATTTTATGCTGTAATTAAAATATTTGTGCTTTTATCGTTCAGTGAATAATGAGAAATGAAAATTGCTTTGTTAGCTTATCAATCTAGCAGAGTACCTGATATTTTTTGCCATATTCACGAATTAAACCACATAATATTTAAGTGCTTTTTATGAGCTTTACAAATATCGAACAGCTAAATCCCTATTTTTTTTAATTTCGCCAGACATACATCCTCGACAACTCTCCAATAAGAGCATGGACCATTTTTTCGATATTCTGAAATTAAATTACACCACATTTAAGTGCTTTTATGTGCTCTTCGAGTTTCCAAAAGACAAGCCCCGAAACAGGAATTTTATCGAAATACCACCACTAAAAGGCCCTAGCTATCCGGTGATAAAAGCATGGGCCATTTTTCTGATATCCTGGAATCAAATTACAGTACATTCAAGGGCTTTTCATGCGCTTGCAGAATATCGGAGAGACAAACTGCGAATAGACCCAAGCTATCCTCCAACAAGAAAATGGGCTTTTATTTCAATATCGAAAAATAAAATAATTCTATATTTATGTGGTTCTTATTTGCCCTTGAGGTATTCAAGAGTCAAGCCGTAAATACAAAAATTTCTCGAGATACCACCCCTGCAAGATCCAAGCTACCCTCCATCAGAGCACGCGCTACTATTTCGATATCGTAAAATTCAATTATTCCACATTTATGTGCTTTTTACGTCCTCTTTGAATATCCAAGAGTCAAACCGCAAAGACAAAAGTTTCTCCAGATACCACCCCTAAAATGCCCAAGTTCGCCCCCGACAAGAATACGGACTATTTTTTTGGTATCGCAAATTTAAAATATTCCACATTAATGTGCTTGTCATGTACTCTTTGAATATCCAAGAGGTAAACGGGAGATACAAAAAACTTCTCCAGATACCACCCCTAAAATGCCCAAGCTACCCTCCAATAAAAGCGACGGCTATTTTTTCAATATCGCAAAATCAAATTATTCCACATTTATGTGCTTTTTATGTGCTCTATAAATATTCAAGATTCGAACCGCAAATACGAACATTTCCCCAGATCCAGATTGTGTTGCATCGACTAGGACCAATTGAGTTGCGACACCCTGGTCGATGCAAAATCGTCCACTGATTACGAATTTTCCAGACAGAACTCGATTGGACCAAAACTCTTGAACCGGGAAACGATTATAGACAAAAATCTATTTCCTGGGCTGGATAAGTCCAGGCCGAAGTTGAGACTAGGAAATTCGTACGGGGCTGAAGTTTGCATCGTTGGAAAGCGACGAAAATTCTTATTAATTTCTTATTTTCATTATTATCCAGAATCACATTTTGCGAATTCATTGTTAATTGCTAAATCACAAGCCTAAAAAACGTTTTCGTGATTTTCGCAGCTTCAATCTGCCAAAGGAAATTTTCGAAACAAAACAAAAATCATTTTCATTGCATTCCAACGATGCAAACTTCAACGTCATAAATTCGTGACTACCAAACGATTTTACATCGAACGAGAGCCTGCTCGATCAATTTTAGCGAGAAATGAAAAATGCCACATTTTCAAGTCCTGTGTCGCATACAAAAAGCACTCAATTTTGGTACAAATTCAATACATTTTGTGGACTGTGCTCTGCTGGCTTTATGAAGGCTCTCTTTAAATAAAAACCGACCAAAGGGTTGTTGATGACAGGAGGATGAAGTACCTTCCCGGTCACACTAGTCCCGTGTGCCAAAATCGCGGCCAGAGATAAGTGTGTCCACGGAAGTTTAATTTCGTGTCAAGGATGCAAAACCTCAAATTCATTGCGACGTTGAAGTTTGCATCATGTCAATGCAACGGAAGTCGATTCTTTTTATCTGCGCCAACGTTTTTATGGCTGATTTAGATTACGATATTTACTCAAAGGTTTATACGTATTCTTATAAGAGATCTACGACTTGCATTGTAATTTGCAATAAAAGTCTTTGGATAATGAGAAGTAGTACAGTCGTGGTGTATATTGGAATCGGAAAAAATTAAAAGGCTAGTTTTTTGACAGGTGATTTTGTAGGTGCCGCGGGTGCTAATCCAAGTTTGCCTAAAAATCGGGGTGTAGGGTCTTTTTTAAAGGGATGAAGGGGGATGGGGTGGATTAATGCCAAAGTACAACCCCTACGAAGTCGACGCCGGGAGATAAAATGTTCAGACAAATCCGGGCTTTATGTTTGTCCATAGCTCCGAAGTCGTGGAAGTTCATTTTGGGGTTGAAAAAGTGGGGTGAAATTTTGAAAAATCAGTTTTAATTCGATAACTCTTTAGGAAAAATGCATACAATTTTTGTTCAAATGGGAACGTTGTAGCCCTTGAAAAGACGCGTCGATGGAGTGTTTAGTCATCCCTCTCCGATAATATATTCACCCCCACAAAGATTGTTCAAATATAAACAAAAAATTGTTTATTGGATAACTCAAAAATAATCGATTTTTCGGGAATGGTTTTAATGTACGAAATGTAGAGAATAATTTTCTCTATATTTTCGGTTCTCTAGACCACCCTTAAATTTTGCTTTTTCCAACCCCTCTCAGGAGTTGAAAATTCAAAATGAAGTTCTGGGAAAACTATTGACCGAAAATAAAGAAATACGAGTTTGGCGCTGTGGACAAAAATGTAGCTGATGGTTCAAGCTAAAAATTGTACTACGGCGGCGAATTCGTGCGGTCAATGGTTTTCCCAGAATTTCATTTTTTAATTTTCAACCCCCGAGGGGGGTTGGAAAAAGCAAAATTCAAGGGTGGTCCATAGAAACGAAAATATAGAGAAAATGATTCTCTACATTTTGTACATTTAATCGATACGCGAAAAATTGATTGCTTTTGAGTTATTCAATAAACATTTTTTTTTTGGTATTTCAACAATTTTTTTGAGGGTCAAGACATTATTGGAGAGTAAATGATGATACTCGATCGACGCGTCTTTTAAGAGCTACAACATTCCCATTTGAACAAAAATTGTACGAATTTATCCTAAGAAGTTGTTGAATTAAAACTGATTTTTCAAAATTTCACCCCACTTTTTCACCCCCAAAATGAACTACCACGACTTCGGCGCTGCGGACAAAAATAAAGCCCGGATTTTTCTGAACATTTTGTCTCACGGTGCCGACCTCGCAGAAGTTGTAGTTTGGCATCAATCCACCCCCATCCCCCTTCATCCCCTAAAAAAGAACCTTGCACCCCGATTTTTAGGCAAACTTGGATTTAGCACCTGCGGCACCTACACAATCATCTGTCAACAACTGGCCTTTTTACATTTTTTTCCGATTACGGGGTTTTTCAGCGACTGTACTGACATTGTACTAACGACCTTCAGCACAACTGTACTAACACAGGAATGAAATAAATTGCAAAAAAGAGTCGTTGCATTGCAATGATGCAAACTTTAACGTCCTTACATCATTTTACATCATTTTACGTCCTTACACCGCCACAGTCACGTTGAAAACTTTATTCTCCGCTCCATCGATGAAATCTTCGAAAAATTGTGAAATATCCTTCCAATGTAGCTTCTACATCTTATCAGGATGCAAAAACTTATAAAGTAACGAAGAAAACGCCTAATATATTGTTTAGAGTTCCAAAAATAACAACGTTCCCCCTATCACCTAACCCTCACTTTTGTATCGGACTATCCTTTCCCGCTACTAATTCGTAGACACTCTGCGTATACGGATACGCACACACTACTGTAGCCTACCGAGCGCAGAGATCGTGACAACGTCGCAAGCTTAGGGAATTTTCGCCGTGATATTTAGTATAAACTAAAATGCCAAACTTGAACTGTGGCCGGAGTGATGGAACAAGTGCAACATAAAGGCCAATTTGCAAAACGAAAAACTGTCGCCAAAAATAGACTCGTGCCAAAAGAGAAGAGGAAAAAAACCATGTAGAGGTTATGAACGCCGAGAATTTGGAATATCGTATCGTGAATCGTTGAATGGATGAATTTTACTTTGATGAATTGATAATAATAGTTTTTTTTAATAGTTTGAACGAATGTTTTATTTTATTCATTCACTAATTTTGATATATATATATAGCTATATCAAAATTAGTTAATGTATAAAATATAAAATTCGTTGAAGCAAAAAAAACCACTTAACAGTGTCCTGAATGTGTTATCAGAATAAATAAAAAAATCTATGCAAAAACGCCTTGGCGAGACTAATACCTTAACAAGGATTCTCAAATATTTCTTCTCGCTTGTTTCAGGTGTCGAATGAAGCTGTGGAGACGCGATCTTCCACCTACATCGGTAATAATAACTTATCACAACGAGGCGCGATCTACTCTCCTCAGGACTGTCGTTAGGTGAGTTTTTTTTTTTACCTAAAAGGAATCCGCATATTGTTTCATCGATATACCCATTTTTTTGGCAATTCTCCTCCCAAATAAAAGTTCTACGGTCGTGAGTGCGGTATGTCAAATTTCTGTTATCGATTGAAAAACACGAAGTCTTTATACATATCAATGACGATAACAAGAATGTTTAGGAAAAAAGTGACCCAGGAATGTTATTGGTGTTTGAGACGGGAATTTGGCTCCTGCACGAGAAATCGACACTTGAAGGAAATTCTTGCCTGGTGCGAAGAGAATTATTCACTGGTGTGAGAGATGAAAAAAATACCTTGGATTTCCCATCTCATCGATTTCGTCTCGATACATCTCTTTCTCTCTCACTCTCTCTCTCTCTCTCTCTCCCTCCCTCTCTCTCTCTCTCTCTCTCCCTCTCTCTCTCTCTCTCTCCCCCCCCCCCCACTCTCTCTCGTTGCCACAGAACTACTTCCCTAGTACCGAATCCTCTGACCGAAAGTTCAATATCCAAATAAAAAGGTAGAGAACGAAAGAGAGAAGGAGAGAAACCAACGGAATTTTCTAATCGTCATTCCATCCTTCGTCGCCCATTGATAGCCATTCCTAGACCAGTGTGAAGCAAACCGACTTCGCAGTTGCTATTACACACGATATTCCACATATAAGACATTCCAGATCAAACCGGATGTTCCCTCGTTCCCAAGAAATTTGTCTATACGTCAAATATGTGGAAAAAATAACTTTTTTTTACAAAACTCAATAGTTCGAACTTTTCGGCACTGGGAAACGGCGACGAAATTAATCGACCGAGAACACAACGTGCAAAAAATTTCATTGTCATTAAATAAAACGATGACAAATTAATATTGTTCTCCCTTATAGTGAAAATAATTAATTGATATGGTGTTGAAGGTATCGTTGGAATGCAGCGAAAATTCTTTTTTTTTTTTTTCATTTTTCTTTTTTATTATAAAAATCTATTTTTTTGCAGCTTTTGATTATTAATTTTTAATAAAAACAGTAAAGATTGTTTCAGTTACTTCCGTAGCCTAAATGTGATGATGTGAAATTTGAAGAGAAAAGCGAGTACGAAAAAATATATTTTCGTTGCATTCCAGCGACGCAAAATTCGATACCATAAACTAATTGACAGCAGGTCTGGTCTTTTTTTCGACGCGTCAGTTTTTTTCGAGATTTTCATTTCTAATTTGGCTGCGCCTCGGCACAAAATTGTTGCACCCTATAAATCAGAGATTTTTCTCATAACTGACGAATAAATCAAGACATTTTTCTCGCCTTGCACCGCCCCCGCCCTCTCCGCGCCCGCTTTTACCATCGAGCGCGGACTCGCCAATCGCGACGGGCGATTTTTCGTCTCGCTCGTTAACTTATTTCCTCGAGAATTCTTCGGATGACAATATTTCACGCGCCCGTGTCGCGACATCAAGAGTTTTTGGGTGGCTGATGCTAATCTATTTTTAGGATAGTAAGTATAGTTACCGTTGGAACGCAGAGAAAAACGTATAACTGATGTTCATAAAAAAAAACAAATTACGAGAATGATTTCATTTTTAAGGCAATTTACTTTTGGGATAAATAGATAGATTATTGACCGAATTGAAGTTTAAATACTTCGAAGCCTAATGAGAATGAATGGATTCGACAATTAATTCGGAAGACTTGTAATTAATCTTGAATTCCCGCAGAAAAAAATCACCTGCCCAATTTTTCGCGTAATAAAAATATCGTTTTTGCACTGATTTCAGTGTGCTCAACAGGAGCCCCGAGCATCTGATCAAGGAGATCATTCTAGTCGACGACTTCAGTGACCATCGTGAGTAAAAGAGAAACTGCATACATTTGTCGATTCTAGAACAGAGATAATTGCCCCCGTGTGCTCGATGGCGAAAAAGGATACTGGAAACAATTAGAGAACGAGAAATCGTTCGAAAAATTATACTTCGAAAAAGCGGTCAATTGCGTATCGGACAATGCATCAGAGTCCCGTAGTAGACTAGGTAAAGGCGTAACTGTAGTAAAGGGTGTCTTAAAATGACTTGGCATTTTGAATTGCGCGCCATTTTTTTTTGTGGCGGACATGGAGTACTAATCTTTGACAACTGGCATCAAGAAGTATGGAGGTTCCAATATAGATAGGTCACTCTTACGACAGTCTGTACAATAGTTCATCGAAATTGTGAATACAGAAATCTCGAAGTCGATTTATAACGAAAACAAATATCAGATATAACAAAATAATGAGAGATATAATATCGATTCGCCTGTATATATACTAGGGTGATACGTTTCAGGGCAACTTTTTTTTGACTCATCGTGCCCGAAAACCTTTAGTTGGTACCCAAAAACAAAGTTTCGTGAAAAAATATTTAGAGGTCGCGAATTAAAATTGAAGGTTTCCCATTTGATTAACATTGAAAAAAATGTTTTTCTCATTATTAGTGTTACCATTCCGTGAATTTTGATATCGTGATATTTTCCAAGTGGGTTCTCGTAGGAAATATGAAACTCCACAAGAAAGTTCATTGAGCCATGGCCGTAAATTCAACCGTTTCAGCGGCATCATTATTTCAAGTGAATATTGTGCAAAATATCTATTCAAACGATTGTAACGCCTAAGCTATTAGATATATCGAAAAAAATTGGGATGAGAACTTTGTAGAGAAAGTAATTTTTTACAAAAAAGTCTTATAAG
The DNA here is from genome assembly GCA_964007375.1 of Ophion obscuratus. NCBI lineage: Eukaryota > Metazoa > Arthropoda > Insecta > Hymenoptera > Ichneumonidae > Ophion > Ophion obscuratus. Next base: position 32,562,090 of record OZ023317.1, on the reverse strand, counting down.
CCAAGCCCGAAAATTCAACTCTTTCTCAGCTATAGGTGGATGAAGTAAAATAAATAGATTTTTTTTGTTTAAAAAAAATCTATTTATTTTACTTCATCCACCTATAGCTGAGAAAGAGTTGAATTTACGGGCTCGGCTTATAAGACTTTTTTGTAGCAAATTACTTTCTCTACATAGTTCTCATTTGAATTTTTTCGATATATCTAATAGCTTGGTCGTTAAAGCCGTTTGAATAGATATTTTCATACAATATTCACTTGAAATAATGATACCGCTGAAACGGTTGAATTTACGGACATGGCTCAATGAACTTTATTGTAAAGTATCATATTTCCTATGAGAACCCACATGTAAAATATCGCGATATCAAAATTCGCGGAATGGTAACACTAATAATGAGAAAAACATTTTTTTCAATGCTAATCAAATGGGAAACCTTCAATTTTGATTCGTGACCTCTAAATATTTTTTGACAACACCCCCCTTTCACGAAACTTCGTTTTTGGGTACCAACTAAAGGTTTTCGGGCACGATGGGTCAGAAAAAAAGTTACCCTGAAACGAATCACCCTAATGTATACAGCAAACAATTCGATACGTAAAATCGTCGAATTGTAAATATTACGACAGTTTACAATTTCAAAATTCATTAAGGGGCCAGTCCACGTTGGGGCCACGAAAAAGGCTATTTTCGCGATTTTTTTTGAGGATTTTATAAAACATATGAATATAAAAATTGTTGGGCTTGATAAATAAAGTCTTGAAATACATTTAAAAAAAAATTTAATTCATTTTTATTCATTTTTAAGTACAAAAACTATAGTTTAACGTAACGTCTCAAAAATAGGTGGGCTAGGTAACTCCATCACAACTCGGCAACGGCTTGTCTGAAACAAAAAAAAATCAAAGTCCATTGAATTCAGTATGACACCAGCTACAAAATGACCCTCGGATACAAAGTTTCATCAAAAAATAAAAAAATGGCAGATGAAAAACGAAAAAAGTAAAAAAAAACGCGTTTTTTCGCAGCTTTTCGCAAAAAAGAGTAAAAATCAAAATTTTAAAACCATCGAGGGTCATCTTGTTCCGAATTATGTTTACAATATGTGGTTCAAATTTCAAGAGAATCGGTTTATTAGTTTTAGAGATACGATGGAGCCAAATTTTGAAAACGTTGTTTCGAGAAAAACGCGTTTGAAGTTTATCCTATGAAAAACTCTTCCCTAAACTCAATCGGCAATTCCTGCACCGTACAAAATCCCTTCTGATTGCTCATCATCATCGATTTCTTCAAGTCTTGATTGCTTTCGATTTTTTGAAATTTTCAAAGTGGACTGGCCCCTTAAAACGAAGGACCAAAAAATCGATCAGTTAAAATAGCGATGGGCCAAAATGGCGAACGGTCCTGATAGCCGAAACTTGAGATTGAGCAATACTACTTGCGCTTCAGAATGAAGATGGCAGATGGCGTTAGTGAGCAGCCATACCATGTTCGCCATTTAGTTATTCGCCATTTCGGACCATCTATCATTTGCGTTTCTAAGATCTACACATTCGAAATTTGTAGTCTCGATGTATGGCTTTTTGCTATAAACGGTATTACGAATATTAGATACTCACTTTTTTCTATTTCGGATATATGAATGTAGATTGTTCGAATGTGTATTTGTATGACTCAAACCGCAGACTATCTGAATATATGTTCTCGAATAAATGAGCTCTCGAATAAATAATTTGGTGTAATAGTTATTTGATTTCGTCATCGGTCAAGAGATAAAGTTTGGAATAATTGAACCTTCGTTATTTTGAAAGTTCATAATTCTGTCGTTTCGAAATCTTTGTCGTTCTATATTTGGTCATTCGACATTTGGACCTCCACCCCAGGAACGAGACGGCCATTCATCGGATGTTGTGTTCCACACATAACCTCCATGTTTGTACCTTACATTAAGGTGCCAGTCCACTTTGAAAATGACAAGAAATCGATTTTTTTAAACTGTTTTCGAAAGTACATACATTTAGAAATATTGTGTCAAAATTTTATGAAAATCCGAGCTCTGTAAGATTTTTTTTTACCTGAACGTCAGGACCTCATTTCGTCTACCTGAGCGTGTAGCGCGCTCGGCCGAACCATCGTATAAACTTCAAACGCGTTGTTCTCGAAACACCGTTTTCAAAATCGAGCTCCATCGTATCTCTAAAACTAATAAACCGATTCTCTTGAAATTCGAATCACATATTGTAAACATGATTCGCAACAAGATAAACCTCGATGGTTTTAAAATTTTGATTTTTACTCTTTTTTTGCGAAAAACTGCGAAAAAAGGCTTTTTTAAAACTTTTTTCGTTTTTCATCTGCCATCTTTTTATTTATTGATAAAACTTACCATCCGATGGTCATTTTGTAGCTGGTGTCATACTGAATCTAATGGACTTTGATTTTTTTGTTTCGGACAAGCCGTTGCCGAGTTGTGATGGGGCTACCTAGCATCAACGCATCAAAAATAGGTGTTGATGCGTTACGTTAAACTATAGATTTTGCACTTAATAATGAATGAAAACGAAGAATTTTTACGATGCTGAAGTTTGCATCGTTGGACTGCAACGAATGTAATTTCATTTGGCACATTTCACCGACAAAAGTTGGTCAATTATTTTTAATGATATTTATTTAGCGATCTATATTATGAATCTATGAAAAAAAGATCGCCTGTAACAATAAAAGTATGGAAAATAAAATGTAAAATGAAACTTTCGTTGCGTTCCAACGATGCAAACTTCAACACCATGAATTTTTTTTAAATGTATTTTAAGACTTTATTTATCAAGCCCAACATATTTTATATTCATATCTTTTATAAAAGCTCAAAAAAAATCGCGAAAATAGCCTTTTTCGTGGCTCCAAAGTTGACTGGCCCCTTAACCCTTCAACGGCCACGCCTATTTCTGGATGGCTAAAAATCATTTCCCCTGATAGCATGGTTAAAAAAGGGTTCAATATGAATGTACGAAACAAATAAGTAGTATACGAAACAATTTTGTTAAATTAATTCATCATAATGGCGGAGCTGTGGCACATTTCACGCAACATTTTCGTAAAATGTGGATTAAAAAAGTAGTTTTTTCCCCATTTTTTTAAAACAATTTTCCTCAAATAGATGGTACCAATATTATCAATATTTCTATCAAGTTTCAACTCACTCGGCGTAATAGTTTTTTAGTAATCCTGCACGCCAATTTCGAAAATGCAGTTTTGAGAAAAACGCGTTTGAAGTTCACGCCCGCTCCGAATCCGAGCGGTGAGGCACAGCGTTAACGAGCTGTAACGTTTGAAGTTTTTCGAATTTCGCTTTGAAACTTTGGGAAAATATTCTACATATATAGTTGTCTCGTTGAAAGAAGAAAAAAAAAAGAAATCGTTTTTTTGATCGTTGTAAATGTATATCCCGCGTTAAATGCAAACCCATCCAAATGGGGACTGAAAGAGCCATGGAGGAGGGTAGGAGTGGAAGGAATATGGCAAAGGATAAGAGACGAGGATATGGAGGGAGTAAGAAAAATAATCGAACGAGTTATACGAATAAAAATCGACCAAAAAATACAACAAGACGTGACCAAAATTGAGAATTCGACGTATGTAGGAAATATTAGGAGTACAACTTTGCAGTGACCGTTTTTTTTTTCAAAAGTTTAAGGCTTTATTATAAAAAAGTGGCTACATACTTTTTAATCAAAGTACTGCCCGTCGCTAGCTACGACCTCGGCCCATCTTTCAGGTAGCATTAGAATCCCGCATCGATAAAAGTCTTGGTCCTTGGAGGCAATCCAGGAATCGACGCAATTTTTGACTTCTTCGTAAGTACCGAAGTGCTGGTCAGCCAAATCGTGTGCCATTAACCGGAACAAGTGATAGTCGGAAGGGGCAATGTCTGGAGAGTACGGCGGGTGGGATAAAACCTCCCATTTCAGCGTTTCCAAGTACTTTTTCACGACATTTGCAACATGGGGTCGGGCATTGTCATGCTGCAGTATCACCTTGTAATGTCTTTCGTTGAATTGTGGCCGTTTCTCTTTGAGTGCCTTACTCAAGCGCGTCAACTGACGTCGGTAGAGTTCCCCTGTGATGGTTTCGGATGGTTTGAGCAGCTCATAGTTCACAACGCCCAGCTGGTCCCACCAGATACACAGCATCACTTTGGATCCGTGAATATTCGGTTTGGGCGTCGATAAACCACCGCCGACACGTTTTCTCACTAATAGAATCCTCCCCGTAAGCATCTACAAGCAAACGGTGGGCCCCAGCCGCAGATTTCTTGATGTTGAAGAAGTAAATCATAACCTCCCGCAAATGCTGAGAATTCGGCTCGTAGGTTGCCATGTTTGAGTGCCTATAACTTTATAATGCATACACGTATCCGTTAGCTTTTTTAAATTGTTTACATTGGCAAAGCCTCTAGTTCAAAATGCCACTTTTTTTATTGAGCTAGGGCCACTACTTCGGCCGCAGTGGCTCTCTAAGTAAAACGGTCACGGCAAAGTTGTACTCCTAATACAAAAATCGAAAACAACTTATAGAAATGGAAGAGTACTGGGAAGAGAAGGGCATAGAGAGAAGAACTAAAGAAAAACATGGGCCAGGTTAAGATGTGGAAATGTAGGCGAAGGAGGTAAAAAGGGATACGCAGATACTCAACATCGGTGTTGTGTAGCAAGGAAAAAGAAAGTTTAGGACACATACTTGGATGCCTAAAAATAAAAGAAGAAAAAGAAAAAATGAATGAGGAAGTGGTACATGGTTTGGAAAAGTGGCGAAGAGGCTACAAGGGGGAGGCACTAAAAGCAAAAAACAATGAAGCAATGAAAGAGAAACCGATCAAACATTTGTTCGAGAATGTATGGGCCTTCGAATGCATCATAAGAAAGAAAGCACAAAGGAGAAAAAAACGAAAGATAAATGTTAACAAGAAAAAAAGGAAATGTGTAAAAGTGTATCAATGTACAGACGTACCGTGGCCAAACCCGCAAGGGTATACTTGGGTATAAATAACTATACTATACTAAACTCAACTAAAATCGTAAAGTTCGCGAATTAAATTGTTCAATTTTAATATTCAATTATCGACATTTGACGTATGCAATTTTTTCGAAGCGTCAAAAATATCGAACCTTCTCAAATTCAAAACCGTTATTCTTATCTTTTTCAAAATGAATTATATCACATTCACGACGATAAATTTACTTGGAAATCCTCGTTGAATTCTATTTTTATGCATTATTCTAGATGTTTGATCCGAAGAGTTACATCAAAAGAGGCAGTGGGTAGAAAGGGGCTCTGCCATGACAAACGGTCCCACTTAAATAGCGAAATCGAAAGTAGAAAAAATAAAGTATACAGCGACATTTGCTTGGGTTGCACGAAATTTGCACGAAAAATGTCCTCAAAGACTTTATAATATTTTCTTCGAAAAAAAAAAAAAATTAAATAAATAAATAAATAAATAGTTCGAGACTGAGTGCGCACTTTTTTTTCCATATCCAGCCGAGGACGGCGAGGAGTTATCAAAAATCCACAAAGTGAGAGTAATTAGAAACGAGAACCGAGAGGGTCTGATGAGATCGAGAGTACGCGGTGCGGACGCAGCGACTGCAAGTGTTCTCACCTTTCTCGATTCGCACTGCGAGTGCAACGCCGACTGGCTCGAGCCACTGCTCGAAAGAGTGGCCGAGGATCCTACGAGGGTCGTGTGTCCCATTATCGATGTCATAAGCATGGACACGTTTCAGTACATGGGTAAAATTGCAATTTTTCTTCTATTTATTAAAAAAAAAAAAAAAAAAAATCCTTCAATATTTGTATCGTTCGGATGTGAACTTTGAAAAAGTGTATTAATGTCAAAAACTTAAAAAAATCTTTCAAACTTTTTAAAATCTTCATTATTATCCAGAATTTTGTCTCGCATATTCCGATTTCACATCATGGATGAAAAATCAATAGAAAAAAGTTCGACCGATTTTTCGTAATCACAAAAATCTGCCGAAATTGGCGGATTAAAAAAAAAATTCATAGACTTCGATCGCATGGCGCTTGCACGAAGCAACAATTTTTGAAAAATTCTGAAGTCAGAACTACATTTTTCGTGCTTTTTTTTTTATTTTTATTCCGGGCGATACCGACAGGTGCGTCCGCCGATCTCAGGGGTGGCTTCGACTGGAGTCTCGTGTTCAAGTGGGAATACCTGAGTCAATCGGAGAGGCAGTCGCGACAGAAGGATCCGACCCAAGTCATAAGAACGCCCATGATCGCCGGCGGTCTTTTCGTCATCAACAAAGCGTACTTCGAGAAGCTCGGGAAGTACGACGTTCAGATGGACGTCTGGGGCGGTGAGAATCTCGGTAAGTAACGTGAGAGCATACGTATTGACGTAGCCAGAATAGGGATTAGCACCCCCCGCCTCCCCTCCCCCCTTTTCGACCGTTTTCTTTGGATTTTTTTTTACGGAACGAAAGACATGGCGAAAAGAACTTCCAGGCTTTATTAGGTATATATTGAAGTTTGTAAAAGAAAATTATTTGCCAAAAGAATAAAAAAACTCGGTACACAGTGGCTCAATTTTTCAAGGTACACAGAGGTAATTCATAATATGAATATTTTCGCGTTGTGATTTAGATAGGTACTGGTACTACCTCATTAGGTAGGTACTCGTTGTTGATTAATATTCAATAAATGATGGTGATTTATCTCATAATATGCTGTCTTTTTTTAATTAATCTTTCAATCGTTTACTTTACAATGCTCCCCTTTGTATAGAGAAAAGTACTCCATTACTTACAAGTGTACAGTGGATCAGGATAATTTTCTTTAAATTTTTCTTCATTTTGAAATTTTGTTTGACTGTGAAATTAGACATGTTTCACTGTGTACACCCCCAAGTACAATTGGATCCAAGTGGATCAAGTCCCATTTAAAAAAAATGGTTATTATCTCAATATCTATTGGGTTGGGCCGTTCAGTGTCTTTTGACTAAATAAAGACATTGAACGGACCTCGCGTTTAGTCAAGGTTTCATTGAGATTGTGTGAACGGTTAGGCAGCTATAGACCTCTGAAAAAAAATGAGCCACTGATCCCACTCTGACCCTGCTGGTTCTCAGCCAAGCCGCTCCGCGGCACGCAGTGAATCTGTCGTAAATTTAATCCTGGAATTAAGAGTGAAATATTTTCGTTTATTATATTAGTTTTAGCAGTCAAGTGCGGGGGAAAATGAAAAAGTAATGAAAAAAAATAGAGACGAGTTTGAAAAAAAAGTTCGTTTTTTCGATAATAATTTTCAGATAGAAAGTGATATTTTTTTGCAATCTTCAATTAGTCAATTGTAAAATTAGTAAAGTAGAAGTAAAATTTCAAGTAAAATTTCAAGTAAAATTAGTAAATTAGTAAGTGAAATTTCAAGTCGACTGGACGAAAATTGTTCGAGTTCTGCGGCGTGCCGATTCAAAAGATATGTTTTTAAGGTATTCCTTTCGCGGAGGGCCGTATTTTGTGGGGGCATAAGCAGGGCCTTCTGAATCGTCGGAAAATTACAATTGCGCTTAATAAAAAAATTAGTCAGAATGGATTATTATACACAACGATATACTAGAATAAAAAATTTCGTGCAAATTTAGTAGATTGAGACATTTTTGCATTTATTTTTAACATTAATATTTTCTTTAAACGTTCGGTGACCCTCTCTTTTTATTGTCATTACAGAATCTTTAGATTTTTTCACACCTGTGAGTAGTTTGTATCAGGCATCTAGAGTTATTTAGTGTATAAATTATTAGATAGAAATGTGGCCAGCGTGACATGTCCATAAAGCGCCGAATAAATGAGACGATTTTTAGGGCCGTAATTTTTCGTTAAAGGTTCGGTAACTTGGCTTCAAATTTTACCAGTATACTGGGATGCATTTTGACTTCATTATACACAAAAATCAGTTAAGTGTAAAATATTTGGGCTCGTGAAAGGAATACCTTAAGAAAACCGTGTTTAAAATTTTCGGTACCGGCTAGAAAACAAATGCACGAACGAATTTGCAGTGGGAGCTTATTGGGTCGGTTACGTGAACCTCGTTGGGAACGGTTTTTACTTTAGGATCGAATTTTTTGACGGTATTGTGTGTAGATGGCACTGCGCCAACCATGGTGGCATCGCCGAAAACGCTTTTCAGCGCTCGGAGACTCCCCTTAAAAATAGCTTGAAAACCACTTCAAGACTGTTTTTTTTTTTTCAAACGAAAATGCATAATATTTTTTTAAGGCTCGAATGATTTTTTTTAAGGGTTTCTAAAAGAACGTTTTTTCGAAATTTTTAGTGGTGTCCTCCCTTAATTTCCTTTAAATTTCACCCAAGCATGCAAATAAATAATTTAAGGGGGGAGATACCTTTACACTAGGAAAAATTGCTGATTTTCATGATTATTTTTTAAAGGAAAACTTTCTTCCCCACTTTGAAACTTGAGGAATGTTTTATTACTACTTTTGGCTGTTACATGGTATTTTTTAATCAATCCTTAAAAATTGCCGATTTTTTATCAATCGGCGTGACGCGTCGGCAGGATCTACGTGAAAAAAAAAACCAATCAAGATTTTTATTTTATTAACACTCATACGCAGAATATGAACCAAGAAAAAATGAGAAATGTCGAATATCGATGAAATAGTACACTTCGAAACGAAAAGATTAAATTTTCTGAAAAAAATGGCTACATTTTGGAATAAGAAAATTCTTTTTTTTTAACATTTAGGGTCATGTTTCGGACAATAAGGTTAAAAAGATTTATACTAAATGCCATCAGAATCGGTCGATTAGTTTTTTAGCTATACGGCACGCCAGTTTTGAAAAAGCAGTTTAGAAAACCGTGCCATACTTTCGCCTTTTTGAAAGATGAATAAAAATTAAAAAATACCATGTAACAGCCAAAAGTAATAACAAACGATATTCTAAGTCTCAAAAATCGTAAAGAAATCTTACCTTTTGAAAAAAAATCACGAAAATCAGCAATTTTTTTCTTCGCCTAAAGACATCTCCTCCCTTAATAAAACTTCAACTATTTCCTTCGTCCTAATTTCGCAATGCGTGTAAAAAATGGCTATCTCACTACGTAAATTGAATAAACATTCGAATTTCACTATTAAGTTAACTGGTGGAAAAAGCGACACAATATATTTGCGGGCCGAAACGCAACCAGAAGAATACTGGAAGATCGTCATTTACTACCAAGTAATGGACAATGTAATTGAAAATCTAAAACGCCGATATGAGAATCTACCGTTAGCTCATGCAATTGACGCATTTTTTTAATTGGATATGAAAAACGGAGAGGATTTTATCAATAATTATTCCAGAATCTCAATAATCGGTACGTCAGCCTTAGAAGCTGAAGCGATGGTAACGAAAAACATACTTTCATTAAAATATAATGAAATAAATGCTGGCAATTCAAGAAAGCATATTAAAGAGGAGTACCGCCCTAACTTATATAAACTTTACCAAGCAGCAATAGCACTCCCAGTGAGCTCCGCCAGCTGTGAGCGGATTTTTTCTGCCACGGGGCGAATAAAAACGTGGCTCCGAAGCACCATGCTCCGGGAACGATTCTCTCATATGTCGCTGCTGAACATAGAGAATGACATTGTTAAAAAAGAATTCCAACTAAAAAAGTGTTTGGTCGATTTGCAGGAAAAAAGATATAAAACTATTTATTATTAATTAAGACTTTGTTAAGTTAATTAAGTCTTGCTTAATTAACCGAGTAAAAATAAAGTTTCAAGGCTGGTAACTAGGTTAAAGAATGATGAAAAATTAGTTGATTATTTTTTAAGGTATTGCAAGAGATCGATATTCATGTTAACGGGGGCGTGTGATTAAAGCTTCATTTTTTATGTGTCTCACGTGATTGTCGTCTTTTATGTAAATTTTATTGAGAAAAAAAAATATTTGTCAACAAAACCACTTTTTTGTCACGATGTCCCCCTCTACTCCCCAGAAAAAATATTGGCTATGCCAATGAGCATAACATAACGTAGCACAAGAAAAAATACTCTTTTCCGAAAAGTACATTTTTTATGACGTTGAAGTTTAGATCGTTGAAATGCACCGAAAAAAAATTCTTTTCGCCTACTCAAATTTTGTTTGCCCCATTTAGGCTGTGGAAATTGCTCCAACCTTCTTACGTGCTCTTATTAAAAATTTGCAAAAAAAGAAGGCTCCGGGTAATGATAAAAACAAAGACACAAAAAATGAATAAAAATGTTGCGACTCGACAATGCAAACACGTGAATTCAACTTCTTCTGTAACTGGGGAGTTAATGTTGACCCAAAAATATCGACGTCAATCTTTATATGAGTTTTTCTCGCCAGTGCCGGTTAAATGGTTTGTAATTTTTTTGTTACATTATTTTTATCGATATTCATAGTTTGGCACATTTATTTATTTAACTTCTAGACTTCTAATAAAGATCTCAAAAAACATTCATGCAGATTTCGTAGCCCGGAAGTGGTGAACAAGTGCAGACGAAAAAAAAAACTTGCACGTCGTCATTTTTAGTCGTACTTGAAATCCCCGAGTAACGATAAAGTATTGTACAGTAGCAATATTTCGGCGACTCCTTTTTTACGTGAATTCAACTTCTTCTGTAACTGGGGAGTTAATGTTGACCCAAAAATATCGACGTCAACCTTTATATGAGTTTTTTTTCTCGCCAGTGCCGATTAAATGGTTTGTAATTTTTTTTATTTCATTATTTCTATCGATATCCATAGTTTGGCACGTTTATTTATTTAACTTCTAGATTTCTAATAAAGATCTCAAAAAACATTCATGCAGATTGCGTAGCCCGGAAGTGGTGAACAAATGCAGGCGAAAAAAAAACTTGCACGTCGTTTATTTTTAGTCGTACTTGAAATTTCGGAGTAACGATAAAGTATTATACAGCTAGACGAAAAACAAGAAATTCACTAATCCAATGAAAAGATCGTCAAACGAATTGCTCGTGTAATTTACACGATCGGTCAATCATGATGGCGTAATTGGATCGATCTCGTTATATTGGCCGACAGAAATCTCATTCAGAGTTTGGCAGTGCGGAGGAAGCCTCGAGATAATACCGTGCTCGAGGGTGGGCCACGTTTTTCGTAAACGTCATCCCTATTCGTTTCCGGGTGGTAGCGGCAACGTATTTGCCCGGAACACACGTCGGGCAGCCGAGGTCTGGATGGACGACTACAAACACTTTTACTACTCGGCCGTACCTCTAGCACGAAATATACCGTTCGGAAAGTAAGTTGGATCTCCTTCATTGATTATAAATAGATCATTTGAAACAGTCGGGCTATGAAGGTATTTCTTTAAGGGGCTATACCAGTGTGAACGCTGAAAATTTGGGTGATTTTTGGGCATTTTTTTCGAAGAAAAGTACTCAATTAAATGTTTCGGAAAATTGAGAATATATTTGGCTATATTTGACCTATATTACATAATTTTTTCATAGAAAAATATTGAGATCCAAGCGACTTATGCGCTGCATTAGGAGGCACCAAAAAAAAGTTCCTCCACTGCTGACATGATTCCGGCCGATTGAGTAGCTAAAACCGAAAAACGAAAAAATGTCGTTAAACTGGAAGGTATATCCTGTACAATGACGTAGGATTTTCGAAAAATATCAAAATCTAACAAAATGGCGTAGTTATAAAAAAAAGTGTTTTCTTGCCTATAAAATGGTCGTTTTTTCAATGCCAAATCGTCAATTTTCATCCAATCGAAATATCCTACGTCATTGCAGAGTAAATATATTCAAGAGTACTCAGTTCAAATTTCAAGTCAATCGGATAATTGCTCTTTGAGTTACAATGTCAGCAAGTTTAAAAAATCTCATTTCGAGAAAAACGCGTTTAAAGATTTAACTATCGATTTTTGCAAAATCAAATGATAAAGATACGGCCTTGAAATTTTTACAGGATATTCTTGAAAGTATAAATTGGCGAAAAAGACAACAAAATACATCGATTTTTTTTAAGTTTCACACTAGCATAGCCCCTTAACGAAGAAAAAAACACCATATTGTTCCCGCGTCATTTTAATTCGTTCACGAATGTTTTGGTTTTACAAAATTGGCTTCCTCGTGAAGGAAGTTTTGCGGAATGAAATAATGAGGGAGCAATGTAACAGCTTCCAACTTGCACCATTTTTTTGTTTTTTGGAAGCATTTTTTTGATAATGTAATGTCAAAAGTTGCATTCAAACATCATATTGGAAAATTATTGAGTACAGGGGGTTAGGCTACTTTGACGACCCGAAAATCAGGGTTATTAAGAACAATTAATTTCGAAAGAGTAAGACGATGAATGACTGTTACGCACATGGAAAACAGCAAAAACTCAGGGGATTTATTTCCTCTCGGAATAATCAGGGAAAAGTCAGGGAATTTTTAAAATTTTCTGGAATTTTTCGAGTTTTTACTTTTTGCAAGAATTACGAAAAATCATAGCGACTCGAAAAAATAAAATGAAAAGTATCAAAATAAATATTTTTGTATATTTGTAATATTTATATTATTCTTCATTGTACACAACAAAAAAGCTATGTCAGTGCCAAACATTGAAAATTTCAAAAACTATCGTAATTTAAAGCTCTATACATTTGCCGTAGATTTTTCGATATACAACCACAGCATTATTATTGTAGATAAGTGTTTATAATTTTGTACAACGACATAAAATGTTCAGTTTATTATGAAGAACAGGTTCTGTGTTTGCTTTTAATGTATTTTTTTTTTTACTTTACAGTGTTAATATTATTATGCGAATTTAAGTTTTTTTTGTCTTTGATTTTAATATTTGACATGTTCGTATATTGAATCTTAAAAAAATGTTGTTCGTTATTTGCCCCCAATGTCCCTGGAAAGCTTGCAAAATTTGTGTTGGAAAACCTGGAAAAGTCAGGGAATTTCTGAGTCAATGATGCGTAACAACCATGTGATTGAACTATAGTTTGGACATTTATTTGTATGTACATTAGCAGAGTTGTGCACCACATTTCATCAAACAAATATTAAGAATTAAAGGAGTTATAAACAATCTCGGTGTGCTTGATTTTGGACACCCGGTTGACCGAAAACAAAAAAAAATGAGTTTTTTTAAATTAAAATCGATCATATTTACCATCACTGACCGAGATTTTTTTTATTATGGTCATTCAGTCTAAAAAATTGTTTCTTTTTTTAAGATTGTCGAGGAAACTTGACATCATTATTGTTAAAAAATATTAAGAAGAAAAACGTCGTTCAATACTAAACTATCAATACACTGAATGAGTATGGAGTTGAAGTTTGCATCGTTGGAATGCAACAAAAATTCTTTTAGGTTTCTTACTTTCATTATTATCCAAAATCATATTATGCAGATTTACATTGTAAGTCGCGAAATAAGAAATCGATAAAAATGTTTGCGTTATTTTCGTAGCTCAAGTCTGCCAAAGGGTATTTCGAAGATTAAAAAAAAATCATTTTCATTGCATTCCAACGATGTAAATTTCAATAGCATGAATAAGTCTACGAAATTCCAAGTCAATGCGTTCATGAAATGTGGGGAAATCGTGTAGACCGTTTTGAAAAACATATTTTGGAGAAAAACACGTTTAAAGTTTTACGAGCAGTACTATCGTTATGATCATAAGTTCATCTTCAATCTGCGATTCCTGCACCGTATATTGGACCTTCATCTTCAATTTGAGTTGCCTCAAGCGACGAACGAGTGCTCGTCATTTTCACAGTAGCCTAACCCTTTAAATAGACCACAATTAGCTGGTGAATGATTTCGAAATATTGCAAAAATCTTCTTGCACACATCTAACACTTGCACACAATCTAACACCTAACCCCTTAATTGAAATTATCTCTACAAATAAAATTGATTGTTCAAAAGTTTTCATTGATATTTTTTTATTATGCGAAATTGTCATAAAAAAAAGATATCAAAAATTGAAGTTTTTCCAGCCCTAAAAAGTCTATTATATATATATATTTTTTTTTATTCCATTTTCCGCTATGCAACATTCGGAATATATTTTCACAACAAAAAACTTCACAGAAATGCTTTTTTGTGAGGAAAAAAAATGATTTATTGGTATTTCATAATTCGCCTCATTCGGTGCCTCATTTTCTTCGCATTGCTCCGTAAGAATGACTACGATGTTGAGGTTTGCAACTGATGAATTTATTGTCCGCAATTGTATTTCAGCATACAGGACAGGCTGGACTTGAAGAGAAAATTGCACTGCAAGCCTTTCAGCTGGTATCTGAAGCATGTCTATCCGGAGCTGGCGATTCCTACGAGCGAAGATGGGCGTGGTGCATCTTTGAAACAGGGATCCGCCTGTCTCGATAGTATGGGTCACCTTCTCGATGGGAACGTTGGTCTTTATCCCTGCCATGACACCGGCGGCAATCAGGTAACCTGAACCGTCTCAATCGCAAAAAACTCAACGAAGTTACGGGGTCGGAAAACAAAAGTAAACTTGATGGTCGAGCGTTTCATCGAAGAATTTCAAAGTATACTGATCTTTTTTAGACGTATTTTGTCAGTTAAAAGTGGAACTCGTGGAAACATCGGAATTTCCACGAGTTCCATTTCATCGTCTTTGATAGAAAACTCATCACTTTGAAAAAAAAAAATACATCGTTTTTCAAAAAATTGCATCGTTCTTTAAAAAAAATACATCGTTTTTTGAAAAAATACATCGTTTTTTGAAAAAATACATCGTTTTTGAAAAAATACATCGTTCTTTTTTTGAAATACATGGTTTTTTCTTTGAGAAAAAAAACATCGTTTAAAAAAAATACATCGTTTTTTTTTTTGAAAAAATACATCCATTTTTGAAAAAATAAATTGTTTTTTAATTTAAAAAAAACATGAACTGCTGCGATCATTAACGTTAACATTCCAGCGCGATTTATAATTTTTAATAAGAAACTGGGCTAAGCAACCTACGCTTCAATTTTTTTCTTGAAAACCATGTCGTCTTAA
Organism: Ophion obscuratus; assembly: GCA_964007375.1. NCBI lineage: Eukaryota > Metazoa > Arthropoda > Insecta > Hymenoptera > Ichneumonidae > Ophion > Ophion obscuratus. Next base: position 32,547,028 of record OZ023317.1, on the reverse strand, counting down.
TTTTGAGAACATCGAAGTTTGACTTTTATTGTGCACATCTCTGTTCAAACAAAGAAGCAGTCGTCTTTGATATTCATCCGTCAAACAATCCAGTCCCCTCAAACTCGGTAAGATAAAATAAAAATGATTAACAGGTAAAAAAAATGTCAATCATTTTTTATCGATTCGACAAATATTATTTTTTATATATAAAACCATATTCGTTGAATAAATTTGACAATTTTCTCAAATGGATTATTTTCAGTCTTCAAATCGTTTATTCAGGGGAATTTTTTCGAAACGAATTCTTTCTATAGATTCAATTAGTTCCATTACTTTTTCAACGATTATTTCTAACATTATCTCATTAGCTCGAAGAGAAATATTTCTGTAATCAACACGTCGTTGATACCTCTCTACCGAAAATTATGAAGACATAGGGATCCGTAGAGTTCATAAAGATCCTTACATACGAAATCGGATAACGTTTTAGAAAGTGTTTACAATTAACCATAATGGATATATATATAGCCATGAAAAATGTTATTTTATATACATAAAGCTTTTCAAGTGCCTAAAACTGTGTCTAAATGTTTTTTTTTTTATTGCCGCGCAAACTTTACACCACGTCACCTCAGAACGCGTGACGTCATATGTATGTAAACAAACGACAAGCTAACTTCGAAATCAAGTGCAAGGTGTTGATTTTTACGTGTTTGTGAAGCTTGAGATTCCTGGTTAAATTCTGGTTCCATGACGAAAAACAAGAGAGAAAAATACGCGCATGGAAACGTTTGTTTACACACAAATTACGTCATACGCTGTGATTGGTGTTTCGTTTGAGGTGAAGATCAGATTTGCAATATTTGAATTATTAGATTTCATATATTGATTTAAAAATAGAAATCAAGTATTATTTAACAGAAATATTGATTGAATGATCGTTTTAATTATAGAAACATTCATTCTGACTACATTTTAGATTTTTTTTATTATTACTGTTCGATTGCCTATTCCATGCTCAAGACCATGGGTGGCCAACCCGCGCCCAGTCGGGTTTCGTGTTGTGGCCCGCGGAACTGGGTCAAATGAACATAAATGTTAACTTTTATTGTACATATCACCAAAAGAACATTCCATCATTATGCGTTCGTATCATATAACATTACTATGACAGTATGGGAAATATTATTTCCGAAATTTGAACGGCATGCTGAAAAGTTTGGCCAGCCATGCTCAAGACCAAACCTCCCAGTCCAATGGTGTTGAAGTTTGCATCGTTGGAATGCAACGAAAATTCTTTGTATTTTTATTTTCTTATTTTCATCATTCTGCAAAATGTTCTTCGTAGATTCAGGTCATCCTTTTTTGGATAAGCAATTGAAAAAATTGTTCAGGCATTTTCGTCGCCAAGATATGCCAAAGAAATTGAGCAATTAAAAAGGAATAATTTTCTTTGTATTACAACGATGCAAACTTCAATCGAATCCGGTTCACTAAAGGTGCCGTATCGTTTTCGAAAAATAAATTAATTATAGTACAATCGTGCTGTATATTGGAATCGGGAAAAATTAGAAGAAGGCTAGTTTTTTGACAGGTGATTTTTCAGGTGCCGCGGGTGCTAAATCCAAGTTTGCCTAAAAATCGGGGTGTAGGGTTATTTTTTAGGGGATGAAAGGGGATGGGGTGGATTAATGCCAAACTACAACCCCCACAAGGTCGGCGCGGGGAGACAAAATGTTCGAAAAAATCCGGGCTTTATTTTTATCCACAGCGCCGAAGTCGTGGAAGTTCATTTTGGGGGTGAAAAAGTGGGGTGAAACTTTGAAAAATCAGTTTTCATTCGATAACTCTTTAGGAAAAATTCAAAAATTTTTTGTTCAAATGGGAACGTTGTAGCCCTTGAAAAGACCCGTCGATCGAGTGTTTGATCATCCCTCTCCAATAATATCTTCACCCCCAAAATAATTGTTGAAGTATAAAAAACAAAAATTCTTGAATAACTCAAAAACAATCGATTTTTCGGGCATGGTTTAAATGTACGAAATGTAGAAAATAACTTTCTTTATATTTTCATTTCTATGGACCACTCTTGAATTTTGCCTTTTTGAACCTCTCTCAGGGGTTGAAAATTCGAAATGAAATTCTGTGAAAAAAATTGACCGACAATAAAGAGATACGAGTTTGGCGCTGTGGACAAAAACGTAGCTGAGGGTTCAAGCTACAAATTCTTCCACGGCGGCAAATTCGTGCGGTCAATAGTTTTCCCAAAATAACATTTTGAATTTTCAACCCCCGAGAGGGGTTGGGAAATCAAATTTCAAGGGTGGTCCATAGAAACAAAAATATAGAGAAAATTATTCTTTACATTTCGTACATTTGAATCATACCCGAAAAATCGATTGTTCTTTAGTTATTCGATAAACAATTTTTTTTGTTTTTTAACCATTTTTTGGAGGGTGAAGATATTATCGGAGAGTGATGATCAAATACTCGATCGACGCGTCTTTTCAAGGGCTACAACGTTCCCATTTGAGCAAAAAGTGTAGGCATTTTTTCTAAAGAGTTATCGAATTAAACCTGATTTTTCAAAATTTCACCCCCAAAATGGACTTCCACGACATCGGCGCTGTCGACAAAACTAGAGCCCGGATTTTTCTGCACATTTTGTCTCACAGCTGCTAATTCGTAGGAGTTGTAGTTTGGCATTAATCCACCCCCATCCCCTTTCATCCCCTAAAAAAAACCTACAGCCCGATTTTTTCGGCAAACTTAGGTTTAGCGCCCGCGGCACCTACAAAATCGCCTGTCAAAAAACTAGCCTTCGAACGAAAAAACTAGCCACGATGGTACTATTAAGGGGCTATACCAGTGGGAACGCTGAAAATTTTCGTTATTTTCGGGAATTTTTTCGAAGAAAGGTAGTCAATCAAATTTTTCGGAAAATTAAGAATATATTTGGCTATATTTTACCTATATTACATAATTTTTCATAGAAAAGTATTAAGATTGAAGCGACTTATGCGCTGCCTTCGGAGGCGCCAAAAAAAAAGTTCCTCCTCTGGTGACATGATTCCGCCCGATTGAGTAGCTGAAACCGAAAAAGGAAAGAAAATCGTTAAACTCGAAGCTATTTTCTGTATAATGACGTAGGACTTTCGAAAAATATCGATATCTAACAAAATGACGTAGTTATGAAAAAAAAGTCTGTTTTCTTGCCTATAAAATGATCGTATTTTCCAATGCCAAATCGTCAATTTTCATCCAATCAAAAATATCCTACGTCATTGTAGAGTAAATACATTCAAGACTACTCATTTCAAATTTCAAGTCAATCGGATAATTGCTCTTTGAGTTACAATGTCAGCAAATTTGAAAAATCTCATTACGAGAAAAACGCGTTTAAAGATTTAACTATCGATTTTTGCAAGATAAAATTATACTGATATAAATGATATAAATGATAATGATATTCTTGAAAGTATAAACTGTCGAAAAAGGCAAAAAAGATCGATTTTTTTTAAGTGTCACACTGGTATAGCCCCTTAAGGTATTTCTTTCGCGGAGGGCCGTATTTTGTGGGGGCATAAGCAAGGCCTTCTGAATCGTCGGTAAATTACACTTGCGCTTAATAAAAAAAACAAGTTATAATGGATTATTATACACAACGATAAACTAGAATAACAAAATTCGCGCAAATTTAGTAGATTGAGACATTTTTACATTTATTTGAAACGTCACGGCTACAAAAATTCTTCTGCTAACCACACTTTTCCAAGTTTTAACATTAATATTTTCTTTAAACGTTCGGTGACTCTCTGTTTTTATTGTTGTTACGGAATCTTTAGACTTTTTTACACATGTGAGCAGTTTGTATTAGGCATCTAGAGTTATTTAGTGTATAAATTATTAGAAAGACATGTGGCCAGCGTGACATGTCCATAAAGCGCCGTATAAGTGAGACGATTTTTAGGGCCGTAATTTTTCGATAAAGGTTCGGTAACTTGGCTTGAAATTTTACCAGTATACTGGGGTGTATTTTTACTTCATTATAGACGAAAATCAGTTAAGTGTAAAATATTTGGGTTCGTGAAAGGAATACCTTAAAGAAAAGGCGGAACGTAATTCTTGGCCATCCACTTTCTGTAAATTTGCCAAATTAACATTTTTCTATTTCAATTCATTTCAGGAATGGGGTCTGACGAAGGACGGTCTGATAAAGCATCACGAGCTGTGTCTTACCCTGCCGGTATACGCGAAAAGTACGACTCTACTGATGCAGATATGCGACGGCAGCGAGAATCAAAAGTGGAGACATCTCGAGGGTGGTCTGATACGACACTTCCGTGTTCCCGTATGCGTAGATTCGAGATTTCACGCTCAGCGCGGTATAACCGCGGAAAAGTGTGACACGCGTGCCGAGACGCAGCAGTGGCATCTCTACAATACCAGTCATTAGCTTAGTGTATTATTGATCGGTGCGCGTCGAGGACGACCGAACGACGACTACGACGACTCGGGAGAATATTCATACACGCAAAAATCGGGAGGATTGAAAAAAATAGCGATAAGAATGATAAGTCCGTCGAAGATGGACGCCCTCAATATTTCCATGTACGAACGAAATCAAAGAGAGATCAAAGAAAACGAAGAAGGGCCGAAAAATTGACTGAGCCTCGTCTTTACGACGTCGTCACGAATTGTGAACGATTTTTCGTTGTTTTTTTTTCGCTACGCGAAATTGCTCGGACGATCGTCAGAATTTTCGAGAGCCTGCAAAATTTCGTTCGCGATATTGAAGCTTGCATCAATGAAACGCAACGAAAATAATATTTTCCCCAATTGCCAATTTTCTTCGGCAGAACGAAGCTGCGGTAACATTTTTTTAATATCCTCATTAGAGACCTACGACCTAAATTTATCGGGAAGGACTTTAAATAACAATCAAAATGGAACGACAAAAAGTTTCGTTGCATTCCACGATGCACACTTCAATATCGAGGCACTCTCACAAAAAAAAAGAAACACCAATCGATCTGTACATTTTAGCGACTCGCGAACGAGTCGTAAAGGATTTCAATACGTGCGAGGAGTACGAGAGGAATGTGCGCTCAGTCGAGACAAATGTACCAATGGCGAGATCGCGATTGAGAAATGACAGCGTTTGAAAAGTCAATGATATCAAAAAACCGAGTGTTCCGAACTTTTCATACATATTTCGTACGAGTCGCTGGGGACAATGTGCGGAAAAAAAATCGTTTCGATACTCCAAGACTTTAAACGATACTCGAATAATTTTATGGACTTAGTGTAAATTATCTCTCTCCTATGGTATCGAAGTTTCCATCGTTGGAATGCAATGAAAATGTATTTTTTTTTCTCGTGTTCTCGTATTTATTCAGCACATTCAAGCTACGAAAGTCACAAAAACATTTTCGAGAAACCTTACTAGCAATATTCAAGCAAGAGCTGGAAAAAAAGATTTGAGATAATAATAAAAATCAATGAATTGAAAAATCACGAAGAATATTCTTTGAATTCCAACGATGCAAACTTCAACATCATTCTCTCGTCCTCTACCTCGTCGTTTCTGTTCGCATTCCGTGATACCGACTATTTTTATGGCCTCCGAATTTTTTCGTACACGCAGACAGAATGAAACAGCTCGCTGAACTTTTGCTATCAAGTCGAAAATTAAAGACGAAAAGATGTTTCATTTTTTCGACTGTCCAATTCTTCAGTCAAATGACAATTGTGGGCGACGAACATTTTTATCCGTACTCGCACTCCCATCCTCTCTGGGTGTACGCAAACTCTCCGAATAACAGACAAAGACGAGCCTCGTTGTCTCGCTTCGGCTGCAGTTGCGTTACTTTTGTGAGATTGAAGTTTGCTTCGTTGGAATTAAATGAAAACTGTCATTTTTCAATTGTGCCACTTTCTTTTGGCAAATAGTTACGAAAATGCCGCATTCATTTTTTAAATCGCTTATTCGGGGGTTCGAGAATTTGAACATAAAAAAAAAAGCATTTCGTAAAATGGTAAAAATGAGGAAAGAAAAATATAAAAAAGAATTTCCATTGCATTCCAACGATGCAAACTTCGAGACTATTTCTTTTTTTTACTTGTAAATAAAATGTAACTCGGTCGTTACTGTAATAACGATTGAGCGCAAAGACGAAAAACTTGGTCACCACGAACGATGAGACTTGTGTCAAAAAGAATCAAATCATAAATTTAACGCTACGAGAATTTTTTTTTTTTCAACGGCACCTTTTGCCGAATTTCGTCTAAGAGCAAAGGCGCTAATATTTCTATTGTTTTCCATAAAATATTGCATCGTCGCTCCCACGGAAGACGGATGTCGAGCCTTCCATCGATGGAATGCAACGAAAAATGATTCTTCGCGCATTGCTCAAATTTTCTTCGGCAGCTTCAGGCTACGAAAATGTCCCGAACAATTTTTCGGATCATTGCAAAATATCTATGACCGGAAGTTGCTGAAAAAGATTTCGGACATCCTGAGAATAAAGAAAACTTAAAATCAAAAAGCGTTTTCGTTGTATTCTGAAAAATATACGCGAAACAATGCGTTGCTTTTCGCATCGGAAAATGAATATTATTTGCAGTGCGCTTGTATATTGTGAAAACGATCCAGAAATTTAGAGGGTCGCGGTCACGCATTCCGTACATTCGGTTTGTGTAAAAAAAAAAAAAAACGGTGCAAAAATATGAGTCTCTTCCGTGGGGGTGCATTTCAGTCACACACATGTTGGACCAACGGGGTCAGTCTCGTGCATAGATTTTATTTTTCTATATAATTCTAATATTACTTGTTTGATGATACGATCGTGAAAAAAAAAAGAACCATTAAGCGAAACAAATTTCATTGCTTTTGTATAACGAATATTTGTAACGAAGAGTTTTGCTATTGTGGACGAGATCTCTAGACGGCGACGTCGATCGAATAATAATTACGATGACTATAAGCTTTTGTATGATAAAACTTCTAGGCGCATTAGAGACGATAAAGTTATCGCGATGTTGACGTTTGCAGCGCTGGAGTACAATGAAAATTCATTTTCTTCACTCAGCCAAATTTTTCTGCTCGCGGATTTAGGCAACAAAAATGTCTGCGAAAAAAAAGGATTTTTTTTTTCACAGAATAATATTTGTGTGAAAAATGAATTTTCGTTGAATTTCGACTGTGCAAACTTCAACGCCATAGATTACCAGGCATTTTACGGCCAGGCAATGATGCTCCTGTCCGGGAGGGAATCTTACGTACTGATGGAAGAAAAAACGTAAACTCTTCAATCTCTCCCGAATGTACAATTAAGTCGTGATTCTCATTTGGGATTGGCGATTGTCAGATTCCGTTACTTTCGAGTGTTATTTTTGTAAAACACTGTCCCGTTCGTTTTACGTTCTTCATCTGATTAAGGTGCGAATATTTCCTCCGAATTGTATACACGTCTCGACGGCAAAAAAAAAACGCGGATTAACTTCGCTTCGGAATCTCCGTAAATCGAGAAAAGTGACAAGAAAATACCGCCAACGATACTCACTATACATTTATCATGATTTTCTCCATTAAATTCGTTCGAATCAATACTTGGGTTCGATGAGAATTTATTCAAGAGCGAAATAAGCTACTGGAGTATGTTAACGTTGATGGATTTTGCGAAATGATTTACACGAGAACGGGAGGGCCTACGATAATTATAGAAAAAACTGTTTAAAAAGCGAAGCGATGCGGCAATTTCCGAAGATACGAAAATATCGGAATCGATTGAATGGGCGAGAATATTACGGTCCTTCGAGTGCGTAGCCGCTTCGAGGGTATTCCACGTACATTTTTTCACCCGGAGAATTTTCGGTGTTATTACCAACAGTAGATATAAAACGTTCGAGAAGATTCAGTCAATCGAAATGCAACAATTTCCATGACGTTGCAGCTTGCATTGTTGGAGGGCAACGAATTATTTTCTTCATTTTTCATCTTTTATCCTTAATCTTACCATTGTCCAAGGCCTTTTTCGCGAATTGAGGTGCTAAATCTCTAATAAGAATACGTGAAAACATTTTATTAACAGGGTCGTCTAGTGTGAAGGCCGTTTTTTAATGCTTTTTCGGGGATTTTTTTTTTTAACAAACCATTAAAATAAAACAACGTATAAATTGTATATCATTTTTATTAACATTTAAACAAACTTTGTGCATTTTTTTACGTCATTGGTCGTGTTCGTTGGGTCTTATCATTTTGACTGCGCATGCGCATAATGATGCGCATTTGATGATGCGCACGTTTCATTGCGCAGTTGCGCGTTGCGCATCATTATGCACATGCGCACTTGTTCGTATCAAAATGATGGGACCCAACGAACACGACCATTATATGGAATATAGTCGGAGATACACCGCCCAACAGGAACGCATGTATAAAATGAGGTGCTCCACTGCTGCCATGATTCCGGCCGTTCTGCTTATCTGAAATCAAAAAACCAAACGCAATTTTAATCGTGAGACTTGAGGCTCTACGTGGCACTAAAATAAAGTTAGAATTCCAAAAAAATAATCTTTTTGTACGGTTTAGAAAAAAAATTCAATTTTTCGTATTTTATTTGGGGTCTATATAGCTGATAAAAAGAAAACTAACGAAGCAATCTTAATTATTTTAGTTCAACTTGTAGTTATATATGTACTAAAGATGCTGTATAAATTTGAGCAGAATCAATCAAATAGTTTTTTAGATATCATGGCAGCAGTTTGAAAAAATCGTGTTTTGAGAAAAACGGGCTTGAAACTTGTTGTATATAATTCATAATAAAAAAAATGGTCTCACCATCAATATGCTATGCCTGGACCATAGAGTACGCCTTCCTCTTATTCAAAGAAGTCATCCAAGGCCGTTTTCTCTCCTTTTGATCTGATACACTAGACGACCCCCTTAACTTTCACAGCCCAAATCGGCTAAAAAAAATTGATTACTTAAAAGGAATTAATTTTCGTTGCAAACGAAACTTATGACTTATGACAAACTTCATCGTCATCAATTTCCCCTAAAAAGTCGTCCGCAGAAGACGAGCGGAAAATTTGTATTCAACTGGATAAAAATTCCTGCTGGACATAAATAACAAATTCAATGTCACATTTCATCGAAAACAACAATTATGAGCCCACCTTCCGAACGGAAAATAAAACTAATGTGATTGAAGTTTGCATTGTTGGAATGCAATGAAAATTATTACTTTTCAATTGCTCAAATTTCTCCTGGCAAATATTCGTTTCGAAAATCCCTCGTTCATTTTTTAAATCGCCCTTTTAAAAATCTAAAATTTAAATCTGCAAAAAAAGGTCAATAATAATAATGAAGAAATAGAAAAAGATATTGGTCGTGTTCGTTGGGTCTCATCATTTTGATTGCGCATGCGCATAATGATGCGCATTTGATGATGCGCACGTTTTGTTGCGCAGTTGCGCGTTGCGCATCATTATGCACATGCGCACTTGTTCGTATCAAAATGATGAGACCCAACGAACACGACCATTGAAATTTGCATCGTTGGAGCGCAACGAAAGTTCAGTAGCCCGAACTTTTTTTTCTATATTTGAACAAACGATTCTGAGGATCCTTATCAGAAGCCTCCAGCCCAAATATGCAGGATAAGATTTTGGAAGTTGAAAAAAAAATAAAGATTGAAAAATAATTTTCGTTGCGTTCCAACGATTCGAACTTCAAGATCGTAATAAAAATATAAAAAAGCATTCTCGTTGCATTCCAACGATGTAAACTTTAAGTCCGCGAAAAATGAGTAATCAAAGGACTAGCGAAAATTCTCGCAGTGAAAAATGCTCTATTCGGAAATACCTTATTAATAAATGATATTCTGTGATTATTTTTACCCTGCCGCGACTGTTTCCGTTATATTAGTCACGTTATCTTAGATAGCAGCTGCATATATATATTTTTGTTTAATATCACAAAAGGCTTGTATTCGTTCAAGCATCGAGCGGACTCGACAGTTTGTAATTGCACCATTGTAAATATTAGGTATCAATTTACATACATACACACCCAGACACACACACACACATACACGTACACATAATTATTAGTACGTAAGAGACGGCAAAGTCGTACTTCCAAGATGTATAAGCTGTAAAATATTAGAATATACGAGTATCGAGCTGATTTATTATACCGAAGATTGCGACGAAAGACAGCGTGTGAGAAACGTCAAGATTTAAAAACGTCACTGTTGACAGTTCAAGCGGAAAGAAAACAAAAAAATTCCATTGAACACCGAATCTAATTGCGACGTTGTACAATGACTAAGGTTGCGGCTGATAACATAGATGTAACATTGACGGAAGGATCACGAACAATCGAATTTACACGAATAGCAGAGTTCCGTTCGAAACTGGGCAAAGCTCCATTTTCCACAGCGGAAAGAAAGTGGAAAATTTCATTGTATCGTCGTCACAGTTCGCCACGCATAAACGTTTTTATATCATGCAACGATAATTATGAATTACATTCCGCGGTACTAAATATTTTATATCGCAGAGTTTGACGAAATTTTATAATCAAAGTGCGAAGAAAACAAATTGAAACATCGAGCTTCCTCATCTGTGGTGGATTGATTATTTTTTGGTCCATCTTAAAACGGGCCCTTCCGCGATTACTTTTTCATTTACGTTGTTTCATTCGTCGTTGCAATTTTATTTAACATTTCTCGTCGCATAATTTTTTCCGTGATTTCCTGTTTTCCGAACAACTATGTATCGAAACCCTCTTTCCTGGTGAATAAAATTTAAATTTTATACGAAAAACTATGGAGTATTTTAAATTAAATTACGATCGAGATGAATAAAAGCTTATTAATTGTATAATATGATCATGCACTAATTGATTATCCGTAACAAAAATAGATAAATACTGTAAGTGGAGAATCATGGTGTTGAAGTGTGCATCGTTGGAATGCAACGAAAATTCTTTATATTTTTATTTCCTCTTCTCGTCATTGTATATTTTTTTGCAGATTAAGTCCACGCGTTTTTAAATGAGCAATTAAAAAAATTGTTGAGTGATTTCCTTCGTTAAGATATGACAAAAATACGAGTTTGAGAAATTTAAAAAAAAATCTTTTTGGTTGCATCCCAATGATGCAAACTTCAATAGAGGAAAACAGAGTGAACATTTGTGTGTAAAATCCGAGTAATCAATTAAACCGTAGCATATAAATATGATTTACAATGGAAGAACGTTCGTCATTCTCGATACGACTGCTTTTCGAAAAATGGCGAGTTTCATTTGTTTGTTCTTTTTCGCAAGTAGGATTTGACATTGTGATCGTGTTCTACCATAGGGAATGACGTTTAAGTTTGCATAGTTGGAAAGCAACGATTTGCTTTGTTTCAAAATACTTTCTCTATTTTTCTTTATCCGAAGCTCTATTATCTTTAAGGCCTTAGGCCACAGTAACGGGTACAAAATCATGTGCGAATTTAACAATTTTTTTTTCGTATGAAAATGTGATTCACTCATAAAATAAATTGCACATCTATTTAGTATGAATATCAAGCTGTTAGAAAAAAAATATATTTTTTTTTATGTGCAAAACGGCCGACTACTAATATTTTCTTTTATCTTTTTTTGAGGCGCTCCGCGGCGTGACATTTAGCATCCACAATTTTTTATCTAGAACAAAAAACAAAAATTCTCGTCAATCTACATTAGAATACCGAGAGAAGTACGTGCGGAATTGAAAAAATATTGTTTTATTCAAAAGTTGTAGGTATTTGAACGTAAGAAATGAACTTTCAGTGAAAAATTTCGTTATAACAGCTCATAAAATGAAAAGTTTTCGATTAATCAGAAATTCCGTACGTACTTCTCTGCGAAATGCAATTAGGAACACAACTTTTAAATTTGAAGTAAATCGAGTGAAAATTGTTCAAGTTATATGTCACGCCAATTGGAAAAAAGCTGTTTCGAGAAGTTTCGAGTAGCCGGCCATTTTGTACATCGAAAAAAAAAATACATATTTTCTAACATCTTGATATTCATACTAAATAGATGTGTAATTAATTTTGAGTGAAACACTTTTTCATACGAAAAAAAATGGTTAAATTCGCACATGATTTTGTATCCGTTACTGTAGCCTTAAATTGAGGTCGTAAATTTCTAATAACAATACGCAAGAACGATTGAGCCATTTTCACATCCTGAATTAAAAAAAACTTTGAGTAATTCAACGAATTAACTTTCGTTGCGTTCCAGCGATGCAAGCTTCACCGTCACCATAGGGAATTGTGTATGCATCGGGAAGGAAGTAAAGCGAAGAAAAGAAAACGCAAGTCGACATTTCCTCCACTCCGTATTTTGCGATTGTATAATAATAAATGTATGTACGTTATACCGTAACATTAAAAATAGAGAAGACAAAAGAGCAAGTTTTTTAAAATAAAATAAAAAGGTTATTTCCAAAACATTATTTTATTATTCGCCAGCATCATATTCTGTACAAGTGTCTTCACCGAGACGCGCGTCTGGACCGAAAATTTACGCTTTTTTGTTGCGCTTCTTCAGTCCTTTCTTAACTTTGTCCTTGATCTCTCGAACGTCCACGTCATTTTTCCTCTTGAGAGTGCCGTTGGAGGATTTATCCTCCGTCGGCGGAACGAAAGCTTGAGCCCTCTTCTCTTCCCTCTTCTTGGCGGCTTCCTGGTGTCTCTCCTGCTGTTCCTTCATTCTTCTCGCCCTCTTCTGCTCGTCCTTGAGGAAATACTCGCCCGACGCTAACTCCTTGTCGAGTTTGCTCTCCTGTTGAGGCGGCGGGAAAGGCGTGTAAGGCTTCTTGATCTTTTTGTTCTTCGGTTGTTTCCTCTTGGCCACGTTCTTGCTGTTGAACTTCGGCAGGAATCTCTCCCAATTTTCGTTCTTCAATTTCGGATCTTTGGCCAACTCGCGCTTTATCATCAGCGCCTTTATGTTGTAAATCGGATGAATATTCTTCATCGTTTCCTCCGCTATCTTTCGCACCTGTCGCAAGCCCTTGTAAGGTCCCAGCGCAGCGACCGTTTGGCCCTGCACGAGAACGTAACAGTCGGTCAGCAGCTCGATCGATTTGAGCGTACAGCCGTTGGGTCCGATGAGCCTCTGACGTCTTTTGACGAACTTCTCCTTGTTTCGCACCAACGACGATATCTTTATGATGTCCGCGCCGATGTCGTCCTGTAGTACTCTGGCGGCCTGTTCGAACGGCACGGAGCGCGACATCAGCTTCAGCATGTCGCGCGCCTTTATTATTATGTAGGGATCCCAGGTTTTCCGAGTCGTCTTCACCGTCATACTGCCCTCTATGAGGTCAAGCTCGGCTTTCAACGCGTGCTGGTCCAACGCCTTTTGCACCAGCGGCCAACATTGACGGAGGTATTGCTCGCGATATTTGGGAAAGAGCGTAGCGAAGGAACTCTCCTCGAGCAAGCGATGCGGATTGTGCTCCGGCTTGAATTCGGGTATTTTCAGAGACCAAGCGTCGTCCACTGGGCCGCTCTGCTTCGGCGTGTCTTCCTTCTCCGAATCACTCATTTTCGGACTCTATATTCGTTTTTTCAAAATTCCTCGATGCAGAGAAGTGATGGTTGTCTCTCGATCTATTTGCCTTTTTTTTGTTCGCTGGTACGCGCCGAAGAGGTTAAGTAGAACTTTCTTCCTTTCTCAGTTCCGCGTCATGGAAATCTCACATTACGAAAGTTTCTACGAAATAATGCGAGTTGGGCTTTGACATTGATCGCGGGTGTCGAATTTTATCTGAATTTTACGAACGATAAACATCGACCGAAAAGTCTTCGAGCTGTTTTTCGCGAGCGGGGAGGTTCTGTCAGATGCGTTTTCGAAGCACGCGCATTGAAGAATTTACAAACTATTTGCAACTTACTTGCTCACTCTTAATCAGCGAATAGCGAACGTTTATTTTGAGATTTTCCTCGCTTTTTCGCGCACCGAGAGGTTATGTTTGCCACTGTTTTTCTTCCGCACGAGATTCGTCACTGTACCTTACGCTAACGTATACGCACGGTGTCACCGGTTCCCGGAATAATTATGCGCTTTTATCTTAACGCATTTCCATCGTCTTTGTAACTCGTGAATCAACGCAATGTCGGTCGAGTATTCATTGTTTCGGGCACGTGTTTGCGATTTTACTTCGACGTTGTTTTTTGTAGAGATGAGTACTGGCGTCGAGGGGGCGTTTATCGACGGTCGCAAGCTGGATGCCGTGCAAACCGACGGAACGTAAATGTTATTTCTACGATACACGTGCGATAAACGTAACGTCTCTGTCGTTTTGCTTTTTTTACTGATCGCGACGGGGAGACATTTTTTTAGCTTCACGACGACGTAACCATAAGTTTGAAAGTAGAAATGGAAATTCGCATCCAAGTTTTATTCCAAGAATCGGATAGAAAGCGGTTTCGTAGTACGTACCGTCGTCGGGATTAATCTAAAAAAAACCAACGAATATTTTTCTTTCATTAACACTCATACACAGAGTATGAAGCAGGAAAAAGAGAGAAATGTTGAAAATCGATAAAATGGTACACTTTGAAGGAAAAATAATCAATACTTTTATTTTATTTTCAATAACATTCAGGATCATGTTTTAGACAATAAGGTTAGAAAGATTTATACCAAATTCCATCAGAATCGGTCGATTAGTTTTTTAGCTATACGTCACACCAGTTTTGAAAATGCAGTTTAGAAGACCGCGCCAAACCTTGGCCATTTAAAAGATTAATAATAAAATATATACCACGTAACAACCACAGAAGTAACCACATACCCTAAGTCTTGAAAAAGGCGAAGGAATCTTTCAATGAAAAAAAAAAACATGAAAATCAGCAAAGTTTTTGTTCGTCTAAAGGTATCTCCCTGCTTAAGTGTCTATTACAATGTTGATATTGAAAAATTGACGTGGGATGAAAGGGCGGGAAGTGAGAGGTCTCCACGGTCTACATACAGGTTTGGAAACTCCTGGGGTGGGGAGTGATTCAGATAATGAGGCAAGCGGGCAGTTGTCGCTTCTACCACCCGAAGCGCTGGTCGGTAGAAGTTAGCCAATCAAACGCAGATCCGAACAGCTGTGCAAAAGCCCAGATTTTTCGAAATACATATAGAGTTTGTTCGGTTCAGCTACACTTTCTACAATTTCAATAGATACAATAATAGAAAATCCTCAGAAGGCGTAAGAAGTGTACAAAAGTGTAGCCAAAACGAAGACCCAATATTTGTAAGAGCAATATAAATGGAAAATGATTGAATATTTGTTCACTTCTATACCCCCGGGCAGAATGAGAATTATTGTTTCAGTAGACTGTTTTTCTCGTATGTTCGAACTTCTGTAATATTTTTATTTGGTCTTTCGCCATTTGAGTAGATGGGGTATGAACAAATTTGTGCAGTCGTAATTTTTGTTCCTTATAATTAATGTTTATTCATAGTATATTGCATTCCTTTTTTCTCTATAACTTTCATTTTTGCTTTTGCTTTTTTAACAATGTTAATGAGAACCTGAAAATAAATATAATGGAAGAGGAATAAAAAAATTAATTAACACATTGTGTATGCTTGAAAGGCACCGTTTTTATTGATTTGTCAGTTTGGCGAGTTTGGTGTTTACAAAAGATGGTTCCTGCTGTTTTTGGTTATGTTGATAGATGAACTGTTGCATCCTCAATCGAATATACTAAAATATAGCGAAGGATAAGGCCGGGTCCGCACTATACGGTTCTACCGGAGCGTTTCAGGTAGTTTAGATTTCTAGAAACGTTGTGAACATGTGTACTCGCTTACAGAAGGTTATTGTTCCATTGCTGTATATCTATATCTGCAAGACTACTTCTACTTGACAGCGCTTCCAGTGGGTAAATGAGGAAGTACATTTTTGCTCCACAAGGAACATCCCTCAGGTGACACCCTTCGATTTTGTTGAAATTTGGATATGTAATAAAGCACCGAAAAGTAAGCGATACATTTTTTTTTATCGGCGGAAAAACGGATTTAAGGGCTCAAACGCACCCTCAAAAATGGGGATGTTTTTCGTTTTTCGTCGATAATGTTTTAACGGTACGAGATATTAAAAAATTTCAAATTGCAACACTGTTTATTTTTTGTGCACTATACATTGGAGATGAGAACGATAACGGTATCGACGAAAAACGAAAAACACTCCTATTTTCGAGGGTTCGTTTCGCCCCTTAAAACCGTTTTTCCGCCGATAAAAAAATACGTATCGCTTACTTTTCGGTGCATTATAACATATCCAAATTTCAACAAAATCGAAGGATGTCACCTGAGGGATGTTCCTTGTCAGTAACGATGACACTTTCCACCATGCAAAAATGCCGGAGTTTCTAGACCTGTATGTAAGACCGTGCACCTTCATGTTTGTTACACGGATATTTTTCATGAGTTCGGAACGCTGTTAAAAGGGCCAGGAAAAGGCGTTAGTCCTGTCAGTTTCGATTAATACAATAAAAAAATATATAATTCGAAATACGATTTCGAAATTGTCACATTGCATATGAACTTTGACAGAGTGGTTCCATCCTCGCCTCATACCTGCGCTGTTATAAATGCAAAGCCATTTGTCTCAATTTTTTCCTCCAACCCTCATTCCCGTGTTTTTAATGCAATTTAATAAAAAATACAAATGCAGAAAAGTCTCCAATATTTTTTATTTTAGTACGTGCATTTGTTTTCAAATCGAGGTGAACAGAATGAAACCTTTCAAAATTTGTTATGTTGCCCCTTCATGCGCCGTACGGCGCACCATATCGCCATTTTGAAAGGATATGCTTTCAATTTATCGAAAACGTACTGTGTCCAAAACGCAGAAAAAAACAACAGTTATCCGCGACTCAGCGATACACGTTTTCAACAGCTCACTCCGTTGCTCGTCGTATTGAGGTTATGTATGTCCAGGTTTCGGAACCGCAGCGACAACTAGTGGCGGCGCGGCGACCGAAATTTGCCAGGCTAACTGATCCATCAGATTGCGGCTGTCAGCATTAGAGTTTCCAGACCTGAACGTAAGACCGTGGCCTATTCTGTAACTCGGTAGCGACAGTTTTCGCTATCGTTAGCTAACGACATCCAATCGCATGCACGATTACAGAAGAAAGGAAGCCTCTTATTGGCTGTCGCTAGCTTACGATGACGAAAGGTGTCGTTGCGAGTTACAGAACAGGCCTAGTGGTTCTCCCTCGCACCACCAATGCTCGCAGCGTTTTTCAACCGTTCGTGCCTAGACCGGTGCTGCCACCAACTTTACCTTTCGATTGTGCAAAAATTTGACGTCCGTTAAATCTTATTTCCGCTATGTGATATCGTTCACCTGTTATGGGCTTTCATGCAGGTTTGGTCACGTGTGAATTCACATAATTCAAGTAACGATAAGCAAGCTGTTTATTAGGTAATAATAGTAGCGTGTATAGCACGGTCGTACATACAGGTCTTGAAACGTCGCCCATTTCCTACAGCGTGGTTTGGCTCGCTTGTTTTCCTCGTTTTTAGTACCGGGGCGCGGCGCTGTGATCTAGGGATGGACAAAGGTGGGGATGGAAATGCGTTACGTATGACGCACAAGCCACGATTTTCGCACCGTTTTAGGCTGGAAATAGACGTCCGATTTTTTCTTTCCGACAATCCGATCCGACAGTCGGATCCGACTATCGGAAGGCACTCGTGCCATACATTTGTTTGAGCATGCAATACACATCCGATCCGATAGTCAGATCCGAGTTCCGATAGTCGGATCGGATGTGTATTGCATGCTCAAACAAATGTATGGCACGAGTGCCTTCCGATAGTCGGATCCGACTGTCGGATCGGATTGTCGGACAGAAAAAATCGGACGTCTATTCCCAGCCTTACACTGTTGAGCTGCACCGCGCATGTGCTGATTCCATCCCTAGATCACAGCGCTACCCTGGTGGTCACAAGGTGAGATAATTTAGCGCCCGTGAAATGAACCATCCCCACCGGCTCCGTTTCAGGACCTGTATGTACGACCGTGGTGTATAGCGTCTGGCATAGATCAACTTGTAACGAGAAGGGCGACTCTCTAGTGTCGGTAATGTTGGTAGCGTAGCTCCACAGAGCTTTATCGCTATCGCCATCTCACGGTGAAACGTCGTAATACTTTTCTGCCCATTACTGATCGTTCTCATTTTCTTTGTAGAATATTGCTGCGCGTTAAGGGGTAAGGCCACAGTAAGATTTTCAAAAAATCGATTTCCCCGCTAAAACGGTGCTTTAGCATCATAAGAATAAGTTCCTACTCGATTTATGGCAAGATTTTTTTTTCACCGACCTTGAGCGTATAACGTAAGCCCACCTCTGGCACAGCCATAGAGTACCTAAAACTTCAAACGCGTTTTTCTCGAAACAGCTTTTTTCCAATTGGCGTGACAAATAACTTCAACAATTTTCACTCGATTTACTTCAAATTTAAAAGTTATGTTCCTAATTGCATTTCGCAGAGAAGTACGTACGGAATTTATGATTAATCGAAAACTTTTCATTTTATGAGCAGTTTTATACGAAAGCTTTTACTGAAAATTCATTCAAATACCTACAACTGAATTCAAATACCTACAACTTTTGAATAAAACAATATTTTTAAAATTCCGTACGCACTTCTCTAGGTATTCTAATCTAGATTGACGAGAAGTTTTGTTTTTTGTTCTAGGTAAAAAATTGCGGATGCTAAATGTCACGCCGCGGAACGCCTAAAAAAGATAAAAGAAAATGTTAGTAGTCGGCCATTTTGTGCATTGAAAAAAAAATATAAATCTATATTTTCCAACAGCTTGATATTGATACTAAATAGATGTGTAATTAATTTTATGAGTGAATCACTTTTTCATACGAAAAAAAAATTGTTAAATTCGCACATGATTTTATACCCGTTACTGTGGCCTAACCTCTTAAAGTTTTACCAGCAGTTCTATCGTTGTAATCATAAGTTTACCTTCCATCTGCGATTCCTGCATCATATGTTGGACCTTTCTCTTCAATTTGCGTTGCCTCTAGCGACGAACGATTTTTTTGAAATTCTCACAGTAGCCTCACCCCTTAAAAACGGTGGTACATTGATTGCAAAAAATCTATTTATAAAAGAATCACGAAGATTCCTGAGTTTTGCGTGACGTGTCTCATATTTCGTCATAACTTGCTGTTTGTCGCGGGATCCAGCCACAGTCCACGGGAAATACAAAGTGCAAAGTCTGCCTGATAATAAGTGAATTCGGCGTTGCCGGATCGGGCGACTTTGCCCTAGCGCA
Source organism: Ophion obscuratus (assembly GCA_964007375.1). Classification (NCBI taxonomy): domain Eukaryota; kingdom Metazoa; phylum Arthropoda; class Insecta; order Hymenoptera; family Ichneumonidae; genus Ophion; species Ophion obscuratus. Next base: position 32,527,696 of record OZ023317.1, on the reverse strand, counting down.
TTTAACGAACGATTTGAGGGTGGGAACTTTTTTTTAATAACTAAAAATTAAAAACTGCGAAAGACGAAAAGTATTTGTTTTTTTTTTAAATGTAGAAATACTGAAAATCCGAAAATGGCAAAAAAACACAAACAACACAATGGAAATGAAGAAAAAAAAATTACGGTGAACCCTAACATTGTGGAAGACGAGACCTTCCGTCTAGAGTCCGGTTTCGGTGGTATGCAAAGTGTTTCGTCTGCGGGTGTTGAAGGGATTTTTACGGGCAAACGAAGATTTCCTTAGGGAAGACCGTGATAGCTGTCCGGCAACACTGGTTCATGTACGTTTTATGTATGTATCGTGAGAACAAATGCACTCGTAGCACGTGCTACCGATAAAAAATGTTGCAGAATGCAGTTTCAAGTGCATCTGACCGAAAAAAAAAAAAAACAATTTTTTCGTTGATGGAATTGGAAGAACGGTCATTCCATCTATCAATCATTGAAAGAGACAACACACCCAAACAATGACAATGTCGAATTTTACTGGCAGCAACGATATTAAGGGGCCTTCATTAAGGGGTAAGATCAAAATTTCAAAAGTATTTTTCTTTTGTTGCGTGCTTTATAATCTCGTATTTTAACTTGAATTTGTAATAAAGTTTTCGTCAAAATTCGATAAATTGATCGAGTTATGAGGATATTTGTGGAGCTTAAAATCGCCCACTGCGCTACGGCGAACCACCCCGTTGCGATCTACCCTTTTTTGTTTGGCGTCTTTCCGAATATCGAACTTTTTTTCTACAGCTTGGCATTTTCGTAATTTACAAAATTTCAAAAAAGTATCCGGTCATGGGAAAGTTTTCGTATTAAAGTAAAAGTATATTCTCTTATTGCTCATTTCGGTTTAAGGGGCCATTCTACTTTGAAAATTTCATAAAATCGAAAGCAAACAAGACTTGAAGAAATCGACGACGATGAGCAATCAGAAGGAATTTTGTACGGTGCAGGAATTGCCGATTGAGTTTAGGTAAGAGTTTTTCATAGTATAAACTTCAAACGCGTTTTTCTCGAAACAACGTTTTCAAAATCTCCATCCTATCTCTAAAACTAATAAACCGATTCTCTTGAAATTTGAACCACATATTGTAAACATGATTCGCAACAACATGACCCTCGATGGTTTTAAAATTTTTATTTTTACTCTTTTTTGCGAAAAGCTACGGAAAAACACGTTTTTTTTCGTTTTTCATTTCCCATTTTTTATTTTTTGATAAAACTTTATATCCCTGGATCATTTTGTAGCTGGTGTCATACTGAATCTAATGGACTGATTTTTTTGTTTCAGACAAGCCATTGCCGATCTGTGATGAAGCCCACCTATTTTTGAGGCGTTACGTTAAACTATAGTTTTTGTACTTAAAAATGAATAAAAATGAATACATTTTTTTTTCATGTATTTCAAGACTTTATTTATCAAGCCCAACAACTTTAATATTCACATCTTTTATAAAATCCTCCAAAAAAATCGCGAAAATAGCCTTTTTTCGTGGCTCCAAAGTGGACTGGCCCCTTAAGTCCTATCTCGAAATCAATTTTTTCGATTCATTTCAAATTCGGACAGAGCATAGTTTATAACATTTTCTATCGTACGAATAAATCATTTTGAAAAATGTATATCCATTTGTTAATGACAAATTATCAAAGTTGTTGTTTTTGTTGAAAATCGAATATTTAAATTTAAAAATTTCAATAAAGTATCTGTTTATACGTGAGTTTTATTATTGGACTGAGAGAAAGTTCTTCTATTTTTCAGTTCGGTCTAAGGCGTAACTCAAAATCTATTCGTCCGAGTCACTTCAAATTTTGACAGATTTTCAAATTTCAAAATTTCAAATTTTGACAGATTTTCACATTTTCACAACTTTTTCTGTCCTACGAATAGATAATTTTTTAAAATTTGTATCCATTTACTAATAACAAATTATCAATGCCGTTGTTTATTGTCGGAAATCGAACTTTTTTTTCTACGGTGTGGCATTTTCGTAATTTTACAAAAATTACCCGGTCATACGAAAGTTTTATTATTATTTTTAAAGTACATAATTTTAGTTTTCATTTCGATTAGCGTCATATCTCAAAATCTATTCGTCCGATTGACTTCAAATTCGGACAGAGCAGAGTTTATAACATGTTCTATCGTACAACAAGATGATTTTTTTCATACGTTCGTCCATTTGTTCATAACAAATTATTAAACTTGTTGTTTTTATGGAAAATCGAACTTTTCTCCTACAGTTTGGAATTTTCGTAATTTTCAAAATCGAAAAGTGTTTGCGATCGTACGAAAGTTTAAAAGCACTAAAGCTTTTCCGAAATATTTTAAAATACTGCCGTTACATTTGTTATTTGTTGTTTTAGATCATTCAATTTTTTAATTTTATTTATTATATTCATTTCTATTTGGCAGGGTGAACTTTGTTTAAATAATAATAACTTCATTGTTTAGCAGCATTTTTCTATTTTAAAAAATTCAAATTTGACGAGACTATGTGTTAATTGAGTGTAAAATCCCCACCTCGTTATCCTAATTCTCTCAATAGGAGAAAATATTGAAAACCGACCTGTTTTTTGGGCCCCAAGTTCCCTAAGAAAATAAAAAACAAACCCAAAGGAGCCCAATTCCGATTTTTACTGACAATGGCGATATTAAAAAGGAAAACAACCTTTATTTAGCATGTTACGTTGGCAATGGCAGTATTCAAAAAAAGAAAAGAAGGCGTTTGACTCTGAGAACGAGCAGACGGAGGCGTGCACAATTTCGTTCATATATGCACGTATGCTTATGGAATATAGGTGGTACACGCAAGCGGTTGTTCCTCTCGAAATAGTTCAAGATTGCATAGCTCTATCGAAGCCGACAGGCGACTATGACGCCACTCGCTCAAAGTGCACACGTGCAATTATATGTCGCATCTAAATGCATTACGGGCGGACTCGACATGCCAAGAAATGATATTTCGTGTGTGTTTCCGATACTTTGCCTAGAAAAGTAATATAAGAGAAACTAGCGAGTGCATGTGCACTCATTAATGTTATTATCATTATTATTATAACTACTACCACTGTATTTATCACCATTATCAATTTTATTATTGTCGTTGTGGTTATGGTTATTGTTATATTTATCATTTAATGATAATATCTGATAATACGACCCAACAAAATAAAAACGTTGAAAATTATTCTGCACGTTATTGAGTTTGAAAATTCAAGAAATATTAACAAAAAAAAATAATCGATCCTGATAAAATCGCTCAATATGTTATGCTGGTACATTAAAATTACTTACGAAAATTGAAATATATGATGCTGGTGAAAAAAATTAATTAGCAAATTTGATTTTTGAAGACAAATATTCGATAGTACGAAAAAAAAGATCAACGACCGAAATGACGTCCGAAAAAAAATAAAACGTCAGAAATTATTTGGCACGGTATTAAATTGAAAAAAAAAATATTAACAATAAAAATAATTAATCGTAGTAAATGGAAGTAAGAATATTATTAATATTATTATTATTTTGATGATATTTTAATGACGTATGACCGAAAAAGACGATCATCGACCGAAATGACGACAGAGAAAAAAATTGAAACGTTGAAAATTATTCTGCACGTTATTGAATGCAAAAAATAATAAAAATATTTTTCAAATATATAATCGACCGAAGAAAATTCAAGTAATAACATAATTACTATTAGGATTATTTTTTAATAACTTTCGCTAATACGACCGAAAAAACAAATTTACGCTGAAAATAATTTTGCACGTTATTGAATGTACACAATAATAAAAATATTAACGAAAAAAAGTAATTGGTTGTAATAAATGGAAGTGATAATATTATGACGATTAGGACGAAGCGTTGAGTGTAACAAGGGAGAATTTTCATATTATTCCTATCGTAGCTTATTTTGAATCAAAATTTAAATTAAAAGTTTATGAAAATCATTCTGCACGTTATTGAATGTAAAAAATAATAAAAAATATTAATAGAAAAAAAGTAATTGGTCGTAATAAATGGAAGTAATAATATTATGACGATTATGACGAAACGTTGACTGTAACAAATGACAATTATGATATTATTCTTATCGTTGTTTATTTTATCTCCATTGTTACCGCTCGTGCTATCTTTGTTACGCGAGTGAACGTCACCGGCCAGCATTTTCTCGGTTCGTAGGTCGAATGACGAATTAGCATTATCGAAAGAGCGCGCAGCTGAACGATACGCGCCGATGTCTTTGTCTCCTCGTTGCATCGAGAAGATAGACCGCACGTCGCGTGCGCACTCCGTCCTGCGATATCCGCGTGTGTTTTTGCAAATACGATTAGTCAGCTGTTCAACGGATTTATTCGGACGTCCGCCCGATAATGCGTGAGTGTACAGATCGGGAATTGCGATTCGTTCGGGCTTCCTTTGTCTCAGATTTCACTGAACTTTCCACCGATGTATCTTTAAGGGGAGATATACATCTAGGAGCCGGAAAAAGGTCATTTTTGTGAATTTTTTCAAGGAAAACTATTTGAATTTTCGGATTGGGGTTTTAATTATGTAAAAGTATTTACATTCAAAGATATGTTTAATTTTCTTTATTTAAAAATATCAAAAATACACAAGGATATTGTATGATCCTTGGAGCGTCGTAAAAAAATCTGCGTCTACGGTACCCACTGTCGTTTCTTCCAAAATCATCTGAGAAAAAAACCAAAAAGATTATTAAGGGGTTACCCCAACTTGCGATTTTGAAAAAATCGATTTGTTTATTGCATTTTTTTTAAGTATAAGTATCTAAGAATATGTCCTGAAAATTTCAAATCGATCCGAACAAAATTGACTGAGATATGAGCGTTGAAAGAGAAGAATCCGTTCTTCGTGTAAACTGAAATTGAAACTTTAATCGCGTTTTTCTCAAAATGGCATTTTTGAAGTCGGTGACCAAGATTACTCGAACACTAATGAACCGATCTTCTTGAAATTTTGCAGGTTTATTTAATACATAAAAATGTAGTCTTTAAACGTTCGATTTTTTTTTTTTTCGAAAAAAATGGCTGTTTTATAGCCAAAAAACGGCCGTTTTTTTTCGTTAAAATCGAACCATTAACTTTGACTGTCCGTCATTTTGTGAAAAATGAATATTTTTTAAAATCCTTAGATTAAAGACTAGTTTATACTTATATTTGACTAAATCCATCCGCATTTTTTTTTCTGATGATCCACTTCGCCGCAATGTTGGTCACCGCAAACCGTGTATATAAAAACATTATTTCATTGACGGCTATTTGCCACTAAACAATGTAATATTTTTCAATAAAAAAATTACTGAAAGTTCTTCAAGATGTGTTCTTTAAGATGGTATATTGATCGATTAAAAAAGTTTTGTAGTTTTCTGTAAAAAAAATTCATGAAAAAAGCCTTTTTTGCACTACAAGTGGGGGTAAGGCCTTAAATTAGATACGATAATCTAGTACTTGTCGTAGCCGATTTTGAAAATATCGATTTATGACAAAATGGCGGACGTTTAAACATTATTATGAAAAAACGCTCACGCAGTTTTTTCATATCAATCTATATTTGTTTTTTATAAATATAGATTTTTAGAAATATAGACGGATATTTTTATTACGAAAATGAAAAAAAAAAAAACTTTTGTGTTTACTACGAACTCGAAAAAGTATAACACTATCAATGATTATCATGAAAAAACTGCGTCAGCGAATGTTTTGTACAACTCAGAATGAAACGTTGAATCATTTATGATCATCCCTATTTATATTCATGTCACGAGATTATTTATTATTACCATTAATTAATATTAAGTGTTGTCGACATATGGCAACTTCGCGGACATTGAGATGACAGCAATACTCTTCATTTGCCAGCCAAGGTTCGCAATCTTTCATCAAACCTTGGTGGTTCAATGTTGAATATATATGGTTTACGATAGACAAGGTGGGTTTTTTTTTTTCTAAATATTTAGAAACGTGTGGTTTGTGTTAATCCATTGTTAGAAATTGTTTATCTTGGTGCTAAATAGCCAAGAAAAATTACATCACCCGTGGCGTGAACCTCTTGCGCATTTAACCGCACATAAAATTGAATACATTAAACTATTTTTTGTCGCTCGTGTTTTCTGGTGAAAAAAATTAAAAAATTCGTAAAGGTTCAATATATATAGGATGTCTCAAAATGACCTGACATTTTAATTTATTAATAAAACGTATTATTTATTCGAAAAGTACGAATATTTTTATTTCGATATAAGATACAAACATTGAGGTTATGTGTGTAACACAATATCCGATAAATGGCCGCCTCGTTCCTGTTTGCAAACGTTCACTCTTTTGACGAAATTTTTAACAACATTTTGCGCGCAAAATTGTGGCGTGCAATTTGAAATATCAGGTAACTTTGAGACACCCTTTAGTCTAGACAAAAACGTATATTCAAGGAGAGATATACACCTAGATGGTCGAGGTCGAGGATTTAGAAGCTATGAACATTCCGTCGACCGTAGAAGACCTACACTATGGGCCTGGTATCGATGATTCCATGTAAGTTGACAAATTTCATGATTTATTCATCCCCAAATTTACAAACGCGTTTTCCTCAAAACCACGTTTTTCAAATCGATACCCAAAATTTCTCGAAAACCAATGAACCGATTGCCTTGAGGTTTTTTGTGGTTATTCAATACACCATTATCTAGTACTTGACATAGGATTTTTTTTCCATCACTTAGTTCGTGTTTTATAGGGAAAATAATAACTAATTTTTGGCCCAAAAATCACTATTTATGTTCAAACGTCCGCCATTTTGTCATAAATCGATATTTTCAAAATCGGCTATGACAAGTACTTGATTATCGTATCTAATTTAATAATCGTTTTGGTTTTTTTTTTCAGATCATTTTTGAAGAAACGCCAGTGGGTACCGTATACGCAGATTTTTTTACGACGCTCCAAGGATCATACAATATCCTTGTATATTTTTGACATTTTTAAATAAAGAAAATTGAACATATTTTTGAATGTATACACTTTTAGATAATTAAAACCCCAATCCAAAATGTCAAAAAGTTTTCCTTGAAAAAATTCACAAAAATTACCTTTTTTCCGGCTCCTAAGTGTATATCTCCCCTTAAAAAGAAATTAAATCTTGCATTATGGCTAACGCTCCACCTCCTCAATAGCGATTTTTTTCGCACGGCGATGTGTCCAAGGGACGGACAACTTCGAAGTTCTGTAAGTTCCAATGCATATCGTTTGCATTTTCAAAACGAGAAACTGTGCTCATCTGCCTGGATTTTAATTTCAATAAATTTAAATTGCCTATCTATTTTCACACATCTTTAATTTTATTGCCATACAAGATCTTCTTCGCAGTTTTGGATCGTAGATCTCCAATGAGGATCGTAAAAACCTGAGTGACTTTTGCCGGCGATCAAGCCAAAGTTTTATACACGAGAAAGAAGGATCGGTGCATTCGAAGGTTTTCGTGCACATGCGAGTCAAATAGGATAGAGCGGAGCAGAGAGCTCGCTGTTGCGATGGCAACAGGCACTGGGGGAATGCGTAAATTTTGTGTAGCGGGTGGCGTGGGATTCGGCATTGTTTTTCCAAAGGGAACGATTGACAACTGTTGCCATCCAAACGAAATATTAAGGGGTTAGGCCCCAGTAACAGGTATAAAATCATGTGCGAATTTAACAATTTTTTTTCGTATGTAAAAGTGATTCACTCATAAAATTAATTATACATCTATTTAGTATGAATATCAACCTGTTAAAAAACATATATATATTTTTTTTCGACGCACAAAATGACCGACTACTCGAAACTTCTCGAAACAGCTTTTTTCCAATTGGCGTGACAAATAACTTCAACAATTTTCACTCGATTTCCTTCAAATTTAAAAGTTACGTTCCTAATTGCATTTCGCAGAGAAGTACGTACGGAATTTTTGATAAATCGGAAACTTTTCATTTCATGAGCAGTTTATGAGCAGTCATAACGAAATTTTTCACTGAAAATTCATTTCTTAAGTTCAGATACCTACAACTTTTGATTAAAACAATATTTTTTTAAATTCCGTACGTACTTCTCTAGGTATTCCAATGTAGATTGACGAGAATTTTGGTTTTTTTGTTCTAGGTAAAAAATTGTGGATGCTAAATGTCACGCCGCGGAGCGCCTAAAAAAAAGATAACAAAAGAAAATATTAGTAGTAGGCCATTTTGTACATCGCAAAAAGAATATATACATATTTTCTAACAGCTTGATATTCATACTAAATAGATGTGTAATTAATTTTATGAGCGAATCACATTTTCATACGAATTTTTTTTTTTTTTAATTCGCACATGATTTTTAACCCATTACTGTGGCCTAACGCCTTAAACGCTAGTGTTTTTTTTATCGAGGTCGGCCAAAAACCGCGGTAAACAAGGACTCGAAATCATAATTGGATGTGTGCGTGGTATCTTGCGGTATTTCCCCAAAAAATTGAAACGTGCTCAATCATCCATTGAACATTTTCTAACGCACGGGCTGATGTCACTAGGCAGTTATGTTGTTTTGCCATCCCCTCGGCCTCTCTCTCTCTCTCTCGCTCCGACGAGATGACGAGCAGGAACAACGAACTTCCGTAAACTCAGGAGAGCTAGTTCTCGGTGCACGCGTACTCGTGGCGGGTACACGTGCACCGAGGTTCGTTTAGTTCACTGCCAGAGTATCGACCCGCGGCATGCGGTGGCTCAACGCCCCCCACTCTTCGCGCGCTCTGCCCCCTCCCTGCCACGCGCTCGCTCGGCTCTCTCCCTACATCGCGCTCGCTCGACCCGCTCCCGCCGTGCCATGCGCTCTACCCCCTCGCGGCCACGCGCTTGCTCGACCATCTCGCCAGCTGGTGCTCTGCCCCCTCTCTGCCACGCGCTCACTCTGCCCCCTCCCTACCTCGCGCTCGCTCGACGCTCTCCCCACCGCGCGATCGCTCGTTCCCCCTCCACCGTTCCCTAGTCAGCCGTTCCACCACGGCTCTGCGGCTCTACCATTAGTGGCCCTTCCGCGCCTCCTTTGCCTCGCTCGATGCACCCAATACCCAATTATCCCGGAACCCTCCTAGAGAATGCAAATTTTCGAAAAAAATCCTCCGCTCGCGAAACATGAGAACAATGTTATTTTTCAGAATTCGCAAGGCCACGCGCTCTCCCCTTGCTCCGCGCGAGCTCCACGGCACAATATTGTACCGCACGGAGACGCCAAGCACGCGCGATTCTCTCGCATATGCGTATACATATATGTTTATATGTACGTATTAGCAATCGCGCTAGCAAGTGTATCCGCTTTCAGAGCGAAACGCGCCAGTGCTTAGACCACGTGCGGAAGATGCATCTCTTCTGGCACAAAATTCGACGCGGCCAATCTGCGGATGTAGCTGGACGATAACTAACGCAAATGCAGCAACGCGGACTTTGAATAGGCATGGCCACTCCATTGCGGCCGCCCAACAGGAAGCGTCGAAGTCTTGTCTTTTTTATTGAAGTATAGCGAAGCAGCTTGGCACCGTCGTCAAATATGGTTTTCACAAAAATCGTCATTGAGGAGGAATTCCTTTAGGCAGCCGAAAATAAGCGATTTTTTTGTCGAAACTATTTATCCTACATCATTAAAATTTGATGTACATATTATATCTTTTATTTTTCGATTTTTCTTTTATATTACAAATGGCGGCCGAAGGACACTTGCTGCAAAGACGGTTGCCACCTGAGTTGTTCCACGTCGTACAACCTAGCGTCCGGTGGATTGATCTGAAACATCGCAACCAAACGGTTTTTGTTTTCCAAGACCTACAGGCTCTATGTGAACCTAAAAAATTGGAAGAAAAGTCGGAATTCGTATAATGGTGGGTGTTTGCATAAATGTTCTATTGGTCATGAAATTTTGACTATAATTGACATTAGCTGTATTTGTTGATGAAAAAATCAATTTTAGGATCATTTTCGAGGCACTTTAGGTTCAGACAGACTATAATTATGTTATCTAAAAGTGTGAAAAATTTCAAAACGATCGATCAGATCGTTTCTGAGTGATCTTGCACGAGGTTTACAAAAAAGTGGTTTTCAGGAAAACGCGTTTGAAGTTTCAATACTCAAAAATGTTGTGACTAAATGACCTATCGATTAATCTGCGATTCCGAGGCCATACAGTTGTACCTCAGCTTCCTTGTGGAGTTTATTTTCGGCCACGAGTTTTTTTTTTACGTTATAAACGAATCTTTCCCTTAAGGGGCTAGTGCATTTTGAAAATTTCAAAAAATCGAAAGCACGGAAAACTTGAATGTATCGACGATGATGAGCTATCAGAAGGGACTTTTTACGGTGCAGGAATTGCCGATTGAGTTTAGGTAAGAGTTTTTCATAGTATAAACTTCAAATGCGTTTTTATCGAAACAACGTTTTCAAAATCTAGCTTCATCGTATCTATAAAAATAATAAACCGATTCTCTTGAAATTTGAACCACATATTGTAAACATGATTCGTAACTAGATGACCCTCGATGGTTTAAAAATTTTGATTTTTACTCTTTTTTTGCGCAATACTGCGAAAAAACGCGTTTTTAAAATACTTTTTTCGTTTTTCATCTGCCATGTTTTTATTTTTTGATAAAACTTTATATACGAGGGTCATTTTGTAGCTGGTGTTATACTGAATCTAATGGACGTCGATTTTTTTTTTGTTTCAGACAAGCCGTTGCCGAGTTGTGATGGAGCTACCTAGCCCACCTATTTTTGAGGCGTTACGTTAAACTATAGTTTTTGTACTTAAGGGGTTACCCCCACTTGCGATTTTGAAAAAATCGATTTTATTTCATTGCATTTTTTTGAAGTATAAGTATCTGAGAATATGTCCTGAAAATTTCAAATCGATCCGAACAAAATTGACTGAGATATGAGCGTTGAAAGAGAAGAATCCGTTGTGTAAATGACCGGAAATTGAAACTTTAAACGCGTTTTTCTCAAAATGGCATTTCTGAAGTCGGTGACCAAGATTACTCGAACACTAATGAACCGATCTTCTTGAAATATTGCAGGCTTATTTAATACATAAAAATGTAGTCTTTAATCGTTCGATTTTTTTTTTCGAAAAAAAATGGCCGTTTTGTAGCCAAAAAACGGCCGTTTTTTTTTCGTTAAAATCGAACCATTAACTTTGACTGTCCGCCATTTTGTGAAAAATGAATATTTTTTAAAATCCTTCGATTAAAGACTAGTTTATACTTATATTTGACTATATCCATCCGCATTTTTTTTTCAGATGATCCACTTCGCCGCAATGTTGGCCACCGCAAACCGTGTATATAAAAACATTACTTCATTGACGGCCATTTGCCACTAAACAATGTAATATTTTTCAATAAAAAAATTGCTGAAAGTTCTTCAAGATGTGTTCTTTAAGATGGTATATTGATCGATTAAAAAAGTTTTGTAGTTTTCTTTTAAAAAATTCATGAAAAAGGCCTTTTTTGCGCTACAAGTGGGGGTAACGCCTTAAAAATGAATAAAAATGAATTACATTAAAAAAAAAATATATTTCAAAACTTTATTTATCAAGCCTAACATCTTTTGTATTCGTATCTTTTATAAAATCCCCCAAAAAAAATCGCGAAAATAGCCTTTTTTCGTAGCTCCAAAGTGGACTAACCCCTTGAGGTATTTCTTACGCGCCAGGGCCTTATTTTGTGGGCGCATAAGTAGGGCTCTTTTGAATCGTTAGTAAATTAGTGGCGCTTAATGAAAATGAGTTTCAATCACTTATCATTATACCCAACTATAAACTGGAAAAAACATTTCGCACAAATTTAGCAGATTTCCGGCATTTTTACATTTTCTCCCAACAAGTTGAGGGTACGAAAGGTTTTCTGCCAGTCCCATTTTTCTGCTTTTATCCATGAAGCGCTTTATAAATTAGCCGATTTTTGAAGTCGTATTTTTTTTTGTTAAATTTCGGTAAGCTAGCACGCAATTTTACCTGTAAACTTCGATGTACTTTAACTGCATTGTAAATAAAAATCAGTTAATTGTTAAATCTTTAGGTTCGAGAAAGGGATACCTTAAGATGCAGTAGAAGCTGTACCACGTGACGAAATTTTCAAACGAAAAATTTCTCAGAGATGAATAGATTATGGAGCAAAAGAAAATCGTCAGGCTCTGCGACAGGAAATTCTGCAGAGCCTGATGCTTTGTACTGCCTGAAAAAACTTAAGGCCTTAGGCCACAGTAACGGGTGTAAAATCATGTGCGAATTTAACAATTTTCTTCGCATGAAAACGTGATTCACTCACAAAATTAATTACATATCTATTAGTATGAATATCGAGCTGTAGGAATTTTTTTTCGCAGTACAAAATGGCCGACTAATAATATTTTCTTTTGTTATCTTTTTTGAGGCGCCCCGCGGCGTGACATTCAGCATTCACAATTTTTACTTAGAACATAAAACAAAAATTCTCGTCAATCTACATTAAGAACTTAAGAAATGAATTTTCGGTGAAAAATTTCGTTATAACTGCTCATAAAATGAAAAGTTTTCGATTAATCAGAAATTCCGTACGTACTTCTCTGCGAAATGCAATTAGGAACGTAACTTTAAAATTTGAAGTAAATCGAGTGAAAATTGTTGAAGTTATTTGTCACGCCAATTGGAAAAAAGCTGTTTCCAGAAGTTTCGAGTAGTCGAGTAGTAGTTGTACATGGAAAAAATTTTCTAACAGCTTGGTATTCATACTAAATAGATGTGTAATTAATTTTATGAGTGAATCACTTTTTCATACGAAAAAAATGGTTAAATTCGCACATGATTTTATACCCGTTACTGTGGCCTAAGGCCTTAACCAAGTATGAGATAACTCGGTCCGACAATTTGTGAGGTTATGGTGACCTCGTACATGCTTTAAACCGGCCCGAATCTCTTTACGATCGGTATTACGATTTGGCAGTCACCACAGCGCTCTATGGTCTCTGGTACAACCATAGCAGCGAAGGCCTCCAATCCCCATAGATGACGATCGCAGTGACCTCTAGCGGCAGCCAAAGGCGGCTCGCAGCGAGTTGGCGCCCACCTCCCTTGCACACTTTCACTCCTTCCTTTGTCTCTATCTCGATTTTACCACGCTCTTCATGCGAGCGCTTTGAATACATTCTCTTTCCCTTATTCCTCTCTCACTCACTCACTCCCTCTCTCTCTCACTCTCTTTCAATGCTATGATCATCTCCCCACCCGCCCCAGACTTTCCACGAGGCGAACTCTTATCCCCGTCACGTCGTAGGTCGAGAATGGTCAGACCGTGGCCAACATTATCGACCTAATGCTAGGCCCTCTCTATGTGGTGCATGCGCGAGGAACCGAGCAACAGTGAAGTAGCAATCATACTGGGCGCCCCGACCCTCCACCCATGAGATATGAGAATTTTGAAATTGTTAAAAGAAATGAACTCTGAAAATTTAGTATTGAGTCCGCCAAACAGAAGCCAACACTTTTTCTCCTCTTTTTGGCTTCCATTCCAGAGGAGGAGCAAAGTCTTCAGCGACTTTTTCCAATGCCAAATTGCCGCACACTAGCCATCTGTTCGAAGCTATCTGTCGCTGGAATTCGTCCAAATCCATTCTATAACAACTGGAACTGAAGATTTTTGCGAAATATCGGAAAATATCCGGGCAATTAAGGGGGGAGGTATCTTTAGGCGAGGAAAAAGTTGCTGATTTTGATGATTTTTTTTTTTAAGGGAAAGTTTTCTTCACCATTTTTGAGACTTAGGGTATGTTTTGTTGCTACTTTTGGCTGTTACATGGTATTTTTTATTTTGATTAATCTTTAAAAAGTGCGGAGGTATGGCACGATCTTCTAAACGGGTTGCGACGGATGCTGTCAGACGGCGTGACACATAGCGGAGGCGGGTTCAATCTGAAAAAAAACCAACGACGATTTTTTTTTTCGTTATCACTCATATGAACGCAGAATATGGACCAAGAAAAAGTGAAAAATGTTGAATATCGACGAAATGGTACGCTTCGAAACAAAAAGATTCAATTTTCCTCCAAAATGGCTCCATTTTGCAATAAAAAAATACGTTTTTGTTTTATTTTCAAAAACCTTCAGATTCATGTTTTAGACAATAAGGTTAGAAAGATTTATCCCAAATTTCATCAGAATCGGTCGATTAGTTTTTTAGCTATACGTCACGATAGTTTTAAAAATGCAGTTTAGAAGACCGTGCCATACCTCCGCCATTTTTAAAAACTAATAAAAAAAATATCATGTAATAGCCAAAAGTAGTGAGTCTCTATGATTAATCTCTGTAAGTAGTCATTTTTCCTTTAAAAAAAATCAATAAAATCGGCAAATTTTTTCCTCGCCTAAAAAATTTTCTCCGTTAACACTTTAATATGTATTTATATTTTTTAAGGAAAAGTGTGGGCCGTTTCTTCAAAAATCAATACTTTAGCAAAAATTAATACCTCTATAATGAGTCTCTGTAAGTAGTAAATCTTAGACTCTAAGTCTCAAAAATATTAAAGAAACTTTTCCTTAAAAAAAAAAATGATTATAAAAATCAGCCAATATTTTCCCCGCATAAAGGTATTGCCCCTCCACATTTTTATATATATTTTTTTGTTTTGAGACGAGTGTGCGTCGTTTCTTCAAAAATCAATATGTCCCCAAAAAAAAACGGTATTTCTCACAAGTTGAAAAAATTCCGCCGCGGATGTCTTCAGCAAAGATGACTTCCTCACAGACCACGAGCGTGCCGCCATTTCGTGTTTGAACAAACCCAACTCAATTGTCTTTCTTGCCCGGATTTTCAAAAACCAATTGTAAATTTCCAAATGAAAATGACGAATTTTTTGGCTAGCCCAGTCCTTGAGCCTCGAAAAATAAGGGTTGAAAAAATCTCGTGACGTTTTTTTTTGTCGCCCAAAAGAGGTTCCGCACTCTCTTACTCGACTCTACAAAATGGCGACGGTTTCCCGACACGAGCGAGAAAATGAAAATAGGCGTGAACGGCGCTTGGGTAATTGCAAACTTGGTACAAAATGACGCTGAGGATTCTCACGAGATGAGCAAACTTTCGGCCAACCCCGAGAGAGTATTTTGCTAAGAACGGAACGGAATTGTTTTTCCCATCCATTAACATGTATAATTGATTTCCGAGAACACTTGCCCATGACGCACGTTTTGAGCAGCGCTACATCGCGACGTTCCTTTGTTGCATGCCCGCGCCATCCGAGGCTGGATGGCGGAGCCTTTCTCTTGAATGAGCGCAACTCCAGCTGGGGCTGGAGGAAATGTACGCGCGTGCGCGCCTACCGCTGCACTCCGGTGCACTCGTACTCTCCGTATTATTAAGGAGGCTGGAGCGTTAGCCACAATCGAAGATTAAGGAAGTTCGTTACAAAAGTCAAAAAGTTAATAAATTGATCAAATTTGGTGATAATGTTATTCAACGTTAAGGGAGACTTTGTCCTTTGTGCCCACCCGTGCAGAAATTTTGGCAGGGATACAGCTGAATTCTGACTTGTATCCCGGGCTCCCAGTTGGGATCTAGTCCGATATCGGATCAGATTCGAAGACTAAATGTAAGATCCGTAAACTGGATTCCATTAGGGATCCAGAACCGGATCCTTTAATGACTCCAAATAGATTCCCCGTGGAATCATTGAGGAATCTGGGAAGGATCACGGGTGAATACAGGCTGAAATAAAATGTCAAAAATGGAATTATGACGTGTTAAATTTATTATAAAAATAAATAACATGTATAAAGTTTTGGTCCATTAAACTATCAGAAAAAAAAAATTTGTCCAAAGATTCAAATGGCAGATCGCGCTCATCGCGAGATTTTGATGTGAATTAAAAAAAATTCACATCAAAATCTGTGAATGCAAATGTATTGACAAGAAGTTATAAATACAAAAAAATTCACAAAATTAGTTGTGAATTTTTTCGTATTTAAGAGAAATTAAAATCAAATTCAAAATGATTAGATTAAAATGTGCGCCAAAAGTGAGTTCGTACGTATTTTGAGAGAAAACATTGTCTCAAGGCAAAGAAATTTTTGCACATAACTTTTTGTGCGAACATTTCTTTGCCTCAACACAATGTTTTCTCTCAAAATACCTTTACACTTGTGGTGAGGAAATTCACAACTCATTTTGTGATGTTTTTCACATTTATAATGTAATATTTGAAACTCACAACTTTTTTTGCAAAAATTTCTTTGCGTCGACGAAATGTTTTCTCTCGAAATACGTAAGAACTCACGGTTGGTGTAAATTTTAATCTAATCATTGTGAATTTGATTTTAATTTGTCTTAAATACATGTTTATACCCACCGACATGTCGGTGGGTATAAACAGAGACTTATTCCCCAAAACCGGTATCCCGGTTAGAATCCAACTTGCATCAGTATCGGAATATGTACGACGACGATGGCATAATTTTGAAAATTTTGGCATCACGTGTATTTTCGGTATTACTATGTAATTCCTATCTATAGATAGGAATTTTATAGATAGGAATCTATAGACAGAAATTCCTATCTATAGATAGCAATTCCATAGTAATACAGAAAATACACGTGACGCCAAAATTTTCAAAATGATGCCATCGTTGTCGTACATATGCCGATACTGATGCAAGTTGGATTCTAACCGGGATACCGGTTTTGGGGAATCCAAGACAAATCCTGATCGGGATTTGATCGGACATAGGGTATCCCCGTCAAAATTTCTGATGGGCAGCGGGAGATGTTAGCGGCTCAACATGAGCAGCTAGAAGAAGAGGAGGGATGCCTATATGGACCAGGCATTGCCGATTAGCGGTAATTATAAACACATTTGTGTAAACACATTACAAAACTTTAAACGCGTTTTTCTCGAAAACACGTTTTTAAAAATGGCTGACATTCTCCCGACCGCTGTAATTAACGTATCGACCTGAAATTTGGAGAGCATACTCAGAAAATATGTCTTCACGGAATGACGGATCGTTTTTTCGATAGATACATTTTTGCATTTATTATTTATCTTTTTATGCGAAAAAAAACGCGAAAATTCGATTTTTTAAAAATTGCCGCCATTTTCCGAAATTTGTACTAAACGAAAAACCCATCCGTCATTCCATGACCAAAGGGTCACAGATTGATAATATGCTTTGAATTTGTGTTTCAGATCAACAAAGAGGGGGCAGTGATGTCAGCTGTTTACCTCCCGCGATTTGGGGACCTGTTTTCGCGGAGCTGCAACGGCCGCCATTTTTTTTTAACGTTCTGTATATCATGAATAAAGGCAAGAAAAAAACCGCAATCAAAAAGCTTTACTCGTTTCCTTTAAAAAAAATAAAATGTAAACACCTGAAATATGACACTTCAAGGACAAAGTCTCCCTTAAGTGCGAAAACACACATTTTTTCAAAATTTTCCTCTACTTAGTTGTCGAATAATTGAGCATTAAAGCGTATTTCTTATGCCCGCAATGTATACCTACATATATGCAAACGCTATGCTTATACACGTGAACTTTAGCGTTAACTTACTCGATAACTGTGCAGAAGAAAAATCTGAAAAAATTGTATTGTCAAATTTCGCACTAAAGAATATGTTCAACAAATTTTATAAAATTCTGAACTTTTTGAAATTTTTTATGTTTTTAACATGGTTTAGCATGGCAACATTGTATCGCCCGTACTGAACATCCTTACGGGGTTATTCGAAAATCCTGTCATTGTACAAGAAATACCTTCCAGTTTAACGACATTTTTTTCCTTTTTCGGTTTCAGCTACTCAATCGGCCGGAATCACGTCAGCAGTGGAGGAACTTTTTTTTTTGGCGCCTCCGAAGGGCATAAGTCGCTTGGACCTCAATATTTTTCTACGAAAAAATTGTGTAATATAGATAAAATATAACCAAATATATTCTTAATTTTTCGAAACATTCGATTGAGTACTTTTCTTCCAAAAAATTCCCGAAAATCACCCAAATTTTCAGCGTTCACACTGGTATAGCCCCTTAAAATTGAAAAAAAGATATGTTATTATCTACACTATACTGAGTCTTTACGAATTTTTGGATTTTTTTTTCGTGTCATGTAATTTTTTTAATTAAAAAAAATCATGTTAATTCGTGTAATGTATTTTTTTTGCTATTAAGCATCAAGATGAATCATTCCTTACAACGGCTTAACGCAAACTAAACCTTTGTAAACATTTTTTTTAAAACCCGCTATCTTGCCCATCGTAAGTGTCTCAAAATAATATGTTTTCGTAATCGTGTGTACATCTGTGTACATCGTGTGTACTCTGGCAAAACTAATGTAACCGTCGAAAACATTTTTTTTGGTTCTTGCGCCTAAAAACGCTCTAAGTGTAGCCGCCAATTGACTGAGCCGCCATTTTGTATTATTTCCATAAAAATATATTTTTTATATACGTCACCACACGTAGAATGGACCCTCCAAACCTCATTTCGATCGCGCTTTTAGTATACCCGAAAAAAAATGCACAAAAGTCTTATTTTTCGGTGAGCCACGTAAAGTGTGTCTCAAAATGACCTGACATTTAAATTCATTAATAAAACGTATTATTTATTTGAAAAGTACGAATATTTTTATTCTAACGGGGTATCTCTGGAAGCCCAATTTGAAGGGTCGGAATGATGATTTTTTTTTTCCAGTAAGACATTGGTTGGAACAAATTGATGTTTTCCCAGCATGTTGGACACATGTTTGTGGTTACAATGTAATTTTTTGGAAGACAATCTTTCAGAGTGTTCGTGGTGTTGCAGTTGGCGTTGGAGTCCTAGGCTAAAATGTAATTTAAAACGAAATCAAAACATTTTTTCTCCAAATATATCCAACTGGCTATGGGTTCACTATCCACTTTTCGAAATTTCGAAAAATACGAAAAAATGACAGCTTCTCCAAAGAAAATCTCACTTTTCTCTTGAAAAGCAGCATGCTATACTTTAACAATATGCAAAAAACGAATTTTTGAAGTTTTCAGAGAAGAACACCCCCTTAATATAAGGTACAAACAAGGAGGTTATGTGTGGAACACAATATCCGATAAATTACCGCCTCGTCGCTGTTTGCAAACGCTCCCTTTTTTGACGAAAATTTCAATAATATTTTGGCACAATTTCGGACTAATTTCATTAATGGCGCGTCGAATGGCTTCGAAATGCAGTTACAATGCAGCAAATAACAATTTTTATGCGTTTCTCTCTCATGTAATGCTCTATGATTAAACCTCAATACTAATGCCAGTTGTCAAAGATTAGTACTCTACGTTCGCCACGAAAAAAAAAACAGCGCGCAATTTTAAATGTCAGGTAATTTTGGGACACCCTTCACATGCACCGCCTCAAATTAAAGTTCGATATATCATAAAATTGTTATTGCGTAAAGCGTTGCGCAACAGAACGTTACAATTTTGCACGTAAAATGTAATATTCCCCTGCAATTGCATTATAGTGCAACATTTGATATTGCAAGCCCAATAAAAGTGTCGTATCTCGTAAAAAGTCTGGTAATCCGTTCAGGTTTACTGTGGCGGCACACAGTAACGAATTTGCGAGACTGGCGGTAAAGTTACGGCCCTGGGGTATGACGGCTCCGTTGCGATCGAGCAAGAGCGAGAGCGAGAGAGAGAGAGAGAGAGAGAGAGAGAGAGAGAGAGAGAGAGAGAGAGAGAGAGAGCGAGATACCGCGAATGGGACCGCCCACGCAAGAGAAGAGCGCGCACAGCGAGTACGGGCACAGCTGATTTTGACGTCGGGATTGTGGCGCGTTCGTAGGCTTTCTCCACACTGTGAATAGCACGTGTAAAAGACAAAGCTACCCAGTGTCATGATCCACGCTAAATTGGTTACGGAAATCATCTACTTTCCGACCTCGTCCCTAAACGATTCAACATTGCGCCTGTAATTTCCAAAAAAAAAAAAACACTAAAGTAATTTCCATCTCTCAGCCAGAGCCATTTTCGCGAACGATATTTTCTTTGTGCCCGTGAAGCGAGTCGAGACTGCGAGCATCGCGAAGAACCATCCTCCTTCCTTCCACCCTATTCTCCTTATTTTTCCGAAAACCAGTCGACGACTGACTCAACAGTTTGGTGTTTCGGTATCGTGCTCTTTATCGCGAGGAATCCTGACGCGGAGAGCGAAACAGAGAGAGAAGATGTTTCCACGATGATTGAAACGCTCGTGTGCCTCAAGGGTTGCGAGCGCGCTTCTGTCTCGCTCTCTTCGTGGACCTATCCTACTGCGTAACGCGCAGGCGAGTCGGGAGAAAGAGGCGAAAGAGCGCCAGTCGCCAAAGAGCAGTGGCACGAGAACGACGCGGACGACAAGAGGTGGCCCGATCGTACGCGATGTGTTGAACCTTGTCAGTTTATTGCAATTCTCCTTTTTTTCATTCCGCAAAGTGAAACGTGCACGCTGCGCTGTGCAATAATCCAGTGTCCGCCTTCACGTGGATTTTTCTTTTTTTCTTTTTTCATTACACGATAAATCCACTTTGTCGGGTGGCAAAGAATCATGTACACTCTGGCGATTCTCGTAACACGTAGATACAACGTGTTATGAATTGTGTTACCGCTGGATTATCAACGCTCAATAACAATCATCGAAGTGCGGTGAGTTTTTACGGAGGAGAATCTCTCTATCGGCCCGCCTGAACGAACGCCATGGCGGGGGCGTTGAAAAAAAATTAATTCCGCGTGCGAATTCTATCGGGATTGATACGTCTGACAACGTTGACGTTTGCAGCGTTGGAATGCAACGATGCTTTTTTTCTTCCTTTGTTTTCATTGTTGAAAGCCTTTTTTTGCAAATTGATAACGTTCGTCTGTGATAAGAATATGTAAAAACGTTTGACTGATTTTTGAAGCCTAAATCGGCGTAATAAAAATTGTGCAATTGGAGAGAAAATGAATTTTCCTTGCGTTCTAAAGATGCGAGCTTCAAGATCGTTACATTTGCTCGTGAACGTGGTTCGAGTGATAACAATGGTGTGCAAGTTTGCATCGTTGGAGTGCAACGGAAAATGGTGTTGAAGCTTGCATCGTTGGAACGCGACGAAAGTTCTTAGTTTTTATTTATTTATTTACTCTTGTTACTAGCTAAACTCTTTTTTCCAAGTTGAGGTTATGGGACCCGAATAAGGATGTTAAAAGTCTTCGAGTGATTTCTGCAGCCTAAATGGGTCGAAAAAATAGGGTATTATGAATGAAAGAAAAGAAAAAAAAGTTCGTCGCATCCCAACGATGTAAACGCAATAACGGAAATTCTTCTTGGGTTTTTCATTTCGTTATTCTTAGTATAATGTAAAATCTTCTTCTGCAGTTTTTGGTTACGAATTGTTTAATTAGCATTCTTAGAAATGTTTCGGTGACTTTCGTAAGCCAAATGGACTGGAAAATTGTTAATAATAATACAATAATATTATTATCAACAGTTTTTCAGTGCATTTGGGTTACGAAAGTGATTATTTATTATTATTGATAATAATCAATGATAATAAATAATTATAATAAAAATAGATATTATATTATTAAATGATAATTGGTGATAAAGAAAAAATTCATTTTGGTTGCACTTCGACGATGCGAACTTCAATGCCATTAATAATAATGGCTGCAGATTACCTCGAACCGAGCCTTACTGGATGAGAAGGGCACTTATGATTTTCCTGGCTCTTCCGTGGCAAATTACGAAGATCCAGATCTCAATTTGACGTAATTACATCCAATTCTACCCTAATCGGGATTAATTCTCTCTAATTAACGTTTACCGAGAGAAAGACTGATTTCGCGAGTTCTCCTCACTCTCCAGCCCCTTTCTTTCTTGTGTGTACGAAAATTCGAACAAAGTGTACGAAAATTCGAATATATCGAACGCCCGTCATACATCGGAATGATGTTGAAGTTTGCATCGTTGGAATTCAACGGAAGATAACTTTTCATCAATTGCTCACATTTTCTTCCGCTGATTTGAGATACGGAAATCACTCGGTGTTTTTTTTTTTTCCTATCTTTGATAGAAATCTACGATCTCGAAAAATGAGAGAAATTCGGATTATAATAAAAATGAAGAAATAAAAAAAAATGTAATAGAACTTTTGTTGCATTCCAACGATGCAAACTTCAGCGCCATACATCGGGGACATTCCGCATCAACGCGTCGAGCCCAAAATTGCGAGATTCTATTGTTACGAGCTATTGGTGCTGCCGTATATGCGAAGTTTGCGTCTTTCCACGCTCGGGGGCCCTGGAAGGGTTGGCCTACTGTGACGAGCGGAAAAGAAGGGTTATTTAAAAAAAAAAATTCTGAAGGAATAAGTAAGATGATCGAAAAATCGTTTGAACATTTATTTGTATGTACATTAACAAAGTTGTGTACCAAATTTCAGTTAAAAATATGAATAATTAAAAAAGTTGTGAACAATCTCGTGAAGGACCTTTGAACGTGAGGGGCTCAACGGTGTACGTGATTTTGGCAACCCTGTTGATCTGAAACGAAAAACGATTTTTTTTTCTTAAAATATATCATATTGGCTATGGCTTGACCGAGCTTTTTTTTGCTATCGTGTTTCAATCGTCAAAAAAAAAAATTTGAATTTTTTTTCGACGGAAGTTGTCATCATTATTGTTAATAGCTAATGAAAGAATGTTAAGAAGAAAAACGTCGGTCAAGACTAAAGTACCGTTACACTGAATAAGTATACCAAATTTCATGTCGATCCGTTTATTGGATTTCGAGAAATCGTGTACACCGTTTTGGAAAACAATTTCGAGATAAACGCGTTATTGGACCTTCCTCTTCGATTTGAGTTGCTTCAAGCGACTATTGGTTTTTTTCGTTTTCACGGTAGCCTTACCTCTTAATCACATACCGAACATCAAACAGAGGGCCTTCACCACGACTGTACCATGAGGATATCGTGATTGAGGATCGTTGAATAAAATCGAGTTTTGTAGGCAATGAATGACTGAGATACAACATACATAACAGTAATAACTGTACAACACTTGAGAAGATGGCGATTCGAGTCGCCTCTTGTTTGGAGCCTCGTTAAGGGTTTAGGCTACCGTGACGACCCGAAAATCAGGGTTGTTTAAATAAATTAGTTTCGAAGGGATAAGTAAGATCATTGGAAAATCGTTTGGACATTTATCGATACGTACATTCATAAAGTTGTGTACCAAATTTCATTAACAAATATTTATTATCAAAGAAGTTGTAAACAATCTCATTTGGGGACCTTTGAACACGATAGGCTCAAAGGTGTACTTGATTTTGACCACCTGGTTGATCTGAAACAAAAAACGATTTTTTTCCTTAAAATAGATCGTATGGGCTAAGACTTCACCGAGCTTTTCTTTGTTATCGTGTTTCAGTCATCAACGAAAAATGTTGCACTTTATTTTCGATTTTTTTAAGAAAAATAACATCATTATTGTTAATAACTGAAGAAAAAAAAATGTTAAGAAAAAAAACGTCGTTCAAGACTAAACTACTATTACACTGAATAAGTGTACCAAATTTCAAGTCAATCCGTTCATTGGATGTCGAAAAATCGTGTACACCGTTTTGGAGAGCATAGTTTCGCGAAAAACGCGTTTAAATTTTTTACCAAAAGTTCTATCGTTGTAATCGTAAGTTATCCTTCGATCTGCGATTTCTGCAGTATGCGTTGGACCTTCCTCTTTTGAATTGCCGGCAAGCGACTAACGAGTATTCGTCATTTTCACACTAGCCTAACCTCCAAAGTGTCTTTTTCTCATTCGGTCGAGCGCGCACGAAGTGGAAGCGAAAAACGACGAAACAATTTTCTGCGAATTGCGCACTTTGGTTTCCGCTGTCTCTCGTCGCATTTTTCTTGTACAAAATACGCTGTTTTTTTATCTCTTGCAGTGTAGAAATGATCGCTCAGCGCTTTACGAGATCCCCCCACCCCTCCAATTAGCTCCAAGGTTTCGTATGCGCGCGAAAAATATTTCTCGACGGAACTCGCGGATCGCGCGCTGTTTTCTAGAAAATTACCGTGTCCGGTGAGATTACCACAGGCTGCTATACTGCTACCTCCACAATTTTATTGTTTTTTCTCCGGTAAGAGAGAGAGAGAGAGAGAGACAGAGCGAGAGATAGAGCGAGAAAGGGAGAGAGAAAAATACGAAAACGTCATTCCAAGAAACGTAGGTAAAGGTGGCCATTATTTATCGATAAAATAACTAGGTCGACGAAAAACGCGCTTTTTTGCAAAATAATTTCATACTTGGAATTTCTCACGTCGATTTGAGGATGAGAATACATACGGGGGTGAAAAAAGTCGACACAACGATAGAAATCGTTTGTGACGATGTTTCGTGTCGAGCAGCGCTGGCCTGGGCCAATAATCGGATGGGTGACCGCTCGACCGTGCACCGAATACCGAGCGGCTGGAGGTATTATCGAGTTTTCGATGGTGAACACAACCGAAACTCACTGAAAATATACACACCCTTGTTGATACGGGTTTTTCGCAGTTTCCCTGTGCCCTCCTGCAAATGCAGTTTCCCTGTGCCCTCCTGAAGGTGCAGTTTCCCTGTGCCCTCCTGAAAATGCAGTTTCTCTGTGCCCGCCTACAAATGTAGTTTCCCTGTGCCCGCCTGCAAATGCAGTTTCCCTGTGCCCTCCTGCAAATACGTTTCCCTGTGCCCTCCTGCAAATGGAGTTCCCCTGTGCCCTCCTGCGAATGCAGTTTCCCTGTGCCCTCCTGCAAATGCAGTTTCCCTGTGCCCCCCTGAAAATGCAGTTTCCCTGTGGCCTCCTGCAAATGCAGTTTCCCTGTGCCCTCCTGCAAATGGAGTTTCACTGTGCCCTCCTGCAAATGCAGTTTCCTTGTGCCTTCGGGGCTACACTCCTCGTCTCTGAGAAACCGGAGATGGTGAACTGACGGGTAACGAGAGAAAGGGATCGTAAAATGTTGCAAGAGATGAGATTGAAGTTTACAACTTTGAAGTGCAACGAAAATTATTATTTTCCGTTGCTCGAATTTCTTTTGGTGAATCTTTGTTACGAAAAACCGTCAATCATTCTTCAAGTCGCTCATTTCGAGATTTAGAATTTAAATCTGAAAAAAAAAGATTTTGCAACATAATAAGAATGAGGAAATAAAAATGTAAAAAAGAATTTTCGTTGCATTCCAACGATGCATACTTCAAATCCGTGCGAGACACTGTCGAATTCTGCATCGTTGGAATGCAACGAAGATTCTTTTATATCTTTTATTTCATTGTGTTGAACCTTGCATCGTTGGAACGCAGCGGCAGTTTTTTTTACATTTTTCTTTCCATATTTTCATTATTGTAGAAGTTCTTTTGTTATTATAGATTTATATTGTAGATAGCTAAATAAAAATTTCAAAAGAATGGTTGAAGGATTTTTGTAGGCAAAATCTGCCGAACGAAATCAAAGGAGTTCAGAAATATTAATTTTCGTTGCATTTTAACAATGCAAACTTTAAGACCATGCGAGACAATGTTGAAGTTTGCATCGTTGGAACACAACGAAATTTTTTTTTTTGCATTTTCCTTTCCATACTTTTATTATTATGGGAGATCTTTTTTTGTTATAGATTCAAATTATAGATCGCTAATAAAATATATAAAAAGAATCGTTAAAGGATTTTTGTCGGCAAAATCTTTCGGAATAAATTAAAGGAGTTTATAAACATTAATTTTTGTTGCGTTCCAACGATGCAAACTTCAACGTCTCTTTATTTCTTCATTTCCTTCACATCCAAAATGGTATCTCGCAAAATTGAGCTACAGATCTCTGATAAGGACCCGGAAAAACATTTTTGGGATTTTCGGGATTGAATATCATGTCGCAAGAGCGTACGGACGATGATTTTCAATATTTGATAAGATATGTACGAATCGTGCATTCTTCATTGAGATTATTTTTGTTTATTGCTCAGTTTGTTTTTTCAAGAAAATCACCTCTTTTGACAATTTTTTTATGTCAGTCACAAAATGGACGTACTTTTGAAGATTTTTTTTCCGTTTCGAAAAAAAGAAGATCGAAACTTGTTATCGCATATCAAAAGATTTCTTGATCGGGGTGCCACGTGTGGTTTCCGGATTATTGAATGTTCCATTGCTAATGTTCACCTTGGGATCCGGCAAAAAAAAGCAACGTAACGTCATGATTCGTCAAAATCGTATGTGACGTACGTATCTGGAAAAACTTCCAGGTGTGTTCGCTAAATTACTCATGGATATACACGTTCACAACTTAATTAGACATCGGGGAACCTTTTTTCTCGGTCTTTTTTCTAGCCCGTAGTCAAATGATACGAGGACGATATGAGTCGATTTTCAGTATTCTTTTTTATTGGAGTATTGAGATGACAAGACCGGAATTTTACAGACACTTAATGTTAGGTTTTGCGAAGCTTGAGTTTTTTTAAATTGAAAAATATTGATATACAATGTTATTATTTAAACAAAGTGCCACCGTTGCTGCATCGCCAATCGGTGTAGGTGGTTTTGGCAACTAGGATAAGTCAATATAAAAATTTAAAGAATATACTTTTCGTATAGCAATAAGGCTATACGTATGGTCAGATACTTTTTTGAAATTTTGAAAATTACGAAAATACCATGGTTAGAAGAAAAAATCGATTTTCGACGAAAAAACAACAACTTCAATAATTTGTTATCAACAAATGCATAAACATATTGAAAAAATCATCTAGTCGTACAATGGAAAATGTTATAAACTATTCTCGCTCCGAATTTGAAGTCAATGGAGCGAATAGATTTTGAGATATGACTTAAACCGAAATGAAAATTCAAAAAATGTACTTTTACTATAATAATAAAACTTTCGTATGATAGGATGATTTTTGAAAAATTTGAAAATTACGAAAGTGCCAAGTCGTAAAAAAACGTTTGATTTTCGACCAAAAAACCAGAAGCTTTGATAATTTGTTATTAATAAAGGGATAAATAGTTAAAAAATCATCTATTCGTACGATAGAAAATGTTATGAACTATGATCTGTCTAAATTTGAAGTGAATCGGACGAATAGGTTTTGAGATACGACTTAAACCGAAATGAAAATTAAAAGAATGTACTTTTAGCATAATAATGAAAGATTCGTATGACCGGATACTTTTTGAAAAATTTGAAAATTACGAAAATGCCAAGTTGCAGAAAAAAAAGTTTGTTTTTCGACCAAAAGACAGAAACTTCGATCATTTGTTATTAACAAATGGATGAATATATCAAAACATCATCTAGTCGTACGACAGAAAATGTTATAGATTATTCTCCGTCTCATTTTGAAGTGAATTGGACGAATAGATTTTGAGATACGACTTCCACCGTTCCATTAAACATAGTTTCGAGAAAAAATGCATCAGAAATAAGGGTAAATCGCAGCGGGCGGTTCATCGTGGCGCAGTGGGCGATCTGACCCTTCGCGAAATTCGTCATAACCCGGTCAATTTTTTGGAATTATCACAACATTTTTTATGCAAATTGAAGTTAGGATCCATGGACTTGAAGTTTGGATCGTTGGATGCCCACGAAATTAAAAAAAAAATTATTTGTCGGTGTCTAGTTCGACTCTAGAATATCTGTGGAGGCCATACATAACGTTCAATAAAATTTGGTAGGCCAGTATTCATCCTTATAGAGGAGTTGAAAGTGAAAAAATGAATACCTCGAGCGGTAAAGACATTATCATATTTTTCTTTGCCTTATATATTC
Source organism: Ophion obscuratus (assembly GCA_964007375.1). Classification (NCBI taxonomy): domain Eukaryota; kingdom Metazoa; phylum Arthropoda; class Insecta; order Hymenoptera; family Ichneumonidae; genus Ophion; species Ophion obscuratus. The sequence continues at coordinate 32,499,837 of OZ023317.1, read as the reverse complement.
TTAGTGCCTACCAAAAGCCGCAAAAAAATTGGCAACGATTTTTAACTTCTGCAATCCACCCTTAACGGGGGGTGAAAGTCGGAAAAAATCGCATCTCCGGCACTGCAGCCATTCCCACGATTTTTTTTTTCTTGCGCCGTATATTCCTAGTTTGCATTGCTGCATTGTAACGATTTTTTTCTACGTTTTTCATTTCCTCATTTTGATCATTATCCAAAGCTAATTTTTTTGCGAATTAATTTAATGAATCTCTAATAAAAATAAGTGAAAAAGTTCGTGTGATTTTTCGCAGCATAAATGGGCCGAATAAGAATCAATCGATTAAAAAGAATCAATTTTCGTTGGATCCCAATGATGCAAACTTCAACGTCATATAAATCTGGGCAATAAAAAAATTGTATTCTCGAAAATTTCAAGCTTATGCAGACCCCTTAAGATCTTTTTTCATCGGCTACTTTTGAGGCCCATATATTTGACTAAGCATGGCGTTGAAGTTTACATCGTTGGAATGCAACGAAAGTTCTTCTCTCTTCTTTTCATTTCTCAATTTTGATCGTGATCTAAAATTTTTTAAAGATTAAAGTTATGAATATGTAATGAGCATGAGAAAAACCGTTTAGGTGTTTCTCGTCCCCTGAATCGGCGAAATAAATGTGAGCGATAGAAGAAAAATGAACTTTCGTTGCATTCCAACGTTGCGAACTTCAACATTACGATTATTCACGGCATATTGCGACAAAGGATGATGTTCAATTAAACCATCGACAGACGAAACGAGTACTCGTTTTTTATGATTAAAAAAAACCGGTGTTGAGATAAGTTGCAGGATGATCGCAAAGAACTTTGATCAATCTTAGCTTTCGATTGTACAGCGACGATCGATGAACGAAGAGTCTGATCATTTCGTCTTTGATGTTCAATTACTTGCATTCATTCACACGCCAGAGCGAGTCTGACGAGAAGTCAACGTTGATGAATTTAACCCTTCGCGACTCGGACAGTTTCCCCCTCCCGACCCAACAACGCGGTGGGGGCCGGAGGGGCGGAGCTACGCCGTACGCTCGAGCAATAGCGGTGAGCGGAGTCAACCTCGGCTAAACGCTCATTGGCTGGAGCCCACTCTGCGGCAAAAGGCACGTTTCGCTACAGTTTTGCGCCCTGCCGAGGTTAATTCGTTCGACACTCTGCCTATTAACGGCAATTATCATTCCAATAAGAAAAAAAAACGTCGATTATTCATTATAGAAGAAATCATGGGTAATTTTTTAATCTACCGAGTTCAATCAATCATATAGCGTGTCGAATTAATTCGTCCAATAGTTTTTGTTCTCTGCCACAATTCTTGAATTTCTAGTTTTTAAGTTGATCGTGTGTTGGAAAAATCGACGAAAAAAAAGGAAGAGAAAGCCTCGAGCTCTATACGATAAACTTAGTTTATTTTATCCATAGTTTATTTTTTTATCGACAATGCGCGTTCATTTTCATAATTTCTCTTCGAGTAAATAGTTCCGCGATCTGTCGCGTGTGTCACGCACGCGTCGAATGGCGCATAGTCGCGAGTCTCGCGCAGTATGAGCCAAATGAATATCGCGATAGAAAAAGCTCTGGCAGAGCCACTAGACATGGTTCAGCGCAATTTCTGGCACTGCTTCCTACATGGTGGCGACGAAAAAACAACATACAAACAGCCGCCCTCCCCTTTCCACACGTATGTACACACGTGACGCATTCGCCGTCATTGCCACGAGAACAGCCGTGACCTACCTCAATTTGTTTTACCCAACGCCCTTAATTCGTTCCCTTTTCGTGTCTATTCGTAGTCGCGGCTCCACGTTGGTCTTACGTAAGAGGGAAGCTGGCCTTTTTCACGCACTCGTGCTCACCACCCGCGCACACCAGCGATTGTCGACTGGTAAAAAAAAAACTCGTTCTTCAGCATTAAAAGAAGATGCAATACGTCAACTGGCAACGAGTCCTTAGCGTAAAATCTGGCAAAAAATTCACGTAAACGGAACGAACAAAACTTTGGTGCTCGTAAATTGATAGGATAAAAAATTCTTCTACCTCGACCTGTCCATAGGTGAATGGAAAGATGATGGGCCCTTGAGATTGATGGTTTGGCACGTCGGCTTGGCTGATAGAAAGATTATTTTCATCTTATCCGCTTGCAGAGGCTCGTGAGACAAAACTTGAATAGTTTCATGTCAGGTGTTTTGGCTGATCGTATTTGTGTACGTGGCATATACAGGGTGTCCTCTTATGAATGGAGGACACCTTCAACTGTCGATAGTCCTTCAATGTCCTACCAGATGCTGGAATTTCAGTTTAGTTAATGTCTCACGGTTTTCGAGATTTTGGGCTTTGTTATTTTTGGCAAAAAAATTATCCGCTTTTAGTTTTTCGCATGCCATTTCTACGAATGATATCAATCGACTATAACTAAGCAACTTTTTTAAGCAATTGTCACGATATGCATAGTACTTTTTTTTTACACCGCAGGCTATCATAGTCAGATGTTTGAATTGGTTTGTATGAAAATTTTGCACAAGATCTTTTTTCATAAAGTTTGCTTAACATTTAAAGTTGAAAAGAAGACTTTTCTAGATAAAACAAATAACCAAGAGTATTTAAAAAAAAAAGCGGGTAAAAAAGTTATCATTTGTGAAAATGGCATGCGAAAAACCAAAGCAGATGATTTTTATGTCGAAAACCGTGGTACTTTTACTAAAGTGAAATTCCAGCAGATAGTGGGACACGATCTGAGATTTCGACAGTTGTAGGATTATTCTTTCATAACAGGACACCCTGTATATATAGTCGATGAAAAAGGCCATCCACGTTTCTTTGAAAAAAAAGTCAGGGACCTTCTTTTTTTCGTGATATTAATAATAATGAGAATAATGATTAGAAAAAAAATGATAGAAATAATTACAAAAGCCTAAGGCATAAATGACAGTAATAATAACATTTTGAAAATATAATGAATGGAAATAATGATAATTAAATTTTAATGGTTGAATAATAATAATAATAATAATTAGAAGTGTGGTTTTTTTAGTAATTACGATTGTAGAAAACCATTAGGATAATAATAATAATTAGTAAAAAAAATGATAGAAAGAATTATAAAACTCTAAGGCATAAATAACGATAATACTAATAATATTTTGATTTATACTAATTATATTTTGAAATAGCGAATGGGAATAATAACAATGAAACTATAATGATTAAAAAATAGCAATAATAATCATTATAATAATAATTAGGAAAAAATGGTAGAATTGTAAAACCCTAAGGCATAAATCATTATAATAGTAATTATAAGATGTCGAAAATAGAGTGCATGTAAACAATAATGATAAAACTATAATGATTGAAGGATAATAATAGTAATGATAATTGGGGGAAAAATCATAGAAATAATTATAAAACCCTAAGGTATAATTAATAATCATCGTAATAATAACATTTTGAAAATATAGTGAATGGAAATAATGAGCAAACTATAATGACTGAAGGAGAAGAATTATAATCTTCATAATAATAAAAATAATCGTAACAAGAAGAAAATAACGACGAATGATAATAATAATTACCATAACAATAACAACAACACCGAGCAATCGGGTTTCTGTGAGTTTTTTGGACGATAATAATAATGATAATAACATATAACAATCAAAATAACATAAATAAGGAAAATCGGAACACGTGCAATAATTTACAAAAAAAAAAACAATTTCCTGATAAACCTGCAGTCGCTGCGTATCTCCATGGATATTCGCTGTGTTTACATTCATCGGTATGCCGGCCAACGTAAAGTTTATGTATCTTATACTGGCGTCAAATTCTGGATACAACTTTTCACTCCTCACTGATTCTAAATACGGCGGCCCTGCATCGTTGGAGCGCAACGAAAGTTCTTTTTTTTTTTTTTTTCATTTCTTTATTTTTATCGTGAACCCAATTTTTCGGCCGTTCGAGGTTGTGAATCTCCAACAAATATACGAAAACCGTTCGACAGATTTTGGTATTCTAAACTGACGCGAAAAAAAAATCAGCCGATAATGTGAAATGAACTTTCATTGTGTTCCAACGATGCGAGCTTCAACGTCATTTCTCAACTTATATACGATAATTTTATTTTGCGAAGTAAATTATGGATATATACGCTTATTTCTGCATAAAAATACGCCCGCGTATATTTGCTTTCTTTCGTTGATTTGCGCCATTCTTTGAACGCGCCTGCACGGTTGCGCGTGCTCCTAAAAATCGATTATTTATGGCCACGCATATACCATACACGTGCACCATTTTACTACGTGCGACGCAGAGGCACCCGAGACCCAATGTACTGCATGTGTGTATGTGCGCGCGCTTATCACACTTGCTGCGGACAATGAGAATTATCATGACTGTTACGCGTATATAAAACCGAGAAAACCGGATGAACTCAGGAAAATTTGAACATTTTTCCAAAATTTACTTTTTGCAAGGATTACGATAAATGAAACTGACTTGAAAAAAAAAAAAAACTAAAAAGTATAAAAATAAATATTTTTTTATATTTTTAAATATTTATATTATAATTATATTGTTATATATTATAGTTGTTATATAATATAATTATATTACGTGTAGTAAAAATAAATCCATTATTTTTGCCTTCTATTTCATGCAAAAATAATCGATTTCTTTTTACTGCAGCTAATATTATTATTATAATTATATTATAGAAATAAGTACTACTGCTATATATTATAAATATATATTTAATATTTAATATTTATATTAATATTCTTCAGTATGTACAAAAAAAAGTTATCTCAGTGCCAAACATTGAAAATTTCAAAAACTAAAAACTAATTTACTTTAAAGCTTCATACACTTGCATTTGATTTGTCGATACACAACCACACGATTGTTGTAGATAAGTGTCTATATTAATTTTGTTATTTATTGGCACCGAAGTGAAAAATTTCTATTTATAATAAAGAACAGGTTTTGTATTTGCTTTTAATGTTTGTTTTACATTACATCGTTTGAATTACTTTTCGAATTTCATTTTTTTTTTAAATTTATTTTAGCATTTAACATTTTCATATATATATGATTTAAAAAAGTTATGTTCGTTGTTCTAATCTCGCTGGAATATTTACAAAACCTGTGGTGAAAACCTGGAAAAGTCGCGGAATTTTTTACTCAATAATGCTTACCAACCATTATTATCCGAGTTTTCGGTGGGAGAAGGAATGGCCGAGTGTTGCCGATGCAAAGGGAAGAAAGAAACTAGTATTGGAAGTTTGCATCCTTAGAGTGCAACGAAAAGATTTTTTTTCTCGTATTGGCCAATTATTTTTAGCACATTTAAGGCCTTAGGCCACAGTAACGGATATAAAATCATGTGCGAATTTAACAATTTTTTTCGTATGAAAAAGTGATTCACTCATAAAATTAATTACACATCTATTGAGTATGAATATCAAGCTGTTAGAAAAAATATATATATTTTTTTTCGATGTACAAAATGGCCGTCTATTAATATTTTCTTTTGTTATCTTTTTTTTAGGCGCTCCGCAGCGTGACATTTATTATCCACAATTTTTCACCTAGAACCAAAAACAAAAATTGTCGTCAATCTCTTGAATTAAAAAAAAAATATTCAAAAGTTGTAGGTATTTGAACTTAAGAAATGAATTTTCAGTGAAAAATTTCGCTATAACTACTCATAAACTGCTCATAAAATGAAAAGTTTTCGATTAATCAGAAGTTTCGTACGCACTCCTCTGCGAAATGCAATTAGGAACATAACTTTTAAATTTGAAGTAAATCGAGTGAAAATTGTTGAAGTTATTTGTCACGCCAATTGGAAAAAAGCTGTTTCGAAAAGTTTCGAGTGGTCGCCCATTTTGTACATCGAAAATATATATATATATATATTTTCTAGCAGCTTTGATATTCATACTAAATAGATGTGTAATTAATTTTCTGAGCGAATCACTTTGTCATACGAAAAAAATTTGTTAAATTCGCACATAATTTTATACCCGTTACTGTGGCCTAAGGCCTTAAGCTACAAAAGTGATTGAAATATTCTTAAAAGATCCTTAATAGGGATCCATAATCTAAACCTGCACCAAAAATAATTCACATAGTAACAAAAATAAAGAAATGAAAAAAAATAAAAAAGAATTTTCGTTACATTCCAACGATGCAAACTTTAATCATGAAAGAAAGTTGTTTCGACTGGACGCACCCCAAAATGATTGGTGCGCTATATAGCCAAGCCGCGTGTTTTCTCGTCGTCGTTCGGTCTGCCGGATGCGGGACAAGATCGTGATTCCGTTTTTTTTTTACTAATTCTACAAATATGAGTTATTACAGCTCAACTCGGATAACTATTTCCATCACCATCGTTGATTATTAATTTCCATAGTGAAAAACCTCACACCTGACGTCACAAAAACACCTCATTTTTTTTCAATTTTTGTCCCTCACCCCGTGCCCTTCCGCGGCTGCAAAAAAATGGAAAGGTCCACTCTGGTCGTTTTTAAAATTCGGAAAAAAATTGAAACACGTTTTTAGACCTGTTTTGTGCATGTTTCACTAGAGCTCAACTTGCGCTTCCGATATTGACTATTTTTTTTTGTGAAATTGCGAAATATTTTCTGTAGGTTTTTATTATAGATCGCTACATAAGTCACCACCATAAAAAATGGTTGATAAGTTCTTGTAGGCAAAATCTGCCAAGGAACACTGGAGGAATTCATAAATAGTAATTTTCATTGTACTTCCACGATGCAAACTTAAAGCTTATTGTTTCGTATTTGGAATTTAATTATCTTCATTCTACTGTACTCGAAATGGAATTTTGATTTTTTCCAGAATATTCCATTTTCTCTGGCAAATACTACTCACCCAAAAAATACGCTTTATTTTTTTTCGCGTAGGACTTTAAAATCGATTGGGAATCATATTTTTCACGCTCGCAAAATCTCCCCGCAAGACTGAAAAGCATGACACTGAAGTTTGCATCTTTAGAACGCAACAAAAATTCATTTTTTTTAATTTCTCAATTTGTATGCCCATTTAGGCTGTGAATATCACTCAAACGTTATCACGCATTTTTATTAGAGATTTATGGGGTCAATTTGCAAAAAAGGCTTTGGACAATGATGAAAGTAAAGAAATGAAAAGTGAAGAAAACAAATCATCGCGTTCCAAAGATGCTAACTTCAACGCCATTAAAAAAACACATGGCCATGTTATAATCTGGGGTTGAACCGTTGGATTTGCACCTTTTGTATGCAACGATTTTTTTATTTTTGAACCGAGGTTTGGACCGTTGGAATGTAAGGATTAAAAAAAATTGTTTCCTACCATACCTACAGCAGATATGAGCTACGAAAATTTAGCGATCTACAAGTTTGCAAATTATGATTTTAAATTATAATGAAAATAGGAGATTAAAAAGAATTTTCGTTACATTCCAACAATGCAAACATCAATCCCAATTATAATTGCCATCCTGCATATATTATTTTCATTAAATATTATGTGTGTGTGTGTGTGTAAAGGATGTCTCGGCCATTTATTGGATATTGTGTTCCACAGATAACCTCCATGAGTTTACCTTATATTAAAATAAAAATATTCGTACTTTTCAATTAAATAATACGTTTTATTAATAAATGAACATATCAGGGCATTTTGAGACCCGCCCCAGACACACACGCGTAAAATGAATGAAAGCGGGAGCCACGGTCGGTAAAACAATTACCGGTATTATAATTACCACGATAATATTTCTTAAGGCCTTAGGCCACAGTAACGGGTATAAAATCATGTGCGAATTTAACATTTTTTTTCGTATGAAAAAGTGATTCACTCATAAAATTAATTATACATCTATTTAGTATGAATATCAAGCTGTTAGAAAAAATATATATTTTTTTCGACGTACAAAATGGCGGACTACTCGAAACTTTTCGAAACAGCTTTTTTCCAATTGGCGTGACAAATAACTTCAACAATTTTCACTCGATTTACTTCAAATTTAAAAGTTATGTTCCTAATTGCATTTCGCAGAGAAGTACGTACGGAATTTCTGATTAATCGAAAACTTTCCATTTTATGAGCAGTTTACGAGCAGTTATAACGAAATTTTTCACTGAAAATTAATTTCTTAAGTTCACATACCTACAACTTTTAAATAAAACAATATTTTTTATATTCCGTACGTACTTCTCTAGGTATTCTAATGTAGATTGACGAGAATTTTTGTTTTTTGTTCTAGGTACAAAATTGTTGATGCTAAATGTCACGCCGCGGAGCGCCTAAAAAAAGATAACAAAAGAAAATATTAGCAGTCGGCCATTTTGTATAGCGAATTTTTTTTTTTTATAACAGCTTGATATTTATACTAAATAGATGTGTAATTAATTTTATGAGTTAATTACTTTTTCATACGAAAAAAATGGTTAATTTCGCACATGATCCCGTTACTGTGGTTTAAGGCCTTAAGAGGGAATGACACCTTATCGCGGTCGGTATGGTAGAACAATTATAGATTCCCAAAAATCTCTGAAACGGCTCTTCAGATCTCGTCGAAACTTTACCAAACGACGTCAAATAGATAGACAAAGAGCTGTCTGCCCTTCAAGTTTTCTTAATTTGAGAAAAAAAAAACTAAATTGGCTTATGATAAGCCGATCTACATTTTTTTTCTCAAATTCAGAAAATTTGAGGGGTTGACAGCTATTCGTCTATCTATTTGGCGTCGTTTGGCAAAGTTTCGACGGGATCTGAAGAGCCGTTTCAGAGATTTTTGGGAATCTATAATTGTTCTACCATACCGACCGCGATAAGGTGTCGTTCCCTCTTAATGTGCCCTAGCGGACTCACGATCCCATCCCTTTCATTTGCTCCCCAAGAGCGTTGCCAACAGCAACTCTTTCCCAGTGCACTATTGTATCGAATTCGTACGAGGGCACAGGGAAACTGTGGAAAACCTGCGCCGATACAGGCAGCTGTATTTTCACTGCTGATCAGTTGCGTTATCATCGGAAACACCGGAAAAGTGCCTCCCGTAAGCTAATCCATGGCTAAGCGGTCACCCATCCATGTATTGTCTCAACGTTGATAGTTATCCAAAGAATATTATAAAATCGTGCATTCGTGCAAATCTGCACATTCGTTAGAAATGTATATATATGCGTCTTTTTCACATTAGAACCGCCCTCGGATCCCAATAGGTATGAACCTGTCTGCGAGTCACTCCCGGGCAATTCGGTTGTGAGACGTGATTTTATATTATTTTTGGTGTCAAAAGTTGAAAAACCAGCTGAGTTTATATGTTATTCGCTTCTTTACCTATCGCAGTTATGTTCGAAGTCATTGTTCTCTCGCAATATACAGCTATATTGCGGTATTTGAGCATTGTGTTTGTTAACCGAACAAAAATAGAAACTTGTCAGTACCCGCTTTAGAAAAAAAGAGAGGGTCGGGGCACAGTGGCTCAATTTTTCGAGGTACACAGAGGTAAGTTATAATATGAATATTTTCGCGTTGTGATTTAGATAGGTACTGGTACTACCTCATTAGGTAGGTATTCATTGCTGATTAATATTCAATAAATGATTGCGATTGATCTCATAATATGCTGTCTTTTTTTAATTAATTTTTCAATAGTTTACTGTACACTACTCCCCATTGTACAGAGAGAAGCACTCTATTACCGACAAGTGTACAGTGGATCAGGGTAATTTTCTTCAAATTTTGCTTGATTTTGAAATTTTGTTTGACTTTGAATGTAGGCATGTTTCACTATATACACCCCCAAGTACACAGTGGAACAAAAGCCATTTTTTTTTATCGCTGTTATCTCAATATCTATTATTAGGCCGTTCAGTGTCTTTTAAGGGGTGAGATGGAGTCAGAATGTTCAAAAAACCGATTTTTTTATTGCATTTTCTTGAAGTATGATGTTTCTAAAATATTCCCTGAAAATTTATCAATCAAGTCAATCCGATGAATAGTTTCCGGGATATCCCACAATTAGTGAAGGGGCGTCGGGTCCCCATGGCAGGTAGGGGCTGACAAACGCGCAAACGATGATACCCGGGAAGGCAAAATGCTTCGAAGACAACAACAAACTGATATTTTAGAAGCTTCCACATCGCCAGAAGCCCTATTGTATGGGCCAGCAATTGATGATTCGATGTAAGTAATTTTTCAATTAGTATTTCTATACATAAATCAAGTGTAAAATTGGAAAACTCTTTCAGAAATTTTCAGAAATTTAATACTACAAAACTATGAACTTTAGCAAAATTTTATAAAGAATACTTTCGTTTTAAAATTGCCCAAAATATTTATAAAAAAATAATTCATCCCGAGAAACTTTAATTTTTTGAAAAATTGTTTTAACAATTGGCTATAAACAATTGAATGCTCGACTTTTCGGCAAAAAATTGTGATATTCGAATTCAGCGGATCAAAATACATAAAAACAGTTTAGCTTCATCCATCGAGCTCAACATTTTACGAACATATAATACTGTATCCGCATCGAAAAACTTTAAACGCGTTTTTCTCGAAACTACGTTTTTCAAGACGGTGACCACTATAATTTAAAAAACCACTCGATGGATTTTGATGAAATTTGGTGTGCTTATTGATAGCATTAAAAACTAGTCCTTAATCGAAGAATTTTCATTTTTGTTGGAAATTTCTATTTTTTTAACAATAAACGAGCGATTTTTTGGTCGAAAATTGAAAGCTATCTGTCGCAAGCCGCCATTTTGTTATTTAAAAAAAAAATGCTTCGATTAAAGACTACATTTATTATTAGACTAATTTTTTTTGTTTTTTTTTTCAGATAAAAAAAAATTTATTTCAGATGATCCAGTAAAATTTCTTGATGGTCACCGCAAAGCACTACATGCCGAAGGCGGTCCAACAAAGATGGCGATATTGTTATAAATAATCAATATTTTTCTTTGAAAATTTGTACAAGTCAAGTTGAAATATAACATAAAAAGTCTGTGTAACCACTTTTGTAAAACAAACTTAATTACTATGAAAAAAAAATGATTGAAAATGCTCGTTTTTGCACGCCTCTGTCTGCATCTCACTCCTTAAGTCTTTAAGGAGTTTAATTGTCTTTTTTTTCGCAAAATTTACCGCTTTTTGGGAATTTTTTTGTGAAGAAAGTATACAACGGAAAACTTGTGAAACTTGGCATATAGTTTTATTGAACTGTTTACTATATACAAAAAAATTTTTAAACAATTTCATAAAAAAATCCGCCTCCCACCCCCCTCGACGCGCGATGGTCCTTTTTTGATGGTGTGCACGATTTCTCAAAAACTATTCAACCGATTGCCTTCAAATTTGGACAGAATGCTCAGCTGACATCCTTTTATCGTTTGACGAAGCAAAAAAGCAATACGTTTAATAGTTTTTTATTTATAACAAAAAATCGATCAATTTTTTTCGAAAAATCGATACTTCAAGTTCAAAACGTCACCAAATCGTCAATTTTTTTTTCCCTTCATCGAACGATAGCTATATGTGTCTAAAGTAAAATGCTTTTTGGGTTTTTGTTGCAGGATGAACGTGAAGGCTGTAATCGTGCACACCATCAAAAAAGGACCATCGCGCGTCGAGGGGAGTGGGAGGCGGATTTTTTGATGAAATTGTTTAAACATTTTTTTGTATGTAGTAAACAGATCAATAAAACTATATGCCAAGTTTCACAAGTTTTCCGTTGTATACTTTCTTCACAAAAAAATTCCCAAAAAGCGGTAAATTTTGCGAAAAAAAGACAATCCCCCCTTAACAAAATGAAGCCATTGAAGACACCTCACGTTTAGTGAAGGTTTCATTGGTATTGTGTGAACGGTTAGGCAGCTACAGGGCTCTGAAAAAAAAAATGAGTGACTGATCCCACTCTGACCATACCTACATTCGGTAGAAATGCCGCTCAGCGTATGCCGAAGTGAATCATCACTCTCGGTGGATGCACAAGGCACTCACGCCCATGCGATAGATGATCCGATGAGGACATTGGCCCCGAGCAGAAACGAGAAAGTTTAAGAGTGCAGTGCAGCAAAAATGCACGGCTACTACGATGAAGATCTATGACCCAGATCACGACCTGCAATTATTGCTCGTTTGACATTCGTCAAACTTCGAGACAAAGCACTTTACAGACCTCTCGTTCTTTTTATTCCCCTTTCGCGCTCAGACGCACACACACGCGGCGTGGTTACTGCCGAGCAATTCGAACCCGCGAACACTTTGAAGCTTATAATGCGCTTTGCCACAGCACCAGCGAGTATGCGATATACGAAATTTCCTTTTACCACAATATCAAATGTACACGAGTATGCGTTGAGGGGGGAGATAATGTTTCGGCGAGGAAAAGAATTACCGATTTTCATTATTTTTGTTTTTAAAGAAAATATTTTTTTTTCACTATTTTCTAGACTTAGCGTATGTTTTATTACTACTTTTGGCTGTTACATGGTACTTTTGAAATTTACGGTGTTCAAGTTTGCATCGTTGGCATGCAACGATTTTTTTTCTTTCGATTTCTTATTTCATCATTATCCAAAACGATATTTTGGAAATTTTTTGTAGATCGCTAAATGAGATTGCTAAAGAAATGCTTGCGTGATTTTCGCAAGTCGAATCTGTCGGAGAAAATTTGGGAAATGGAGCAAAAATCAATCTCGTTGCGATCCAACGATGTGAACTTCAACGTTATTATTATTTATTGATATTTAAAAATGGCGGAGGTATGGCACGGGTTTTTAAGCGTGCGGCGGATATTGTCAAACGGCGTGACAAGTAGCGTCGGCGGGATTAATCTGAAAAAAAAAACCAACGAAGATTTTTCTTTAATCGACATTCATACGCAAAATATAAACCAAGAAAAAGTGAGAAATGTTGAAAATCGATGAAATGGGATGCTTTGAAACAAAAAGATCGTATTTTCCAAAAAAGGCTTCATTTTGCTATAAAAAAAATACTTTTTTTTTATTTTCATAAACATTTAGGGTCATGTTTTAGACAATAAGGTTAGGAAGATTTATATCACATTTAATCGGAATCGGTCGATTAGTTTTGACGCTACAGGTCATTCCGATTTTGAACATGCAGATTTCAGAAGCTCGTGCCATGCCGTAAAACTGGGTCAAATTGACATTAAGGGAAACTTTGACAGTTTTTGGGGCTACTTTAACAGAGCGCTAAAATACGGTTTTAACAATGTTTTTAAAAACTTTCTAATGTTTCTCGAATTTGTTCTTCGAGTTTATTATAATGTTGCTGAAGTTGATTTTGATCTCAATGATAATTATAAGACTTATTAAGTACCTATAATAGTACCCTAGGTACTTGATATTTTTGTATGTAAAATGTTTCATTAAGGGGTTACGCCACTCTAGAGGCCGAAAAAATAGGCTTTTTGAAGATTTTTTTTTTTTTTCAGAAAAACTACAAATAAATCGAGATGCCAAAAAAGGTGTTTATCATACATATCAGTGACTGTATACAATAATTTTTTTGAAGCGATTAATTTCAAAATGGCGGCTGTGCAGCATTTATCCGAAAACTGAATTTTTTAAGTTGGCCGGAAACATAACTCAGACAATTTTCAACCGATTCACTTGAAATGTTGAATATATCTTGAAAAATACATTGTTTATGGAAGTACGTAGGATTTTTGTTGTTGCATAGTTTATTTGTTATTAACAATTATCTGACGATTTTTTAGGCAAATTTTTCACTTTTCAAAAATTTCAACCACTTGCACTTCAATTTCTTTTCAAAGAAAACCCACATTCGAGGTTACTTTGAAACTTAAAAAAAAATTGTGGGGGGGGGGGAAGCTTGACTTTCTTATACATTTGATAGGATTGGATAAGATTAGGATGTTAAAAAAATCCACCTACAAAAAAACTTCCAAAACCTGTTCAAAGTAACCCCATTTTACAGTACCTCCGCCATTTTTAACGATTAATAAAAAAAAATACCTCGAACAGGCAAAAGTAGTAATCAAACCCTAAGTCTCAAAAATGGTGAAGAAATCTGTCCTTTAAAAAAAAAATCATGAAAATAAAAAAAAAAATTCCTTGCCTAAAGGTCTCTCCCCCCTTAATTTGGATCCCGTCGTCATCGGAATATTTTGTTCGCTTTGACGGATAAATCTTTCTCGAACTTCGATTCCCGTATGGAATACGGAAGACGATGACTCCGCGTAATCGGAAAAGCGCATTTTTTATCTTCTTTTATTCTCACTGCCGCATGCCGCGATGCTGTGCGTGATTCACGCTTATCTGCGGAGAAAATGTATTCGTGACGTCGATACCGTAACGCTGACGCTCGTTGCCTTGAATTTAATTCTTCGTGACACGCAAGCGTGCGCTTTTTCGTCGTCTTTGTGTCTGTACAGCTGACCCCCGAGTGTATCGAATAATGAACTCCCCCACGCGCGTTTGCGGAAAGGAATATATCTCGTTGACAAAAGGCCCGAACTTTTCGCCGCTCAATGTTGAAGGACAGTGATTTTTCTTTTGGCCGTGTCACGTATTCCAATTGAGGGGTTTGGCTATTGTGACAATCCGGAAACGAGGGTTGGTAAAGAAAATTAATTGCGAAGGAATAAATACAATCAGCGAAGAATCGTTTGCACATTTATTTGCATGTACATCAACAAAGTGGTGTGCCAAGTTTCGTGAAAAAATATTCATAATTAAAGAAGTTATGAAGGACCTTTAAACGTGGCGGGCTCATCGGTGTACTTGATTTTGGCCATCCGGTTGATCTCAAACAAAAAACCAGTTTTTTTTTTCTCAAAACAGATGATGTTGGCTAAGACTTGACCGAGCTTTTTTTTGGTATCGTGTTTTAATCATCAAAAAGAAAAATGTCGAATTTTGTTGTTGTTGATTTTTCGAGGACAAATGACATTATTATTGTTAATAACTTATGAAAAGAAAATGGTAAGGAGAAAAACGTTGGTCAAGACTAAACTACCATTACACTGAATAAGCGTACCAAATTTCAAGTCAATCTGTTCATTAGATGTTGAGAAATAGTGTACACCGTTTTCCAAAACATAGTTTCGAGAAAAAACGTGTTTAAGGGGCTAGATCTACCTAGAGACCCAAACCAACCAAAACAAACTCCGATCCCCCCCTCGAAAACGGTTGGTGGAAAAGAAGCGCATGTTTTTTAAAAAAAGATCCAAAGCCTTTAAAAAAGATCCAAAGAGTACAGAAAAACAACAAAAATATGCTCGCCGGCAAATGATGACATTTTGAGGCTGCGTTGAAATTTCGAACTTTGAATTCTCGGACGGTTCGAAAATCCTAATTTTAATGTTCCGAAATTACAAGTTTCGTAAAGATCATGCCAGTTGACTGTAAATGACTGTAAGAACGTATAACATTGTCTAAACAAATTTCAAAATTGACGTACAATCACTTCTCAATAAAAAAAATTCTTGAAATCATTGAAAATTTTGAAACTTTTAAAACTTCCATAGCTGAATTATTTTGACGTTGTTCAAATTTTCGGAGTTTTGGTCTTTCGGGTAAAATTGTTTCGGAGTTTTGAGCATTATGATCATTCAAAGTTCGAAATTTCAACCAGGCCCCGACATTTGTTCGCGATGTTTGGCGGTGGACACTCTTCAGCTTAAACGGTCCATCCGAAATCTAAAAACCAAACGGGTTATTCAAGTTAACAATAAATAGGAGTCGTCGACGATCGTCGTTTTTCAAAATAATTTTTTTGAACGTCGTGGCGACGAATTGAATCTCGAGCATACAAAATCTATGAAAAAGTCGCCATTTTTACGTAGCTATTAAAAAGTGAGGATCGATTGAAAAAAAGTGAGATCGTCAACGACCTTTAAATGGTTCTCGTCGTATCTTCTGTGAACTTTGAAACAATCCATCAAGCGGTGCTCGAGATATCATGTCCACCGACTTTGAAAGCAGTGCTTCGAGAAAAATGTGTTCAAAGTTTGAAGTATGGTGCTACTACCACTCGCCCGGCCGACTGGTAAAAGCTGTAGAGCTCTTTTATTTTTATGAACATGTAAATGAAATTTTCAGGAAAATTAGCTAAAATGAAATGAAATTTTTAGAAAAATTAGTTAAAATGAAATTAAATTTCCAGGAAAATTAGCTAACATTTTCAGGGAAATTAGCTGAAAGGCTATCGAATAAAATTTTTTGTAAAAAAAACGGCTTCAATTCGAATTGCCTCAAGCGACGAACGAGCGTTCGTCACTTCCACAGTAACCTAACCCCTTAATTATACCCCAATTACGTGGTGAATAATTCTGAAAATTTCCGAAAAGCTTCTTGTATACATCGATTACTCACACAAAAAAATCTAAAACATTCCATACCCTTTTTCACTTAGCTTTTTGTCATCGTATCCATTCTACAAGACTCCTTTACAGCCTCGATACCTGCTCGACAGATAAAACGTGAAAAGACGTGGAAGTCCATTCCAGTGTCCTGAATCACCTAGCAACACGTAGCATTCGAAACAAGATAATTAGACGAACGATTTATCGTTGTCCCTCATCTTTAGAATTCGATGGAACGAGGCAGATACACGTACGTGCGATATCGGCCCAAGTACATATAGATTTGTTCTACGTCTGAACACCTTCATGAATGGCTGCGTGGCAAGGACTCGGATCGACCCGAAAACTCCCCAGGGTCATGTGAGGCCTTGGTCTCTGCTGTAATAAGCCTATCCCTGCTACCGTCTACCCTCTCGCCCCCGAGCTATTCTAAGCTATATCCAATTTTCCAAAGGTCTTTGGGTCTCGTATTTCACAAACTTTCTTTGACACTGTCGAACTCCTGCGTCCATACAAATATATATAAGTATCGATTGCTGATGAGAAAAAGCTTCGTACATAGACGTTAATTTACGCGTTGCCTGGTGGGATTTGTCATCCTTTGCGGTTTGAAGGTTGATTTGGATATATAGTTACACCAAGAAGTTGTCAGATATCGGCGAGGAAATTACGACAGGGTTGCAATTAACTCGAATATACTTCGGGTTATGTGTATATTCTCTATATATTTACTATATAGTATATATCTAAATATATCGTCACGTCAAAGAGTACTTTGATGTTTATTCGCGAAATCTTCCTCAGCATGTTCATGCTGTACTCCTTTGAATATGTATCTCTCCATGTTGTTGAAGTATAACGTTGAAGTTTGCATCGTTGCAACGCAACGGTTTTAGCATTTCCAAGGCTTTTAAAAATGGATGGATGGATGGATGGATGGATGGATGGATGGATGGATGGATGGATGGATGGATGGATGGATGGATGGATGGATGGATGGATGGATGGATGGATGGATGGATGGATGGATGGATGGATGGATGGATGGATGGATGGATGGATGGATGGATGGATGGATGGATGGATGGATGGATGGATGGATGGATGGATGGATGGATGGATGGATGGATGGATGGATGGATGGATGGATGGATGGATGGATGGATGGATGGATGGATGGATAGATAGATGGATGATTAGATGGATGGGTAGATGGATGGATGGATGGATAAATCGATGGATGGATGGATAGATGGATGGATGGATGGATGAATAAATCGATTGATAAATGGATGGATGGATGGATGGATGGATGGATGTATATTTACATGTACCTATTTTTTATTACCTGAAATGTTTTATTACATTTTCAGTGCCATGAGATAGTTTCACTTTGTACATCTGTAGATTCTTTTTCTTCATTTTTTTCTTTATTTGTTTTTATTATTGTTCAAAACGTTTTTTTGCGAATTAAGGTCGTAAATCTCTAATAAGAATACGTGAAAACTTTTGGGTTATTTTCACAGCCTAAATCGGCCAAAAAATTTAGCAATTGAAAAGAATTCATTTTCGTTGCATCCCAACGATGCAACGAATTTTTTCCTCATTTTTTCTGCATTTTTGTTATCATCTAAAATCATTCTCGATATATTTAGGTTGTAGGTCTCTAATGAGGATCTTTGAGAAACGTTTGACGTAGCTTTGTTTGTGGAAGAAAATTGAAAAAAAAATTATTTTCGTTCCGTTTAAACGATGCAAACTTTAATATCATGTGCCTCGTGGAAGATTGAAAAATTGGATGGTACGAAAACGATATTGAAGTGTGCATCATGGAATGCAACCATTTTTTTGCACTCCTTTTTTCTCCATTTTCATTGTTATCTAAAATAATTTTGGATAGATTTAGGTTGTAGGTCTCTAATGAGGATCTTTGAAAGAGTTTGCTGTAGCTTTGTTTTGCCAAAGAAAATTGGCAACTAGAAAAAACATTACTTGCGTTGCGTTCCAACGATCCAAACGTCAATATCATCTCTCTCCAACAATTACGTGCTCGACGTGGACTATTGAGAATTTAAAAACTAAAGGGTATTTTGCCAAATTATGCTTCATTCCTTTAAAAAAATAGACTTTACCAATTTCTTCAATTATCTGATTATACAATTATTATTCATTATTATCTTTTTCATAACATTTTTCATTCTCAATTAATTGGATTTGTGGATAACATTGAAGTTTGCATCTTTGGAACGCAACAAAAATGAATTCTTTTTAATTACTCAAATTTATTTCGACCGAGGTAGGCTGTGTCAGTCGTTCAAACGTTTCTGCGTTTTTATTATTAGAAATTTACGACCAGAATTTGAAAAAAAAGGTCGTTGGATAATGATAAAAATCAAAAGATAAAAAATGAAGAAAAAACAAATATCGTTGCGTTCCAATGATGCAAACGTCAACGTCATGTTAATTCTCAAGTACTTTTTATTAACGATTAATTGTTTTTATGAAATGTGTTTTTTTATATATAAATATTCAAAGAAAATTCATATTTGAGATTTCGATAAGCTCCGTTACGACACTTTTCGGAACGAAAAATGAAAAACTGAGCATATTTAGGCCAACGTATTGTTGAAAATCGTAAATTGCGCTGGAATTTTAATGTCGGCCATCGCGATCAATACGTTCACGAGATATGCCAACTGCGAGCTAATTCACGATTTTTCCATGAAGACCTGCGCCAAATACAGTTGATTGTAATCCCCCCCACCGGAAACGATGTAGCGAAACTTGTGGAAACTTCGAAGTCAAACTTGTATTGGACACATATCTGAGTCCGAGCAGATCAGTATCTAAAATTCATCGACGTAACACTCGCGCCTTCCTTAGTTTATTATTTCCGCGAGCCTTGATTTATAATTTCCGGTGAACGGAGAAAGTTAACCTGCAAGTGTTACATCGCGAATTCTAAAGTTGTTGCCTCGTTTCAGACTGTGATCGAGGAGCCGGGTCACCGAAAGAATGAGTGACATGAAGAATCTCGCTTTCGTAAGCGGAGGCGGCTCGAGGTACAACGGTGACGAGCAAGTGCAGTTCGTCGCTGACGGAAGTCATCAAGTCACGATAAGATCTCCGCCACCTGCCGTGCCCACCTTGAATCTCGAAAATCTCAACAATGCAGTCTTGGGGTGAGAAAATGAAAACAAAACAATACGAAAACTAAACTGACGGAGAACATTTATGGTGTTGGAATGTTTGCATCGTTGGAATGCAAAAATTCTTATCTATTTTACATTTTTTAATTCTTAGTACTATGTAAACTCTTCTTGCGCATTTTTAGGTTATGCATCCCTGATAAGGGTCTAAAAAAATATTTTAGTCATATTTGTAGCCAAAAGGTGGCAGAAAAAATTGGGCAATAGAAAAAACAAATATTTCGTTGCATTCCAATAATGCCAACTTCAAAGCCATGAAGATTTTGGTGACGCACATTGGTGTCCGCCTTCGATTGACGATTTAAAAAAAATGGCCGCAAGGGTCGAAACATTTTTTTTTACTTTTACTCCATTTTTGGGGCCCATTCGATGGGAAATTTTCCGCCGATTGCAAATATCACGACGTTTTTGTCTAAAGGTTGAAATTACACTGCCTGAACGCGAGAAAATTTTCATAAAAAATTGTCAAAAGTGCGTCAAAAGACGGACACACTTTTGACGATTTTTGGTGAAAATTTTGGGTTTTGGGGGAAATGAACGATTACGTTTAGGGGATAAAAATACATCGATATTAAATTATAGAAAAAAAAAAAATTTTATTAAAAAAATCCAATCTCGGCAAATAAAAGTGGCTTTACTAAATCATCGATAATTTATTTTCAGTTTGGATTTGAAATTTCGCTATGTGCGCATTCTCGTCGTAATCGCTTTCTTTCGAAGCGCCGTTTGATTCGTGGAGTTCCGATGATTTTTCAATTTTTGGCAGAATTTCAAAGTCAGATTATCGATTTCTGCCAATTTTTCCATACTCCCACACCCTTTGCCTCTTTTTCGGCCATTTTTCAAGTGAACTTTCCGGGATAACTAATTGCATTCTCTGAATCTATCAAAATCCTTTTAGAAACTCCCCCGTTGAGTTTACGTCACTCAAATAGGACCCACGCTACAAAATGGTCGAAATTTGTTATTTTCGACTTTCAAACGATTTCAGGGATCTTTCCGACGAAAAGATTCCCGCCGATTACGAAAGTCACTAAATTTTCGTCAAAAGCTCAAAATTTCGCCGGCTCAACGCGGAAAACTTCTTTTTCTACACTTTTGACGTTTTATTTCACAGAAAATTGAGTGTTCCGAGGAAAAAGAATGGTGAATTCGCATTCAGGGGGCGAACCATAGCGAACAGAATGCGCAAAAAGCGGAATTTCAAATCGAAACGAAACATAAATGAGCGGTGATTGAGTGAAGAAACTTTTTTTTTGCCAATTCAAGGGTTATACACTACCGGCCAGAAGTTTCCGGATACTTCAGATAATTGCAAAACTTTCCGTCACTGTGGATAATTGCAAAATTATATTTCAATAATACAATTAATTATACAGAGCTATATAATATCTTCGTAAAATAACAAACGAAATGAGCTCTATTATTCTAACATTATTTGGCAATTATCGAAAGTTTTGCAATTATCTGAAGTGTCCGGAAACTTTTGGCCGGTAGTGTACATTCCCGTGCAGAAATTTTGGCAGGGATACAGCTGGATGATGACTTGTATCCCGGGCTCCCAGTCGGGATCTAGTCCGATATCGGATCAGATTCGAAGACTAAATGTAAGATCCGTAAACTGGATTCCATTAGGGATCCAGAACCGGATCCTTTAATGACTCTAAATAGATTCCCCATGGAATCATTGAGGAATCGGGGAAGGATCACGGGTGAATACAGGCTGAAATAAAATGTCAAAAATGGAATTATGACATGTTAAATTTATTATAAAAATAAATAACATTCATAAAGTTTTGGGGCATTAAACTATCAATAAAAAAAAAAATTGTCCAAAGATTCAAATGGCAGATCGCGCTCATCGCGAGATTTTCATGTGAATTAAAAAAAATTCACATCAAAATCTGTGAATGCAAATGTATTGACAAGAAATTATAAATACAAAAAAATTCACAAAATTAGTTGTGAATTTTTTCGTATTTAAGACAAATTAAAATCAAATTCAAAATGATTAGATTAAAATTTGCATCAAAAGTGAGTTCGTACGTATTTTGAGAGAAAACATTGCCTCGAGGTAAAGAAATTTTTGCACATAACTTTTTGTGCGAACATTTCTTTGCCTCAACACAATGTTTTCTCTCAAAATACGTTTACACTTGTGGTGTAAATTTTAATATAACTGTCGTGAATTCGATTTTTATTTTCTTCAACTTGAAGAAATTCACAACTCATTTTGTGATTTTTTCATATTGATAATGTAATATTTGAAACTCACAACTTTTTTTGCAAAAATTTCTTTGCCTCGACGAAATGTTTTCTCTCGAAATACGTAAGATCTCACGGGTGGTGTAAATTTTAATCTAATCATTGTAAATTTGATTTTAATTTGTCTTTAATACATGTTTATACCCACCGACATGTCGGTGGGTATAAACAGAGACTTATTCCCCAAAACCGGTATCCCGGTTAGAATCCAACTTGCATTAGTACCGGAATATGTACGACGACGATGGCATAATTTTGAAAATTTTGGCATCACGTGTATTTTCGGTATTACTATGTAATTCCTATCTATAGATAGGAATTTTATAGATAGGAATCTATAGACAGAAATTCCTATCTATAGATAGGAATTCCATAGTAATACAGAAAATACACGTGAAGCCAACATTTTCAAAATGATGCCATCGTCGTCGTACATATGCCGATACTGATGCAAGTTGGATTCTAACCGGGATACCGGTTTTGGGGCATCCATGACAAATCCTGATCGGGATTTGATTGGACATAGGGTATCCCGGTCAAAATTTCTGCACGGGTTTAGACGGAAAAAAATGAAGCAATCTTGAGGAATTTTTTAGACTAAGAAACAATTATTTTACATTTATCAAACTGTAGGTATATCTTAATAGAATATTCAAGTATACACAATAGTTTTTTTTTTTTTTCAATTTATTTATCATAGAAGTGGCGGAGCTGTCCCAGCGTGTTACAGCAAGAACATGTATAGTTTCTATTTGGAAGTAATTAAAATGAAGATAATACAAATTCGAGGGAATGGCACGCATTTACAAAAACAAGTCAACATTTCACGCAAAATTTGGATTAAAAAAGTAGTTTTTTTCTTCTAATTTTTCAAAAAACAATTCTCGTCAAGTAGAAGGTAGCAATATTATCAATATTTCTACCAAGTTTCAACTCAATCGGCTTAATAGTTTGTGAGCAATCCTGCACGTTAATATCGAAAATGCAGTCTGTAACGTGTGAAGTTTTTCGAATTTCGCTTTGAAACTTCGGGAAAATATTCTACACAAATAGACCTATCGATCAAAGAAGAAAAAAAAAATAAATCGATTTTTTTATCGTTGTAAATTTATATCCCGCCTTAAGGAGTCTCGGGACAATCGACGATATGTTACCATTTGATTCAAATTTATACAGTGAATTCTTTGTCATATACTGAATGCACCCTCTAAATTTTAAACTGATCGTTTCTATAAAATTTACATTTGAAGAAACACTTTTAAACATTGGGAGATGTCCGTGCGGAAAATTGATAGGGCATCCCTCATAAAAATAAGGGCGTTTAAGGGCTTATTTGAGGCTTTCCCTATCAGGGAAGCCTCAAATAAACCCTTGAAGGCCCTTATACGGCAATCCCGACAAGGGTTGGCATAATAATGGCCTTTGCGGGTCCTATTGTGGCAATCCCTGTCGGGATTGCCACAAGAGAGCCAAGTTTGGGCATTATAGGAAACCGACCAGTATACATAGCTTGGACTAAATCGTTTGTGGTATTTTAATTACTACGCTCAATTATTCGATAAAACGTAAAAATAGGATGAAAACGCGAGGGAATTCAAAATTTGTATATATTACATTTACAAATCCTTACAAAAATTACATATCATTCTTATTGCCTTATTCACTCATGGAGTGATGCCAGCGCGTATGTTTGAACAATCCCATTCGGTTTTTTAAAAACATTTTTATAGTGACTATTTTCGCCGAATACTTTCCACGTGAAAAATTATTTCGCGTTGTGATAGTCAATATCACAATGATATTAACTGATTGATATTATTTATGTGATACAGCAAATAATTATAGGAGTTAATTTGGTCTCTTAGCCATATCTGCGACGAAGGTGTTACAAGCACTCGGTAGCATAGGGGCAGCGTGCGTAGCTATGAGTAGGTAGGTACTAGGTTCAATACCGATATAGGTGAAATTATTTTGTTCGGAAAAAATCATTCGGAAAGGCCAGGGCATGACGAATTACGATACAAAATCGTCGTCGTTAAACTCTCAATTAACGGCGGGGTAAAGTTAATTCGGCGAAAAAAAGGCATGTTTTTAAGATTTTTTTTTGGCGTAACGAATAGTGTTCGTTTATGGAAAAATTTACATATAATAAAGTAACATTTGAACAACATTCTCCTAAATTTGCATTGTAAAATATTCAAAATTGAGCGAGTGAAAATTAAACCCCGGAAGCGCCTGGAAAAAAAGTTGGTTTGCGGTGTGCACCATAACTCGCAACAGAATCATTTGAAACAAAAAAATCAAAATGCATTTGTTAAAGGAGATGTTTCTCGAGGTAATGACGGGAGGATTTTTTTTTCTTCGATTTTTCGATTTTTCGTAGCACTTGGGAGCCAAAAACCCGATTTTCGCTAAAAAAAATCGGCTAATTTGTTGTTCAAAAATTAGTAATTATTAAAAAAAAAAAAAAAAAAAGCTCTCGACAATACCTGGTGAATTATGTGAAGAAGTACTGTGCAAAATTTCAAAGCGATTGGTCCAGTAGATTTTGAGTTATCGTGCACACGGACTTCAAATATGACAAGTCTCAGAAAAACGGTTTGAAAAACGCAGAAGAGAAGAGAACGGCATGGAGCAATAGACGCTCAAATACTCATAGCTTCGTCAATTTTACTCCGATCGACTTGAAATTTTAACACAATATTCTTGATATATTATGCATTCATTTAAAAAAAATTTTTAAAATGAAAAAAAAAATTTAAATACTTTACCCCGCCCTTAAGTGCTTAATTTCATTTTGGATTTATGAAATATTTTATGCACATAGTACATTTAGATTTACAGTGTACATTGTAAGCAAATAAAGATTTATTTGAATCGAATCTTTATTTATTCGATTTGAATATATTTGATATTTAAAGAGAATAGCTGAAACGAATAAAAAAATATCTTTGAAACAAATAAGATCGTAGAAGGCCGTGAGACGAGGAAAAAACCCATCTCATTTAAATAGATCCTATTTAAATAAATTAAAAAAATTTGGCAGCGTATCGTGACCTTATATAAACGGACGCATATACGCAGAAACACATACATTTACACACACGTGAGTATATCCATTGACAGGGATAACTTATGGGCACACCATGGTTTACATGGGGCGTCGATCAGGCATCCTCGAAGGCCCTCATTATTCTGCCTTCAATGGCCCTCAGTAGCAAAGTGTGACCGGCCACTAAGGGCCCATGTGAGGCTACCCGATTAGGGCCCTATTAAAGTTAGGGAAATTCTATATGGGCCCGACCAAAGCCCTAGTTCAATTTCCGCACGGGTGCCTAATTGTCATAATGTAAAGAGAGACGAAATTGTCGTAATGTATCGTAAAATCGGGTTACTTTGTACACGGTTTTTGTTTTTTGTAGGTAACTTTTTTTAACATCCTAAACTTCAACTTTTTTGCTCCAATAGAACAATGTGTCCTTTGGCTATCAAATGTATATGAATGCCAAGCCCCAACAACCCCCGACACCTTTACATTTTTTTAAGTGTCAAAGTAACCTCGAGTGGGGGATTTCTTTGACAAGGCATCGAAATTTATGTCAAATATTAAACGTTACTTTGACACAATTTTGATTTTAAAAAAAGTTAATATTTCATGCATTATGCATGGAATTCAATTAAAAACAACGATTTTTTACAATCAAGTTGTCATCTCTATTGTGGAAACATGTTACGTAAAAATATCAAGTACCTAGGGTACCATTATAGGCACTCAGTCAGTCTTATATCTATCATTGAGATCAAAATCAACTTGAACAACAAATTTGAGCAACAATAGAAAAAAAGTTAAAAAGCGCACACATTTAAACCGTATTTTGGCGCTCTGTTAAAGTAGTCCCAAACATTGTCAAAGTTACCCTTAATGTTAATTTAACCTCGTTTTATGGTATCGAGTGTTTTGCCAGATTTTCATAACATTTTAAAGATTTTCTCACATTGTTTCGTGCGTGGAATTGCCATTCAGCGATGAGCCTAGGCTCATCAGCGATGACCCTAAGCTCGTCAGCGATGACCCTATATTAAAAAATCTTCAATTGTAAATTTTATAGAAACGGTGTAGACGAACGACAAAAAAATTTGGAGGATGCATTCTTCGTATAACAAAGAATTTGCTGCACAAATTTGAATGAAATAGTAGCCCATCGTCAATTGTCTCGAAACTCCATAAATTGACAAAAAAAAAGTGTCTTCCCTCAATCGTCGTTCAAGTGATTGCTATTTGAAACGAAATATACGTATATTTCGTTTCGATTTGAAACTCCGCTCTGTGCGCATTCTGTTCGCAATCGTTTGCCCTAAAAACGGTCGCTGATTCCCCGATGCTTTGCCACATACACGAGTTTAAACAAAATCGAAGACGGACACCGCAGCTCCTAGTTACTCTTCGTTCGTAGGCCGATTCAATTTTTTTTTCCTCCGGCGTCACTCAAATTCCTATTTGCAGTGTCAATTTTCCTCGGAGTAGGTACATAATCGCGTTCGCTCTCGTGTCGAATCGGAGGAGGGAAAAAAATAGCCCCGCGAAGAAACCGGAAATAGAGAGGAAAGAAAAAAGTCACGATCGATACGGGAATGCATTGAAGAATTTTTTTGGCCTTTTTCGCGCGATGTTTCGATCTCCTCCCTTTTTAGCGAATATATTGCAGATATATGTAGAGAAGGGGGAGGGAGGGAGGGAGGGGGAGAGAGAGAGAGAGAGAGAGAGAGAGAGAAAGAAAGACGGGTCTCTCGTAACCTGGTAGTCTCTTATCGACCGGCAAGGTTGTCGTTTGACCCGAATTTCAGTCGGAGCCTGCTCCTATCCTCTCGCTGCAGCAGCACCACCACCATCGATGCACCCCTTTCTGTACTTCGCACCGTCTCCTTTTCTACCCTTTTTTTTTTCTTTTATTTTCATCACAGTTCCAACGTGCATTTGCGCACGGACTTTTATTTCGCTCGGCAAACGTTACGAGCTTTTTGTCCTTTTTCTTATATCTGTCTGCATTTCGTCAGCGGAAAATTCCTGCTGCCTTATCCGTGTCTATTCTCTTTTCCAGCGCAATACGATCCTGCTAATATTATGAAATTGTAGATCGGTCTGTAAAGTCGTTTTTTGGGCCGAAATTAGGCGGCTAGGATTAGATTACAATGCCCCGATGACGGGGGACCTCTGGGTAATGTTAAACGAAAAACCATTCGGCGAGAGGCTACTAGGAAAATTAAGGACTTCGGTTTGTCCATACCGGGGAGATTACGATATCTTTGGCGCCTAAATTTGACCATTGGATTATGAAATATGGCCGAAAAAAATACGAAAAACAAGAATAACTTTTTGCGTTTTGAGCCTTAGTTTTGGATTTACAGCGCTTCGAAGAGAAAAAGTGTATTTTTTTCGATTTTCTATGTAAATCGAATTTTCCACGTGTTTTACATTGTTACGTCGTACTTTGTTTGGGTTTGTTCTTGTTTATTTTCTCGACATAGCGCATTCCGAGGAAAGCTGCATTAACGCAAACCAGCTAAATCGCTTCATAACGAATAATTCGTAAAATGTCCTGTATGTTCTAAAGGAAGCCAAAATCGCGATTTTTTTATTCTCAAAAAAGTGTTTCTTTTGCGCCAAATGTGCATAATCCACGATCAAATTAAGGCGCCAGAGATATCGTAATCGTGCCCAAGCATATGCCGGAAAAATGAAATTAAGAGCACCTAAGACTAATCAACGTTGAACGGTATCGTACACATATCGAAACTGCTCCAGACCCACCCAACGATTCCACACACACATCGAAGGTGCTCCAGACCCACCCAACGATTCCACCCACACATCGAAGGTGCTCCAGACCCACCCAACGATTCCACACACACATCGAAGGTGCTCCAGACCCACCCAACGATTCCACACACACATCGAAGGTGCTCCAGGCCCACCCAACGATTCCACACACACAAAAGTCGCATTTTCTATCGAATATGGACGCTGCATGGTCAAAATTGGGAACCACAAACATAATAATGCTTCGACTTTCAACCCCCTGTTTCACCCCCTTAAACGCCGAATTTCAATTTTTGTCACTCTTGAAAAAAGTCTTATTTTGGGCCAAATATCAATAAACCAGGGTCAAATAAAGGCGCCAAAGGTATCGTAATCGTGCCTCCATACCTGAACTCGTTAAGGGAAGGGTAGGGGTTTCAGCGTGATAAAAAAAAACACTTTTTTGCGAATTTTTTTCATCTATATGGATAGAGTAAATTTATTGAAACCCTTTGTACATTGTTGAGTGTCATTTCAAGAACATTCCGTGGAATGTGTACGCGAAAATATCCACAAACAAGCCGCTGACCAAGCTTTTCCATGAACGTCTTTAGATAAACACGATTTGCGGTGTTCACTGTATCTCAGCTGGAAATTATCTGAAATCAAGTACCATTAAAATTTAGCCAAAGTATCATCAAATCCTCCCCCCAACGGTCTTTGATAATTTTTTTTCGTTTCTAAATTTTTGGTGACCATGTAAAGTGAAAAGTGCTATTTTTCACGAAAAATTCCGCTATTTTGGGAGTGGAAAACCACCTCAATGTAAAAAAAATCTCAAACGAACCGTTGGGGGGAGGTATTTTATATGTAGCAAGTGTGTACCAAGTTTGAAATAAATCGGTCATGTAGTTTTCAAATGGCAGTGAACACGGACTTTGAAAAAGTGATTTCGAGAAAAACGCGGCACCGGCTTGTTTGTGGATATTTTCGCCTATAAATTTCACGGAATGTTCTTGAAATGACACTTAACAATGTACAAAAGGTTTCAATAAATTTACTCTATCCATATAAATGAAAAAAAATCGCAAAAAGGTGTTTTTTTTTTCAACGCTGAAGCCCCTACCCTCTCCTTAAGGCCTTATATACGCGATTTCGCCGATTTTCGAAGGTACTTTTCGAGTATATGTAAAAAAAATCAGAAATATTAACAAATGACGGGAATATAACATAATCTCTCGGTTATCTCAGGCTCTCACAGGCTCTCGGCATCGATGTGGGTGCCTGAAAAAAATGAACATATTTATAATTGCATAATGAATGTATCTTCAGTGTGAAGCAACAATATTATTTTTTTTAAATGATTATAATAAAAATTCGAAACTTCATTTTTTTACTCAATTTTCTGTCGGTATTTTATTTTTTATATTTTTTTGCGTCATTGACATTTTTTCTTCCGTGGTTCACACGATTTGTGATGATACTAATAATATGTTGTAAACATTTCAAAGCGATCTGAATCTTCGTTCAAGAGTTAGAACTTTCACAAGGTTCAAAAAAGTGAATCGTGGAAAAACGTCTCTGAAGTTAGCGGTCGGGCGCGCCGCGCGGTATTTATTATCTAGCTCTTAATGCTGTGACTTCAACAATATTTGGAATTTTTTCAATGTTTTAAAATTTTAAATATTCCTAACCGTTCAGGCTAATAGAATCAAAAATAATTTGAAAAATCGAAAATTTTGAAATTTTTCGCGTACATAAAGCCTTAACCAACGACGACAGACGTGAATTCCACACCAATCACGCGAAAAGAAATATTCTACGCCCTGTCCCCCCGAAAGGCTAGAAAAACTCTCGAATCCCACCGCTTCACCAACCATTATACACTTTATCATAACACCTCATCTTAGGCTAGAATCACCTCTTAGAACATAACTGTAAAATAAAAAATGTGCCGAAAGGCAAATAAACAACAAGATCGACTGAAACTGAAAAACAAAAATATTCCGAGTCAGAATTAATGCTTTAGAGACCCTAGAGGCAATGCTAATAATAATAACTTATGTGGAAAACAATATATGAATAAAAGTAACCTGAAACTGAAAAAATGCCCTGATGACATATTTTTTTAGTGTTCCGTAATCAAACAAAGGGCTTGCAGATCCTACAGCTTCAGACCCGTATGCGTAAAGTTTTGCAAGTAGACGCCTCGGATGGAGCTCTCAATTAGTACGGAGCCCGATATTGAGAAGAAAAAACATTGTGTAGGGTATTTCTCTCATGTTTGACGTGACCGCGACTTTTTTCCCCACCCTATCGAGTGAGAGAGGATTTTCGTCATCAGTGATTGCTATAAATTATTTTTAGTACTGTTCTTGTTTTTATTATTATTATTATTATTAAGCTATGAGGCATGGTTCCCATTCGAAGCTGCGCGAGACCGGACGATATTTTCCATTCAAGGACACCCCATCGAGTGAGGTGTCGTTAGACAGATCTGTCAAACCAAGTTGACCTTCCATTTGTCGTTTTTCATTGTCAAGTTGTTTAGGACTCTGTATAAAAATGATTTTGATCAAGTTACATCAACATATTCAGGAGATATCGACATCCGAGTTATCGCTAAGCTGGCTTCGTGGAGTGAATAACTCTGCACGAATAACTCTGTCGCCTGTTGTTCGGAACCTGTTACTGTGACGACCCGAAAATCAGGATTACTTGCAATAATTAATTTTGAAGGAATAAGCAACACGATTGAAAAATTGTTTCGACATTTATTTGTATGTACGTTCACAAAGTTCTGTACCAAATTTAATTAAAACATATTTAGAATCAACGGAGTTATAAACAATCTCGTAAAGGACCTTTCAACGTGAGGGGCTCAACGGTGTACTTGATTTTGGCCATCCGGTTGATCTGAAACAAAAATTGAGTTTTTCTTCTTAAAATAGATAATATTGGCTAAGACTTGACCGAGCTTTTTTTTTGCTATCGTGTTTCAATCGTCAAAAACAAATTTAGAATATTTTTTCGATTTTTCGAGGGAAGTTGACATCATTATTGTTAATAACTAATGAAAAAAAATGTTACGAAGAAAAACGTCGGTCACGACTAAACTACCGTTACACTGAATAAGTGTACCAAATGTCATGTCAATGCGTTTATTGGATGTCAAGAAATCGTGTGCACCGTTTTGGAAAACATCGTTTCGAGATGAACGCGTTATTGGACCTTCCTCTTGGATTTGAGTTACCTCAAGCGACTATTGGTTTTTTCTATTTTCACAGTAGCCTTACCTCTTAATCAAATACTGAACATCAAACAGAGGGTCTTCACCACGCCTGTACCATGAGGATATCGTGATTGGGGATCGTTGAATAAAATCGAGTTTTGTAGGCAATGAATGATTGAGGTACAACATACATAACAGTAATAAATGCACATTACTTGAGCAGACGGCGATTCGAGACGCCTCTTGTTTGGAGCCTCGTTAAGGGTTTAGGCTACTGTGACGACCCAAAAATCAGGGTTGTTTAAATAAATTAGTTTTGAAGGGATAAGTAAGATCATTGGAAAACCGTTTGAACATTTATTGATATGTACCACACAAAGGTACTTGGGTTCACAAAGTTGTGTACCAAATTGCATTAAAAAATATTTATTATCAAAGAAGTTATAAACAATCTCGTAAAGGACCTTGGAACATGATGGGCTCAATGGTGTACTTGATTTTGGCCACCCAGTTGATCTGAAACAAAAAAACGAATTTTTCTTCTTAAAATAGATAATATTGGCTAAGACTTGACCGAGCTTTTTTTTGCTATCGTGTTTCAATCATCGAAAAAATAATTGCCATTCTTTTTTTTCGATTTTTCGAGGGAAAATGACGTTATGTTTATTAACTAATGAAAAAAAAAATGATAAAAATAAAAACGTCGGTCAAGACTAAATCACTATTACACTGAATAAGGGTACCAAATTTCAAATCAATTCGTTTCTTAGATGTCGAGTAGTCGTGTACACCGTTTAAAAAAAACGAAGTTTCAAGATAACCGTGTTTAAAGTTTTACTAGCAGTTATATAGTTGTAATCATAAGTTGACGTCCAATCTGCGATTCCTGCACCATACGTTGGACCTTCTCCTCTTTGATTTAAGATGCCTCAAGGGACTATCAATTTTTTTATTTTCACAGTAGCCTCGCCTCTTAATGAAATACCAAACATCAAACCGAGGGTCTTCACCACGCCTGTACAATAAAGATATCGTAATTCGGGATCGTTGAATGAAATTGACATTTATAAGCAATGAATGATTGTGGTACAGCATGCATAACGATAATAACTACACATTACTTGAGCAAATAGTGATTCGAGTGATGGTACAAACAAATGGCTATAAAACCCTCCGTTGTGTGAGATTCCAACACGCACCTGGCAGGTTCGTTAAATTATGTCTGTTGAGCCAAGTTGGTGTGAAAACGGCAGAAGTTTTTTGCCTAAACCATTCGACCGATTCTGGACACTCGCAGGGTTGTTACGCATATGAAAAACAGGGAAAACTCAGGGAATTTCTTTGCTCCTGGAATAATCCGGAAATACTCAGGGAATTTTGGAAATTCTCTGGAATTTTTTCAGAATTTGCTCTTTGTAAGAATTACGAAAAATGAAACCGACTTGACAAAAGAACTGAAGAGCATAAAAATAAATATTTTGTATAAATTTATTATTTATATTATTTTTCATTATATACAAAAGAAGTTATGTCAGTGCCAAACATTGAAAGGTTTGAAAACTGAAAACTAATTTACTGTAAAGCATATTTTCATTCGATCTGTCGATACACAACCACATTATTATTATTGTAGATCAGTGTTAGTATTTATTTTTTATTTCTTGTCACCGTCATAAGAATTTCTGTTTATCAAATAAAGAAGAAGTTCTGTATTTGCTTTTAATGTATTTTTTTTACTTTACAATGTTTAAATTGTTTATCGAATTTCAGTTTTAAAAAGAATTTATTTCAATTTTTTACGTTTCCGTATATTTCATGTTAAAAAAATTACGTTATCCAGTTTAACATCATTTTTCAATAGAAGGATCAAATTGAAAATTTCCTTTATTTTTTCAAGTCGGTTAAAAATGGTATTTACAAACATCGTTTATCGAATTTCAGTTTTAAAAAGAATTTATTTCAATTTTTTACATTTCGATATATTTGATGTTAATTAAATTACTTTATGATGTTATAAAAATTACGTTATCCAGTTTCGAATCGTTATCCAGTTTCGATCGAATTGAAAATTTCCTTTACTTTTTCAAGTCGGTTAAAAATGTTATGTT
Source organism: Ophion obscuratus (assembly GCA_964007375.1). Lineage (NCBI taxonomy): Eukaryota > Metazoa > Arthropoda > Insecta > Hymenoptera > Ichneumonidae > Ophion > Ophion obscuratus. Next base: position 32,466,830 of record OZ023317.1, on the reverse strand, counting down.
TTTTTTACGAAAATTATTCGTTGCTATTTCTACGTATATAATTTTTCCCGTATAGTTTGTAACGTTTACAGATACTCGTATGGTTGAAACGAGACTTAACTTGTGGTCTTCAGCTTCAAAAAATATATATTTGATGAAAACCAAGTATGACCCTAATCTGCGTCATTTGCAAAAACTGGAATTTTTACCAAACCTGTATGGAAAGCCTGGAAAAGTCGGGGAATTTCTGAGTCAATAATGCGTAACAATCCTGACTCGGCCCGTATCGTCTACAGGGTGGACCACTTAACGTGACCACTCCAAATATCTTCGTTGCCTTTAGAGTGACGAAACAAATGTCAGGAGGTAATTTGATTGATTTCGAAGGGCTGATACCGTGGTGAAAAATACATTTTTGTCAAAGTCATAGTTTTTGCGTTCTCAAGGTCATCGATGAGTTTTAAAATGGGAACATGTTTTTTTTTTATTAAAACGTTGTAGCTGATATGCAGCTTCATATTCATATAAAAACAGGAGATCGTGATGGTATTGACAATAAGAATGTCCGAATAATGTAATTGAATTTGTTGTGCAGAAAATTTATTGCATTTTTTAAGACGTCGCATGAATGATTCTCTTGACCTTCGATTAGTTTTTGGTGTGATAGCGGCGCAGGTTATCCAACGGATACAACAATGTCAATAGTCGGAGATGTTTGTGATGTTTGTAAATACTGGCGTTGTGAAGTAGTAAAACGGTAGTAGAGTGAAGAATGTTTACCATCTACCATTATTAGAATCAGTAGACAAGTGTATGCATCCAAAGTAACATGTAATAACCGTATCGAAAACGATATTGTACAGTCAAGCAGAGAAAGTGGAAATGATTCTGATTTATGGTGAGACCGGCAGAAACTCTGTGCAAGCGCAGGAACTTTATGCACAACATTATCCTGACAGAAATCATCGTTCCCGTCGATATTTCGATCGAATTATTCAATTATTTCGTGAAACGGGCAGCGTCAATCCACTCATAAGGAAACGTCGCAAGAATAAAACAAACGAAGAAGCGGAGATTGCCGTTCTGGCTGCAGTAGTTCATGATCCGCAATTTGCTATAATACATTTTCGATTGGTGTAGAATATCCATAAATCGAATATCCATAAGTCGAATTTCCATAACCGAATATCCATAAGTGGAATATCCATGAGTCGAATATCCATATCCAAACAAACCTAAACAAACGCACCATATTTGTCTACTTCCCGTTATTGCTGGCGCTCATTTCTACTCTGTACTCACTTATCTCTACCTCCCGCCATTTCTGGCACTAATTTCTGCACTATACTTATGGATATTCGATGTTATGGATTATGGATGTTATTCGATGTTGTGGTTATGGATGTTCGACTTGTGGATATTCGACTTGTGGATGTTCGACTTGTGGATGTTCGACTTGTGGATATTCGACTTGTGGATGTTCGACTTGTGGATATTCGTCTTGTGGATGTTCGACTTGTGGATGTTCGACTTGTGGATATTCGGACTTGTGGATATTCGTACTTATGGATATTCGTACTTATGGATATTCGACTTATGGATATTCGACTTATGGATATTCGTACTTATGGATATTCGCACTTATGGATATTCGTACTTATGGATATTCGACTTATGGATATTCGTACTTATGGATATTCGACTTATGGATATTCGACTTATGGATATTCGTACTTATAAATATTCGTACTTATGGATATTCGTACTTATGGATATTCGTACTTATGGATATTCGTACTTATGGATATTCGGCTTATGGATATTCGTACGTATGAATAGTCGTACTTATGGATATTCGACTTATGGATATTCGTACTTATAAATATTCGTACTTATGGATATTCGTACTTATGGATATTCGGCTTATGGATATTCGACTTATGGATATTCGACTTATGGATATTCGTACTTATAAATATTCGTACTTATGGATATTCGTACTTATGGATATTCGGCTTATGGATATTCGACTTATGGATATTCGACTTATGGATATTCGTACTTGTGGATATTCGTAATTATGGATATTCGTACTGATGGATATTCGTACTTATGGATATTCGACTTATGGATATTCGACTTATGGATATTCGACTTATGGATATTCGTACTTATGAATATTCTTACTCATGAATATTCTTACTTATGGATATTCGTACTTATGGATATTCGTACTTATGGATATTCGTAATTGGGAATATTCTTACTTATGGATATTCGACTTATGGATATTCACTTATGGATATTCGACGACAGTGAAATTTTCTGCACAAAAATCCAATTGCGTTATTCGGATATTCTTATTATCAATACCATCACGATTTCCCGTTTTTACACGTGTATTTTGGTGAAAAATCATCTCAAGGTCATAGTATCATAGGTCGTTGGATTCGTCTGAATATCAGCTACAACGTCTTAATAAAAAAAACATGTTTCCATTTGAAAAACCATTGATGACCTTGAAAACGCAAAAAGGATGGCCTTGACAAAAATGAATTTTTCACCACTGTATCAGCCCTTCTTTACTATTGCTTTATTACTTTAATGGCAGCGAAGATATTTGGGGTGGTCACGTTAAATGGTCCACCCTGTATAGGGAGCGAGCCAACCAAATGCCCAGAGACGAAAGCAGCGCCAGAGATGGATATATCAATTATCAATATGACTTTCGAGCGTCAGTGACGAATTCGCGTGAGCGCAAATGTCGTGTTCTCGTCCATCACTCGTCCCGCTATGACGTCATTTGAGTGAATATTCCCTTGTTATTATATTCTTCCATATCGATCGGCGATAAATTCGCGTTGCTCGTCAATATTCCTCCAGACTAACGACATCGGTCTCGCGAAGGGAATAAAAAGAAGGGCGGTGATAAAAATAGCCTCGATGAATTGTCGCAACTGTTATAAACTACTTGGCTCACACCCCCACGTGTCTCGTGTACAGGGGCGCTATAGACGTAGCGCATCGCCGTCAAACATTTTCCCCGAGGCTCGCGCGACGAGCTCAAGGGCTTTTCCTCGGAACGATCGATAATTCTATCCGCCGTGGCACATTATCCTGTCTCGTCCTTTTTGCCGTTGGTATCCCATCCTGTTTGCCCAAGCGTCGCTCTCTAATGACTCTCTGCGGTGTACGGACATTTGCGCGAGAGCTGAAATTACGTAGGCGACTGGTAACAAGGCAGCGTTGAAGAGAGAGTCCCTTTAGGCAGCCTAAAGTGAGCGAATTTTCAAAAAAAAATTGTGTTGATACTAAATGGTGTCTCGGAACGACCTGACATTTTGAATTGCGCGCCATTTTTATGTGGCGAACGTAGAGTACTTATCTTTGACAAGTGGCATCAGGAAGTATTGAGGTTTAGTCGTGGAGAATTACACGATCGAGCAACGCATAGAAATTGTTGTTTGCTGCATTGTTAAGGAAAAGTGTATGCGAATGGGCCACAGACCATTCCGAAGCTCGAGGAAACATTTGGACGCACCATTAATTAAATTAGACCGCAATTATGCCAAAATGTTCATGAAAATTTCGTCAAAAGTGTGAACGCTTTCAAACAGGGACGAGACGGTCATTTATCGGATATTGTGTTCTATACATAACCTCCATGTTTTTAGCTTATATTAAATTAAAAATATTCGTACTTTCCAAATAAATAATATGTTTTTTTTATTAATTAAAATAGCAGGTCACCCTAGATTTTTTCTACGTAATTAAAGTTTCATGTACATATTATTAAATCTTTTGAATTTCCAAAAGAAACTTTCTTTTTCGATATTGAATAATGGCGGACGTGGGATACTTGCCTTCGGAGACGGTTGCCACCTGAGTTGTTCCACGGCGTGCAATCTAGTGTCTAGTGCATTGATCTGCAACATCAGAACCAGGAAGCTTTAGATTGCTAAGACCTACACGCTCTATGTGAACCTAAAAAATCCAAAGAAAAGTGAACATTCGAAGAATGATACGGGTTTGAAAAAATGTTCTATTTTTTATGAAATTTTTCTTATAGTATTTGTTAATGGAAAAGTCGTTTTTGCAATCATTTCTAAGGAACTCTAGTTTCACATAGACGGTAATTATGTTATCTAGAAGTGTGCAAAATTGCGAAATGATCGATCGTACAGTTTTCAAGTTGTCTTATAAGAGGTTCAGGAAAAAGTGGCTTTCAGGAAAATACGTTTAAGGGGGGAGATGTCTTTAAGCGAGGAAACAATCGCTGATTTTCATTTTTTTTTAAGGAACGATTTCTTCACGATTTCTGAGACTTAAGGTATGTTTTAATACTACTTTTGGCTGTTACATGGTATTTTTTATTTTAATTAATCTTTACAAATGGCGGAAGTATGGCACGGTCGTCTAAACGGGTTGCGGTGGATGTTGTCAGTCGGCGTGATACGTAGCATCAACGGGATTAACTTGAAAAAAAAAAACTAACCAAGATGTTTCTTTCACTTATACGCAGAATATGAACCAAGAAAAAGTGAGAAATGTTGAAAATCGATGAAACGGTACACTTTGAAACAAAAAGAGTGAATTTTCCCGAAAAATTGCTACTTTCTGCAATAAAAAAGCCTTTTTTTTATTTTCAAAAACATTCAGAGCCATTTTTTGAAGATTAATAAAATTTAAAAAATATCATGTAACAGCCAAAAGTAATCATAAAACATGCCCTAAGTTTCAAAAATAGTGAAAAAATCTTCCTTCAAAAATAAATCATTAGAATCTGGAAACAACTTTTTCGTGAACATCTTAAGACGGCTGTGGACGCAACGGAAGTGAGGTTAGATCAGCGAAGCGCGACTGGAAAATGTTGTGATTAAATAACCTACGAATTGAATTGCGATTCTTGAGTCATTAAGTGGTCCCGTGAAGTTTGTTTTCGGCCATAAGCTTTTCTTTGCGTTACGAAGGGATCTCTCCCTTTGAAAAAGTATCTGCAATAATTCGACGAAACGCCCCTGACGTTATCTGTAGCCCAAAAAAGCATTCGTTTCACGCTGATTATAGGCGCAGTCTTACCGGAAATCAATTTCGTGCTACTCCTTCATACCCTCCTTGCCTATGTAATATTGTTGAACTTTGCATCGTTGAAATGCAAAGATGTTTGTTTTATTTTCCTTTATACCCCATTTTTATTGTTATGCAAAATCATTCTCGACAGGTTTAGGTTGTAGGTCTCTAATGAGGATCTTCAACAAAGTTTTCCGTAGCTTTGTTCTGCCGAAATAAATTGGCAATTAGAGAAAAATTATTCTCGTTGCTCTCCAACGATGCAAACTTCGATATCATCTTATGATGTCGAACTTGCATCGTTGGAACGCAACGAAAGTTAATTTTTCTTCCATTGCTCACACTTTTTTGCCGATTTGGGTCACAAAAATCATCGAAACGGTTTTTCATATCCTCATTGGAGATCCACGCCCTTAATAGATAAAAAAAATATTAATTAAAATAAAAAAGAAGAAATTATTTTTTTTTTTAATTAAAGAACTTTCGTTGCTCTCTAACGTTGCAAGGTTTAACGATTTCTCTGCTTGGGGATTCACGCTGAGTGATGCGCATCAAAACTAATACAGTCGCCAGACGAAAACGGATATTTACGTTCGAGCAACGAAAAATCACTTGAGATATATACGAAATAGCGTTGAAATAAGAGGCAGAAAAACGTCAATGTTCGATGAATTATTCATGCGGACGTTGAAACGTATCGATCTTGTCCTGACACTTCGCACACACACACGTGTACGTGTGCAAGTATAATCTTTACGTTTACCCTAGCTTACACGTATACACCTCGTCGCCGTGATATTTTCGTATGATTCTCGTATACGAATACCAAGAGTCAGACATAGACCGGGAGTCACAAAGATCGATGCCTCGCGACGTCAGCCTTGCCAAACGTCCCAACCGCAAATACCACAATCATGTACTATGCAGCAATGTAAGACCGAGTGCACCGGAGAGTTTTTCTGGCACTGCCGCGCGGATATGCACTCGCGCCTCGTGTTTTTCTGCACCTGCATTTGGTTCTACGGCACGATCTCGAAAAAAAAGTGGACGTCTGAATAAAATTGGTGAACTAGGAGGGTCGCGATTATTGCGAACGGTGTACCACAGGATTCCGTTTCCAGTATATTATCGCAACGATATTCTTTACTCAATTTCATATAGATAAGGTAAAGCAAGCAAAAAGTACGCTCTTCATAAACTTTTCTTTTTAGACAAATCAATTTTGACGATACACTTTATACTTCTTATTTAAATTAAGCTTTGGTCACTTAGGAAACATTATTTTAAATATCAATCTTAAGTAATAATCTCCAAGAATATTTAAAAAAAGGTTTGAGGCGGGATATGCATTTACAACGGTCAAAAAATCGATTTCTTTTTTTTTTCTTTAAACGATAGAAATATATATGTAGAATATTTTCCCAAAGTTTCAAAGCGAAATTCGAAAAACTTCGAACGTTGCAGCCCGTCAACGCTATGCCTCACCGCTCGGATTCCGAACGGGCGTGAACTTCAAACGCGTTTTTCTCAAAACTGCATCATCGAAATTGCCGTGCATGATTACTCAAAAACTATTAAGGGGGGCCACTCTGGAGGACGAAAATATAGGCTTTCTGGGGATTTTTTTTATTCGAAAAACTACGAAATAAATCAAGATTCCAAAAAGGGTGTTTATCATACATATCAGTGACGGTATACAATAATTTGTTTGAAGCGATTAATTTCAAAATCGCGGCTGTGCAGCGTTTATCTGAAAACTGCATTTTGTTAAATTGGCCGGAAACATAACTCAGACAATTTTAAACCGATTCATTTGAAATTTTGAATATATCTTGAAAAATACATTGTCTATGGAAGTACGTAGGATTTTTTTTATATTGCATGGTTCATTTGTTATTAACAATTATGTGACGAAATTTTTCACTTTTCAAAAATTTGCCTAAAAAATCGTCAGATAAATGTTACATTTAAGTATACAAAACAATTTTTTTTAATTAAGGGAGACTTTGTCCTTGGAGTGCCATATTTCAGGTGTTTACATTTTATTTTTTTTAACGGAAACGAGTAAAGTTTTTTGAGTGCGGTTTTTTTCTTGCTTTTATTCATGATATACAGAACGTTAAAAAAAAAATTTTTTTTAACAAACTAAAATGGCGGCCGTTGCAGCTCCGCGAAAACAGGTCCGCAAATCGAGGGAGGTAAACGGCTGACATCACTGCCCCGTCGTTGTTGATCTGAAACACAAATTCAAAGCATATTATCAATCTGTGACGCTTTGGTCATGGAATGACGGATGGGTTTTTCGTTTAGTACAAATTTCGGAAAATGGCGGAATTAAAAAAAATCGAATTTTCGCGTTTTTTTCGCATAAAAAGATAAATAATAAATGCAAAAATGTATCTATCGAAAAAAACGATCCGTCATGCCGTGAACACATATTTTCTGAGTATGCTCTCCAAATTTCAGGTCGATATGTTAATTACAGCGGTCAGGAGAATGTCAGCCATTTTTAAAAATGTGTTTTCGAGAAAAACGCGTTTAAAGTTTTGTAATGTGTTTACACAAATGTGTTGATAATTACCGCTAATCGGCAATGCCTGGTCCATAGAGGCATCCCTCCTCTTCTTCTAGCTGCTCATGTTGAGCCGCTAACATCTCCCGCTAAATTTCAAGGACAAAGTCGCCGTTAATTTATCATCAAAATGACGGAGCTGTGGCGGCGTATATTTAAATACTATTAAAGTATACCTAAAGTTTGATAATTGTAGAATAATTACTTCTCAGTTTAAAAAATCCCTCAATATTGCTTATTTTTTTCCCGTCTAAATGCATATCCCGCCTTAAACTTAGAACTCGTCCCGTGCGCACTCTTAGGTTGCTGTATCGCAAAGAGTACGCAGTGAGAACCTTTCATAGAAGCCAAGAGTGCGCCTGGAATAATTTGTTTCCATACAAACTTCAACACATTTTTTTACCCCTAAAATCGGATTGTTTCGAACAATCCCTAAACACGTGTTCAATTATTTTCCTCAAAGACCATTTGTACCGAGTTTCAAGTTAATCGACCCAACAATTTTTTTCCTCCATACAAACTTCAATACCCGTTTTCACCCCTTAACCCTCGCCTGCCCGCACTCGGGTCTGAGAAACCCGAAGAAAACGCGTAAACATTTTTTTTTTCGCTTTTCTCGAAAGAAAATATTTTTTAAAAGAGTATATCTCAGAAGTTCTCAACTTTGATGATTCCCTCAATGCATAAACAGATATCTTGATTAATTGGCTATCGATAAAAAAAAAGCCATCAAAATACGACTATTTTACACGGAGTTATAATTGAAAATCTGAATGGGGCCCCATAAACCCGAGTGTGGCGAGTATGTCCCGAAAAAATAAGTGTGGCGTGCTAGGGTTAAATGAAGTTTTTCCGAAAAATGCTTAAATACGCGTTTAATCATTTTCCTCAAAGATCATTTATACCGAGTCAATCAGCCCAATAGCACAAAATGTCCCATACAAACTTTAACAACCACTTTGACCACTTTGGGGGTTGAACATGACAAATTCCCTTCTTAGTGGGTGTTTACATCATAAAGAGAAACTACTGCCCAAATGTCACGTTTCAATCTTTCCTGGGTTGGGGTGTGCGTTGATCTGCGTCAGTCAGGACATGCCTTTTTATAGATATAGATGGTGTTCCACACGTAAACTCCATGTTTGTACCTTATATTAACATTAAAATATTCGTACTTTCTAAATAAATAATACGTTTTATTAATAAATTTTAATATCAGGTCATTTTGAGTCACCATATATGAATAGAGAGGGAGAGAGAGAGAAAGAAGATTGATCCACGAAACCGCTGTAATTTGATGTAATATTCGTGAGCCCGAGAGGCAAGAATGGCTAAATAAATCTGTCTACACACACACACACACACACACACACACACACACACACACACACACACACACACACACACACACACACACACACCACACACATGTATATATATAATAGTTATTATTATTCTTCATCTATAGGGTATGATTTCAATTCGAAGCTGAGGGAGCCTGGCCAGTATTCATGATTCTGTTTTCTATGGTTGGAGAGCGTAGTCACGTTATTGATATTGATTTTCGTGGCCTTTAAAAGGAAAAGCGATTTGGTTGCTGGCAAGATAATCCAGGACTGACGTCACGAATCTTTCCTTGTCTGGAATGACGTAAATGGCCCTCTCTCTCTCTCTCTCTCTCTCTCTCTTTCTCTTTCTCTCCCCTAACTGCCTCGATCTTATACCCTTATTTTTGGCTACTTTTGCCTATCTCTTGTTTTGTTCTTCTTCGCTGGATCTCGCTTTCTTTAGTGTCAGAGGATAAAGCGAATATTTATTTGTTTACATGTATATCTGTAGATCGATTTTTTATCTCCGTCTCTTTCTCTCTCCCTCTCTCTCTCTCTCTCTCTGTCTTTCTCTCTCTCTCTTTATCTATCGCAATCCGTCACGTTGTACACTCTCGTTCTGTAAACGTTTTTCTGTACTACACACATTTTGCTGTCCAATATAAATGTTATTTCGTCCCTTTCTATTCTTTTCCCTTAGGATTCCGTATTCTGAATTGAGTTTTCGTGTTCTTTTCTCGCGATCTCTCACGCCCCGTCTCTCGCATCGTCTTATTCTCCCTATTGTATTCTTCAAAGGCATCTTTGATCTTGGGAATTCTGTGAAATCACTCGAGAAGAACACGTGCACGAAGATACTAACGCCCCACCCTCCTTCCCCCGCGCGACAGAAATCGCGCAGCCAAGTCTCGTCGACGAATATTTTGGCATCGAGATCTTTACCGAATTGTTAGGAAAAACTTTTCACGCTGAATTGCACACGTACAATTTCGCGCACGCGATTATTTAGCCGCGACTATTCGACCTTTACTTTGCGACTAAGTTTTGCTTGCGGCTTCGCTCGTGGTGTGTCGGAAATGTGCTTGTTTGGGCCAGTTTGGGTCCGTGTGATATCGAGACTCGTATAGCTGAGGGCTTGCACCTAGTGGATGTTTTAAAAATATCGTTTTTTAGTTTTTGACGGACCCACAAGAATGTAACGCGTCAAAAATATTGGATCAAAATTTCAAGTCGATCCGCTTAAAACTGAGGGAATTATGGGCGTTTATAGGAAGGCTCCGCGAACTGGCGAACTTTGAACGCGTTTTTTCTCAACATGACTTTTTTCAAAATCGGTGACTACGATGTCTAAAAAAAAATCACTGCACTGATCAACTTCAAAATTTACAAGCTCCCGTACATATCAAAAAGCGGTGCTTGAACGAAGGAATTTTCTTTTTTTCGATGCATAGTTTTTTTCTATCAACGAAAATAGAGGGTTTTTTTTTACCGTAAATCGATACTTTAAGGGGAGATGTACACCTAGATAGTCGAAAAAATCGATTTAGAAGCTGTGAACATTCCGTCGACCGTAGAAGACCTACACTTTGGGCCTGGTATCGAGGATTCCATGTAAGTTGACAGATTTCATGATTTATTCATTCCCAAATTTTCAAACGCGTTTTTTCTCAAAAACACGTTTTTCAAATCGGCACTCAAAATTTCTCGAAAACCAATGAACCGATTGCCTTGAGGTTTTTTGTGGTTATTCTATACACCATTATCTAGTACTTGTCATAGAAGATTTTTTTCCCGTTACTTAGTTTTTGTTTTATAGGCAAAATAATAACTAATTTTTGGCCCAAAAGTCACTATTTATGTTCAAACGTCCGCCATTTTGTCATAAATCGATATTTTCAAAATCGGGTATGACAAGTACTAGATTATAGTATCTAATTTAATAATCTTTTTGGTTTTTTTTTTTCAGATGATTTTTGAAGAAACGCCAGTGGGTACCGTATACGCAGATGTTTTTACGACACTCCACGGATCATACAATATTCTTGTATATTTTTGATATTTTTAAATAAAAAAAATTAAACATATTTTTGAATGTATATACTTTTAGATAATTAAAACCCCAGTTCGAAGTTTCAAATAGTTTTCCTTGAAAAAATTCACAAAAATGACCTTTCTTCCGGCTCCTAGGTGTATATCTCCCCTTAAGGCCTTACATACACTTGTAGCGGGCGAAGAGACGGATTCTCTTGATTTTTTTTTCGACGGGACAATAAATGTTTATTGAAAAACTGTGAACAACATCGATTAGTACATATCTTCATGTATTAGGTGTACAAATGAATAATCCAATTTTTTCATCTACATTCAAGGTTTATTTTTAAAGAAAGTAAATTAAATTGGTCAATCAAAGTATTCGCCGTTGCTTTCTATAACTTCAAGCCATTCTTCAGGCAGCTGATGCATTCCATCTCGAAAAAATGTTACGTCTTTGGGCACGATAAAGTCGTCAACCCATTTTCGGATCTCATCCACTGATCGGAAATGCAAATCGGACAAGGGGTGTTTCATCGACCGGAACAAGTAGTAATCGGGTGGAGCAATGTCTGGTGAATATGCCGGGTGCTGCAAAACGTCCCAGCCAAGACTCATTATGATGTCTTTTGTATTGGAAGCAATGTTGCCTGGTGTTGTCGTACAACAATTTCACGGACGTTCTCCTTTGCCAGTATACGGGCGTTTACGTTCCAATTCTTGACTCAAGCAGATTAATCGACGTTGGTAGCAGTCCGCAGTAACTGTTTTACCATCCATGATTCCAATTCATCGTTGTTGCACTTTCGAGGGCCTCCAGGGCGTTGTTTGTCATTCATGCAGAAATCACCGCTTTTAAACCGCTTAAACCGAAATGCGCACACATCGGACGATCCAACACCTTCGCCGAGAAAGGAACGAATCGATTCGCACGCTCTGGCAGCATTTTTTCCTTGTTGGAATTCGTAAAGAATGCAGTGTCGGATGTGCACCTAATGTGTTGCCATTTTCGACTGTACTGAACTGAATAGTTTTGAAGGTTATGTTAGGCTTTCCGGCATACCAACTGTCATTTTTAATAACTGTATGTCAACACTATATAACCGCGGAAGAGCGGGAATATCAATTCGTTTTAATAAAAAGTCTTGACTGCTTAAAATAATTTGGATTATTCATTTGTACACCTAATACTTGCACAATTTATTTTATTCAAAAAGATTTCAAAATGGCGGAACTCCGGCTGTCTTCCAAGAGCGCCATCTTTTGAGCATCAGTTGCGGTGGACATAACTCGAGAACGGTTAATCTGAAATCAGAATTTGAAAAAGATCTCATTAGTATATTGCATTGGCTTGGGCCTGGACGAAGAATTTGTAAAAATTTAGATTAAAAAAAATGACGATATTTCTAACAAAAAATTCATTTTTTTGAAATGCTAAATTTTCGGTTTTTTGGTCACAAATTTTTTTTTTCAACAAAGTTCAAAATCCTTTTTGCAGGCCCTAGCTATTATCATAATAAATAAGTGATGTAAATTTGGTATGGATCGGATTAATAGTTTTTTAGTAATCGTGTCCACCACAAAGGTGTTTCTGAAAAAAAAACGTTTCTGAGATTATCGCGTTTCGGGAGGGTAGGGGTTTCAGCGTGAAAAAAAACACTTTTTTGCGATTTTTTTTCATCTATATGGACAGAGTAAATTTATTGAAACCTTTTGTACATTGTTAAGTGTCATTTCAAGAACATTCCGTGAAATTTGTACGCGAAAATATCCACAAACAAGCCGGTGTCGCGTTTTTCTCGAAACCACTTTTTCAAAGTCCGTGTTCACTGCCATTTGAAAACTACATGACCGATTTATTTCAAACTTGGTACACACTTTCTACACATAAAAAACCTCCCCCCAACGGTTCGTTTGAGATTTTTTTTACATTGAGGGGGTTTTCCACTCCCAAAAAGGCGGAATTTTTCGTGAAAAATAGCACTTTTCACTTTACACGACCACCAGAAATATAGAAATGAAAAAAATAATTATCAAAGACCGTTGGGGAGAGGATTTGATGATACTTTGACTAAATTTCAATGGTACTTGATTTCAGATAATTTCTAGCTGAGATACAGCGAACACCGCAAATCGTGTTTTTCCAAAGGCGTTCTTGGGAAAGCTTTGTCACCGGCTTGTTTGTGGATATTTTCGTGTACAAATTTCACGGAATGTTCTTGAAATGACACTTAACAATGTACAAAAGGTTTCAATAAATTTACTCTATCCATATAAATGAAAAAAAAAAAATCGCAAAAAAGTGTTTTTTTTCACGCTGAAACCCCTACCCTTCCCTTAATAGATCCTATTTGAATTAAATATTTTTTTTTCGCACCGGTGCGATGGTCTAGTGGTTAGCGTGCTCGCCACTAAACCAGCGGACCGGGAAGGCCCGGGTTCGAATCCCGGTCGCGTACATTTCGTCGTGAAATGTTTTTCTTCGGCATTTCGCGGCGAAATAAGATTAGTTCCACGACCGGGGGGGGGGCTAATTCGATGACCGGCTGTATTGGTATAGGTTTTCCGCAGTTTCCCTATACCCATGACAGAAAATGTCATGATGAATATAATACGGAGGGGGAAGTCGGCTGCAGCCGCAAGAGGGGGAAACAGAGAGAAAGATGGAGAAAAAAGGAGGTAAACAGTAGAGGAAAGAACGGCCATAATGTGGGGGAGAATAGGTGGTAACAAACGCGAAAAGCGTGTACCTAAGGGAAAAAACCAATAAAAAAAAATTTTCGCAACGTAGGTGTGACGCCCCAAAAGTTTACCCTTGGGTTTTTCCTTGTTCTGTTGCAGTGGCTCACAGAACAACTTGCACTGCAGTTGCAACGGGGCTGCAACGACGAACGGCAATGCGACGGGCGCTTGCAGCGGCGTTTTGGCGAAAAAGATACAAAATCACACGGGCGCGGGCACCGGACACGTGAACAAGAGGCCGGCGGTCGCGCTCACTCATCTCCCGAAGAGACCACCGGTCGATATCGATTTCAAAAATTTGGCCTACAGCGTATCCGAGGGTAGAAAAAGAGGTGAGCTTTCCCTTACAGTATTAGCTCGCGAATGCTTCTGCTATTTGTGATGCACGATCGAGATCAATCCTTTCACCCAGACTCGAAAGGCGGACGGACAATTTACAAAAAAAAAACATTTCTTTTCGTAACCGCAAAGTTTGGTCGAGGATCCGCGGTCTTTATTAAGGAGGAAGGTACTTTTAGGCGAGGAAAAAACTGCTGATTTTCATGATTTTTTTTTTTTTCAAGGATAAATTTAATTTATTATTTTTCAGATTTAGGGTGTTTTATTACTACTTTTGGCTGTTGCGGCGGATTTCGGCAGGCTGCCGTGACACGTAGCGTCGGTGCGAGTAATCTGAAAAAAAAACCAACGAAGCTTTTTCTTTTATTAACACTCGTACGCAGAATATGAACCAACAAAAAGTGAGAAATGTTGAAAATCGATGAAATGGCACGCTTTGAAACAAAAAAATTGAATTTTCCGAACAAAAAAATTGCTGCATTTTGCAATAAAAAATGCTTCTTTTATTTTCATACACATTTAGGGTCATGTTTGAGACAGTAACGTTACAAAGATTTATACCAAATTTCATCAGAATCGATCGATTAGTTTTGTACCTATACGTCATGCCAGTTTTGAAAATGCAGTTTAGAAGACTGAAGAAATTGCGCCAGTTTTAAAGATTAATGACAGAGAAAATGCGATGTAACAGCCAAAAGTAATAATAAAACATACCCTAAGTCTCAAAAATGATGAAGAAATGTTTCCCTTAAGGGGTTAGGCCACTCTAGAGGCCGAAAAAATAGGCTTTTTGGGGATTTTTTTTTCAGGAAAACTACAAAATAAATCGAGATTACAAAAAAGGGTGTTTATCGTACATATCAGTAACTGTATACAATAATTTTTTTGAAACGATTAATTTCAAATTGGCGGCTGTGCAGCGTTTATCTCAAAACTGCATTTTTTAAGTTGGCCAGAACCATAACTCAGACAATTTTCAGCCGATTCACTGGAAATGTTGTATATATCTTGAAAAATGCATTGTCTATGGAAGTACGTAGGATTTTTTTTTTTCATATTGTTCATTTGTTATTAACAATTATCTGACGAAATTTTTCACTTTCCAAAAATTTGCCTAATAATCGTCACTGATATGTATGATAAGCACCCTTTTTGTTATCACGCTTTATTTTGTAGTTTTTCTGAAGAAAAAAGTCTCCACAAACCCTGAAAAAAAATAATGAAAATCAGCACCTCAATGTTTCCAATAATTCCAGTAATTATTTTTTTGAGGGTGGAGCAGTTTACAAATTTTTAGGATCGAGACTAGAGCAAAATTCCAAAGCGTTGCAATGTAGATTCCAAAAACTAGAGAATTACCGAGAATTTAAAATAAAAAAATATTTTTTTAATGTACCCTAAGTCTCAAAAATGGTGAAGATATGTTTATTTGAAAAAAAAAAAATCATGGAAATGAGCAAATTTTTTCCTCGCGTAAAAGTACCCCCCCGTAATGTTGCCAATAATTAGTAATTTTTTTGAGGGGCGGAGCAGTTCACAAATTTTGAGAACTGAGACTAAAGCAAAACGCCAAAGCGTTTCTTGAAATAGATTCCAAAAACTAGACAATTTCCGAGAATTCTTAAAACAGTATTAATTTTCGGAAAAACGACGCACATTCGCATTTTTCCGAAAAATAAAATTCAAAATGTCAATTGCAAAGAGATTTTTCGATATTGCGAAAAAAAAACCTTTGGCACTTGTCTACCGGTTTGCATCTACATTGCGAAACTTTTTGGTATTACACTCTCAATCTCAAAAACTGGAAAAAATTCCGACGTCGAGGGCTTCGATGAAAAAGATGGCGTCGGACAGACTGCCAGTCTGCGGCCATTTTATACTAACATTTTTGAGATTTTTTTGTCGACTTTTTGTATATATATAGATATCTTGAAAAAAGAATTGTAAGCGTTCAATGAAATAGATGAATAAAAAAAAATCATATTGTAGTCTTCCATTGAGTTCCCTCAAAGGAGGGGCTGCACCGCTCATGAAACGACAGAAATCGAATTGTTTCGCTGCGATGAATTTTTTTTCGAAGTTTGAGAAAAAAAAATGATAAATTGTCAGGCGAGCGCGGTTTATCGACGCGTTGTTCTCCGGTAGAACGAGAGAGGCTCGTGATCGGAGGTCGCGAGAGCTCGCCCAAGACGACGCAAGATGGAGCTATAAGTGTGAATGACCCCTGTCGGTGCAAAAAAATCGATAGTTATGTCCGCGAAACAGAGAGTCGTACGCGAATGGACGTGACACGAAACGGCCTGAAAACGTGCGGGGGTGTCTCACCGAGAGACCACATCGCGGATGCGAGTCACCGTAGGGTGCACTTGCACTCTGCGCGCCGTGCATGCTCCCGTCCATGCGGACTCAAATGTTTCTCGCGCATCTCACCCTGTCTCGGCCTTCTTCTGTGTTTCGTCTGCGACGATAATAGGCGCAAAAAATCAATGATAAATGGCAAATAACGAATAACAAATTATCATTTAAACTTTAACAAATGATAAATCGTTTTTTTTTATTCTACAAATAACAAATTATTATTTAAAATTTTACAAATAATAAATAATTCGTTAAAATTTTACAAATAATAAATTATTCTTTAAAATTTAACAAATATCGAATAAGCATTGTTGTATGATAGATAACAGTTGATAATCAATACACGATCAATAATAAGTACCTCCAATAAATAAATAGCAATTGATAGATACTTAAGGATAAATTGCCGATAATGCGTATGTTATAAATAAACAATGAGAAATCGATGAGCAATAATTGATAAATAATGAATATTAAATTATAAAGATTTAGGCTTTAAGAATAATAGACGTCAAAACTCAATGATGAATAGCAAATAACAAATAATAAATAATTCTTTAAAATTGAGCAAATAATTAATGATCATTTTATGACAAATGACAGTTGATAATCAATAAATGATTAATGACAAATATTCACCAATAAATAAACAGTTATTAATAAACATAAAATCATATATCATCGATGATACTTCAATTATAAAGAAATAGCACAAAATCGATAATCAATAATTGGTCAATTATGACTGTTGAATAGTAGATGATGAATGATGAATATTAAATTATAAAGATTGAGGCTTTGACAATAATATCCATCAAAAGTCGATAATAAATAGTAAATAACAAATAATAAATAATTATTTTACATTTAACAAATAATAAATAAATATTCAACATTTAACGAATAATATATGGTTATTCAAAATTTAACAAATACTGTATGATCATTGTTGCATGACACATAACAGTTGATCATCAATAAACGATTTATCATAAATACTAAACGAGAAATAAATATTCATTAACGATACTCAATAATACGTAATTTATAAATAAACAATAAGAAATCGATCATCGATAATTGATAAATTGTGAATATTGAATAGTAAATGATAAATAATAAATATTCAGTTATAATGATTGGATGATAATTAGCCAATAATACGAGATAAATAATATATCACAATTGAACCCAAATAGAAAGAGCGATCTTTTAATATTATCAGATCAATGTTTTTTCTTCTTTCTTTCAAGAGAATGCTCAAATATTTTCTCTACTTTCATTTTAAAAAATCCCCGATAAACAGATAGAATTGCTGTGTTGCAAAAAAAAACGATCCTCACAATGTTGCTGTATCCAATAATTGCAAATTGCCATTTCATGTCATCGGAGAGAATGTTGTATGAAAAAAAAAATGACATTGCGACAGGCAAGACAGCCTTGTAAGGATTATACTGATTTATGTATGAAGGATCGATAATTTCAGGATACAAGACGATATTGAAATGCGTGAATGGAAGATTCAGGTCAGGCGAGCTGACCGCCATAATGGGTCCATCAGGAGCAGGCAAAAGTACACTGATGAACGTTCTAGCTGGATACAAGTGAGTATAAAGAAGAGAAAATAATAATTATCGAGCACAATTGTTCCCGAGCCAAATTAAAGGTGACACATGCTCGGTAGCTAGACCAATATATTTTTTTAATACCAAAAAGATCGCAATATGATAAAGTACAATTCTTCGGGCATATCATGACATCTGTCGCCCCTAATTCTGACCATGCAACCTTCATATTTGACCCAACATAAGACTTTTTTCAAGAGTGGTAAAATCGAAATTCGACCCTTAAGGGGGTAAAACAGGAGTTTTGAAGTTTGTACGAGACAACATATTTTGTCGTCAGATTTGCATGAAACTTGCCGTAAATACAATACAAATAATTGAATACGTATTGCAGCATTTCATAAAATTCGACTCTTAAGAGGGTTAAACGGAGGTGTTAAAATTTGTATGAGACAACATATTGTTTTGTCAGATTTACTTGAAACTTGGCATAAATACACTAAAATTCAAATAAATAAACGTGTATTTCAGCAATTCCCAAAATTTAACCTTTAAGGGGGTTAAACGGGAGTGTTAACGTTTGTATGAGAAAACATATTTTTTTATCAGATTTACTTGAAACTTACCAAAATCATTTGATATATAATACTATATGTTTTTCTCGCGGTTCGATGCGTGTAGACGGCCAATTAGTACTTTTAACCCCTTAACTATGTTTGTTTGGGTTGGCATAAATACACCAAATAAATCCAAACAAAAACATGATTAATTAATTTGTATTAGTAACCAAAGAAATATGTTGTTTCATATAAACTTTCAAACCCCCGTTTCACCCCCTTAAGGGTCGAATTTCCATGTCGACCACTCTTGAAAAGTCTTATTTTGGGTCAAATATGAAGACTGCGTGTTCAGAATAAGGGGCTACAGATATCGTAATACTACCAAGTTTTCATCTGCATAAAATCACTTGTTTCGATGTTCTAAGATTTGTAAAATATCGAGCCAGGACGAATTTCAATCAACATTCGACTGAATTGACGCTTGATTTTATTTTCAGAACGTCAAACTTGAACGGCTCGGTACTGATAAATGGCAAGGTTCGCAATCTCCGATTGTTCCGCAAGATGTCGTGTTACATAATGCAGGACGATCGTTTACTACCCCATCTAACGGTGAAAGAGGCAATGACGGTGTCGGCGAATCTGAAACTCGGCAAGGACATAAGCGCCGACGCGAAGAAAGTCGTCGTCGAGGAAATAATCGAGACACTGGGACTCAGCGACGCGGGTAGAACGCAGACAGAGAGTCTCAGCGGTGGACAACGGAAGAGATTGTCGATTGCACTCGAGCTCGTCAATAACCCACCGGTTATGTTCTTCGACGAGCCGACTTCCGGCCTCGACAGCTCCTCGTGCTTCCAGTGCCTCAGCTTGCTCAAGTCGCTCAGCCGAGGAGGTCAGTACGACAGGAATTATAAATTCTTTCGGCCCCCCTAGTAAGTAATGGTACTAGGGAGCCTGAGCTTTCGTTTGCGGAGAATTCTTTGAAAATAATTGCCCGAATGACAGCTACTCTAATAGTATTTCCCGAAAGAATTATTTCCCGAACGAACAATTTCCCGAAAGAATTAGTTTCCGAAAGAGCTATTTTCTGAATGAACAATTTCCCGAAAGAATTATTTCCTGAATGAACAATTTCCCAAAATAATTATTTCCTGAATGAACAATTTCCCGAAAGAATTATTTCCCGAATGAACAGTTGCCCAAAATAATTATTTCCTGAATGAACAATTTCCCGAATGAACAATTTCCCGAAAGAGCTTTTTTCTGAGTGAACAACTTCCCGAATGAATTATTTCCCGAAAGAGCTATTATCTGAATGAACAATTTCCCGAATGAACAATTTCCATAAATAATTATTTCCCGAATTAACAATTTCCGGAAAGAAATATTTCTCGAATGAACTATTTCTCGAATGAATAATTTCCCGAATAAATAATTTCCCGAAAGAATTATTTCCCAAATGAACAATTTCCCGAATGAAGGATTTCCCGAATAAATAATTTCCCGAAAGAATTATTTCCCAAATGAACAATTTCCCGAATGAAGGATTTCCCGAATGAACAATTTCCCGACAGCATTATTTCCCGAATGAACAATTTCCCGAAAGAATTATTTCTCGAATGAACAATTTCCCGAAATAACTATTTCTCGAATGAACAATTTCCCGAAATAATTATTTCCGGAATGAACAATTTTCTGAAAGAATTATTTCCCGAATGAACAATTTCCCGAAAGAATTATTTCCCGAATGAACAATTTCCCGAATGAACGATTTCCCGAATGGACAATTTCCCGAAAGAATTATTTCCCGAAAGAATTATTTCCCGAATTAACAATTTCCCGAATGAATTATTTCCCGACTAAATAATTTCCCGAAAGAATTATTTCCCAAATGAACAATTTCCCGAATGAAGGATTTCCCGAATGAACAATTTCCCGACAGCATTATTTCCCGAATGAACAATTTCCCGAAAGAATTATTTCTCGAATGAACAATTTCCCGAAATAACTATTTCTCGAATGAACAATTTCCCGAAATAATTATTTCCGGAATGAACAATTTTCTGAAAGAATTATTTCCCGAATGAACAATTTCCCGAAAGAATTATTTCCCGAATGAACAATTTCCCGAATGAACGATTTCCCGAATGGACAATTTCCCGAAAGAATTATTTCCCGAAAGAATTATTTCCCGAATTAACAATTTCCCGAATGAATTATTTCCCCAATGAACAATTTCCCGAATGAACGATTTCCCAAATGAACGATTTCCCGAATGAACAATTTCTCGAAAGAATTATATCTGGAATGAACAATTTCCCTAATGAACAACTTCCCGAAAGAATTATATCTGGAATGAACAATTTCCCGAAAGAATTATTTCCCAAATGAACAATTTCTCGAATGAACGATTTCCCAAATGAACAATTTTCCGAAAGAATTATTTCCCGAATGAACACTTTCCCGAAAGAATTATTTCCCGAATTAAAAATTTCCCGAAAGAATTATTTCCCGAATGAACAATTTCCCGAATTAACGATTTCCCGAATGAACAATTTCGCGAAAGAATTATACCTGGAATGAACAATTTCCCTAATGAACAATTTTCCGAAAGAATTATTTCTTGAACACGGTTTATCGAACCGACAATTCCTCCTACACAATGTGCCGAATGAACAATTTCTCGAATACAATATCCCGACTGGACAATTTCGCGAATTTGTGTGGATTGTTCATTCGGGAAATAATTCTTTCGGGGAATTGTTCATTCGGGAAATAATTCTTTCAGAAAGTTATTCATTCGGGAAATTGTTCATTCCGGAAATAATTCTTTCGGGAAATTATATTTGGAAAAATTGTTTATTCGGGCAATTGTTATCGAGAAATTGTCATTTGAGCAATTGTTTTTCGATAAACTTTCCGCAAAGCCCGAGCGTCAGTCATTTCCGTCCGAGTTTCGGTAACTTGTCATTTTTATACCATTCTACCGAATTCGATCGTAGCCTTCCATCCAATCGATATTCTGGTGAAATTTGAGACATTCGGCCAACTTGCCACGAAAAACTTACGAATGTACGGTTGTTTTGAATTCAAGGGAGAACCATAATATGCACGATACATCAGCCGAGTGCCCGACTCTTCGAGATGTTCGACAATCTTTATCTCCTGGCGGAGGGTCAGTGCATTTATCAGGGAAACGTCGGAGGTCTTGTGCCATTTTTGTCCTCCATGGGCTTGGACTGCCCGAGTTATCACAATCCTGCGGATTACGGTAAGTTCGCGAAAAGGTGAACCACGAGCGAAAAATACGTCCCGAGATCACAAGATCTGGACGGATGAATCGTAAAAAATAATTGCCAGCTTTGAGCTTGTTGCTTAAAAATAGTGATGTGAAAAGATATTAATGCAAATTTTACTAGTCGTTAATTTAGCAATAACCTTTACTTTTGGATACGCGTCCTTTTATTCAGTTCTTTCCGATGCTTCTGTACGTATAAACCGTGCGAGGATATTTCAATGATAACGGGTGACAATTATTTCCGTCCTACATTCCGCGTTCAACGGGGTCGTCTAGTACGAAGACCGTTTTTTAATGCTTTTTTGGGGATTTTTTTTTGACAAACCACTAAAATAAAATAATTTCTAAATTGTATATCATTTTTATTAACATTTAAACGCACTTTGTGAATTGTTTGAAGTCATTATATAAAATATAGTCGGAGATACACCGCCCAACAGGAACACATGTATAAAATGAGGTGCTCCACTCCTGCCATGATCCCGGCCGTTCTGCTTATCTGAAATCAAAAAACCAAACGCAATTTTAATCGTGAGATTTGAGGCTCTACGTGGAACTAAAATAAAGTTAGAATTCCAAAAAAATAATCTTTTTTTACGCTTTAGAAAAAAAAATTCAATTTTTCGTATTTTTTGGGGTCTATATAGCTGATAAAAAGAAAACTAACGAAGCAATCTTAATTATTTTAGTTCAACTTGTATTTATATATGTACTAAAGATGTTGTATAAATTTGAGCAGAATCAATCAAATAGTTTTTGAGATATCATGGCAGCAGTTTGAAAAAATCATGTTTTGAGAAAAACGCGTTTAAACGTTGTTGTATATAATTCATAACAAAAAAAATGGTCTCACCATCAATCTGCTATGCCTGGACCGTAGACTACACCTTCCTCTTCTTCAAAGAAGTCATGCAAGGCCGTTTTCTCTTCTTTTGATCTGACACATTAGACGACCCCCTTAAGGCCTTAGGCCACAGTAACGGGTATAAAATCATGTGCGAATTTAACAATTTTTTTCGTATGAAAAAGTCATTCACTCATAAAATTAATTACGCATCTATTTAGTATGAATATCAAGCTGTAAGAAAAAAATATTTTTTTTTTCGATGTACAAAATGGCCGACTACTCGAAATTTCTCGAAACAGCTTTTTTCCAACTGGCGTGACAAATAACTTCAACAATTTCCACTCGATTTACTTCAAATTTAAAAGTTATTTTCCTAATTGCATTTGGCAGAGCGGTACGTACGGAATTTCTGATTAATGGAAAACTTTTCATTTTATGAGCAGTTTATGAGCAGTTATAACGAAATTTTTAACTGAAAATTCATTTCTTAAGGGGAGATAAACACCTAGGAGCCGGAAAAAAGGTCATTTTTGTGAATTTTTTCAAGGAAAACTATTTGAAATTTCGGATTGAGGTATTAATTATCTAAAAGTATATGCATTCAAAAATATGATCAATTTTCTTTATTTAAAAATATCAAAAATATACAACGATATTGTATGATCCTTGGAGCGTCGTAAAAAAATCTGCGTATACGGTACCCACTGGCGTTTCTTCAAAAATCATCTGAAAAAAAAAACCAAAAAGATTATTAAATTAGATACTATAATCTAGTACTTCTCATAGCCGATTTTGAAAATATCGATTTATGACAAAATGGCGGACGTTCGAACATAAATAGTGATTTTTGGGCCAAAAATTAGTTATTATTTTGCCTATAAAACAAAAACTAAATAACGGGAAAAAAAAATCCTATGACAAGTACTAGATAATGGTGTATAGAATAACCACAAAAAACCTCAAGGCAATCGGTTCATTGGTTTTCGAGAAATTTTGGGTACCGATTTGAAAAACGTGGTTTTGAGAAAAACGCGTTTGAAAATTTGGGAATGAATAAATCATGAAATTTGTCAACTTAAATGGAATCGTCGATACCAGGCCCATAGTGTAGGTCTTCTACGGTCGACGGAATGTTCATAGCTTCTAAATCCTCGACCTCGACCATCTAGGTGTATATCTCCCGTTAATTTCAAATACCTACAACTTTTGAATAGAACAATATTTTTTAATTTTCCGTACGATCTTCTCCAGGTACTCTAATGCAGATTGACGAGAATTTTTGTTTTTTGTTCTAGGTAAAAAATTGTGTATGCTAATGTCACGCGGCGGAGCTCCTAAAAATAAGATAACAAAAGAAAATATTACTAGTCGGCCATTTTGAACATCGAAAAAAAAAGATATATATTTTGTAACAGCTTGATATTCATACTAAATAGATGTGTAATTAATTTTATGAGTGAATCACGTTTCCATACGTAAAAAATTGTTAAATTCGCACATGATTTTATACCCGTTCCTGTGGCCTAACCCCTTAACGAACCTAAAGGAGCATCCATTTTTTTTCACCCTCGACAGAAGACACCAATTTTTATAACAAAGATTCCATTCTCGTTTTGCATTTTGTGTGCAGTGATGGAAGTGGCGAGCGGCGAGCACGGCGAGTGCGTGGAAAAGCTCGTTACCGCGGTGAACAACGGAAAGTGCAACAATTACCAACACTATCAGGCGATCACCATGGCACAGGCGATAGCGAACGACATAGCGAAACGTTCGCCTGCGTCGAACGAGCAAACCAAGCCCGAGACAACCGCGGTGATGGTGCCCAATGGTGTTCCGAAAGGACCCGGCAATACCGTACTCAACATGCCCGTGTCTTGTACGACCTCATTGCTCAATAGCTCCGAGAGTATCGAGCAAAAAGTTGGATTCCCAACCAACGGATGGATTCAATTTTGGATTTTACTCAAGAGAACTTTCTTATCGCAAATTAGAGATATGGTGAGCTAATTGTGGATCAAAGTTATTCAATCTAACCTTCAAGCTCTCTTCGAAGGATTTTGTCATTTTCAATTCATACGCACTTTCGTGATAAGATATGTATCCAAAGTTCCTAGGCTCTTGCAAACTTTTCCCCTCCATTTATTTCACTTCTTCAGCAGACCTGTCAGTTCGCTATTTCCACTTCCTTGGAATCCTTTGCCCACGGTAGACAATTGATACCGGTTTTTTCCATATGGGAAAGGCAACGCAAAACTCGGGGCAGATGGCGCCACCATAGTACGTCCCAAACATTTCAAACTCGCGTCACGTCCCCAAAAGTGAATGATTGTACATATTTTTGGAAAATATTATATCCTAACGTTAAACATTAAAATTTTTTGTTAGTTCAAAGTTTTCTTGTGCTTTCGTTATTAAAGCGGACTTTTCAGAGCGACCCACGTGGCTGTTTGTTTGGGTTAACCTCAGTGCAACTACACTGAGGTTATTGCAGAGTTCATTTGTTGTTGTGTGCAGTAAAGAGAGACATCTCTGCATTCTCTGTTGTGTGCAATGAGTGCTCAAAATAAATTACGACATTGAAGTCTGCATTGTTGGAAAGCGATGAAGATTATTATTTTTCAATTAGTCCAATTTATTTTGGCAAATATTCGTTGGCAAAATCCCTCAATCATGTTTAAAGTCGCTTTATTAGAACTCTAGAATTGAAATGTGACATTTTTTTTCTGTGAAATAGTGAAAATGAGGAAATCAAGAAAGAAAAGTAAAAACTAGTTGCATTTGCAACGATGCAAACTTCAAGACCGTAGTAAATTTACTTACTTATGGTACCCCTATCGTCAGGCTTCAATCTATAGGATTTTCATTTTTGTTTGAGCTTCGCTAAATATAATAATAATCGTCTCTGTAAAATTTTAGGGTCGTTTATCGACCTAATTACCGAGAAAAGAAATATCAAAATTGCCTTCATTTGTGAAGAAATTCCGAGACCGCATACAAAAGTGTATATAATAGTGGGAATCCGTCAGACTCTTGAAAATAATCATATTTACATACTTAACACGTGTAGTAATCAAGTGCTCTCAGAAAAAATTACGCCTATTGACCTAATTTTCATGTAATTATCAAGTTTAATTTGAACTTCCGGTATTGGATTTATCACCACTTGTTACGATAAAGAGACGTGACAGCAAGGCAACAGCTGACTGTAGTCCTAACCTCATCTCGCTCATTCGAATTTCCACATATATTTCATTTTTAACCGACATATTTCGCCGACACAAATTTTCCACGCTTTTTACCAGTCGTGGCCCGAATACAATGCTTTATATTTCCCGCACCTGACATTGTTTTGACAGATCGACGTTGAAAAGCGTGGTGGTTAAACTCGCCTGGTTGAGTAAAAAGAGATGGAGATAGAACCAATAGGCCTCCGAAGTAACTCTAGTGGCGCCGCCCTTGCGGCGAGTTTTGGCAAAACTTGGATTGGTTTTCGTCTGCTAGTGCAGTATGCCGGTCGCCATTTAAATCAGGTGTTTGCGCGAATGACAGCACCGCGTGTGATGTTTACGTTGTAAAAACAGCATTTCACGTCATATTTGGGATTGTTGACGCGTGTTTGAGGAAGAACTTTTCCCATCACAGTCCTTTACTCACCAGCAACAATTTCGCGAACTTCCGACACATGACGACTATCGAAAGTTTTCTGCCTATATTACAATATCCTTTATATAAATTTCCGATGCAAACAATAATTTAAACAGAAATTTTGTTGTACGACAGAAAGAAATTTGTGTGCAGCCAATTTACGCAATTTCATTAACATTCTGTTCGTCACATACCTATTGATATGCTTTTAGGGCGAAAGGAAGTCACGAGGATACATTGAAATCCGCAAGTAATCGTTATTAGTTCCATCACGCTATTTTATTTTATTTACAAGCACATTCCATTCACAATGTGAGATCTACAATCGATGATGCTTGCTCAAGCCTAGCTCTCTCGTGTTTGTGCCGGTTTGACTTAACCGCCCTGCGCCAATCCAAGTTTTTCCACTGGCAGCCGTTGCGCTGCATCACCACGAAAGTCACTTAGGAGGCCTATATTGTCAAATATCAAATCTAGAAATACTGCGCGAGTCGTTGAAATAACTATTTTTCATTTTGCTAATTAAATGTGAACATTCATTAAACGATTTACACATGGAAAATTTAGTTGCAGTTTTAGGTTGCATATATTTGAGAACACGGCAGAGTATATTTCGAAATTTATAGTAAATGAAGATCTCACTGAAAGACTGTGATTTTTAATAAATACTGTCGTTTCACTTAGCTATACACTATTATTTCTACAATTTCGATGTTTACTTTTAAGCTTCTAACGTTTTTCATCAAAGTTTCCCATAAATATCGGAAAATATCGAAATACCGGTATTCCGATATTACAACTTGATGATATCGAAATAATGCCGGTAATATAAAAAGATTATTACGGGAGCAAAGGGAAACTGGAAAAAACCCGAGTCGTTACAGGCAGCTATAATTGCACCAAGTTTCAATTGTTTCAATTGTGCGTCGCAACTTTGCCCACGTGGGAAATCGCTAATCGCTAGCGTCAGTTAAAATGCGTGGAAATGTATATATATTTTCTCACACGGGTGCACATGAAGTTTCCGAAGGCATATCCCTCCAGGCGAGGAAAAAATTGCTTATTTTCATGATTTTTATTTTAAGGAAAGATTTCTCCACCATTTTTGAGAGTTCCGAAAAAAATGGCTACATTTTGCAATGAAAAAGTACATTTGAAAAAATTTCAAACACATTTAGGGACGATAGAAGACCGTCCCGTAACTCCGCTATTTTTACAGATTAATAAACAAAATACCATGTAATAGCCAAAAGTAGTAATAAAATTTACCCTAAGTCTTAAAAATGGTGAAGAAATGTTTCCTTTAAAAAATCGTAATAATCAGTAAATCTTTTCCTCTTTTAATCGCCCCCCTTAAACGAGAAAATTTCAGTATTGGGAACGGTAAAATAATTCGTGCACAATATATAATCGTGTTGTAAGATCATTAAAATGTATCGCCAAAAGAGACTCGCAATACAAACGAACTTTCGCTTCTTTCTCCAGACTTTGACAAGGGTAAGGCTGATTTCTCACATAATCGTTGGTCTTCTAACTGGCGCTATTTATTACGACATCGGTAACAACGCCGCCGAGGTATTCAGCAACGCGGGATGCGTCTTTTTCACCGTAATGTTCCTCAATTTCACCGCAATGATGCCCACCATCCTCACCTGTGAGTAAAACATTTACGAAAGTAAAAACTAACACGTGTGGAGGCGAATGGAGTTATTATTTTTATTTTTTTACACTTTCTTAGTTCCCATGGACATGGCGGTATTTGTGAGAGAACACTTAAATTATTGGTACTCCCTGAAGGCCTTTTATTTCGCCAGAACACTGGCTGATTTGCCATTCCAAGTAAGTGCTTTTTTTTTATCAATCTCATTGTTATCGCTATTATGATTATCATTGCTTTTGATATTATTTGATTATTACTATTATAGTTATATTATAGTCATATATATTTATATATATTATATTATTATATAGTTATATATATATTATATTATTATAATCATATTACTATTATTACTATTACTATTATTCACGGAGGAATAATTTTGTTGAACGTTTTCGCTTTTACACTAACTTCTGTTTACCTTGCAGATACTCTACTCGACCGCTTACGTAATGATTGTGTACTTCATGACCTCACAGCCATTAGAAATCGAGCGATTCCTCATGTATCTGAACATCTGCATACTGATGTCACTGGTGGCACAGTCGATCGGTTTGCTGATCGGCGCGGCCATGAACGTTGAGGTACACTTCACGCGTTTTCTCGTCGATGTTTTTTTCTTCGCTCGACGCTCTAGCGGCTGAAAAGTTTCGGTTTTGAAGTTTGCATCGTTGGAATGCAACGAATATATTTCTTTTTCTTCGTATCCTCGTATTTATTGCACATTCAGGCTACGAAAGTGACGGAAACATTGTTGAGAACCTTTGTGCAAAATTTATAACCAAGAGCTGCAGCAAAAAGTTTTTAAACAATATTAGGACGTTGAATAAGTTGTCGCTGTTGTCCAACAGATGGCGTTACCAGAACTGCGTGCGTGTAGTTAAAAATGGTGACGCAAGTTTAAAGAAGTACTATAAGCAAGCTTGACATTCAGTGTACGTCATTTCGCCAAAGTGTAAACAACTTTTTGTTTACATTGTGTTAAACATGCCAAATTTCGTGCTAATAAGAGTCTTTGCGGCGAATTTTACTGCACTGTTTTATTTTTAAAAAATCTGCAGCTGAACACAGAATTCTTGTTGAGACTTACGACGGCCAGACTCTGTTGAAACAACATGCGGAGATTGGTTTGGACGCTTCAAAAATAATTATTTTGATGTGTTGAATTGGAGGCATTACTTCACGAAGATTCATGTCAGACGCAACCTGAACTTGCAGAATCATTAGGAGGCGATCACACGACAGTTTCGAAACGTTTGCACATATTAAGAATGATTTTTTAAAAATAATACATTGATTTTCCCGAAAAAAGCGAGAACTTATTCAACATCCCAATGATACAAATCAAGAAGAATTTTCGTTGCATTCCAACGATGCAAAGTTCACCAACATAAAATTGTTTTCTTAAAAACAAGCTTTTATTTAATGTACTAAAAAGTAGAAAATAATGTATTTTTTTCAATTCACCTATTTGTGCCTATAAATGAAAACTTTTGGCGCTCAACCTTTTTTATGTTTAATAAATTTTATCAATTCAGTTTCATTAATCGTATTTAAGGGGCTATAACAGTGTGAACGCTGAAAATTTGCGTGATTTTCGGGAATGCTTTGGAAGAAAAGTACTCAATTAAATGTTTCGGCGAATTAAGAATATATTTGGCTATATTTGCCCTATATTACATAATTTTTCATAGAAAAATATTGAGATCCAAGCGACTTAGGCGCTGCCTTCGGAGGCGTCAAAAAGAAAGTTCCTCCACTGCTGACATAATTCCGGCCGATTGAGTAGTAGCTGAAACCGAAAAAGGAAAACATGTTAAACTGGAAGGTATTTCCTGTACAATGACGTAGGATTTTCGAAAAATATCAATATCTAACAAAATGGCGTAGTTATAAAAAAAAGTCTATTTTCTTGCCTATAAAATGGTCGTTTTTTTCAATGCCAAATCGTCAATTTTCATCCAATAAAAAATATTCTACGTCATTGTAGAGTAAATATATTCAAGAGTACTCAGTTCAAATTTCAAGTCAATCGGATAATTGCTCTTTGAGTTACAATTTCAGCAAATTTGAAAAATCTCATTTCAAGAAAAACGCGTTTCAAGATTTAACTATAGATTTTTGCAAGATAAAATGATATTTACCATAAAAATGGCTAATTACAGGATATTCTTAAAAGTATAAACTGTCGAAAAAGGCAAAAAAAAAATCGTTTTTTTTTTAAGTGTCACACTGGTATAGCTCCTTAATTCGGCACAATGATAATTAGAGAAACTATTATCACACGTTTATACTCAGTTGCAGGATTTTTATTTAAGAAATCTAAAGTTCTTTTACAGTAAATTAAATACAGTTGATATATTAACGGATTTATGTAGATTAAAGATTATATGTCTAAATTTTCAACGCCCCAAGCTTTTCTCTATAGTCATATATAGGTGACTTGGTAAAAAATGAATAAACAAAAGCATGTTTTTAAAAAATATTTGTTTACATATAAATCGGTTCTGCTTTTTAGTCTTTGATTTTACTAGTTAGTTGTTACTAGTAGTTTACTAGTTTACGAG
Organism: Ophion obscuratus; assembly: GCA_964007375.1. Taxonomy (NCBI): domain Eukaryota; kingdom Metazoa; phylum Arthropoda; class Insecta; order Hymenoptera; family Ichneumonidae; genus Ophion; species Ophion obscuratus. The sequence goes on along the minus strand of OZ023317.1, from coordinate 32,436,266 downwards.
TTCGTTAGGAACATGGGATCCTTGTAAAAAATAACAATTGGGATTGAACTTACGACCAATTGCTGCATATAAACTTTTCACATAGAAGCACAGTAGGCTACGAATTTGTATGTGTTAGTAAGATTTTATATGGATGATTAGATATCGCTAATTTTATATGAAAAGTTGAAAATTTTTACGATTTAAAAACAAGTTGAATCATGCATTGTCACCTTTTGGATGCGCGTTTGCAAAATTTCAGAGCTCTAAGTAGTCGTCAAGTGGGTGAAATATCAATTTTCCGTTTTGCATCTCACAAAAAGTCGAGTTAAATAAAAGCTTGTAAAAAGTTTGAATTCAGAGGCATTTCCGTGAGACTCCCATCTATCTTCAACTCGAAGCAATCTCGCCAATGTGCGTGCTCATTGTGCTTAGTTTCAGCTCGGAAATAAACCCTCAAATTGTTTTATCCGCGCGTTTCAGAGCGGTGTCTTCATCGGTCCAGTGTCCTCCGTGCCGATAGTACTCTTTGGTGGTTTCTTCGTGAATTTCGACGCAATGCCGATATACCTAAAGTTCCTTTCGTACGTGAGTTACATACGTTACGCATTCGAAGGTGCTATGATCACGGTTTACGGTTACAACCGGCCAAAGTTGCATTGCCGCAAGGACTACTGCCACTACAAGCCACCGATGAAGATCCTCGAGCAGATGTCGATGGAGAACGCGGTGTATTGGATCGACGCGGTTGCCCTCGTCGGCTTCGTCATCGTCGTCAGAATAGTCGCGTATTTCGTTCTCAGATTGAAGCTAAGGTCGCTCCGTTAACCGGGCCAACAGGCAAGACTCAGACAATAATTTCAATGGATTGAACGAAAGCGAGAGAAGGTTCGACGAGAGAGCGGAGGAAAAGAGCGGGGGCAGGGAACGTCCTGAAGTCGATTGAGTCTAAGGACGAGAACGCGACAGGGAGAGTCCAAAACGGCCTTGAAAAACTCGTGTCGAGTGAAGGTTAAAAAAAAGAGAGAGAGAGAGAGAGAGAGAAAGAGAGAGAGAGGGAGAGAGAGATGACCATAAATGAAAGAGGAAGGAACAAAGACTGAGAATGAAGGAAGACAGGACAGGCGTCTTGAAAGTTTCACGAGTCTTTACCTCGTTGTCCTCCCGTCTACTCGGGAGCGATCGACGAAAGAACTGAAACAAAAGCATCGAGCCGTTCGCCAAACGGTGATGTGGCAAGGAAGAAAAATGTATTACAGCATTTAACTTACAGTGATAGAGTTGAGCGAGACGAGAAAAAGGAGTATAAGAAAACGAGGAAAGAAAAAAAATCTAGGCAATTTTGCATAAAGTTAGGACTAACGTCGATTTAACTACCAGCCTAGGATAACTTCAATCAGATTTTAACGCAACCACGGTGAGTGCGTCATCGTGGCAGTATTTTTTGTTTCTCTTTTTTTGTCTAGAAATACATCGGATTAAAGACGTTTGCATGTAACAATGATGTGGGTACGAGGTCGAAAGAGGTGTGAACGCAAAGGCAAGAAGACGAAAAAGTGTATAATCGTAGATAATCGACAAACAAACTCGCCAGGTGCTGTAGGCGCCTCTGACACTTATTTCCCTCCACGAAGCGATTCACGCGAGTGATCGAATTGTTCGCAATAGGGGGCCGATTTGTTCGTTAATAAATACGTTCTCGTCGTGTCGATACGACGAGACGAAATGACAGAAAGAACCAAGAACTTCGTATTTGTTCTTCGCTGATGAACACGCGCGAATGCAGAAGCGGAAAGAAATTGGTACCTTTTTTGTGCTAAGCTCCGAAATTTGGGGGCATAAGGGAAAAATCTAAAGAATTAGGTAGAGAGTAATAAGAGAGTGCAGAAAAAGAGCTGCCTAGACTGCGTACCGTCATCTATTGGTCATTAGTCCAACCACGATGTTACATCTCGTAAACCTGCCCCCACCCCTACCGCAATTGAATCTCAAAACTCATATCGTAATTCCATTTTATTGTTAAAACGAAGGGGGAAAAAAAACAATACCGTACAGTCGAATCCAATGATACTCTACGATTAAGAGAAGAACAGGAAGCGAAAAGAGAATGAACGAGAAAGCAAACGGAATAATTAAGATCGCGGTAATGTTTCGAGGTTTATCGTATTAAAGGGCTCACACTTGACCAATCACTGGCTGCCTGGGTGTTTGCTTTTTCGTATTATTAAGCGGTGGAGTGATATCTGTATGTATATGAAGGGTTTCTCGAAATTACCTGACATTTTTATTTATCAATAAAGCGTATCGTTTATTTAAAAAGTACGAATATTTTTGTTCCACGATGAGGTACAAACATGGAGGTTATGTGTGAATCACAATGTCCGATGAATGGCATAAACGCGCATGGACTTGAAAGACATTTCAACAAGATGGCGCAACCTGCCACACTGCGGGCGAAACAATGCAGTTATTGCAGGCGAAATTTCATGGTCGTGTTATCTCGCGCCGTGGCGATGTGAATCGGCCACCAAGATCGTGCGATTTGACGCCGTTGGACTTCTTTCTGTGGGGTTTTCTGAAAGAAAAAGTGTACGCCAGTGATCCACAGACCATTCCAGAGCTGAAAAAAGCAATTAGATGCACCTCAAGGAGGTAGGTCACAATAACGGGTATAAAATCATGTGCAAATTTAACAATTTTTTTTCGTATAAAAAAGTGATTCTCTCGTAAAATTAATTACACATCTATTTAGTATGAATATCAAGCTGTTGGAATTTTTTTTTCGATGTACAAAATGGCCCACTATTAATATTTTCTTTTGTTATCTTTTTTTAGGCGCTCCGCGGCGTGATGTTTAGCATCCACAATTTTTTACCTGGAACAAAAAACAAAAATTCTCGTCAATCTACATTAGAATACCGAGAGAAGTACGTGCGGAATTTAAAAAATATTATTTTATTCAAAAGTTGTGGGTATTTGAACTTAAGAAATGAATTTTCAGTGAAAAATTTCGTTATAACTGCTCATAAACTGCTGATAAAATGAAAAGTTTTCCATTAATCAGAAACTCCGTACGTACTTCTCTGCGAAATGCAATTAGGAACGTAACTTTTAAATTTGAAGTGAATCGAGTGAAAAGTGTTGAAATTATTTATCACGCCAATTGGAAAAAAAGCTGTTTCGAGAAGTTTCGAGGAGTCGGCCATTTTGTACATCGAAAAAACTATATATATATTTTCTTACAGCTTGATATTCATACGAAATAGAGGTGTAATTAATTTTATAAGTGAAACATGCATACGAAAAAAAAAATTGTTAAATTCGCACATAATTTTATACCCGTTACTGTGGCCTAACCCCTTAATGGAATTAGTCCGCAATTATAACAAAATGTTATTGAAAATTTCGTCAAAAAAGTGAACGTTTGCAAACAGGGACGATGCGGCCATCTATCGGATATTGTGTTCCACACATAACCTCCATCCTTGTACCTTATGTTAAAATAAAAATATTCGTACTTTTCAAATAAATAATACGTTTTATTAATAAATTTAAATGTCAGGTCATTTTCCGCCACCATTTTATATATATATATATCCGTTCACCCATATATATATACACACGTTAAAAGTAATGTCTCAAACAGTTCAACGAAAAAAACAAAACAACATAAATCAACAAATCTTTTGCAACGTGTGTGACAATGTACATTGATTGTGAGAGCAGATGTGACAAAAACAAGAATAAAAGCGTTAGGTTAAGCAATCGCAGCGAGTGTATAATTTAGCCATGAGTATCTGTACGGGAGAAAGCGCGATAATATATATATATATTAGGGACGATAACAAAAAATGTTTTACTCTTACCCCTAACCCTTTCGCTCCGGGCTTTTTAAAATTATAACTTTCGTAAAGTTTATTTGTTAATATAATAGAATGTCATTTAGGAAAACAAAATGTTATTGGTAATGTTGCAAGGTGTGATATTCCCGGGAGCAAGAATCTACGATATGCTTCTGATATGCTCTTTTCTTAGGCTTTTGCTACACAGAATGCTACACACAAGTTCCAACCTTGCGGCTCGGGGTGCATTCCATGAATGAAGTTCTATGTTCCATGAATTCCCCGACGATAGTTCTTGATCATTCGAGTGAAGAAGACCAATTTGTTCTAATTCTGCGTCAAAATCCGTTTTTCATGTTTATTGAAATTTTACAAAGAATTTCGGGCAACAAATTTATTGTTTCTGGCTTAGCAGATGCTATTCAAACTATTCAAAGGTCGGAAAGTTTTTGAAAATTCACAAGGTGACCGCCACATTTTGTTAGTTTAGGCCATACGCGTATACACGTTTCCCGGAACGAAAGGGTTAAACAATATTGTTAGGTATAAAAAAAGTCATGCTAATTTGAGCTTTCTAACTCAAGTCTAAGGGGCAGCGCTTAATCATTTTTCTTTTCCATTCGATTTACACGGAAAAATCGCTTTTTATGTTTAAGCTCGAATAACTCAATGACTATTTTGGTGAGGCGTTACACCTAATTCGTGGCCAGACAAAAAAGGAATTTTCGTCAATTTTTGTGGTAAAACTTATGCAGGTTTACAAATTTTTTATTTTTTACCTCGAAGAATATGGTTTTAAGTATCTTTTACAATTTTTGTATTGAAAAATATTTATAAATGTGGTAGATACAAAGGTTTGTGCAAAGCGCGGTTTGAAAAACGTCCTGTTTGAAAAACGGTTTGAAAGGGAAAGTATCGATTTTGGATGGAAAAAACGGTCTATTTTGATTGAAAAAATGCGTCTTGATATGTGAAAAAAGCTTGTAAAATTAGTAGTTGATAGATGCAGTGATTTCCGGGATCTCGTAGTCACCGATTATGAAAAAGGCATTTTCAGAAAAACGCGTTTAAACTTCGCCGGGTCGCGGAGTCTACCTATAAAAGCTCATGACTCCCTCAATTTTTTGCGGGTCGACTTGCAATTTTCAGAGGATATTTTTGAAATGGTATATCTTGAAAATTCGTCGAAAATAAAAAAATCGACATTTAAAAAAAATTCAAGTAGATGTAAGCCCTTAAATCTGGTTGAAAATCCCGACCGATTCATTAGAGCTTTTTTAAAAATCTCAATATCATCACTTTTACACAAATTACGCCTCATTTAAGAATGCTTTTTTCGAATAGCTGTACTTTGTCCAAAAATAAGAATATTATGATTGTTGAAAACGCTTTTAAAAAATTCAAGGATAATCATGAAGAATCATTGACTGGAATTGGCAAATATTAATTAGTTGTTGAGTTATTTGAAAATGTTTTTATGTGTTGAAAATGCTTTTAAAAACTTCAAGGATAAGATTCGGGAATCTTCAACCGGAATTGGCTAATTGAATTGATTAGTTGTTGAGTTATTTAAGTTTAAATGCAAACACCAAATTTTCCGGGCAAATCGAAGACGAGATAGAAAGCTCATATCGAGCATAATTTCGTTTTTACACATAACGCTATTATTCGAAGGGGTAAAATTGAATTTTTCTTCGACATCCCCTAGTATACGCATATAAAATATACGTACACAAGTCTATACATAAAGATAAATTTGTGGACGTCAATCAATCAAAACTGACATACGTAAAGACTTCGGTGAATGACGGCTCAGCAAATTTCTTCGCATCAATTCCATTATTTAAAAAAAAAAAAGGAATTACTAACTCAAGCCCTTCGGTTTGTCACTCGTCGTCAATCCGAACAACTGGATCTTAAATTATCGTCAATGAAACTTTCACCCAGTTTCGTAGCTCTTGGAAAACCGACATTCACATCTCCAAGCACGTTCTTTTGAGACTTGAACAGAAAAAGAAATCACGGTGCAAAAGCACAATGATTTTAAAGACAGAAAAAAAACGCGTTACAAGTATCGACACTTTAAATCCATAATTACCTCGATACAAGCAATGCCGTTGAAGTTTGCATCGTTGGAATGCAACGAAAATGATTTTTCTTATTTCCCCAATTTCTTTTGGCAGATTAAACCTATGAAAATTAGGCAAAGATTTTTCCGATTCCTTATTTAGATCTACAACAAATGTGGAAAAACCAGATTTGGAAAAATAATGAAAATAAGAAATGGAAAAGAACTTTTGTTGTATTTCTACGAAGCAAACTTCAACCTCATTATGATCGACCGTACGAAGCATACTGAAATAGGTATCAGAAGTGAAGTTTAACATATTAAGAACAATACAGCGAGGGAAAGTTTTCAAATTTGAGAATTAGTAAACGACCACAGATCCAAAATGTAAAAATTAGAGCGGATGATCAGTCCTTTAGGTGAGGGTGGCTCTCCTCCCTCACCGGGCCTCCACATTTTGGGTGACACCGCAATCACATTTTCCAAAATTAGTGACAAATACAAATTTTTTCAAATTTTGTAACTACAAATACAAAATTTTCCAAATTTGTAACAACAAATACATATGTATCGCAATTCGGAAAGTTTCGCTACCACGAGAAAAAATTTGTAACGAGTAAAACATTTTTCAAATTTTGTAACGATGAATACCAAAATGTTCACTTTTTGTAACAAAAAATACAAAATTTTCCAAATTTGTAACAAATACAGAATATGTATCTCAATTCCAAAAGTTTCGCTACCACGAGAAGAAATTTGGTAATTCGATACTTATCCGTTGAAAGAGTCATTCTCCGAAGTTTCAAAACATTCGCTGCTTTTTTTGCACCCCATCGATTCTCCGTCGTTTATCATTCTCTATTTTCTACGCTCCGATACTTCTACCCTCTGAAAGTGTAAATTTCAATCGCAGAGAAAACGAAATGTCTCTTGACAGAGGATCGCTGCCAATCGAGTCCAAGAACCAAATTCGTAGTCGTAAGGACGAACTTTGTTTCGAAACTCGAGTTCAAAAAGGAATTGAAGCCTATAAGACGAGAATCGAAGAAAATAAAGAGTAAAAAAATCCACGATTAGCAGCAAAAGTACGAAGATGTCAGTTTTGATTGAGGCCCGCATATGTTTTTATAGTTCGCATCAAGGCCTACGAGATCTGGTAAATACGTTAGCCATACACACATTATATATAAGATCTGAAAATAAATAATTGTTGACATTTTGACAGTTCAAGGAGGAACCTAACCTCGAAATTGAGCGGGGACCCACTATCTCTACTCCATACATTTGTCGCGTACATTAGGCTTTTCCGGTCCCCGCAACTAATAAGTACTAGCGAGCCTGCTGTGTCGCAAATTCGGAGATATCTTCGGGCCATGTAACGTAATAATTTCGTAAATTACTCATTGTCCGGTTTGATCTGTGGATTCGATCATATTTGACTATCGAAATAGTGCGGCGGTACTTGACGTTTCACCACTCGATGACGATGAATTGATGACGTCTCTACGAGAGGAAAAACACAACTCATCCGTATACATTTACGTGGGATAATTTTGGAGAATACTGTAGTTCTCATTGGCGTGCGCGACCCTAGCGGCAAGTTTCGCAACCAAGAAGACCGCTCGAATCAACTTTTATACGAACAACACATCGATAAACTTGAATGAATATTAATTAATGGATAAATAATCGATCATGAATAGTGTAATGAAAAAAAATGTAATTCTTTCTATTGATAATGGTGGCTCATTGTTATAACACGGTAATAATAATTATTGTCGTTACCACGTGTGCGCAATAGTTTGACGTAATTTATATTCATTTGTACAGCAAGTTTTCGATGCGTTGTCCTGTATTTCTCGAGTTGAGTGGCAATGTCAATTGACACCTACCTTTGTCATAAACATCACGATGCATCTCGATGTTGAGAAAAAGAAATTCACGTCAATGTTTTTATGCCCTGTGGAAAAATTGCGAACGCGCGATTGGCAATTTCGACCTAATATAATTGTAAATTGTTATTATTATCATTATCACCATCGTTATTATTATTAAGCGAAGTATTTTTATGAATTCGTATACGTTTTATTCGTTAGTTGATATTTCCCTAGATGGACAGTTTTTTTTATCCCGTTTTGGTGTTTCAATCGTTTGGAAACATGAGAACGAATTTGCGGTTAATAAAAAAAAGCTTGTATACCATTGTAGAATTGTACATTTTTGCAATGTCAATTGTATCGAGGCTGATTTCGTATCGTTCTTCTTTCTCGAACGATCGCCACGTTACGATGATCATTCGGCGTCACATTTCGATTAGTACATATTTACGAGGGAAATAACAGTAGTATTTTCGAGTACATACATATGCTTTGGAATTATACGCGGATCGTGTACAAAAATACAAATTTCTCGGCACTTTGGAAAATACTAAATATTCAAGGCCAATAACAAAAAAACATATATATTTTTAAAAATAACATTCTCTGTCGTACAATATGATACGTTATTTTCATACCGATTGGAAAATGCCGAATTTTTAAACTTCTCGTAAATTTTTACATTCGTGGGAGATTGATTTGAGAAAAATTCGTTCGTACGATAATTTATGTGATTTTTAACGGAGTCTTAGTGTATGCTGCAATCATCAATTTTTTTAAATTGAAATATTGCAACGCTCGCCATGCACGCGTATGCACAATCGTCGTCGACGATTAAAGTGATGGCGCGTAATCTAACCTCAAAATCGTGTCACGTGCGTATCCAAGAAAGAGAAACATCCCAAGTAGTAATTTTCAAAAAGTTGTCCAAGAGTGGACTAAATGGTTACCATATGTCCAATCAGAGGTAACCTTAAAGTTAACAACCATCGAAAAAGATAACTGTTGGACAAGTGGTAACTTCCAGATAACTTTCAAGCTGAGATTTGACACTCGTTTGGACAACTTCTGGACAACTATTTGGAAATGACTACCTAGAAAGTAGCAATCTTCGAAAAGTTGTCCAAAAGTCGACTAAATGGGTACCAAATATCCACCCGGTGGTCACCTTGAAGTTAACAACGATAGAAAAAGATAATTGTTGAACACATTTATAGGTAACTTTTGGACAACTATTTGGAAATAGGAAGTAACCATCTTCAAAAAGTTGTCCAAATGTGGACTAAATGGATACCAAACGTCCGCCGGTGATTACTTTGAAGTCAACAACTATCGAAAAAGACAACTGTTGAACACATGGTAATTTATAGATAACTTTTGGAGAACTATTTGAGAATTGCTACCTAGGAAGTAACTATCTTCAAAAAGTTTTCCAAAAGTTGGCCAAATGAGTACCAAACGTCCGGCCGACGGCCACCTTGAAGTTAGGAACCTTCGAAAAAGAAAACTCTTGGACACATGGTAACTTATAGGTAACTTCCAAGCAGACATTTGGTATCCATCTTAATACTTTCAGGACAAGCAATTTTCAAACCTTTGTCCAAAAGCGGACTGACAAAAGTGGGTACCAAATGTCCACTCGGAGTTCACTTTGAAGTTAACAACTATCGAAAAAGACAACTGTTGAACACATGGTAACTTATAGGTAACTTTTGGACAACTATTTGAAAATTGCTACTTAGGAAGTAACAATCTTCAAGAAGTTGTCCAAAAGTGGACTCAATGCGTACTAAACGTCCGCCCGGAGATCACCTTTAAGTTAGGAACTATCGGAAAATACAACTTCCAAGCGGAGATTTAGCATCCATTTGGACACTTTCTGGACATCTATTCGGCCATAACTACCTGGGATCGTTTACGTTTTTTTAAATCGCTCACCGAATGTGCGTCAATCGTTAAACAATTATTCTGTTCGTTTGCTGGTAAACTACGGTTTCAAATGTTTTTCACACCGATACACAGCCTACAATGATACAGGACTCATCATATACGACTCATTTATAAAAATTGGATTTTTTAAAGAGGATTAATTAACGAAAAGTTCTATTCCTAAATACCAACGAATTCTTCCAGACCTGAAAATATCTCTTTACGTCTCTCTCCTTTTCTCTCATGCTATCCAAACAACAACGTAGTTGTACGCGCGAATTCGTTTTGTACGATGACATGAACATTTTTTTAGATCGAACGTACAGTAAACAGTGCACATTCGTTGAAGCGCTGCGGGCACGAAAAACCCACGTGACTTTCTTTCCTAGTTTTCGCATAGTCTTTGACAATTGGAGCGCAGCGCGTACCTCGAAATTCGGCCGGAAACGCGGCGGGAAAAAAAACATGGCTCCACGGTAAAAATGTATTCGCGAAAAGACACATAGGTGGAGCTAAATTCTCATCTCGGAGAATGTGAACTGCATGCATTTTCGCTTGGTAGGTTCAACGTGTCGATATATTATCATGAATAATTGTATTAAGTGATACTACAAGTAGAACGTAAATGACACTTTTTCAAGTAAGATAATTTTTTTATGAGAGGATAATTGTACGAGGTACACTGAGAAATACGAAGGATCAAGTGTGAATGAGAGTGCATGGTTTAATCGTAACAAGTTTCACTAGTCTAAGAATGAGAGAAAATATCGAAGCCTCGAAAATATGCGATAAAATTAAAATAAATCAAGGATTAAACTGACAAGCCGCGATACAAAAATCCAAATGAAAAAGATCAACACGGGGAAGCCCGAACTCCCGTGAGGTGTGACAAAAAAAAACATTGTATTTCGTCTCGTGTTTTAGCGAAGTAAAGTCACGTTTGTACTAAAGCACAAATCAATAAACGATTGTATAAAAATAAAAGACTGGAGAGAGGCTTGCCGAAATTTATCACCAATAAAATCTATTTCCTCGATACACTTATAATATTGCTTTTTGCAATTATTATTATTGATAAGAATTTTTACGACAATTAAAACAGAGCTCTTTTATCTTCGTTTTTTATTTAGCTGTACTTCCGAATAGCTGTTACCTCCGACTAAGACTAACGGTGTGAAGGGGGCCATGAAATGCGACCAATTTTTTTTTCGGTCGAGGCGCTGACGCACAGTGAAGGTCACCTTCACTTTTTAAAATGGAATGGTACATTTTTTTTCAATCATCTTGTGGAGCACCTCAAGCCGCATGAAAACCCTAGGGGGTCAACGTCGTTCAAGGTCATTCAAGGCTAGTAACGATGATACAAATCTTAATATCTTGGATCGCTAACAAATATTTGGTAGTGATCCGAGATACTCAGATTTGTATTTCATTTTAATAGGTGACCTTGAATGACCTTGAACGACGTTGACCCCCTAATGTTTTTTACGCGGCTTGAGGTGCTCCACAAGATGGTTGAAAAATAATGTACCATTCCATTTTAAAAAGTGGAGGTGACCTTCACTGTGCGTCAGCGCCTCTACCGAAAAAAAAAAATTAGGCGCACTTAGTCTTAAACAAAAATTAGGCAACTTTTGTCTGGAACATTTTTTTGTGACGTCGATAATTACCGAGTTATTTTGGGTGACAGAGATAAGAGGGACACCCTGCGTATATACATATATATACACGCGTTAATTTATCAATTTCCAAAATTCGAGATTTCGAAAACTATTGCAATGCGTCAATAAACGTTTCAGGCAAAAGCTTATATGGTCAGAAAGAAGGTATGTGCAAAATTTCACCTAAATAGTAGGTAACAGTTATTCGGATGTTTATCCCTAAGGTTGTTATGGGGTCTATCCGCCGGGGGTGAAGTACGAGGAGAGCGCCCTATGCTTATGCATGGCCAACTGCTAGCTATCAAATAATCGTTTTGTTAAACGTACGTTTCGAAACTATTTTTCTACATTTATTTGTAAAAATATGCATTTTTGAACACTCGATGATTATATTAAATATTTTCATTACTTTGTATAATTATTTTCTATAACGTTTTCTCGCTCTATTAACGCGAGACGAATTGGCAACGTCGTGAATCGTGGTACATGACACGGTTTTACATACAGGTCTTGAAACTCTGGTGGTGGGGGTATGTCCTCGGTTTGAAGCACCGGCCGCTTCGCCTAGTGACCACGAGTGTCGCTGCGATAGAGTGATGCAGGCTGTGCGAGAAAGATGGAAATCGATTGTTGACTCATAGGAACCTAACCAAGCTGTACAATTGGCTGGTGAAGGAAAATTATGATATTCAATGTCAAAAATGCATGATGGACCTAAATACAATTAAAAGTAACTTTATCGTAAACCTGAAAAAACCAAAAGACTATAGTTATACAAGTGGGTACAATGAATATGAATGTTTATATAGGTGTCAATGTGAGCTCGTGTTGGTCGAGGGGTTCGGTGCAAGCTTCGTAATGCTGCTTTCATGGTTTCGATCCCTGTGCGCTCGGTTTTTTAAAAACATGTTTTAGCTTTTATAAAACAAATAGGCTTTACGCGTTATTTTAATTGACCGGAAAATAAGTAGCAACTATTCCAGACCGAAGTGGATTCCAGACCAAAACACTTGCAGGATGTGTTTCTTGAAAATGAAACAAATACTTAAGAAACAGTGCTTTTTTTGCTATTCTTTATTTCCTCTTCGAAAAATTTTAATGCATGTCCCAAGAAACATTTTCAATAATCTCTACTTTGCAATTTCCGAAATGGTTTGCGTTGGTAAATTAAAAAAAAACACCTCTTTTCCGACCTTTAAGCGAAGGACTCTCGAGTAGGATACATTTAAATAATTCACTTTGTTTTATGTTTTCCAGCCTGGAAAGTATTTATTGAAATGATCCCAATCATTTTTCATTTTCTTCAGGTTCCCGGCTCCAATGCGAAAAAAATAATTTCAATCATTCCATAAATTGCAGGTTTTGTTCTTAAAAAATATATTTGTTTTCAATATCACCGTATTTACAAGTTTACAAGTAGAGCACGTCGCGTGTGGTCGCGCGAATCAGCGGTTATGTTTGGGTTTTGTTTACTTTTGAAATCCATTTCTGTCTCTCTCACACAGCCTGCATCACTCTATAGCAGCGATCCTCGTGGTCACGAGTTGAAACAGTCGGTGCTTCAATAAGAGGCCATCCCCCACCACTGAAATTTTGAGCGAGTTTCAAGACCTGTATGTAAGACCACGGTCTTACATACAGGTCTGGAAACTCCGTTAGTTCACATGGTTCCTTTGCTGAAGTTCGCCGCGAGAGCCGCTGCAATCGAGGAGTCAGTGTACGAGAGAGACAGCAATACTCACTCTCACGCACCAAGGTTTGCAACCAGTATTTCATCGGAGTTACTGCTTGCAAATATTTCTAGGTATACGTGTTCATCATGTGTTGTTTTTCCGAATAATAAATATGGAGATAGCATTTTATTTTACAGCACAAATATAATTTCGCGTTTATCAAACATATAATAACAACTATTTGTTCCTTAGAATTCAAATAATGCGTCTTATACCAGGTGTGCAAGTATGAAACCGGAATTTTTGTACAGAAAAAACACGTTTATTGTAATGATATGATACAAAGTATCATATCATTACCGTAGGTACATCCGCCAGTTGTTGTTGTGTTTGAGGGTCGTCTTCGTCCAACAAGGCTTGCAGGTCAGCGTCTTCAAACTTTTTCGGTGGTCTTCCACGTTCTTCGTTCCTCACGTCAAAATCGCCACTTTTGAACCGTTTGAACCACTCGAAACACTGTGTTTTTCCGAAAGCATGCTCACCAAACGCCTCCACAAGCATTCGATGCGATTCGGCTGCGGTTTTCTTCAGATGAAAACAGAAAAGTAGTGCTGTCGGCAAATCGTAATTTGTTGGCACAAAACTCGACATGTTTATCTCTAATAAACTAATGCTACTGAATGAAACTCGTGTTATTGTGAGTTGGAAATCTTTGTCGGATATCAATACAATAACAAGACACCGCTCACGTGATGTGTTGGTAACTGCATCGACATCTAGCGCCACCTATGGGCAAATTCCGGTTTCATACTTACACACCTGGTAATGGCAATGAGAAAGATTTTTAGTCATTATCGTTCTGCAGGGGGGGGGGGGGGGCGTTGGCGGAATGTACAAAATAACGAAAAAACCAAAACGTTATTTCCTTTTTGTTGATCGTTCGTTTATTGGTTTGTCAATTTAGACATCTTTTTTTACATTTTTTTTTAATTTCATATTTTCTTGAAAGGCCTCATGTGCAACCTTATGTAATAAACTATCGCGTATGATAAAATATGCGAACCATGTTTTTCACATGGAAAGGAAAACTTATATCCCGTTAATACATCTTCGAGTGTTAAATCAAACACGTGAACCTTTGTGATTTGATTAATTTATTGCCAAACACAGAACATAAACACTGCGAAGTGGAAACAATTGCATTCAAAACCAAGATTCTATTTAAATTTAACTTTCGTCCCAGTAAAAAGGAACGCATCAAACATGATAGACATAAAACCGATAATGTTAGATAAATATATATTATTTATTAAAATTTATGAATATTATGAATTAAAAACAATTCTTTGTACTGGGATGATGGTTTCGACGATTCTACCATTGTGCTATGAGAGTTGTTAGTTTATTCTACGGCTACCTACGTTGAGCTAATAAGAAGCCTGCTTCATAAAAAACTAGTTAAAATAAAAAACCTGTCACGTAATAAACTATATAGTCTATAGCCAGAGGAAGGGCATAATCGTGTCGACAGGGTACTCGATGACATAGTCAGCCTCCCATCCTTCTTGATCTGAAACGGCGTCTAATTTTCGTCGAAATTCGTCACGATACTTGACCATTTTGGGTTCCGATTTTTCGCCACTCAAAGCTTTCAGATCGCTTAGTGATATCAAAATCTATGGCTCAGGTCGTTCTGTAATGGTACAATTGCCATATTTTGGAGGCTTAATCACGCAATATACTGACAGCAGTTTATATAGCTGCAAAACATTGATAGTTTTACTTTTAGGCTTCTGTAAGCCTTATTGCACTCCGGTACTACGCAGGACTTCGGCATTACTTCGCGGTTACTCGACGACCATATACAGGTAATGTGTTCGCTGTCAAAACTGACTCCTCGATACTAGCGACACCACGATTTCTGTTTCAATAGTGGAACCACCCCCACCACCCGAATTTCATCGAGTTTCCAGACCTGTATGTAAGACCGTGTGTAAGACCGTGGTATATGATAATGCCTAGGTTGGCAGAAGTGTCGCGAAGTTAAAGGCATACGCGCGCGTCCGTAACCTCAATATCGGCCCAAGGAGCTATCAACAATGAATATCGGTCCGAGTAAAAAAATTCGCTGGAAAAAAAAAGTTGTGTACTAAAGCTGTCTATAATGTCGAAGAGATGAAAAACTTTAAAAGTTTTTCGCAATTCTAAAAACAATGTTATGTATGAAAAAAATTCCTTTTTGTTTTGTCTATGCATAGAAATTTCTAGAAAAATATAATTTCTGAACTTAGTTATCAAATCAATATCATGCAATTATTACTAATTAATACAATAAGAACAAATAATATTCGTTGTTGATTATCCTGACCGAGTAGTTTGAGATTCCCAAGCATAATTACCGAATACGGATAAGGTAGGTAACATTTGTGCCGTCTACGACGTTGCCATGATAGCATAGCCTAATATTTTGCGTGCTTGATTTTCGCACAAATTCGCTATTAAAAACATTAATAACTTTATAACGGTACTGTGAATCCTCATTTTCACGGTAACAAGCGTTAGTCCGATAGTAGAACCACACCTATTTTTTCGACTCCTCAGCCGATATGAATAATGTACTAAAAAATGATCGGGAGTTTTCCATAAGCGTAATGTAATTAGCCCACGAAATACGCCGAGTTTCCGATTTTTTATTCAAAAACGGTACTGTGGATCGTGTCCAAACTGCACAGGATGATCAGCAAAGGGGTTATAAACGTCCAGAAAAAAATCGAGCTCGGCGGTAACATTTTGACCTAACCTCTTACCAACCTTAATTTTCTTCCGTAACAAACATGACATACAGTGGGTAAAAAAAGTATCTGTACACGTAGTCTTTTTCAAATTTTCCTACGAGAACAATTAAATGCTTTATTAAGTTTCCGTGTTCGTTCGCTTATCCTAAATATACATGGTATTTACAAAAAGCTTGGGAAAACACGAATAAACAAATAAAGTCAAATTAACAACAGTTTCGTGCGAGATGTACAAATACTTTTTTCACCCACGGCTACAATTATCATTATTACCCGTCGCGTCGCGATGATCGCGAGCTTCGCAATTAGCTCGGACCAAGCGCGCGTGTCGCTCATTATTGGTTACCGGCCGAGCGTGTCAGCTGAGCGCGTCAGCTTCTCCATCGCCGTTCTTGTTTTGGTAATACTGTGCGATAGTGCATGCTGATACGGATGTACATCGGTGTTCCTCGAGTGCAGAATTCAGCGCGTGTGCCCGGGGACTCGCGAAACAAGACCTACGTTATTTTCCATTTTATTTCATTTGTTTTGGCCTTTCCTCGGCTTAACATGATTGAGCCAGTAATTAGCGTCGTTCGCGATCCCGTTTACCTGAAATGTGATGATTCTTATCGACTTTGTTCTCATCTTCAATGAAAAAACGATCGATAGAGCGTCGAAGATTGTCCTTTGTGTCGGGTACATCGTCTCATGTGCATCGCATTTTCCGGTATTTTCACGCGTAAATTTTAGGAAACGAAATTGTCAGCGCGTAAAAATCTCGTGGCAGCTCAGTGCACCGTGAAATTTCGGAATTTCCCGACCTGCCGCTGGAGCCGATGGATCTTTCGACGAATAACAATATCGCGAAGAGGTTAGTACATGCCACACGTCCATTTATAATACGCTGATTTGTGGGGCTGTGCCTTTAATTTCATCTCGCAATTTCCGAGTCAGATTTTTTCGGGAATTTTATCGCCCCGATGCGTGTGGTTCATTTGGCAGAATAACAAAAATAGCAAACCCATTGGAAATGTAGGCTGCTTCCGCAGTGTTTGTTTCAACTGAGAGTTCCGATGAGGTTGGACGGTGCGGATTTATTTTGTGAAAACACAGCTATCTTGCAGCACGGATCACAATAATGAAGTATTGTTACATCTGAGGGATAATTATGAATATGAGTGAACATTTTCTTGTAAATTAAATCCTACTAGATTGGCTCATGGCGTGAAATGAACGAAGATGGGAATGTCAGGGCTGAGAGGCTGTTTATTTCGTTTGCGAAAGCGTCTGCAGGCGCATTGACACCTTTCGTAACCTAAAAATAAATTTTCATCGCTCTTTCGGATTAATTCTTTTATGAGTTATGTTGTACTCCTCATTGATGGGTTACTTTGAGGGCGGATGTTAGCCACGCGAATAAATGTGTATGTATTTTATATACATACATATACATACATATGTATATATATATATATATATATATATATATATATATATACACGCGCGCGCACACGCGCGCACACGCACGCACACACACACACACACACACACACACACACACACACACAAACACACACATATATATATATATATAAGAGCAGCTCTCACCGTGTGCATACAGTTAGCGGTACACGCGGTCAGGTTGAGGGTCTTTCTCTTTCTCGTCGAAAGTCAAGATCGTGGGGAACGTTTTGTTTTTCTTCATGTTTATTTTTTCTTTTCCGCGTCGAGCGAACACCTTGACAACTGTAAGACTGGTTTCGCGGCAACCCACATCCATTCACCACTATCCAAATTTTTATATGTGTTTACTGTTTTGTCCTCCCTCTTTGTTCGCGTTCGTTTCACGGGATCATAGAATGCGCGTCATAGAAATTCCTTGGAATTTCTGTGGCGTGCTACGGAGAAGTGCTTTTGAAGGGGCTATACCAGTATGAAGGCTTAAAATTTGGGTGATTTTCGGGATTTTTTTGGAAGAAACGTACTCAATTAAATGTTTCGGAAAATTAAGAATATGTTTGGCTATATTTGGCCTATATTACATAATTTTTTCATAGAAAAATATTGAGATCCAAGCGACTTATGCGCTGCCTTCGGAGGCGCAAAAAAAAAAGTTCCTCCACTGCTGACATGATTCCGGCCGATTGAGTAGCTGAAACCGAAGAAGGAAAAAATGTCGTTAAACTGGAAGGTATTTCCTGTACAATGACGTAGGATTTTCGAAAAATATCAAAACCTAACAAAATGGCGTAGTTATGAAAAAAGTCTGTTTTCTTGCCTATAAAATGGTCGTTTCTTTCAATGCCAAATCGTCAATTTTCATCCAATCAAAAATATCCTACGTCATTGTAGAGTAAATATATTCAAGAGTACTCAGTTCAAATTTCAGGTCAATCGGATAATTGATCTTTGAGTTACAATGTCAGCAAATTTGGAAAATCTCATTTCATATTCTTGAAAGTATAAAAATCTCATCTTATATTCTTGAAAGTATAAACTGTCGAAAAAGGCAGAACAAAAAAATCGATTTTTTGAAAGTGTCACACTGGTGTAGCCTTTTAATGCACATTCAGACGATTGATAAACAAAATTCGTTGGAATGGCCGCGTTCGTTTTTGTCATCCTTTTTTTACGGAACGAAAGAATAAAAGGGGGGGGGGGGATAAATCGAAAGGGAGTGAGTGGTGAAGAGAGGAAGGAAATTTATTTTTCGTTCAGTTCTTCCACCAATTTAGTTGGTTCAATAACGTGGATCAGCGATAACATAAAATTGCGTGATCGGACTTGAAATGAAAATTTATTTATTCCGTTCGACGCTTATTTCGATGGCCAAGACGGAAGTCCTTGGGGCGATACTTTCGTGCAGGATGTTTGCCCGTTCAACAACGGTAGTTTTTCGCTCTTAGTTTTTTTCTTTCGTCCCTGATGATGAGAAGAAAGAAGATAATCGTCGGCGTATTAAATCGATGTGTATTAGGATAAAGTTCCGAAAAGTCCATACCGCCGAATAATTTGGAATCTTGTGTACGCGTGTATTTTGACTCGCTGAACACGGATATGGTAGTGAAAATACCCGCAAATTTTATTTTCAATGTCAAAATTCTTGAAAACTGATTTTTAAACAGTTTTTCTATTTTATTTCAATAAATGTTGATCTTGGAAAAAAATACTTCATACCAAAGTTGTAGCCTATAAACAGATTGATGCTTTATGTCCTATACACGTTTTGTCTAAAACCATTCTGTTTCTAGAGAAATGGGATAATGCTCCGATAAATACATTTTGCTAAACTTCATTAGTTTCGATTTTATCTACTTACGCACATTACCACGGGAAGGTTTGCGTTTAGTCTTCAAACCCAAACAAACCCACACAAAAAAGGCAAAAAATAAAAAACCAAAAAGCCTGAAACACAATAAAATATTTAAAAAAACAAAACAAAATATAAAAAACCCTAAAATAAAATAAATAAAAAATTATCAAAATACAAAAAAGCTTAAATAAAATAAATTTAAAAAAAAAATCAAAAGAGGCAAAAAATAAAATACAAAAAAAGCAAAAAATAAACATGCACTTTAAAGACTAAACTCCAAACTTCCCGCGGTAAAGTGCGTAAGTTTAGCAAAATATACTTATTGGAGCATTATCCCATTTTTCACGAAACAGAACGGTTTTAGACAAAACCCGTATAGAACATAAAATATCAATATTTCTATGGGCTCCAACTTTTGTACGAAACATTTTTTTCCGAGATCGACATTTATCAAAATAAAATCGAAAAGCTTCTTAAAAAATCCGTTTTTTGTCAGATTTGACCTTGAAAATCGAATTTGCGGATATTTTCATTGTCACATTCGTGATCAGCGAGTCAACATACACGGGTACACGAAATTCCAAATTAATCGACGTTATGGGCTTTTCGGAACTACACCCTAGATTTTTAATAAACGTTCTCGAAAATGTATAACTGATTTTTGTATACAAAAATAAATTTCGTTGCACTCCAACGATGCAAACGTTAATACCATGAGAATTAACGGCGGGGTAAAGTTAATTCGGCGAAAAAAAGGCATGTTTTTAAGATTTCTTTTTGGCGTAACGAATAGTGTGCGTTTATTGAAAAATTTACATATAATAAAGTAACATTTGAACAACATTCTCCTAAATTTGCATTGCAAAATATTCAAAATTGAGCGAGTGAAAATTAAACCCCGGAGGCGCCTGGAAAAAAAGTTGGTTTGCGGTGTGCACCATAACTCGCAACAGAATCATTTGAAACAAAAAAATCAAAATGCATTTGTTAAAGGAGATGTTTCTCGAGGTAATGACGGGAGGATTTTTTTTTCGATTTTTCGATTTTTCATAGCACTTGGGAGCCAAAAACCCGATTTTCGCTAAAAAGATCGGCTAATTTGTTGTTGAAAAATTAGTAATTATTTAAAAAAACAAAAAAGCTCTCGACAATACCTGGTGAATTATGTGAAGAAGTACTGTGCAAAATTTCAAAGCGATTGGTCCAGTAGATTTTGAGTTATCGTGCACACGGACTTCAAATATGACAAGTCTCAGAAAAACGGTTTGGAAAACGCAGAAGAGAACGGCATGGAGCAATAGACGCTCAAATACTCATAACTTCGTCAATTTTACTCCGATCGACTTGACATTTTAACACAATATTCTTGATATATTATGCATTCATTTAAAAATTTAAAAAACAATGAAAAAAATGTTTAATACTTTACCCCGCCCTTAAGACACCGACGATTATATCTATGAATGTAAAATTTCATTTAGATAATTTATACACGCATATGTGTGTGAGTAGAATAAAAAAAGATGTGCAGCTGAAAGTATCCATAGTCTAATGGAGGTATATGTAATCTGTCTTTTTCGCTCGCTAGCCTCTCTTCTACCGCTCGTTCAAAGGTCTCCGAGCATTATGCAAATGCATTCACGTTCGCGTACTGCCGCGAAGCATCGTAGCCTGCTCGGATAAGCGTGAAAATCGAAAAACAAAGAATATACGGTCGAACGGTTTTTTTCTCTCTTTTATATTTGGCCATTCCCAAGTCAAACCAAGGACACGTTGGTCAGAATGGAACTTCTTAGTTCCTTCCGAATTTTTTTTTAAGTAATTTATCGTACATTATTTTATGTTTTACTACGACTATTTCTTTACATTTTACCTCAGCATTTTTTCTTAAGACCTTTTGTATTGCGCATTTCACGCGTTAGAAAAAGTCATTGCAAAAGATAATTAAAGTGTGCGAAGTGTGTGACGGTGTTGAAGCTTGCATCGTTGGAACGCAACGAAATATATATTTTTTTTCCTTTTATTTTCATTATTATCGAGAATATTTTCTTACCAATTTATGTTGTAGATTTTTAATGAGCATCCTGAGAAACGTTCGAGTGTATTTTGTAGCCCAAATCCGCGGAATAATTTATTTTGACAATCTAAAGAAATTAATGGCCAGTCCACTTTGACGCGAGGAAAAAAACTATTTTCGCGATTTTTTTTAGGATTTTATAAAAGATGTGAATAACAAAGTTGTTGGGCTTGATAAATAAAGTCTTGAAATAAATTAAAAAATAATTAACTAATTTTTATTCACTTTTAAGTACACAAACTATAGTTTAACGTAACGCCTCAAAAATAGGTGGGCTAGGTAGCTCCATTACAACTCGGCAACGGCTTGTCTGAAACAAAAAAATCAAAGTCCATTAGATTCAGTATGACATCAGCTACAAAATGACCCTCGGTTTAAAGTTTTATCAAAAAATGAAGAAAAAAAATGTCAGATGAAAAATGAGAAAAGTGTTAAAAACGCGTTTTTTCGCAGTTTTTCGCAAAAAACAAAGAGTAAAAATCAAAATTTTAAAACCATCAAGGGTCATCTCGTTGCGAATCATGTTTACAATATGTGGTTCAAATTTCAAGAGAATCGGTTTATTAGTTTTAGAGATACGATGGAGCTAGATTTTGAAAACGTAGTTTCGAGAAAAACGCGTTTGAAGTTCATACTATCTTCGGCCCAGCGCCCTATACCCTCAGGTGCTTAAAATGAGGTTCTGACGTTCAAGTAAACAAAAAAAAAAATACTTAGAGAGCTCGGACACAATATTTCTGAATGTATGAATTTTCGAAAACAGTAAAAAAAAGTCGGTTTTTCGAAATTTTCAAAGTGGACTGGCCCCTTAATTTTCGTTGCGATTAACGATGCAAACTTCAACACCATGGTGCGTAAAAATGTAGGTCCATTGTCGGTGTTTTTTTTGCATAACGGATCGAGGATTGCAAACGTTTTGGAAAAATCTGAGTTCATCTTACGATGTTGAAGTTTGCACCGTTGGAATGCAACGGAATATATTTTTTTTGCAGTTCCCAAATATTCTTCGACAGATTTAAGCTACAAAAATCATGCGATCCTTTTTTAGGGTCCTCATTCAGCGATCTACAACCCAAGTATAAAAAAATATGATTTTCGATGATAATGAAAATAAGATATTAAAAAAATCGCTGCTTTCCAACGATACAGACTTGAAGCCCATTTAATGTTTGGGGAGGATTTTGACACCTCGCGAAAGTCCCGAAAAAAAAAACGTTAAGGGGTTAGGACACAGTAACGGGTATAAAATCATGTGCGAATTTAACAACTTTTTTCGTATGCAAAAGAAACTCACAAAATAAATTACACATCTATTTAGTATGAATATGAAGCTGTTAGAAAATATATAAATTTTGTTTCCATGTACAAAATGGCCGACTACTAATATTTTCTTTTGTTATCTTTTTTTTAGGTGCTCCGCGGCGTGACATTTAGCACCACAATTTTTTTACCTAGAACAAAAAACAAAAATTCTCGTGAATCTACATTAGAATATCGAGAGAAGCACGTACGGAATTTAAAAAATATTGTTTCATTCAAAAGTTGTAGGTATTTGAATTGAGTTGTAGGTATTTGAATGAATTTTCAGTGAAAAATATCGTATAAAACTGCTGATAAAATTAAAAGTTTTCGATTAATCAGAAATTCCGCACGTCTTTTTCTGCGACATGGGATTAGGAACATAACTTTTAAATTTAAAGTAAATCGAGTGAAAATTGTTGAAGTTATTTGTCACGCCAATTGGAAACAAGCTGTTTCGAGAAAAACGCGTTTAAAGTTTTAGGTACTCTATCGAAAAATCGAGACTGTTGGGTTGGCGTCGAATGACTCGTGCACGTACGCATGCACGTTGTTGTTGTCGAGGCGAGCCAAGAGGACTTTGACCCACGTGCACGTTCCTCCGTGTTCAATTGCGATCTTCGAGACAGCCCGGAAAAAAAAAACTTGTCTGATATATCCAGATCTCCGTTTCCCGCTGATATTTATTTAAAAACCTAAGTTTAGCGAAAGACAGTCGCACCACAATTGCACCTACGCATATTTGTCGAACCACGTAAAACGATGGTGTTGAAGTTCCCATCGTTGAAATGCAACGAAAGTATTTGTATTGAAAGTAAAGTATTTGTATTTTTATTTCCTTATTCCTATTATTATGCACAATCCGTCTTCACATATTTATCCAGGGTGTCCTGTTATGAATGGATAATTCTGCAACTGTCGGTAGGTAAGATCATGTCCTACTATATGCTGGAATTTCAGTTTAGTAAAAGTCTCACGGTTTTCGAGATTTTGGACTTTGTTATTTAAAAAAAAAAAAAAAAAAAAAAAAAAATCATCTGCTTTTGGTTTTTCGCATGCCATTTTTACAAATGATATGAATCGACAATAACAAAGCAACTTTTTGAAGTAATTGGCACGATATGCGTAGTACATTTTTTTTTACACCGCAGGCTATGAAAGTCAGATGTTCGAATTGGTTTGTACGAGAATTCTGCATAACATCTTTTTTCATAAAGTTTCCTTGCCATTTAAGGTTAAAAAGAAGATTTTTCTCGATAAAACAAATAACCAAGAGTATTTTTTTTAAACCGTGTCAAAAAAGTTATATTTTGTAAAAATTCCATGCGAAAAACCAAAAGCAGATAATTTTTATCTCGAAAACCGTGGAACTTTTACTAAAATCAAATTCCAGCATATAGTAAGACATGATCTGACCTATCGACAGTTGCAGGATTATCCATTCATAACAGGACACCCTGTATAAGAGATCTCTGAATAACTTTCTTTAAAAATAATCAAGGGATTTTTGTAGACGAATTTGGCCGAAAGAAATAAAATGTAAATCATAAGTATCTATTTTTATTGCGTTCCAACGATGCAAATTTCAATCTCTTGTAAAATGTTTTCGAGAACGAAAGAATTTGTTTTTGCGGTCCACGGCTGCAAGTATCTTTTAATTGAAAATCTCTCATGCTTAAGACGCAAATCTCCTAAGGCTGCCGAAAACAAGCGAATTTTCAAGATTTTCATTTGCGTCGAAACTGTTTATTTTACGTAATTAACATTTTATGTAAATATTATTACATATTTTAATTAAAAAAAAAAAAAATTATTTGAAAAAATGCCAGCATTTGATTTAGAGCTGGTTGTCGCCTGAGTTGTTCCACGGCGTACAACCTAGCGTCTGGTGCATTGATCTGAATCATCAGAGCCAACGAAATTTAGATTCCTAAGACCCACACGCTCTATGTGAACCTTAAAAATCCGAAGAAAAGGGAAAATTCGGAAAATGGTACGTGTTTGAAAAAATGTTCTATCTTTCATTAAATGTTTACTATAGTATTTGTTGACGAAACGGTAGTTTAAAAAAAATCATTTTCAGGGACCTTTAGGTTCCCATAGACCGTAATTATGTTATCTAAAAGTGTGCAAAATTTCATAATGATCGATCGTATAGTTTTTGAGTTACCGTGCACGAGGTTCACGAAAAAGGACTTTCTGGCAAACGGCGTTTAAAGTTTCAAGACAATATTTTTTATTATTCTCAATTATTATTTTTCCATCGATGCAATTTCCTAATTTATGGTTTTTGTCGAGCTGCGGCAGCTGTTAAATTCTTATTAGCAACCAAGCGATCATCCGTTGTACAACTGTTTCAAGCTATTGTGGTGTATATCCGGTTTTGCAATTGCGTCACAATCGATCGATGGAAAAGAAAACTTCTCACAGTCAACCTACGCTGAATAACGATACGGTTCATAATAATGACAATAATACATTATTGCCAGCATTTGACGCGATGCGCAACAACCTTAATGCTTCAACAATCGTCATTTTGATAGGACTATTTTTCAATATACATTAATTTACGTCATTTTTCAGTAATTTGTTTGCTCTTCGGACTCTGTGCCCTGACTCACGCTAAATCTGTCTTTGTTCTTTGTTGTGTTTCCACGTACACGTGTGTTTCACATCAGATACGATGTTTAAAAAATACGTCGTCGAATCTCAATGATAAATACATCGCGCGCGCATTTTTTCGAGGTCGGATAATCGTATTTTATTGAACGAGAATACGAGATTCATGGAGCGTCCAATAATGTTTTTGAAGCTTCTACGGATTTTATTTTTTATCAGACATGCGTAAAATTCTGCAGTTTAAAATTATCAGAGCATAATCGAACCGATAAGAAAATCACTCCGATTGCCTAGTTTTGGAACAAATTTTCGATGAGACATTTTTAATAATTTCACGCCTCACGACGTTACCTTTTGAGAAGAAATAGCCCCATCCGCGTATTCGATAATGGGCGTCATTGACGTTCGGTCAATAGCAATCGATGGGTTTTTAGATTAGTCTTTTAGGACAGATTTTTTCAAGCAGATAAGTGAATGGCTATCGAGGTGAAGTGTCCTCAGCTCGCACGTCGCGCACTGTTGCTTGCTCTCCTGGTACTTTTTTTTTGCTCCCACGTTTCCCGTCGAAAAAAACGAGTTAGAAGGCGTTGTGGCAATGATCAATGAACGTTGGAACGACAAGTTTCGAAGATCGGGATTTCGAAAAAGAAATGAACGCGTCTACAGTAGATGCTCGCATAGCGCACAGACGGAAGAACGAATCCCGCGCGCTCGAGCATCACAGGGCGCCGCCCTCGCTGCCCCCTCTTGGCAACCTGGCCAATCGCGGCGCTCCGACCTGTGAGCCCCCACTCCTCCACCAGTGTTTCGCCGCCTGTAGGTACGTGCGCTACGCGAGCTCCTACTGTACAGATACATTCGTCCATATATCTTCAAATCTTTATCTTTGAACTCTCGTGCTCCCTGTGAAATTGATTTTAAAAAACATGCACAGGCGACACGTCGATGTAATGCTTGTACCTTGGAACTCATCCGAGAACTCTTGAAATCTGAATTATTTCGCACTTCAGAAACGTGTCTTTTAACGTACATGCTTACAACCATTTTACACATTCCCTCGCTATAGTCCGTTATTTATTTTTTACTTCACATTAATTCCTTGCACTTCGACCGAAGGCTAACTTGGACAAACCATATCAAAACCAAGAGAAAAGAACCTGACGTTCGAGTTAGAAAAATGTACTGGCTCGTAGGCGGGAAGTCAAAGAGATCACTGCTCAACAAGGTTGTGGTATACAAAACCATATTTAAACCCATCTGGACATGTCGCATCCAGCTATGGGGGACTGCGAACAACTTCAACATCGAAATCCTGCAAAGGTTCCAAGCCAAGACCCTCAGATTCATTGCCAATGGTCCGGGGTGTGTCACCAATGTCAGGCTGCACGAAGACTTAGGTTTAGAAAGGGTCAAGCAAATTGTGCAAAAACTATGCACAAACCACGAATCGAGGCTCGACAACCATCCGAACATCCTGGCTCGAACCTGCTGGACGAAAGCACTATCTCAAGGAGGCTGAAGAAATACTAGCCACTCGATCTTCGGAATAGATTCCGTACCGATTAAGGCGTTAGGCCACAGTAACGGGTATAAAATCATGTGCGAATTTAACAATTTTTTTTCGTATGACAAAGTGATTCTCTCATAAAATTAATTACACATCTATTTAGTATGAGTATCAAGCTGTTGGAATTTTTTTCCGATGTACAAAATGGCCGATTACTAATATTTTATTTTGTTATCTTTTTTTTCGGCACTCCGCGGCGTAACATTTAGCATCCACAATTACCTAGACCTAGAATAAAAAACAAAAATTCTCGCCAATCTACATTAGAATACCTAGAGAAGTACGTACGGAATTAAAAAATATTGTTTTATTCAAAAGTTGTAGGTATTTGAACTTAAGAAATTAATTTTCAGTGAAAAATTTCGTTATAACTGCTCATAAAGTGCTCATAAAATGAAAAGTTTTCGATTAATCAGAAATCCCGTACGTGCTTCTCTGCGAAATGCAATTAGGAACGTAACTTTTAAATTTGAAGTAAATCTAGTGAAAATTGTTGTAGTTATTTGTCACGCCAATTGGAAAAAGGCTGTTTCGAGAAGTTTCGAGTAGTCGACCATTACGTGCATCGAAAAAAAATATATATACTTTTTAACTGCTTGATATTTATACTAAATAGATGTGTTATTAATTTTATGAGTGAATCACTTTTTCATACGAAGAAAAATTGTTAAATTCGCACATGATTTTATGCCCGTTACTGTGGCCTGGGAAATCATACCTATCAGCCATATATAGAACAGGGTGCATCGCTGGATGTGCCCTCTAAACAATCACCCTGTATCTTTGTTATCGTCCAATTGACAACTGAATTATTTATCGTTATATATATATAACAGATTATAGTTTCAAAATAAAAGCCAAAAAAAAAAGAAACATTAATTCCCTCACGAAATACCGCGATTGTCGGGTAAAAAAGGAAAAGTAAAGACTTTGAGTTCCGCTTTCTTGCGTCCTCGCAAGTCCACTGGTGACGAATATTTTCGTGACGCTGTTTTTACGTGCGCGAGTTCGTCGTCGTCGGCTAGCTTGATCACCAACCGGTAATTAAGCTGGCCGGTAAACAAATCGCTTTTATAGGAGTCGTCCATTAATCACGTGAGGTTTTTTTGGCCACTTTTTGAGCCCCCCTCCCCCATGGTGAAATGTGGCGAGGTTTATGCCCCCCCCCCCGCCCGTAACATCACGTGTATTTTTTTGTTAACGGCGGGGTAAAGTTAATTCGGCGAAAAAAGGCATGTTTTTAAGATTTTTTTTTGGCGTAACGAATAGTGTTCGTTGATTGAAAAAATTACATATAATAAAGTAACATTTGAACAACATTCTCCTAAATTTGCATTGCAAAATATTTAAAATTGAACGAGTGAAAATTAAACCGCGGAGGCGCCTCGAAAAAAAGTTGATTTGCGGTGTGCACCATAACTCGCAACAGAATCATTTGAAACAAAAAAATCAAAATGCATTTGTTAAAGAAGATGTTTCTCGAGGTAATGACGGGAGGATTTTTTTTTTCGATTTTTCGATTTTTCGTAGCACTTGGGAGCCAAAAACCCGATTTTCGCTAAAAAAAATCGGCTAATTTGTGGTTGAAAAATTAGTAATTATAAAAAAAAAAACAAAAAAGCTCTCGGCAATACCTGGTGAATTATGTGAAGAAGTACTGTGCAAAATTTCAAAGCGATTGGTCCAGTAGATTTTGAGTTATCGTGCACACGGACTTCAAATATGACAAGTCTCAGAAAAACGGTTTGAAAAACGCAGAAGAGAAGAGAACGACATGGAGCAATAGACGCTCAAATACTCATAACTTTGTCAATTTTACTCCGATCGACTTGAAATTTTAATACAATATTGTTGATATATTATGCATTCATTTAAAAAATTTAAAAAAATGAAAAAAAAATGTTAATACTTTACCCCGCCCTTAAGAAACGTCAGATACAAGCTATATACAGTACGGTATTTTATTATGAATAGCAAAATAATATATATGGTCACTATATTTAAAGGGTATTTTCGGCGTAGTTGCACAACAAAAAAATACACGCGATATGTCACAACCCCCCCCCCCCCCCCCACCCGTGATCAATCGTGATGTTATCCAACCCCCCCCCCCTATTTGAGCCTCACGTGATTAATGGACGACCCCATAGGTGTAAAAATGACAGTTCGGAATGAACAACTGTAATAAAATGTACGAGAATTACTGTAGTGACGAAAAATGACGATAAGATTTTTAAATCTTTTTCTCCACGATAGAAATCACTATAACGAACCCGTTTGATAAATCTCGTCGAAGATTGCATCTTTGGAATTTCAGAAACATTCGTTTTCATTCTATTTTGTTTTTTATTATTTTTCAAAATCTTTTACGCGGATTTAGGTCGTATACCTCTAATGAGATTCCGACAAGACGATCAACTCATTTTGGTTATCTTAAGGGGCTATACCAGTGTGAACGCTGAAAATTTGGGTGATTTTCGAGAATTTTTTCGAAGAAAAGTACTCAATTAAATGTTTCGGGAAATTAAGAATATATTCGGCTATATTTGACCTATATTACATAATTGTTTTATAGAAAAATATTGCGATCCAAGCGACTTATGCGCTGCCTTCGGAAGCGCCAAAAAAAAAGTTCCTCCACTGCTGACATGGTTCCGGCCGATTGAGTAGCTAAAACCGAAAAAGAAAAAAAATGTCTTTAAACTGGAAGGTATTTCCTGTACAATGACGTAGGATTTTCGAAAAACATCAAAATCTAACAAAATGGCGTAGTTATGAAAAAAACTCTCTTTTCTTGCCTATAGAATGGTCGATTTTTTCAATGCCAAATCGTCAATTTTCATCCAATGAAAAATATCCTACGTTATTGTAGAGTAAATATATTCAAAAGTACTCAGTTCAAATTTCAAGTCAATCGGATAATTGCTCTTTGAGTTACAATGTCAGCAAATTTGAAAAATCTCATTTCGAGAAAAACGCGTTTAAAGATTTAACTATCAATTTTTGCAAGATAAAATGATATTGATATAAATGAAAATGAAATTCGGTCTATGAACTGTCGAAAAAGGCAAACAAAAAAAAAATCGTTTTTTTGAAAGTTTCACACTGGTATTGCCCCTTAATCTGCCAAACATAAATTTCGGCAATGAAAAAAAATTATTTTCGTCACACTCCAACGATACAAACTTGATCATATTTGTTGTTGTTCATAATCCCATTGTTTAGCTATATGATGAACTATATTCGTGATTGTGATTTTTCGTTGTTTTTTATTCTCGATATTGTGATCAATTCGAATGTGTTTCGAGTTCGGTTAACTTCTCCCCTTCCTCCTGGATCATACATATTCAGTTTGTGGCAAAGCATAAGATCGCGGATACCGATTTTCCTGCTCGTCCCATCAGCTGAGTTCGTATAATGCGATACAGTTTTTTTTTTTCGACGGCGACTCATCGGACGAGCCGAAAAAAATATTCAAGCAACGACCTAATCTCCGATGCAGGTAGCTTTTCGATTTTTCGATATTTCGACGCGAGGCGACTTCTTTTTTGTTTCGTGGAACTTGATGTCATCAGCTTATGTGTGTGCGCGTGTGCGTGCGCGTGGGGGCGATTGTGAAAAACAAGTCGCGAGCTAGACAACAGCTTTGTCAATTTTTTCGGCGTTACGTTTCTCGAGGCATTAAATTTCCTTTCATTATTCAAGGGCCATACTTTGCTCAAGGTTACTGGAGTATAGGTGGCATTCGTTCCGAAATAAAAATTATGTGGATTTCGAACTTCTTTCTGCCTCTGAGAAAATTGCATTAAGGGGCACAGAGCGTTTTTGTTTCTCTTCAAATCATATTTGAGGATCTTAAAAAGAAGGTGCAATTAGTTTAGCGACGAATTGATATCTTTACTACTAAATTAATAATTCCACCTTAAAATAATGCGATACAAAACTGTAGAAGCCTTTTTTTCTTTTTAAAACAAAGTTTTTCACGTTGGCTCGTGGCATGACTTGAACAGGTTTGTTTCGTTTAAATTAAAATTTTTTTAATTGTCTTGTATTCTAAATAGTCCACAGAACTACGCAGGGATATCTCGATTCGTTGAAAAATACTCAGACTTGACGGGATTTTATTCTGCAAATGGGTTTTTTTTATTTGCTTTTTTTTTATGAATGACAATATTTCGAGACCCCCTTTTTCCATGATTTTTTCTTGCTAGTATTGTGCAGATGAAGAAAATTTTTGGTTTCTTGTTCAATGTACAATTTTGCGATACTTATGCTGCGAGCTCTGGAGGACCTGCCGCAAGAATCACGTACGCTTATGAGGCTTCAGCCTCGCTACTTTTCAGGAATCCTTGAATATTTTCATGTACTTTAAGGTATTTCTTTTACGAACCCGAATGTTTAATAACAATATTCGTTTATAATCTTATAATCTTTTATAATTTTTTCTATAATCAAGTCAATTCATTCAATAATCAAGTCAAAATATGGTATTGAAGTTTGCATCGTTGGGATGCAACGACAATATTTTTTATTTGGTATCGCTGAGTTCTTTTTTCGCATATTTAGGTGACAAAAATCACTGGCACATTCTTGTCGATCTTTATTAGGGTTTCATAACCTAATTCTGCCACAGAAGAGTTTATATAGTAATAAAACTAAAGAGATGAAAAATAAAGAAGAATTTTCGTTGCATTCCAATGATGCAAACTTCAACACCATGTCAAAATACATCCCAGTATCCTGCTAAAATTCCAAGCCAAGGTACCGAACTTTTGACCAAAAAATTACGAGTCTAAAAATCGTCTCGTTTATACGGCCTTTTATGGAGATGACACGCTCACCACATTTCTATCTAATAATTTATACACTAAATAACTCGAGATGCTTGATATGAACTGCTCAACGCGTGTAAAAAGTTCTAAAAATTTCGTAACGACGATAAAAACAGGGGGTCACCGAATGTTTAAAAAAAATATTAATGATAAAGCTTAGAAGAATGCGACTAGATGAAGAAATCTTCGTAGTCGCAACTTTTCAGAGAAAATGTTTAAATCTCACTGAATTTGCGGGAAATTTTTTATTTCATTTTATCGTTGGGTACGATAATTGATTGTGACTTGTTTTTATTAATGGGTGAGATACCTTAAGGCGAGGAAAAAAATGCTGACTTTTTTTTAACATGACAGATTTCTTCACCATTTTTAAGACTTGGGGTATGTTTTATTACTACTTTTGGCTGTTACATGGTATTTTTTTCGGATCAATCTTTAAAATAGCGCAGGTATGGCACGGTCTTCTAAATGATTTGCGGCGGATGTTGTCAAACGGCGTGACATGAGGCGTCGGCGGGATTACGCTGAAAAAAAAACAAACAAGATTTTTCTCTCATTAAGGCGGTATACCAGTGTGAACGCTGAAAAATTGGGTGATTTTCGGGAATTTTTTCGAAGAAATGTACTCAATTAAATGTTTCGGAAAATTAAGAATATATTTGGCTATATTTGACCTAAATTACATAATTTTTTCATAGAACAATATTGAGATCCAAACGACTAGGCGCTTCCTTCGGAGGCGCCAAAAAATAAGTTCCTCCATTGCTGACATGATTCCGGCCGATTGAGTAGCTTAAACCGAAAAAGGAAAAAAATGTTAAACTGGAAGATATTTCCTGTACAATGACAGGATTTTCGAAAAATATCAAAATCTAACAAAATGGCGTAGTTATGAAAAAAGTCTGTTTTCTTGCCTATAAAATAGTCGTTTTTTTCAATGCCAAAGCGTCAATTTTCATCCAATAAAAAATATCCTACGTCATTGTAGAGTGAATATATTCAAGAGTACTCAGTTCAAATTTCAAGTCAATCGGATAATTGCTCTTTGAGCTACAATGTCAGCAAATTTGAAAAATCTCATTTCGAGAAAAAACGCGTTTGAAGATTTAACTATCGATTTTTGCAAGATAAAATGATAGAGATCCAGCCTTGAAATTTTCACAGGATATTCTTGAAAGTATAAACTGTCGAAAAAGGCAACAAAAAAATCGATTTTTTCGAAGTGTCAAACTGGTATAGCTCCTCAAGAGGGAATGATACCTCATCGCGGTCGGTATGGTAGAACAATTATAGATTCCCAAAAATCTCGAAAACGGCTCTTCAGATCCCGTGGAAACTTTGCCAAATGACGTCAAATGGATAGACGAACAGCTGTCTTCCCCTCAAATTTTCTAAATTTGAGAAAAAAAATGTAGATTGGTTTATCATAAGCAAATCTAGTTTTTTTTCTCAAATTCAGAAAATTTGAGGGGAAGACAGCTGTTCGTCCATCTATTTGACGTCGTTTGACAAAGTTTCGACGAGATCTGAAGAGCCGTTTTCGAGATTTTTGGGAATCTATAATTGTTCTACCATACCGACCGCGATGAGGTATCATTCCCTCTTAACACTCGTACGCAGAATATGAAGCAAGAAAAAGTGAGAAATGTTAAAATCAATGAAATGGTACGCTTTGAAACAAAAAGATTGAATTTTTCGAAAAAAGGCTATATTTTGCGATGAAAGAATACTTTTTCGCGTAATCTTTCATTCGGGAAGTATGCGTTCCAATGACGTTGGATTTTGCATCGTTGGAATGCAACGAAAATGATTTTTGTTTTGTTCCGAAAATTTGCTTTGGCAGATTAACACTACGAAAATCACGAAAACATTTTTAAGGATGCTTATTTACCAATTTACAACAAATCTGCAAAATATGATTTCGGATAATAATGAAAATAAGAAATTGATAAGTATTTTCGTTGCGTTCCAATGATGCAAACTTCAGCCCCATGCGTTCTATTCGCTGATCGTTTTTACGCAAACATATTGTTCCGCACAACTCCAAGGATGTTTCGCGTCACGTCATCGCGGAGTAACGATATATGACTGATGAAAAACTCGAACATAAAAACTGTTTCGATTCGCAATAACTGTTTCTATCAATAACAAAATTTCGCTCGTACACAAAACCTACTTGAGTATGCCGAAATTTGTTTAAACAAACTTTTTCTCCGGGGATCCAGATGGTACAAAAACGAAAGCGTACAGATGATTTTATGATGTTGAAGTTTGCATCGTTGGAACGCAACAAAAATATATTTGTTTCCAATTACACACTTTTTTCTGGCAATTCAAAGCTTCCGTGAACTTTTTAAAGATCCTTATTTGAGACCTACAACCTAAATCTATCGAAAGTGATTTTGGATAACAATGAAAATGGAGAAAAGCGAACGTGAAAAAGAATTTTCGTTGCATTCCAACGATGCAAACTTCAGCAACATATGATTTTTGAAACATTTTTTCGCGGACTTTTTATCGTGTGACCACACGAAGTTAATGCCTTTTCGCCACGGTGAGTGGCTGGTCACTATCATTATAAGAATTCAAGGTTCAACGTGATACTCCTCGTATCTCGTTTCTTTCTTGCTGACTCGAGTGGAGTGTGCCGTTCGCCCTGCGTAAAATATTCACTGCTCAATTTCATCGGCAATGGAAATGTAAACTGCCAAAATCGCATCGTCTCTCAACGATTCTTACGAATGGCATTGAAGTTTGCATCGTTGGAATGCAACGAAAGTTTTCTTTTTTTATATCTTAATTTTTATTTCACAATCTATACGTTTTTTTCATCGACTAAGATCGTGGATGTCTTATAAGGACAATAAAAAACCGTTTAAGTGTTTTTCGTACCCTAAATCGGAAAAAATAAGCAATGGAAGAAAAATTAACTTTCCTTGCGTTCTAACGATACAAACTTCAACATCATGCATACGGATGGTATAACTTCGTAGATTGCCTACTAAAATGCCTCTGCTTTTTTCGGTACAGTCATCGGGAATAAGATTTGATGGTAGTGAAGTTTGCGTCGTTGGAACGTAACGAAAGTTCAACTGCATTTCAATTGCATTGGAAAAACGCAATAAAAATGATTTTTTTTTAAATTTGTGTTTGGCATGTTTAGACTTCAGAAGCCACTCAAATGTTTTTGAGGACCTTCATTAGAGGTACACAATATTGATCCCCAAAAATAGATTTTGGATAATGCAATAAATAAACAAAACAGTGAGCATAAATATGATGCAAAGTTCAACATTGAAGGCAAGTAGTGAGAAATAAATTCACCAAATTCGTATGAATGTCGTATGTATATTTTCTTAAATTTTATTTCCTGAGTTCCAACGTATACTCTCTGTTGGGATATTGAAGTTTGCATCGTTGGAGTGCAATAAAAGATTTTTCTGTTTACGTTTTTCCAATTTCTTGCAGTAGATTTTAGCTGCCAAAATCCCTCAACCATTTCGAAAGATGCTTATTGGGAACGAAAAAGATTGGCTATAATAATTAAAAGAAAAGGAAATAAAAATATAAGTAAAAATGTCGAAGAAAAGTTTAAATAGTACTGAAAATAAAGACATGAAAAAATAAATATGAATTTTTGTTGCATTTCAACGATGGAAACTGTGGATGGATTTTTTTTTCGATTGGGTTGAAGTTTACATCGTTGGAATGCAACGAATACCCTTATTTATTTTTCATTTCTTTATTTTCAGTACTATTTGAACTTTTCTTCGGCATTTTTACTTTACGGATCTCTAATAAGAGGCTTGAATAATATTTCAGTGACATTTGTGGCCTAAATGTGGCAAAAAATGGGGCAATAGAAAGAAAAATAATTTCTTTGGATTCCAACCATGCAAACTTCAACACCATCGATTCACCAGTGTCGGTTTTTTTTTAAATTATAAATAAATCCTGGGCAAGCTACATAAAAAATGAAAAGAAAGAACTGGACCTACGACTGAAAAAAATGTATTAGGCAGAAGGCCAAAGCTATCTATCATGGTGTACAAAACAATCTTGAGACCAATTTGGACGTATGGAATACAGCTGTGGGGTACCGCCAGCAACTCAAACATGGAAATCCTACAGACATTCCAAGCAAAAACCCTCAGAATTATGGCAAACGCTTCCTGGCACATCACAAATGCAAATTTACATAAGGACCTCAAGATTGACACGGTGAAGACAGTAGCACAAAATAGTTCAGTAAAAGAGACGAAAGCCCAGCACGTTTTAGCGTAGAATATGAATTTTTGACTCAAGGTATATGGTTGCATACTGAAAGTAACCCCAATAAAATGTTCCCCCTCAACTCGCCCCAACCCTAAGAAATAGGGGTTAAAAACTTCAAAATCGCCGTATCTTGATCATCTATAGCCCGATCAAAAAATTTTGCAAACAAATAATAAAATACAATAAAATAAATTGGAATAATAAAATACGTATAAAGTTATCTAACGTCCAATCCCCTATTGTTGAAAATAGCGGCACAAAAACACCACTGACCCAGACAACCACGCAGCGATACAGTAGAACCTCAATTATCCGAACCAATTGGGACCGAGACTAGTTTGGATAATCAAAAGTTCGGATAATCGAGACGTTGGTTTTTTGGGACGAGATCATAAACAACACCTTTTTCCATAAAAAACAGTACATTCATATATATTACAATATGACATACATAGTAAGGTTGAAATGTGTGTGTGTGTGCGTGCGTGCGTGCGTGCGTACGTGTGTGTGTGCGTGTGTGTGTGTGTGTGCGTGTGCGTGTGTGTTAAACGCCTGAAAAAAGTCGAATGCCTTTTTTAATATTTTTTAAAATAAAACCATCCATTTTTCATTGACGAACGGCTGTAACGCGTTTTTGAGCGGCTGTCTCGCAGCCGTTTGAGAAGTTGCGTTGGGTTGCTCATTGTTGCTCACGGCGATGGCAGCGAGCAACAGTGTATCTTTTGCGCCAACGTTCGGGTAATTCAGCGTTCGGATAAACTAAGTCATCGTTCGGATAATTGAGGGTTCGGATAATCGAGGTTCTACTGTATGTCTACTTCCCTTGCACGCGCATCAATCCCGAATTTTCGAATAGTTTCAGTGCCGCTATTTTCAAAGATAGGGGGTTGGATGTCAGACAACTTTATACGAATTTTATTATTCCAAACAACTTTTGTTTAAAACCTTTTTTGATCGGGCTATTAATTATCGAGATACGGCGATTTTTAAGTTCTCATTCCCTCTTAGGGTTGGGGCGAGTTGAGGGGCAACCTTTTGTTTGGGGTTACTTTCAGTGATATTTGTAGCCTGAATGTGGTAGTATGCAACCATCTACCTTCTTATTTACTTTAGTGGTTACTGTCAGTGATATTTGTAGCCTACAAGGTGTACCGGAAAGTTTTACCGGTTTTTCTGACAGATGCCGCTAGCCGTCAGTATGGAATAAAATAATTTGGCATATATGTCATTTTATTCTACTGTCATTAACCTTCAAAAACTACTCATTTTCATTCTGACTAAATAATAGTGTCATAGTGTTGTAGCTCTGTGAATATGTCGAATTTCGTACCTGACAAAGAGCATTTGCGGCATGCATTGCTTTTCTTATTTCATCAAAAGAAAAAGGCCATTGAAACTCATCTTTTGCTGGTAGAAACTTACGGAGAGCATGCTCCTAGCGTAAAAACGTATGAGACGTAGTTTCGAAAATTTAAAAGTGGGGATTTTGATTTAACAGACAGTAGACGTTCGGGTAGACCAAAAAAATTTGTGGACGCGGAATTGCAGGAGTTATTGGACGAAGACCCAACCCAAACTCAAAAACAATTGGCAGAACGGTTAAATGTGGCACAAGAAACGATTAGCGACCGCTTACGAGCAATGGGAAAGATTTTAAAACTAGGAAGATGGGTGCCACATGAACTGAATGATAGGCAAATGGAAAATCGAAAAACCATTTGTGAAATGCTGCTTCAACGGTACAAAAGAAAGTCATTTTTGCATCGGATTGTGACGGGTGATTAAAAATGGATTTTTTTCGAAAATCCAAAACGTAAAAAATCGTGGTTATCGCCTGGCCAACCTGGCCCATCAACTCCAAGGCCGGATCGCTTCGGAAAGAAGACAATGCTCTGTGTTTGGTGGGACCAGGGTGGTGTGGTGTATTACGAACTTCTAAAACCTGGTGAAACAGTAAATACTGATCGCTACAAACAACAAATAATCAATTTGAATTATGCATTGATTAAAAAACCTCCAGAATGGGCCCGAAGACGCGGTAAAGTGATTTTGTTGCATGATAATGCACCATCACACACAGCAAAACCGGTGAAAGACGTATTAAAATCGCTTGGATGGGACGTATTATCACACGCGCCGTACTCTCCGGACCTGTCTCCGTCTGATTATCACCTTTTCGCATCAATGGGGCACGCACTGGCTGAGCAGCACTTTGCAAATTTCGAAGAAGTCGAAAAATGGGTCGTTGAATGGTTCCGCTCAAAGGACAAGCAGTTCTTTTAGGATGGCATTCATCATTTGCCAGAAAGATGGACAAAGTGTGTAGAATCGAATGGCCAATACTTTGAATAAATACCATTTTTAATTTTTTTTTTTATATTATGTGTCTTTTCATTTAAAAATCCGGTAAAAACTTTCCGGTACAGCTGGTAAATGTGGTAATATGCAACCATCTACCTTCTTATTTACTTTAGTGGTTACTTTCAGTGATATTTGTAGCCTAAATGTAGCCTAAGTTCATATTCTACGCTAAAAAGTGCTCGGTTTTCGTCTCTTTTACTGGATTTCGACTAATGGTGTACAAGCTACGAGCTCGGGCTCGGTGTCCATCCAAACGCACTAGTATCCAGCCTGTTAGAGAAAAGAGGAATCGTCAGGAGGTTCAGGAATTTCAAGCCGCTGTACCTGAGACAGCGGTTTCACACGATGCTGAAGTTTGCATCGTTGGACTGCAACGAATTTAATTTCTTATCGCAGATTTTGCCTACAAAAGTCCTCTAACTATTTTTTAAGATATTTATTTAGCGATCTACATGATAAATCTATAAAAAGAGATTGCCTATAATAATAAAAATATTGAAAAGAAAATGTAAAACAGAATTTTCGTTGCGTTCCAACGATGCAAACTTCAACACCATGGTTTCACCACGAATAAAACATGGAATAAAAAACATACGTGGCGATAAATAGAACGGTGCACATCAATGGATGGCTTTCTAAATACAAAAACCTGACATTTATCTAAAACAGCGAAATTATTTAATTGGCACATGAGAGCTTATAATTGTAAAAGTAAAAGCGAAATAAAACAAAACAAAAAACAAGTTTCTTGAATTCTCAAGATTTCGTATGTATCTTTTTCTTTGTCAAACTCTCAGGGTACTATCCGTTCACCTGTTTTTGCAAAGTGGCAACATTTTTACAGGTGGCTTCTCGCAACGATCATTTTAATCGTCGCCTGTTAGTTTCTTTTTTTTTTTTATCGCGACAAAGAGCCGTGAGCTCTCTCGCGCGGTCGAGTTTCCATAGTTCTCGCGATGGTCAACGCGATGATAGCCGGACTCGGGTATTGGCGATCCAACACGATCAGTCTGTGTCGGGACGCGGTGGCACTAACATCGCGGGCTCCAAAAATATTTTGCGTCCGCCCCCCGCTCGTATTTGAAACGTTTCATTAAAAAAAAACGAACGATTTTTTTTTTTCAACTTGAAACAATTCTCTCGTTACAGCAGCGGGCGGAACATTTTTTTTTGTTTACGCGTTTTCCGCACTGTTTGTGATTTTGCTGAACAAGCGCGTTTTCGTATCGCGAATAAATGCGATAAAAAGATAACCAAATTTGATTGTCGCACCAACAGTTGAGGAATTCATTGTGACTGATAAAATAGAGTGACGATTTTATAAATCCTGTGATAAAGACAATAAGTGCAGACGCGTATGTAAAAAACGAATCGAGGTGGACAGTGCGGAAGCGAGGAACGTGTCAAGCTTCAACGAAATACTGATCGCGAGGATTAATCGTCGGATTCGTCCATACGCATGAGTTTATACACGCGTATATATCGCTGTGTCTGCTTGACCTTCTAGTACGGAAATGTGAGGATTTCAATGAATATATTGAACAAATTTAAATTACTTGGACATCTTTTTAAGGGGAGGACCTGAGTAAACGGCGAGAAAAACAGTTAAACTTCGGGAATTTTTATCTCAAAAACTAATGTTTCGATTGGATCCGGGTTTTTTTAAATTGGAAAATATTTGCATTGAGGTATGTTTAGGAATTTTTAAAAATAAATTCGTTGACTGGAAGCGATTCGAACGCGATTATCTCGAAACATAGTTTTCGAAGTCGGTGCCAGATGTATCTCGAATACAGCTTGTCCGATTTTGTCCAAATTTGGATACAATATTCTTCGATAGTTTTTCTTGTTCGCCACGTAGGATTTTTTTTGAAATTTTCTTTTTTAACGGAATTGCGACCGTTTTAATTTAACATTCGTTTTTCGTTCGCAATTTCCGACGATTTTGGATTGTATACACATTGCATAAAAAAGCAATGGTTCAATCAAATAAAAAAGCCCTACGTGGCGAACGAGAAAAACTGTCGAAGAATATTGTATCCAAATTTGGACAAAATCCGACAAGCCGTTTTCGAGATACATCTGGCACCGACTTTGAAAACTATGTTTCGAGATAATCGCGGTTTGAATCGCTTCCAGTCAACGAATTTATTTGAAAAAATTCCTAAACATACCTCAATGTACATATTTTCCAATAAAAAAAAACCCGGATCCAATCGAAACATTAGTTTTTGAGATAAAAATTCCCGAAGTTTACCTGTTGTTAAAAATTGCGATAGTTTTAAATAAATACAATTATGTTTTAGAGTTTTCATCTCCAAGTTAGAATATAAATTTCTATGGTATTGAAGTTTGCATGAAAGACTGCAACGTTTTTTTTCTATCGCACGTTTTTACTGCCGCACTTAGGCTATGAAAATCACTTAAACATTTTATGACGTTGAAGTTTGCATCGTTGGAAAGCACCGATTTTTTTCTTTATTTTTACTATAGTCGAGAGTTTTTTTGCAAATTGAGGTCTTGTATTACGGATAAGAATATGTAAAAATATTTGAGTAATTCTCGCGGCTAGCAAGGGCCGAGAAAAAAAAAGTTGATCTTTGTTGCATTCCAACGATGCAAACTTCAGCATCGTAACATTTTCAAGAATCCGAATTTGAAATTTATAACCAAAGGCTGCGAAAAAAGATTTTAAATGATAATAAAAATGAAGAAATAAAAAAATAGACAAAAATTTACGTTGCATTCCAGCGATGCGAACTTCAACACCATAAATAGAATGTAATTAATTTTTTGAAAAAGGTTTTATACGTAGACCGGAATTTTCGATTGCCTGAATAATTTATTTTTGGGGCTGTAAGTAGAATTATCATAGATTTTGTTGTTGTTGACGGCGCTGATAGTATACCGCACGAAATAAAGGCATTGATATTAATATTAATAACAATTATACTGATATGCATATTACAAAAAACTTGAACATGGAAACTAGCATTTTTTATGATGTTGAAATTTCCATCATCGCGACGACAGTTAATTTCTCTTCTATTGCTTATATCTTTACCGCTGTAGGTCACGAAAATCCCCGAAACGGTTGTTCTCATCATCATTAGAGATCCAATGGATAAAAAATATTATCGTTTATGATGAACACGAAGAAATGGAAAAAAAAATCGTTGTTTTCCAACGTTGCAAACTCCAACGCCATAATTTTTTCAATTTCCCTTTATATTCTGGCCCTTTAAAATGTCCAAGTGATTGCAGCGAGGGCATAGTTTCGTTATAGTTGTTGTATACAGGGTGTCCCAAAACTCAACGATAATCTGAGACCGGATGAAAAGCCAAGTTATACCAGTTCTGGGAAAAATAAAAAAAAATCCATATCACTCAGTTCAG
The DNA here is from genome assembly GCA_964007375.1 of Ophion obscuratus. Lineage (NCBI taxonomy): Eukaryota > Metazoa > Arthropoda > Insecta > Hymenoptera > Ichneumonidae > Ophion > Ophion obscuratus. The sequence continues at coordinate 32,394,721 of OZ023317.1, read as the reverse complement.
CGATAATAGACATTTAAAAAAAAAAGTTGAAATTCGACGCCCTTGGTCGCATTTTCAAGTCCTGTGATTACACCAATGTCACAATTTCGCTGTGATTTTTTTAATTTCGCGATCTTCATTAACGATGCTATTAATCGCAACTACAAATTAATGCAAAAAACATTGTTATTTTAATAAAATAAGTTAAGTTTTAGTGAGTCATGGTTTACAAAAATATTGTTAGTTAACTTTGACACTTCATTTTGAAAAAAAAATGTACTACACTACCCTTGGCAAGTTGTTTCAAAAGATGGCGCATTTAATCAAGATGTCAAAATAGTGCAACACTTGCCACTTTTCTTGCCATTAAAAATTTTATGTCTTATTTTTTTCAAATTGAGCTCATTTTGAACAACTCAACATTAGGATTTTTTGTTACTAAAATTTGTTATTTTTTGTTTCTGGTCTGAAATAAAATTATTATTTTTAGTAAAGAGGTAATTGAGTCAGTTAATAACCAATTTTTATTGTAAAAAACATATGTTTTTTACAATAACAAGTAGTAAAGAGGTAATTGAGTAAAGTAAAGAGGTAATTGAGTAAAGTAAAATTGAGTAAAGTAAAGAGTTGAGTTGAGTTGAGATAAAAAATTGAGTAAAGTAAAGAGGTAATTGAGTAAAGTAAAAAAGTAAAGAGGTAATTGAGTCAGTTAATAACCAATTTTTATTGTAAAAAACATATGTTTTTTACAATCAAAATTGGTTATTAACTGACTCAATTACCTGTTTACTAAAAATAATAATTTTATTTCAGACCAGAAACAAAAAATAACAAATTTTAGTAACAAAAAATCCTAATGTTGAGTTGTTCAAAATGAGCTCAATTTGAAAAAAATAAGACATAAAATTTTTAATGGCAAGAAAAGTGGCAAGTGTTGCACCATTTTGACATCTTGATTAAATGCGCCATCTTTTGAAACAACTTGCCAAGGGTAGTGTAGTACATTTTTTTTTCAAAATGAAGTGTCAAAGTTAACTAACAATATTTTTGTGAACCATGACTCACTAAAACTTAACTTATTTTATTAAAATAACAATGTTTTTTGCATTAATTTGTAGTTGCGATTAATAGCATCGTTAATGAAGATCACGAAATTAAAAAAATCACAGCGAAATTGTGACATTGGTAATCACAGGACTTGAAAATGCGACCAAGGGGGTCGAATATCGACTTTTTTTTTAAAATGTCTATTATCGCTGAACTGAGTGACATGGATTTTTTTTTATTTTTCCCAGAACTGGTATAACTTGGCCTTTCATCCGGTCTCAGATTATCGTTGAGTTTTGGGACACCCTGTATACAACGGTAGCTACAAAAGATCGAAAATGCCAAATTTTCGCTACCGTAAAAACGACAGGTGACAATGACGGGGTTTTTCAATAATTACATATACCAAAGTAGCATAGAATGGAAAAATAAAATGGAAAAAGACGCAAAAAAAAACATCGCCAATAGTTTGTCTCATTCGCACTTGGTTTTTCCGTGACTAATTGCATCGAAGCTGTACACTGTGCAAGCGCGTCATTAGAACTCACGTCTTTTCCACATTCACATATTTGCACCGACGTATTCCTGTGTGTTTGTGTGTGCAGCAATATCGTAGATCGCATGCCAGCGCGTTTGCATGATTTTTTTTTGACGCCACGTGTACGCGATGAAAAGCAAAAAAGAAAATTGGAGTAATCGTTCGAGCGTTGCGTAAAGAGGTCAAAGTTCCGATAACATTTTCTCCCGCGTTTCAATATGTCATACGGATGTAAGAGTGATCTACGTATTCACTTTTTCGTCATCTGTCGGCACGTGTACGGAAGAGAAAATTGTGTGCACGGATGCTTGCCATAACTCGTGACACATGGTGCAGTTAAATGTATAAAAGCAAATGTTTGCCATTCGCTGGAGGTGAATCAGTGGGTAGTGATGGAAATAATTTATCGAGGAAAATTCTTGTACATTTGGGGACTAAGCTCTCTGTAAAATTTACCCCATCCAGAGGAATAATGTCGACCGAAATTTAAATGATTTCAAGTGGTTCCTGGACTCGTTAAGGGGCTCTGGTTGTGACGACCCGAAAATCAGGGTCATTTGAGAAAATTAATTTTGAAGGAATAAGTAAGATTATCGTAAAATAGTTTAGGCATTTATTTGTATGTAAATATATTAACCAAGTTGTGTACCAAATTTCTTTAAAAAATATTAATAATTGAAGAAGTTCTAAACAATCTCGTGAACGATCTTTCAACGCGAGGGGCTCAACGGTGTACTTGATTTTGGCCACCCGGTTGATCTGTAACCAAAAAAACTAGATTTTCCTTAAAAAATATAATATTGGCTAAGACTTGACCGAGCCTTTTTTTGTTATCGTGTTTCAATGATAACGGAAAAGAAATTTGAATTTTTTTCTCGATTTTTCGAGAAAAAATGACATTATTGTTAATAAGTAATGAAAAAAAGAGCGTTAAGAAGAGAAACGTCGGTCAAGGCTAAACTACTATTGTACTGAATAAGTGTACCAAATTTCGAGTCAATTCGTTTCTTAGATGTCGAGAAAGCGTGTACACCGTTTTGAAAAGCGTCGTTTCGAGAAAAAGGCGCTTAAACTTTCACTAGAAGTTCTATCATTGTAATCATAAGGTCACCTTCAATCTGCCATTTCTGTACGATGTGGGGGTATTTTGTTCTTCAACTTGAGTTGCCTCAAGGGACGAACGATTTTTTTAAATTTTCACAGTAGCCTAACTCTTTGATCAAAGTGGTTTGATGGAATTTTTTTCCTGAGTTTTCGGGTTTTTACGTATTACGTTTTCCAATTATGTTCACATATTTAATTAACTTTGTCAATTTTGTTAACATTTTTATTTACCAAATGAATTAACATGTTTAATTAATGCTATAAATTGGGATAATACTATTATACTGGTAATAGTATAGAATTGGCATAATACTATTCAGCTTGACTATTATCCCAATTTTTCGACGGTCTTAAAGTTTACATCGTTGGAATGCAATGAACATTTTTTTTATGATGAAGTTTATATCGGAACAAACGAAAATATTTTTTAACCAATCGCCAATTTTTTCTGGCAAATCAAAGCTACTGTGAACTTTGCTAAGATCCCTATTAGAGACCTACAACCTAAGGCTATCAAAAGTGATTTTGGATAACAATGAAAATGGAGGCAAATGAAAATGGAAAAGAATTTTCGTTGTATTTCAACGATGCAAACTTCTGCAACACTTTTTTTTCGTAATGGTCAATTTTTTATTTGGCACATTTAGGCTACGAAAAGTACTGGAACGCTTTTGAGGATCCTTACAATAGGAATGTATTACCTAAAACCGCAAAAAAAAAAAATTCTAAATAATACTAAGAATAAAGAAATTTGAAAAACAAAGGAGAATTTTCCTTGTATCCCGACGATGCAACCCGCAACATCATATCTCTCGCATTAATTAAATATGACTAAACTTTTCCCTATATTCGTTTAACTTTTTTTACATACTCTGTAACTTGACTTTTGTCATCCTTTGCCAATCTCTATTCTCATTTACAGTTGTTGCTTGTTATTTTTTATTGTATCTCCATTCTCAAGTTTCGTTGGTTACCTTTGTCTCCCATTCTTTCGATATTTTAAGAGTTGCGTTTACTTGTATTAAGTTAATTTTCCTTTTGTTGCTTTCACTGCATATTCATGGAATTGAAGTTTGCATCGTTGGAATGCAACGACAATCCCAATTTATTTTTAAATTATTTCATTTCTAGTACTGCCTAAACTCTTTTTTTTTCGATTTCGAGGTTATGGATCCCTGATAAGAGTCTTGAAAAATTTTCCAGTGACGTTTGTAGCCCGATTGTGGCAAAAAAATAGGAAAATAGGAAAAATAATAATTTCGTTGCATTCGAACGATGCGAACTATAATATCATACATATTTCGAGTTTTCGGAAGTAATTTAAGGGGCTATACCAGTGTGGCACTTAAAAAAAATCGATTTTCTCTGCCTTTTTCGACAGTTTATACTTTCAAGAATATCATTATCATTTATATCAATATCATTTTATCTTGCAAAGATCGATAGTTAAATCTTTAAACGCGTTTTTCTCGAAATGAGATTTTTCAAATTTGCTGACATTGTAACTCAAAGAGCAATTATCCGATTGACTTGAAATTTGAACTGAGTACTCTTGAATATATTTACTCCACAATGACGTAGGATATTTTTGGTTGGATGAAAATTGACGATTTGGCAATGAAAAAAAAAACGATCATTTTATAGGCAAGAAAACAGACTTTTCATAACTACGCCATTTTGTTAGATTTTGATGTTTTTCGAAAATCCTACGTCATTGTACAGGGAATACCTTCCAGTTTAACGACATTGTTTTCCTTTTTCGGTTTCATCTACTCAATCGGCCGGAATCATGTCAGCAGTGGAGGAACTTTTTTTTTTGGCGCCTCCGAAGGCAGCGCATAAGTCGCTTGGATCTCAATATTTTTCTATGAAAATATTATGTAATATAGGTCAAATATAGTCAAATATACTCTTAATTTTCCGAAACATTTAATTGAGAACTTTTCTGCCAAAAAATTCCCGAAAATCACCCAAATTTTCAGCGTTCACGCTGGTATATCCCCTTAACAAAATTTAAATATAATATCAATATCTCTCTCCCCGTTTCCCCCTTTCTTTTTCCCTCCCGCTATCTTTCTCTCGACATCTCTGTTCATTCGAGGCCGGAATGCTGGAAAATATAGGACAATGCGTTCCGTTCATTTTTTATTCGTGAATCTTCGTGTTTACAGAGATACGAGCTTGACAATCTCCCCTCGAACGTACTGACTTTTCTTTGTACGTTATTAAAAAAAAGTGCTTATCTTGCTAATTGACACGCAACGATAATGTTTTCTTTGTTTCAGGCGGTGACTTCATCCGTGGGAAATTCAGTGTGCGCAAACTCGAAATTTTCCGTACCAAGCGACTCCAGGAGTCTACATTTTTAAAAATTAATAACAATCGTTAGAGTGAATTATATCCGCGATAAAAATACCTGAAAATGAAGGTCGAGGGGAACAGTTCGAGGGACGAGGACGGGAGTGGAATTTTGCTGCAACCGCGAAAAGGTTCGATTGTCCGATTGCAAATAGCGCCCGTCAAGCCAAAAACCATAACGCACTTGCCGAAGAGACCGCCGGTTGATTTGGCCTTCACTGATCTGACTTACACAGTACGAGAGGGACGAAAAAACAGTGAGTAACTTTTTAACTTTATTCGCAACGTTCATACGTGCTCTGCCATCTCGTTCAATAGGGAACCTTACGCAAAGCTCAGCGCAGATGGCGCCCCGTAAACATAACGTAAACAAAAGAAACTGTCACCGCGCGCGGTACATATTCACGGGTCTGGCTTGTACTAAATTTATATGGATGGACATAATATGGACAATAATTACGGATATTTGACTATACCGGAATTGAAAAAATCGCCTTCTACTCTTTTCCTTCGCTGTTCATTCTTTAAAGTTTCTTTTTTGCTTCAAACAAACAGGGAAGGCGTAACCCCTTTTTTCAATATTTCCCGACTCAGTTTCATCCCCGTAAAGAATGAAAATGAGCTAGGTAAGTATTATGTAATAAAATAATACCGGAAGGGTAAAAAATGCAAATATTTCAAATGGAAAATTTTAGGTTATGATGATAAAGGCCTTAGGCCACTGTAACGGCTATAAAATCATGTGCGAATTTAACAATTTTTTTTCGTATGAAAACGTGATTCACTCATGAAATTAATTACACATCTATTTAGTATGAATATCAAGCTGTTAGAAAAAATATATATATATTTTTTTCGATGTACAAAATGGCCGACTACTCGAAACTTCTCGAAACAACTTTTTCCAGTTGGCTTGACAAATAACTTCACCAATTTTCACTCCATTTACTTCAAATTTAAAAGTAATGTTCCTAATTGCATTTCGCAGAGAAGTACGTACGGAATTTCTGATTAATCGAAAACTTTTCATTTTATGAGCAGTTTATGAGCAGTTGTATCGAAATTTTTCACTGAAAATTCATTTCTTAAGTTCAAATACCTACAACTTTTGAATAAAACGATATTTTTTAAATTCCGTACGTACTTCTCTAGTTATTCTAATGTAGATCGACGAGAATTTTTGTTTTTTGTTCTAGGAAAAATTTGTGGATGCTAAATATCACGCCGCGGAGCGCCTAAAAAAAAGATAACAAAAGAAAATATTAGTATTCGGCCATAAATCGAAAAAAAATGTATCTATATTTTCTACCAGCTTGATATTCACACTAAATAGATGTGTAATTAATTTTATGAGTGAATCACTTTTTCATACGAAAAAAATGGTTAAATTCGCACATGATTTATACCCGTTAGTGTGGCCTAAGGCCTTAACTACTTGACAATATACTTTTAGAAGTAAATAGCGCAAAAAATATTATGTTAAGGGAGCTTTCCAGTGTGACAGCCCGAAAAATCGCTGTTTTTCGCGATTTTTTTTTTTTAAGAAAAAATAATCTAATCGGTCTGGTTTTTTTTTGTATATTAATTGGGTATTGAAGAATACAAAACAATTTTTTAAAGATCGATTTATTTATTAATTAATATCTATAAAAATGATGAAACAATTGTTGCAGAAAATGCACTTGGATGTGGTGTCCACGTTGGGGGTCACAATTTTGATCTGAAACAAAAAACAAAAAGATTATTGATCGGTATATAATTGGCTTTCGTGCTATGGAGGCTTTTTTTTTTTTGCAAAAATGGCGCCAGTTTGAACAAAAAGTATCGATTTTAGCATTTTTTTTGGCAGTTTTTTTTACAAAAAAATAGGAAGATGTCAAAAAAAAAAAGCTTCCATAGCACGATAAACAATGACGTTAAGAATATTGTGTAAAAAATTCAACTCGATAGCTTTAAAACTCTGCCCTCCAAATTGGACACCGTTTTGAAAAATGCTGTTTCGAGAAAAACGCGTTCAAAGTTTCAAGTGAGGAAATTTTAGGTAAATCGTTTACTTACGGTCAATCAGCGATGCCAAAGAAGCGATGGGAAGAGTGTATACTATTCGATAAAGCAAAAAAAATAAAAATCGATTTTTTGAAAATTTCACACTGGAAAGCTCCCTTAATACACTGATCTGTAACCAATCCTTCATTTCTATAGGATGCAGATCTGAAATGATCAGAACATAGCCTTGAATGTTTTGTGGCTTTAGAGTGCTTGCGACGTATAGCAATTTCTCATTTCTTGCGAAGTTTCTCGTTTTTAGGAACTAAATGAACGCCTTTGTGTCTGCGTTTAATTGCACAAATTCTTCACAACTTATTCACGACAAACGGATTATTTAAAGAAAATTCAACAGTGGTCGTAGATAGACGGGGAAAACGAAAAAGAATCTCACTAAACGTCATGTTCTGTTGTCGTTATAATACAATGTCCCCTCTAGCGGGAGAAATTGGCAGTGGGGTTCCCTATCGTTGCTTTTGGAGTTTCGCAACTACTGCGGGTACCCTCATAATTTATGGGCTTGACGTTTCCATCGTTGGAATGCAACGATTTTTTTTACTTCTTTATTTTTAATTGATATCGAAAATCATATTTTGCACATTCGGGTTGTAGGTCGCTAAATAAAGAGCCTGGAAGATAGTCGCGGGATTTTTATAACTTAAAACTGTTGAATAAAATTTGGGAAATTGAGTGAAGAAATATTTCGTTGCATTCTAACGATGCAAACTTCAGCATCATCATAATTTTGCCTTGTTTTCCTGCCCAACTGTCACAGCAGAGCCACCCTCCTCTCACTAATAGGGAAGAAGTTTGCATCGTTGGAGTGCAATGGAAATTTTTTTCCATTCCTTATTTTCATTATTAATCACAATTATATTTTGCAAATTTTTTTGCAGCACGCTATATAAGAATCCTAGAAAATGCTTGCTATATTTTCGTAGTTTAAATCTGCCAATGGAAGTTTAGGAAAATAAAAAAAATTATTTGCGCTGCATTCCAACGATGCAAATTTCAACGTCATCAATTACTGTTCTTATTGGCCTTTGGTTTAAAAATCTGAAATAATTCATGGGAATTCCATCCAGCGACTACTTTAGACCAAAATTATTGTGTTTGCTGTAAAAGAATTAATATCGGAAAAAATAAGCAAAAGGGAAATTGAAAAAATTCTATCTGCTAAGTTCTCGACAATGTTCGGAGAATTTTCCACGCGAATTATTGGTAACTATCGTCCTTTGTTAAATTCCGTTGGTTAATAAATAACAAATTTGCAAATTTTTCGAAAATAATTGGGTTTCAATTCAATATTGCAATCATTAAACTATTATCTAGTTACAATTCGAAACTATTATCTACTTACAATTCGATTGCAATCATTAAAATAGCTAGTTACAATTTGATATTGAAATTTATCATTTATTTTCTAGATTTAATTCGATATTACAATTATTAATTTATTTTCTAGTTTTTATTACGTATTACAATTATAATCACGCAACAAGCTACTGAATCATGACGTTGAAGTTTGCATGGTTGGAATGCAATGTGTTTTATGACATTGAAGTTTCCATCGTTGAAAGGCAACAATTTTTTTGTTCATTTTTCACTTCGTTATATTTATGCTTAACCAAAGCCTCAATTTTGTTACAAATTAAAGTCCTAAATCTCCATAAGAATACGTAAAAACGTTTGAGTGATTTTCACAGCCATAAAATTCACACAATTAAAAAGAATTCATTTTCGTTGCGTTCCAACGATGCAAAGTTCAACATCATACGATTATGTTTCTTCATTTTTCATTTCTTTGTCTTTATCATTGTCCAATGGCTTTTTTGCGAATTGAGGTAATAAATCTCTGATAGAAATACGTGAAAACGTTTCAGTAATTTTTGGGGTCCAAATCGATAAAAAATTGAGCAATTAGAAAGAAGTTATTTTCGTTACACTCCAACGATGAGAACTTCAACGTAATATAGAATACTACTTCAATCTCTGGTCCCACACACACACACTTGACCACCTTTTTTTGCCGTCGCACATTACGCGTCGAACTCAAAAGAAAAACAAATAAAAAATTGTTATTAATGCTTTTAGGGCAATCGCTCTCAACTCAACGATAAGTTTCCGGTGTTTCGAAATAATTGGAAACATAAACGCACGAATAAAGAAATATATAATATTTTATGTTCTCACGGAAGTTTGCGGTAAATCGTAAACGGGAAAAAGTTGTATCCTTTGGTGTTAGTCCGCACGCCACGTATATGCGGAAGCGCTGATCTTATATATCGCGTGTGTGTGTGTGTGTGTGCCTGTGTCCATATATATGGTATACTGGACAAAAAAAAAGAACACACCTTGTTATTTACTCTGCATTGTCCATTGCGTACTTTATTTTGTCCAATACTGCATATTTAGAGAGAATTTATGTAATTATCATGGCACATTTCCTTGTATAATGTTTTGAGTTTAATGTTTGCAATATCGTAAGTAAAAAATGACGTTGAAGTTTGCATCGTTGGAATGCGACGAAAGTGTTTTTTTCTTTATTTTCGAAATTTCTTTGGTAGATTTTGAGCTGCGAAAATAACGCAAACATTTTTTACCATTCTTATTTAGCGATCTACAATAAATTTGCGAATTATGATTTGAGATAATAATGAAAATGAGAAATTGGAAAAGATTGTCGTTGCATTCCAACGATGCAAACTTCAACCCCATAGTAAAAAACTCGCGAAATAAAAAGAGATAAATATTTATTTCTCTCTTTCCCTCTCTATCTCTTTCGGTGCCATGGTTTTTAAGGAGTTAGGCTACTGCGACGACCCTGAAATGAGGGTTATTTAAAAAAATGAATTTTGAACGAACAAGTAGGGCGATTGGAAAATCGTTCTGGCCATTTATTTGTTTGCACATTAACAAAGTTGTGTATTAAATTTTATAAAAGAATATTAATAATTTAAAAACTTGGTCATCCGGTTAATCTGAAACAGAAAATAACGATTTTTTTCCTCTTAAGGGGTTAGGCCATAATAACGGGTATAAAATCATGTGCGAATTTAACAATTTTTTTCGTATGAAAAAGTCATTCACTCATAAAATTAATTACATATCTATTTAGTATGAATATCAAGCTGTTAGAAAAAATATTTTTTTTTTATGCACAAAATGGCCGACTACTAATATTTTCTTTTGGTATCTTTTTTTAGGCGCTCCGCAGCGTGACATTTAGCATCCACAATTTTGTACCTAGAACAAAAAACAAATTCTCGTCAATCTACATTAGGATACCTAGATAAGTACGTACGGAATTTAAAAAATATTGTTTTATTCAAAAGTTGTAGGTATTTGAATGAATTTTCAGTGAAACATTTCGTATAAAACTGCTTATAAAATGAAAAGTTTTCCATTAATGAGATATTCCGTACGTACTTCTCTGCGAAATGCAATGAGGAACATAACTTTGAAATTTGAAGTAAATCGAGTGAAAATTGTTGAAGTTATTTGTCACGCTAAATGGAAAAAAGTTGTTTCGAGAAAAACGCGTTTAAAGTTTAAGGTACTCTATGGCCGTGCCAGAGGTGGGCTTACGTTATACGCTCAAAGTCGGTGAAAAAAAATGTTCTTGCTATAAATCGAATAGTAATTCATTCTTATGATGATAAAGCGCCGTTTTAGGAAAAAAATAGATTTTTTGAAAATTCTACTGTGGCCTCACCCCTTAACAAAGATAATATTTGATCTTGATAATGTTTGACTTGATCAAGCTTTTTTGTTGTCGGGTTTCATTCATCAAAACAAAATTTTTGAATTTTTTCTCTTGATTTTTCGACGAAAAGTGCCATCATTACTGTTAATAACTAAATAAAAAAAAATATTAAGAAGAAAAGCGTCGGTCAAGACTAAACTACTATTATACTGAATAAGTGTACCAAATTTCAAGTCGAATCGATTATTAGATGTCGACATATCGTGTATACCGTTTTGAAGACTATAGTTTCGAGAAGAACGTGTTCAAAGTTCTATTAGCCGTTCTATCGTTGTGATTACAAGTTTACCTTCAATCTGCGATTTCTGCACCATTTGTTGGATCTTCCTCTCTAGATTGAGTGGCCCCAGGAGATTTTTTGAAATTTTCACAGTACCCTAACCCCTTAAACTCCTTCGAGGTCGCAGTCTTCCGCAAATCACGCGTAACCGTTCTGAGGCCATGATGAATATATAAAGACTATGAAAGTTTTATGTGCTCATGTATTAAAATTGCCTGCTCAACGCAAAGTGCACCTCCAATAACACCATATAAAATGCGAACGGTACTAAATCTTTTCCTCGATCTTTTTGCTCGTTCAGGCCAATAAGGAAGATGGCATAAATAATCGTCTGACATATGAGTTAAAATGAACTTATTTGTCATGCGTCACGCGAAAAGTCGAAGTGTCACGGAAATAGTGTTTGCTCGAAGGTGAGAAATTTCGCCTTCCGTCCCATACTCGAAACGCTTTGTTCCGTTTGATCTCTGACAAATGGTTTTTATGCTGGAAATAAAAATGCTCGAGCGAGGCGGTTAACTCGATTGGAGCTCACAGCGAAAACGGGTTTACGATGACATTGACCATACTGAGTGAAAGTACACGGTTGTCCCGATCCTCTCTTGACAATTCGCGCGAACCCGCTGCTACTCACCTGAAATTCTCGCGGAGCTAATGAACTCACGGAGTAACGTACTTTTCGTTAGATACACCCAACGATTTTAATGTAGCGACAAGAAGTTTGCATCGTTGGGATGCAACAACAATTCATTTTTCATTTTGTTACTTTCGTGAAGATCTCTAATGAAGATCCTGGAAAATCATGTGAAAGTTGCAAGTTTACATCGTTGGAATGCAACGAAGATTGTTTTTAATACTCTTATCTCATGATATTGAAGTTTGCATCGTTGGAACGCAACGAAAGTTCCGTAAACCAATTTTTTTCTTCTTTTTTTTTGTTAATTCAGGCCTCCAAAATCACTTAAACGTTTTTTTCAGAATCTTTATTAATGATCTTCAGCCCAAATACCTAAGAAGTATTTTTGGATGGTGAGGAAAATGAAGCAATGAAAAAATAAAAATGAATTTTCGTTGCATTCCAACGATGCAAACTTTAACATCGTCTTATTTCATCCTTTCCATTTAAAAAAAAATATTTTTTCGCAAATTTATAATATAGATCTCTAAATAAGTAAATTATAAAATTATTGACCGATTTTCGTAGCTAAGATTTGACAATAGAAATTGGAGCAAATGAAAAAAATATAATTTTCGTTGCATTCCAACGATGCAAACTTCAACGTCGTGAGATTGCATCGTTGGAATGCAATGAAAAGCATTTTCCATTCGTCTTCTATCGTTATTTTTATTATTAATCGACATTTTATCTGCAGATTTATTTTGTTGATCTCTGATTAGCATTTTTTAAAGCGAATCAGTGATTTTTGGGGCGTAAAGCCGCCAGCAAAAATTGAGCGATAAAAATAAAAAGAATCCTCATTGCATCAGAATGATGCAAACTTCATCATCATTCTAAAAAACGTTTGAGCGATTTTAGACTCCGAAAAATGACGGACCAATAATTGGGTAATTAAAAAAAAAGAATCTTCATTGCGACCGAACGATGCAATCTTCAACATCACACAATCATGCTCTGGTTGATAGTTGAGGACATATAAATGAATCTGCGGTATATTTTACCGTGATCATTGCACATGGATGTGCATTAACGGCTTGGCAAACTCGTGGAACCTTCGGTATAATTAATAAACATTTTTTTACACGTTTCTCGTGCCAACGAGATCGATATCGAGATCGGAACGTATGGCATTGAAAGCGAGAGCTTTGCTCGCTGAATTGACCGAGATTTAATAATAATTACGCTAGCGGAATGATTCCTTGACTGCACGACACCAATACGTTTAGCCACCAAGGCCTGTTACATCCGCTGTAATAACTTCTTCGTATAATGACGAATATTTTCGTTTCACGTCTACGTGGAGCCAGAAGTGATGACGTTGAAATTTGCCTCGTTGGGATACAACGAAAATGAATTCTTTTGAACAACTCCATTTTTTTGGTCGATATATGCTTTAAAAATGGTTCAAACCTCTCTACGTATTCTTATCAGAAACTTGCGACCTTTATTTTCGACAAAAAGGCTTTGGATAACGATGAAAATAAAGAAATAAAAAATGACAAACAAAAATCTCGTTGCATTGCAACGATGCAAACTTTAACGTTATCAGAATTGATGTTGTTGAAGTTTGCATCGTTGGAATGCAACGATTATTGTTTAATTTTCCTTTTTACTCGGTTCTTACTGTTATGCAAAATTATTCTTGATACGTTTAGGTTGTAGGTCTCTCATGAGGATCTTCAACAAAATTTCCCGTAGGTTTGTTCTGCCAAGAAAAATTGGCAATTAGAGAAAAATTATTTTCGTTGCGTTCCAACTTGAATATCATCAGAATTGGTAAAACGTACGAATTAGCGAACAGGGTGGATTCCCATGGTGTTGATGTTTACATTGTTGAAATACCACAAACCTTATTTATTTAAACTCTTGTTTCGCATTTTTAGGTTAGGGTAACTCCGGGGTAGTTGGCCACAGTTTTTTTTTTTCAAGGATCCGTCAAAATAAAAGTACAGACGTTTCTAAACTTATCTTCATTTGTAATTCAATTTTGAACATTCAACTTTAAGGTAATTTACGAAATTAAAACGAACTTCTATCAGATCAACCTTAAAATTACTGTTTTTTTAAAACCACGATTGGCTAACTCTCCCGAAGGATCCGAGTGTGATGACCATAGGAGTAGGGTGAGATGGCCAATTACCCAGCATTATGCTCTCGGTTTTCTCTTTAGTTTTATGCTTCGATTCTTAATGTTTTTTTTTCTTCTGGCCACATCTAGACCACATATCATCGAAATGAGTATAATTTTTGTGTATCCAAAGTTGGCATACTATCCACTGAAGCCAGTCTTCGATGAGACGAGTTTCATAATAATTTTCTCCGCAACATTTTTCGTCATTGTTCTCAAATCGTATTTTTAAGGTCTTCTTAGGTATTTCGTAGGTCGTAGCGGCCGCAGAAACCAACAAATCATCATTGTTTACAGCACTAATAGCTGCTTTTAATGATTCTTGAGTCCAGTTCCCTCGTAGAGCAATTGCTTTTCTCTTGTACTCATTAGGCATCGAAAACAAATGTAGAAAAAATGAATTACTTGAGCACATTACAACTAATACTATAGCCATCTCTCCTAATCTCCCGGGAGAGATGTCCACATCTAAAATGTAAACAAGTAGAAACAATACATGTGAAAAATTGAGGTTATAAAATAGCCTTGTTCGTGAAAAATTCAAGAAATACAAAAGTATCCAGTACTTTTACAAAATAACATCATCACAATGAAAGATATGAAACCTTCATAACATTTTAGCTGTAGATAGAATAAATAAAAAGGATTTTACTTACCTAAAATTTGTTTTGCCAAACTTTTTCCCGTACACCTACACTCGCGCACGACGCGAAGCGAATTACGGGGTTAGGCCACAGAAACGAGTATAAAATCATGTGCGTATTTAACAATTTTTTTCGTATGAAAAAGTAATTCAGTCATAAAATTAATAACACATCTATTTAATATGAATATCGAGCTGTTAGGATTTTTTTGCGATGTTCAAAATGGCCAACTACTCAAAACTTCTCGAAACAGCTTTTTTCCAATTGGCGTGACAAATAACTTCAACAATTTTCACTTGATTTACTTCAAACTTAAAAGTTATGTTCCTAATTGCATTTCGCAGAGAAGTACGTACGGAATTTCTCATAAACCGAAAACTTTTCATTTTATAAGCAATTTTATACGAAATGTTTCACTGAAAATTCATTCAAATACCTACAACTTTTGAATAAAACAATATTTTTTAAGTTCCGTACGTACTTCTCTAGGTATTCTAATGTAGATTGACGAGAATTTTTTTTTTTGTTCTAGGTCAAAAATTGTGGGTGCTAAATGTCACGCCGCGGAGCGCCTTAAAAAAAGATAAAAGAAAATATTAGTAGTCGGCCATTTTGTACATTGAAAAAAATATATATATATTTTCTAACAGCTTGACATTCATACTAAACAGATGTGTAATTAATTTTATGACTGAATCACTTTTTCATACGAAAAAAAATTGTTACATTCGCACATGATTTTATACCCGTTACTGTGGCCTAACCCCTTAAGCCTAACAAGTGAAATTTAGTGTGCGATTTTGTGAAACATTTCTATTGGCCAACTTCCCCGAAATTACCCTATGGATCCTTAATAAGGTTGTTCAAAATTACTTCAGTGATGTTTATAGCCCAATTATGGCAACAAAAGTTGGACAATAGGCGGAAAAAAATATTTTGTTGCATTCAAACGATGCGAACTTCAATACCATCTATTCTCCGCTTCTTATTCACAGTGGAACATAAATGAGAACATTTGAGGTAGTAAAGAAAAGAAATGCCGTCATTACTTCGGGTTGCCAAGTCGAGAGACTAGCACAGTCATTATTGCCAGGCGCTGTCCCTAAGCCGTCACAACGCGGCTGCACTTTTAAGGACTGCTAAACGCACACGAGACATAGCGAAACTCCGTACGTCAAAATTTTCGCCTTACGCGCAGCCTGTTGCTCTAAAGAATATTATTATTTTGCCCTCGAGCGGCACACGTTCAGCAAACTCGCTTACAATCCGCAGACGGTAATTGCCGAGCGATCGTTGCGCCAATACCGTCCCCGCTGATGTTTCATGGGGTCAAATGATCAAGCGGCCCGGCCTAATGAATAAAATCGAGATAATGAAAATAAAGTCGTCGCCGCACGCTTTTATCAAGGGGGAGACACCTTTAAGCGACAAAAAATGGCTTATTTTCATTATTCAAAAAAGCAAAGACTTCTTGAACATTTTTGAGACTTAAGGTATGTTTTATTACGACTTTTGACTGTTACATGGTATTTTGTTAAATTATTAATCTTTTAAAAAGGCGTAGGTATACGTAGCGTCGGTGGAATTAATCTGAAAAAACCCAACGAAGATTTTTCTTTCATTAACACTCATAGGCAGAATATGAACCAAGGAAAGTGAGAAATGTTAAAAATCGATTAAATGGTACGCTTCGAAACATGGTGCAATAAAAAAAGACTTTTAACAGCAATTTTTTTAACATTCTTTTTAATTGAAAATTTCTTTAAAACATGTTTTAGATAATAAGGTCAGAAAGATTCACAGTAGAACCTCTACTATTCAAATCAATTGGAACTGAAAATAGTTCGGATGATACATTTTTTTATCTATGTTATGTATTTTTTTCGATGTCTGTTATCTTCATCCAGAAAAGAATTGCGTTCCTATCATCCGAAATCTTGATGTTCCGAACTATTTTCAGTCCCAATTAATTTGGATAATCGAG
Source organism: Ophion obscuratus (assembly GCA_964007375.1). Taxonomy (NCBI): domain Eukaryota; kingdom Metazoa; phylum Arthropoda; class Insecta; order Hymenoptera; family Ichneumonidae; genus Ophion; species Ophion obscuratus. The sequence continues at coordinate 32,378,168 of OZ023317.1, read as the reverse complement.
GTTCTACTGCATACGTAATTTCATTAGAATAGGTCGATTACTTTTTAGCTATACGTAGCGCCAGTTTTGAAAATGTAGTTTAGAAGACCGTGCCATTCCTCTGTCATCTTTAAAGATTAATAATAAAAAAAATACCATGTAACAGCCAAAAGTAGTAATAAAATATAACCTAAGTCTTAAAAATGGGAAAGAATCGTTCCTAAAAAAAATAAAAAACATGATAATGTTCATGAAAGTTCCCCCTTATTCACTTTAAGGCGGGATTTACATTTAGACAGGAAAAACAATAAGCAATATTGAGGGATTTTTTAAACTGAGAAATAATTATTCTACAATTATCAAACTTTAGGTATACTTTAATGGTATATTTAAGTATACAAAACCATTTTTTTATTAATTCATCATCAAAATGATGGAGCTGTGGCAGAGTGTTACAGCAAGGTCACCGCGGGAGTTGCGAATCGGCGTGCAATCTAGCTTCCCGTAGATTTTGATTTGCAAAAAAGTTCAAACATTTTTTCAGTTAGAACATGTATAGTTTCTATGTGACGGTAATTAAAATGAAGAAAATTGCAAATTTGAAGAAAATGGCACGCATTTGCAAACAAAATTATTTCTGTGAAATGTAAAATGTGGATGAAAAAAGTAGTTTTTTTTTTTCATTTTTTCAAAAACAATTCTCGTCAAGTAGAAGGTACCAATATTATCAATATTTCTACCAAGTTTAAACTCAATCGGCTTAATAGTTTTTGAGTAATCCTGCACGCCCATTTCGATAATGCAGTTTTGAAAAAACGCGTTTGAAGTTCACGCCCGCTCCGAATCTGAGCGGTGAGGCACAGCGTTGACGGGCTTAACGTTTGGAGTTTTTCGAATTTTGCTTTGAAACTTTAGGAAAATATTCTACATTTAATTCTATCATTTAATCTGTCATTTAAAGTTCTACCATTTAAAGAAAAAAAAAAAGAAAAAAAAACGGTTTTTTGATCGTTGTAAATGTATATTCTGCCTTAAGCCTCCGATGTTGCGCGGTTTGGGCTTCGAAGTGTGCATCTTTGCATTATCCAAAACGTTTTGTTTTGCAAATGTAGGCAGTAAATCTCTAACGAGGATAAAAAAAACGTGGGATCTCCGTGGGTCGAATATATCAAAGAAAACTGTGGGCAATTGAAGAAAGGCCATTTTTATCACATTCCAGCTATGTAAACTTCGACTGTACATTTCTTCGTGTTTTTTTCATTTCTTTATTTTTAACATTATCTAGAATCTTTTTTCGCAGCTTTTAATTGACCGAGAGAGAGAGAGAGGAGGGGGGGGACGAACAAACAGATTAATCGAATAGGCGTGGTGTTGAAGTTTGCATCGTTGGAATGCAATGAATATTCTTAGTGATTTTTCTATTTATTCATTTTTATTATTATCTCAAATCTTTTTTGCAGCTTTTGTTTGTTAATTTTCAATAAGGATTCTCGAAAATGTTTCTGTGACTTTCGTAAGCTTAATGTGCTGAAAAATACGAGAATACGAAGAAAAAAAATACATTTTCGTTGCATTACAACGATGGAAACGTCAATAATATGAAAGGGTACATAGAGGACGGAAATTTATTTTTCGCTCAGTTCTTCCGTCGATTTAGTTGGTTCAATAACGTAGATGAGCGATAAGATAAAATTGCGTGATCGTACTTCAAATTAAGATTTATTTATTCCGCTCGACGCCCATTTCGATGGCCAAGACAGAAATCCTTGGGGCGATGCTTTTGTACACGATGTTTACCTGTTCAGCAACGATAGTTATTCGCTCTTATTTATTTTTTAGGTCACTGATGATAAGAAGAAAACAGATTATCATCCGTGTCCCAAATCGTATGTGTATTATTTTCATTATAGATATAATGAAAAATATTCAGAATCCTGTGAAGGTAATACACATACGATGATAATCTTTTTATTTTGTGAAAAATATTCAGCCCACTGGAGATGATACACAATTTGGTGATGATGAAGTTTGCATCTTCGAAATGCAACAAATTCTTCTTGGTTTTGTCATTTCTCATTTCTATTATTATTTTACACTTTAATGGCGCCAGTTGTGGTTATACGTTTTTAATAACGATTCTCCAAAACGTTTCAGTTGTTTACGAAGGCGACAATGTTGAAGTTTGCATTGTTCGAACGCAACGAAAACTCTCCTTCTTTTTTTTATTTCCTCATTGATATTATCATACAAAATCTTTCTTCACATATTTTTAGGTTGGAGATCTCTAAAGGATCTTGAAAAACATTTGAAAAATACAAAATGAAAAGATAAATAAGGCTTTCGTTGCGTTCCAACGATGCAAACTTTTATTTATTTATTTTATTATTTTCATTGTTATTTATATATTTATATATTTATTATTTATTTTTTATTTTTTATTTTTTGGTACATATGTACCAACAAAAAAACGACGATATGAAGAAAAATATATTTTCGTTCCATTTCAACGATACAAACTTCAATAGCAAAAGAACGAAGTACATATACGCAAAGTGAGAGGATATTCAACATCGACGGAGCAATTGATGGCTCTGGGAGGTTATTATATACCTCTTTTTTGTTGCTTCTACATTCTTTCCTTTTTCTTTCCGATCTTTCTTCGGCTCATCTCGCGAATTCTTTCTTCTGATTGCGGCGCCGCAATATTTCCCAAGGACGTTTTAGATGGCAATCATTCTCAACGTATATTCGCAATAACCTCCCAAAGCACGCATCACCAACGACGATTAAATTGTTGTTCCCAAAAATGTGAGCCGGCTCTTAAAAAAATAATAATATCAACATAGCCGGTTCTCGCTCTTACGTGACAGGCGTGAATAAAAACGTATCTAGGAATCGCAGAAGCCACATATTTGCGCGAAATTTATTGAATGATCAAAAGAAGTTGTAGAATGTGAATTTAGCGCTCGAAACTCCTCTACTTATATATATATATATATATATATATATATATATATATATATGTGTGTGTATATATATATATATATGTATGTATGTATGTATGTATGTATGTATATATTAGATAAAGGAGTTTCGAGCGTTAAATTCACATTCGGCAACTATAAAAGGCATTCTAGAGAAGTCTTCTTTGTAACCTTAAATGTTAAGGAAATTCTATGAAAAAAGATCTTATGCAGCGAGTTTCCATACAAACCAATTCGAACATCTTTGATAGCCTGCGGTGTAAAAAAATAAACTACGCATATTTTGCCAATTACTTTAAAAAGTTGCTGAGTTATTGTCGATTCGTATGATGTGTAGAAATAGCATGCAAAAAACCAAAAGCAGATGATTTTTTTTTTACTAACCTAAAGCCTAAAATCTCGAAAACCGTGGGACTTTTACTAAACTGAAATTCCAGCATATAATAGGACACGATCTCACCTATCGACAGTTGCAGGATTATCCATTCATAACAGGACACCCTATTTATACAGGGTGATCCAGAATAGATGTATCAGCGGGAAATGCCGGGTTCGGCAGGTTATTTCGAAGATTTCTACCGAGCCGTTTTCTTTTTTTCGCCTCCGTCATCAAATGGGAAGCATTAGAAAATAGGCATTCGATCTTCGAAATTAACGCTCGAATCCGCCATGTTGGACGACCGAAAAGGGCAGAAGAGTAGACGAAGGGCCACGAAGTCGTAGCCGACGTCAAGAAGGTTCTGCGAAACAGCAGCGTTTGACAAATGCCAGCGCGCATGATATGACGTTTAGCGAATCATTCGCTGCGTTGGCTGTCAACCTATTCGGCCCGAGAATCGTGACACACGATTTGACGTTTCACCTGTCGTCTGCTATCGCTCGGCGTATTGCGTGCCAAAGCGTGAAGCGCGCCGCAATTAATGACATTTACGAATTTTGCCGCGATTATCCATCGAGAGCGCCTGTTCTTTTTGCTTCCTTAAGAAATAAAAATTAACAAAACCAAAGAATTGTCAATGATTATCGACTTTCGACATACCGAGCGATTTTTCTTGTGTATTGAAAAAAAATCAATACGTAAGTTTTTATTAACAAATTCTCAATAACTTGACGCTACATTTTCGAGAATTCGATGTTTTCGGGATTCCATTTCTCATTCGACCACTCCGTTCAGTATCGTAGTCGGATTGATCTCCAAAAATACATTTTTCTGTACGAATATCATCTCAAAGTGTGTTCGAGCTGGGTTAGGAAACATAAGGAGAAGATTTCCATTTCCTCATTAGGGGAGACGAAATCTGTCGGTTCCGGCAAACGAAAATCGATACGAAGTTTTTTAAATATTGACAATAGATGAGAAGATCTTCTGCACCGCCTGAGATACAATTTTTCACGTACCGATACGGGTTGATTCTGGAAATCCCAAAGCGTTGCGACTCTGTTTGCGGTTTCTCTTAAGGGGTAACACCACTCGAGCGGCAGAAAATTAGGCCTAACTGTGACAATTTATTTTGGCAGTATGAAAAAACGAATAGGATTTCTTATGAGAGGGTTTATGTAAGACATATTAAAGTATGTAAAAATTATTGTAATTTTCATACAAAATAGCGACGACAGAGCCCATCTTGAAAAACTTGTTTTTCAAACTGGGAGGCCGGAATACGCGAACCCTTTGCATGAATCGATTTGAATTTTGATCGCAGCTTCATAATTACATTCTCTATAGGCGTACGTCAACGTCGTTTGACAAACGAATTGGTTTCATCTCCTATCGCGATCGGGAACGAGATGAATTTATCTCGTTTCAATATCATCGGAAAGGTGATGAAATCAATGGCGTGACGGCTTCGAGTATGTCCTACGGACACTAGAAGAATCATTGACAGAATTGATTTCATCTCCGTTCGCGATCGGGAACGAGATGAAATCATCTCTTTGCGGTATTATCGGAATGGAGATGAAATCAACCGCGAACTCGTTGCGACCTTGTCGAGTATGTCGTATGGATAATGCATGAATCGTTGTCCGAATTGATTCCATCTCCTATCGCGATCGGGAACGAGATGAATTTATCTTGTTTCCATATCATCGGAAAGGAGATGAAATCAATAGCGAACTCGTCGTGACGGCTTCGAGTATGTCCGACGGACACTAAAAGAATCATTGACAGAATTGATTTCATCCCCATTGGCAATCGGGAACGAGATGAAATCATCTCTTTGCGATATTATCGGAATGGCGATGAAATCAATCGCGAACTCGTTGTGACGTTGTCGAGAATGTCCTATGGATAATGCACGAATCGTTGTCCGAATTGATTTCATCTCCTGTCGCGATCGGGAACGAGATGAATTTATCTCGTTTCAATATCATCGGAAAGGAGATGAAATCAATGGCGAACTCGTCGTGACGGCTTCGAGTATGTCCTACGGACACTAGAAGAATCATTGACAGAATCGATTTCATCTCCGTTCGCGATCGGGAACGAGATGAAATCATCTCTTTGCGATATTTTCGGAATGGAGATGAAATCAACCGCGATCTCGTTGTGACGTTGTCGAGTATGTCCTATGGATAATGCACGAATCGTTGTCCGAATTGATTTCATCTCCTATCGCGATCGGGAACGAGATGAATTTATCTCATTTCAATATCATCGGAAAGGAGATGAAATCAATGGCGAACTCGTCGTGACGGCTTCGAGTATGTCCTACGGACACTAGAAGAATCATTGACAGAATTGATTTCATCTCCGTTCGTGATCGGGAACGAGATGAAATCATCTCTTTGCGATATTATCGGAATGGAGATGAAATCAATCGCGAACTCGTTGCAACCTTGTCGAGTATGTCGTATGGATAATGCATGAATCGTTGTCCGAATTGATTCCATCTCCTACCGCGATCGGGAACGAGATGAATTTATCTTGTTTCCATATCATCGGAAAGGAGATGAAATCAATAGCGAACTCGTCGTGACGGCTTCGAGTATGTCCTACGGACACTAGAAGAATCATTGACAGAATTGATTTCATCTCCGTTCGCGATCGGGAACGAGATGAAATCATCTCTTTGCGATATTATCGGAATGGAGATGAAATCAATCGTGAACTCGTTGCGACCTTGTCGAGTATGTCGTATGGATAATGCATGAATCGTTGTCCGAATTGATTCCATCTCCTATCGCGATCGGGAACGAGATGAATTTATCTCGTTTCAATATCATCGGAAAGGAGATGAAATCAAAGGCAAACTCGTCGTGACAGCTTTGAGTATGTCCTACGGACACTAGAAGAATCATTGACAGAATTGATTTCATCTCCGTTCGTGATCGGGAACGACATGAAATCATCTCTTTGTGATATTATCGGAATGGAGATGAAATCAACCGCGAACTCGGTGTGACGTTGTCGAGTATGTCCTATGGATAATGCACGAATCGTTGTCCGAATTGATTTCATCTCCTATCGCGATCGGGAACGGGGTGAATTTATCTCGTTTCAATATCATCGGAAAGGAGATGAAATCAATGGCGAACTCGTCGTGACGGCTTCGAGTATGTCCTACGGACACTAGAAGAATCATTGACAGAATTGATTTCATCTCCGTTCGCGATCGGGAACGAAATGAAATCATCCCTTTGCGATATTATCGGAATGGAGATGAAATCAACCGCGAACTCGTTGTTGCCGGTTGTTGCCGTCCGAGATGAAATCAATTCGGACAACGATTCATGCATTATCCATACGACATACTCGACAAGGTCGCAACGAGTTCGCGGTTGATTTCATCTCCATTCCGATAATATCGCAAAGAGATGATTTCATCTCGTTCCCGATCGCGAACGGAGATGAAATCAATTCTGTCAATGATTCTTCTAGTGTCCGTAGGACATACTCGAAGCCGTCACGACGAGTTCGCCATTGATTTCATTTCCTTTCCGATGATATTGAAACGAGATATATTCATCTCGTTCCCGATCGCGACAGGAGATGAAATCAATTCGGACAACGATTCGTGCATTATCCATAGGACATTCTCGACAACGTCACAACGAGTTCGCGATTGATTTCATCTCCATTCCGATAATATCGCAAAGAGATGATTTCATCTCGTTCCCGATTGCCAATGGGGATGAAATCAATTCTGTCAATGATTCTTTTAGTGTCCGTCGGACATACTCGAAGCCGTCACGACGAGTTCGCTATTGATTTCATCTCCTTTCCGATGATATGGAAACAAGATAAATTCATCTCGTTCCCGATCGCGATAGGAGATGGAATCAATTCGGACAACGATTCATGCATTATCCATACGACATACTCGACAAGGTCGCAACGAGTTCGCGGTTGATTTCATCTCCATTCCGATAATATCGCAAAGAGATGATTTCATCTCGTTCCCGATCGCGAACGGAGATGAAATCAATTCTGTCAATGATTCTTCTAGTGTCCGTAGGACATACTCGAAGTCGCCACGACGAGTTCGCCATTGATTTCATCTCCTTTCCGATGATATTGAAACGAGATAAATTCATCTCGTTCCCGATCGCGATAGGAGATGAAATCAATTCGGACAACGATTCGTGCATAATCCATAGGACATACTCGACAACGTCACAACGAGTTCGCGGTTGATTTCATCTCCATTCCGATAATATCGCAAAGAGATGATTTCATCTCGTTCCCGATCACAAACGGAGATGAAATCAATTCTGTCAATGATTCTTCTAGTGTCCGTAGGACATACTCAAAGCTGTCACGACGAGTTCGCTATTGATTTCATCTCCTTTCCGATGATATGGAAACAAGATAAATTCATCTCGTTCCCGATCGCGATAGGAGATGGAATCAATTCGGACAACGATTCATGCATTATCCATACGACATACTCGACAAGGTCGCAACGAGTTCACGATTGATTTCATCTCCATTCCGATAATATCGCAAAGAGATGATTTCATCTCGTTCCCGATCGCGAACGGAGATGAAATCAATTCTGTCAATGATTCTTCTAGTGTCCGTAGGACATACTCGAAGCCGTCACGACGAGTTCGCCATTGATTTCATCTCCTTTCCGATGATATTGAAATGTGATAAATTCATCTCGTTCCCGATCGCGATAGGAGATGAAATCAATTCCGACAACGATTCGTGCATTATCCATAGGACATACTCGACAACGTCACAACGAGATCGCGGTTGATTTCATCTCCATTCCGATAATATCGCAAAGAGATGATTTCATCTCGTTCCCGATCGCGAACGGAGATGAAATCAATTCTGTCAATGATTCTTCTAGTGTCCGTAGGACATACTCGAAGCCGTCACGACGAGTTCGCCATTGATTTCATCTCCTTTCCGATGATATTGAAACGAGATAAATTCATCTCGTTCCCGATCGCGACAGGAGATGAAATCAATTCGGACAACGATTCGTGCATTATCCATAGGACATTCTCGACAACGTCACAACGAGTTCGCGATTGATTTCATCTCCATTCCGATAATATCGCAAAGAGATGATTTCATCTCGTTCCCGATTGCCAATGGGGATGAAATCAATTCTGTCAATGATTCTTTTAGTGTCCGTTGGACATACTCGAAGCCGTCACGACGAGTTCGCTATTGATTTCATCTCCTTTCCGATGATATGGAAACAAGATAAATTCATCTCGTTCCCGATCGCGATAGGAGATGGAATCAATTCGGACAACGATTCATGCATTATCCATACGACATACTCGACAAGGTCGCAACGAGTTCGCGGTTGATTTCATCTCCATTCCGATAATATCGCAAAGAGATGATTTCATCTCGTTCCCGATCGCGAACGGAGATGAAATCAATTCTGTCAATGATTCTTCTAGTGTCCGTAGGACATACTCGAAGCCGTCACGACGAGTTCGCCATTGATTTCATCTCCTTTCCGATGATATTGAAACGAGATAAATTCATCCCGTTCCCGATCGCGATAGGAGATGAAATCAATTCGGACAACGATTCGTGCATTATCCATAGGACATACTCGACAACGTCACACCGAGTTCGCGGTTGATTTCATCTCCATTCCGATAATATCGCAAAGAGATGATTTCATGTCGTTCCCGATCGCGAACGGAGATGAAATCAATTCTGTCAATGATTCTTCTAGTGTCCGTAGGACATACTCGAAGCTGTCACGACGAGTTGGCCTTTGATTTCATCTCGTTTCCGATTATATCGGAACGAGATGAATTCATCTCGTTCCCGATCGCGAACGGAGATGAAATAAATTCTGTCAGTGATTCGTGCAGTATCCATACGATACACTCGACAACGTCACGACGAGTTCGCCATTGATTTCATCTCCTTTCCGATCATATTGAAACGAGATAAATTCATCTCGTTCCCGATCGCGATAGTAGATGAAATCAATTCGGACAACGATTCGTGCATTATCCATAGGACATACTCGACGACTCCACAACGAGTTTGCGGTTGATTTCATCTCCATTCCGATAATATCGCAAAGAGATGATTTCATCTCGTTCTCAATCGTGAACAGAGATGAAATAAATTCTGTCAATGATTCTTCTAGTGTCCGTAAGACATACTCGAAGCCGTCACGACGAGTTCGCTATTGATTTCATCTCCTTTCCGATGATATTGAAACGAGATAAATTCATCTCGTTCCCGATCGCGATAGGAGATGAAATCAATTCGGACAACGATTCGTGCATTATCCATAGGACATACTCGACAACTCCACAACGAGTTTGCGGTTGATTTCATCTCCATTCCGATAATATCTCAAAGAGATGATGTCATCTCGTTCTCAATCGTGAACAGAGATGAAATAAATTCTGTCAATGATTCTTCTAGTGTCCGTAAGACATACTCGAAGCCGTCACGACGAGTTCGCTATTGATTTCATCTCCTTTCCGATGATATTGAAACGAGATAAATTCATCTCGTTCCCGATCGCGATAGGAGATGAAATCAATTCGTTTGTCAAACGACGTTAACGTACGCCCATAGAGAATGTAATTATGACGCTGCGATCAAAATTCAAATCGATTCATGCAAAGGGTTCGCGTATTCCGGCCTCCCAGTTTGAAAAACAAGTTTTTCAAGATGGGCTCTGTCGTCGCAATTTTGTATGAAAATTACAATAATTTTTACATACTTTAATATGTCTTACATAAACCCTCTCATAAGAAATCCTATTCGTTTTTTCATACTGCCAAAATAAATTGTCACAGTTAGGCCTAATTTTCTGCCGCTCGAGTGGTGTTACCCCTTAAGAGAAACCGCAAACAGAGTCGCAACGCTTTGGGATTTCCAGAATCAACCCGTATCGGTACGTGAAAAATTGTATCTCAGGCGGTGCAGAAGATCTTCTCATCTATTGTCAATATTAAAAAAACGTCGTATCGATTTTCGTCTGCCGGAACCGACAGATTTCGTCTCCCCTAATGAGGAAATGGAAATCTTCTCCTTATGTTTCCTAACCCAGCTCGAACACACTTTGAGATGATATTCGTACAGAAAAATGTATTTTTGGAGATCAATCCGACTACGATACTGAACGGAGTGGTCGAATGAGAAATGGAATCCCGAAAACATCGAATTCTCGAAAATGTAGCGTCAAGTTATTGAGAATTTGTTAATAAAAACTTACGTATTGATTTTTTTTCAATACACAAGAAAAATCGCTCGGTATATCGAAAGTCGATAATCATTGACAATTCTTTGGTTTTGTTAATTTTTATTTCTTAAGGAAGCAAAAAGAACAGGCGCTCTCGATGGATAATCGCGGCAAAATTCGTAAATGTCATTAATTGCGGCGCGCTTCACGCTTTGGCACGCAATACGCCGAGCGATAGCAGACGACAGGTGAAACGTCAAATCGTGTGTCACGATTCTCGGGCCGAATAGGTTGACAGCCAACGCAGCGAATGATTCGCTAAACGTCATATCATGCGCGCTGGCATTTGTCAAACGCTGCTGTTTCGCAGAACCTTCTTGACGTCGGCTACGACTTCGTGGCCCTTCGTCTACTCTTCTGCCCTTTTCGGTCGTCCAACATGGCGGATTCGAGCGTTAATTTCGAAGATCGAATGCCTATTTTCTAATGCTTCCTATTTGATGACGGAGGCGAAAAAAAGAAAACGGCTCGGTAGAAATCTTCGGAATAACCTGCCGAACCCGGCATTTCCCGCTGATACATCTATTCTGGATCACCCTGTATATGTGTGTGTGTGTATATATATACAAAACGTACCCACGTTTTGTGATTATCGATCACTGTAAAAGTCTATTTGACTTCACCAAGCGCGTGCTGCAAAACCGGATGGCCAGTATTTTCTTGCTACGCAGCTAGAAAAGAAAAAAAACACCGAAACGCCACGATTGTTCGTGAACTGTGGCTGGAAATCGCAAATACAGTCGAACCTCGATATAACGAAATCCTCGATATAACGAAGATTTGTCCATTCCTTTCCGATAGACACCCGAAACCTTGATACGACGATATCATAATATACATTACGCTCTAATTGCTTGTAGAAATTACTCTAATTTAAACAAGTCTTTCTTTTAAAAAATATCCCTATATTAATAGTACTAATATATGTTTTTTAAAGAACATTTCAAGGAACATGATCTCGATATAACGAAACCTCAATATAACGAAAACTCGATGTAACGAACTTCCCGAGAGATTCGTTGAAACGAGGTTCGGCTGTACTATTCTTAATTCTATCACCCAAGTCACATTCATAACGGGAACTCACGTGACGGTGAGAGAAAAGGATTCATGGCTTGAAGTTTACATCGTTGGAGTGCAACGGAAAGCCTTCTTTTTTTAATGCCTCTTTTTTAGTACTATTAAAGCTCTTTATTCGCATTTTTAGGTTATGGATCCCTAACGACGGGCTTGAAAAACATTTCAATGATATTTGCAGTCTAAATGAAGCAAAAAAATTGGGTAATTGGCAAAACTAAAAATCCGTTGCATTCCAACGATGCTAACTTCAATACCATAAAGATATTTCGTATGTGCATCGTTGGGATATTTCGAAAAATAATTTTTTTCATCTCCTCATGTTTGCGTTTTGTAGAGTTAGGCTACGAAAATCACTCAAACGTTTTTTAGGATCATTAACACTGATCTACAATGAGCAAAACAAAATTGTATGATAAGAAAAATAAGAAAAGTAATAGAAAAAGTATTTTCGGTGCATTTCGGCGATGTCAATTTTAATGCCATGATAGAAAAGAATGTTTGGTCCGATATCAGACCACACTTTTAATTGTTTTCATTGTGAGCAGAGTTTATAGTTAATTGTCAGCTTGTTTTACAATCGAAAACAGTTTTAATTCTCGATTACAATTGATGTTCATTCCGATGGTTTTCCGGGGTGAATTCTGGTCAATAATTTTCTCCGTGAGAGTCTATTCACAAAAGTTAATAAACTCGTGATAAATTTTAATATATCTTCGCGTAAACTTTTTTTTTGTATTTTGTAAGGATTTTTCGATGATGACACGTACGCTTATGATTGTAAACATCGTAGGGCCCATATAAATGATAACGTGTAGCCTTATGGCCATAAAAAATGAGCATAAATACCACCCAGAGGGGTAAATTGTTATTTGTGGTGAAAAGACTCCAGCTCGAGATTGAAGTATTGACTACCAGGTAAATGCGAAATAACAAGGATCTTTGTCAGCCTATAATTTCACAATGCACCCAGAGCTCTCAGTTCACATGCACGCACTCAATTTTCTTTATTCTCCTTTTTACACTGCATCGCATTCGAGATTTACCGTTGGGAAGTGACATTTTTTTTTGCTCAAACCAAGCATCACAGTGGTGGCAGCGGTGGATTACGTGAAAATTGACAATCGTACAAAAATTACGAGACACGTCGACTCGAGTCTCTCCTATAACATGCCGTATGGCCTCGAGTTACGTGGACAATTGCTTGAATGAATTAATCATACATACGCATGTACGTGTATACGTGCACACATATCATACACACGAAAATCTTGCTCAATCGTTATCCTTAATCTTCTGCAGAAAACTCGCGAAAAACGAAAATAACGAAGTGAAAAATGTAACAGTATGCGAATTTAACAGCGGTACACAAATTTAATAATAGTATAGAACATTTAATGGGAATATACAAATTTAATAACAGTATAGAAATGTAATAACCGTATACAACTTCGATAACAGTATACAACCATTATAACAAAGCAACCATTTTTTTACTGGGTCCGAAGTCACGAGTCGTAAAAAAATTGTCTCGTTAAAATTAAGAACCAGTGTATCGCGTGATTTATTAACGATATACCGGCGATACGGTGCCCGACACAAGTAGCTAGAATAAACGGTCTTGAAGTTTGCATCGTTGGAATGCAACGGAAAACAAACAAACTTAAATTTGCGATAAAAGATTTTAGATAATAATACGAATAAAGAATTTTTCAGAAAAACGAAGGAGATTTTTCGTTGCATCTCAACGATGCAAACGTCGGCACCATTGAAATAAAACATTCTCAAATAATGGTTTTGAAGTTTGCATCGGTGGGATGCAATGGAATTTTTTTTTATTTTTACCTCCTCATCTTTGGGGTTTTATGAAGAATCATTTTTCCGGTTTAAATTCGAGGCCTCGAAATAAGCGTCTTGAAAATAATTGAGGGATTCTCGTGAAGAGTATTTGCGAAAAGAAATACGAGGAATCGAAAAATTATCATTTTCATTGCATTCCAACGATGCAAACTTCAATTTCAGTGGCCACTGTGAGGGGCTAACAACAGTCGTTTCTTCCGATTTTTTTTGTTTATTAGATTATTTATTTGGGATTTGGAAAGAAAAGGAATTTTTTTAAGCATCCATTGAACTTATATCGTGTAAATTTTTATAGACGAAAATTATAAATTTTCGGGTAGTAAAAAGAAATTTCATTTTGGCGAAATTTTTACTTATATTCGGGGACTTCAAAAATACGACATTTTGAAAAGAAAAAATGGCTACGTACAACGATAGCTACGGCAATTGCAGGAATTTTGGTTTTTTAAAATGAAAATCGGACAGTTATAGCTAGAGTCGAAAAAATTACCGGCTAGGTCGAAAAAATTCGTTTCGCTACTTGCTCTCACTTAATCGTCTGTAACTTGGTCAATGTTAAATATTGTAATTTCAAATTATTTCAAAATTTCCTCGAATATGCATACTTTGAGAAAATGCAAAAAAGTCGATTCTTTCTCCCCCGTCATAGTGGTGTCCCACCTTAATCTTAAATATATGTCTTAGATGTAAAATACATAGTCATGTACACGTTGTCTTCAAATATATGTCTTAGATGTGGACTTTCAAAAGTTTACACCTAAGTAGACACATATTTGAAGTCTACGTTTTCAAATATATATCTTAGATTGTAGACCTTCGAATATATGTCTTAGATGTAAATTTCACATATTCCCGTATACTTTGAGAATTTCACATATTCTTGTATACTTTGAGAAAATACACGAAAAATCCATTTTTTTACACATCACAGTGGTGTCCCATCTTAATCTTGAATATATGCCCTAAATCCAAAATAAATCAGTCCTAAATGCCATAATATGGAGACCGAGCTTCAAATTTGTAATTAAAATGCTTTCATTCTCTTTTTCTTTAATGACGATGTAGCTGTATTTATTAATGCTTGATGTCATTAAAGCAACATTCTTCAGAGAGAATCGTTACAATTAAGCGAAGGTTCTGCCTTGTTGGGCCAAAAAATGTTCGCTTTTTCACCAATTTTTTATGCGAAAAGTATTAAATATAGAATGTTGATATTTGGTATGTCGACTAAGTGGTCTTTATTAAACATCAAAATATTTTTTAAAGTTTGACAAAACATGGCGGTGGGAGTGGGAGGAGCCACGTATGTCGGTGCGCGGGCGATGATATTCTTCGCTTGCGGAAGTTCTAAGTTCCGGACAGGTGATCTGAAGCAAAAAAATCAAACATATTTTTACTTTGTACAATATTGTGTATAAGTTGACCTAGAATCAAGAAGAAAAATAGAAAAATAAAAAAAATTGTCAGCAAAAAACTGCGAAAATGTTTGGAAAAAAAAACAAACTTAGGACTTCCGCAAGCGAAGAATGTCATCGCCCGCGCACCGACATACGTGGCTCCTCCCACTCCCACCACCATGTTTTGTCAAACTTTGAAAAATATTTTGATATTCAATAAAGACCGCTTAGTCAACATACCAAATATGAACATTCTATATTTAATACTTTTCGCATAAAAAATTGGTGAAAAATCGAATATTTTTTAGCCCAACAAATTTTTTAGCCCTTCCTTAATTACACTACAGTTTCATTCTGAACCAATGTTGAATTGGCAAAAAAGCTTTTCGTTCATAAATAAATTTCATCGTTCGTTTTTCATACATTTTTTTGTAAACACAAAAAATTCAAAATATACTGTACAATGTTTTTCATTGTGCTTTTTTCACCATATTAGAGAGCAAAACAGCGTTTTGAATGCACGCAAATCTACGGCAAATAATACGCAATATGAAATAATACGAAGTGTTATAACTCTCCAATGAGTTGGTCTACCGATATGAAATTTTGCGGCTAATTACGAA
Source organism: Ophion obscuratus (assembly GCA_964007375.1). Taxonomy (NCBI): domain Eukaryota; kingdom Metazoa; phylum Arthropoda; class Insecta; order Hymenoptera; family Ichneumonidae; genus Ophion; species Ophion obscuratus. Next base: position 32,362,560 of record OZ023317.1, on the reverse strand, counting down.
AATCATGCACTGAAAAAAAAATTCGTTCATCCATCCAAAATTCAGTTGGTTTAACAAAATGTATCTTTAAATACGTTCAACTTGATTGTTGATTGGCATAACAAAACAGTATAGTCGGTGATAAAATAGTATAGTGGTGTGAACTATAGTTTATTTAGCATGTCTGAGCAAATGTTAAAACAACAAAATTTCGAGACAACAAAATGCATTTTGCACATTCAACGATTCTTTTTTCTCAGTGTGCGAACTGTTCTCCCGATCCTCGTTAGAGATGTACATCTTCAATCTGCTAAAAACAATTTTCCACATTAATGCAATTAGGCACGGATTTTTCTTGCAATTCAACGATGCAAACTTCAACACCGTTCAGTGTGTAATACGTTGCCGCGCAATTTTCTCGAATATAATGATTTACGATTGACGGAAAATTGAGTAACTTAATTTCCCATTTATGAAGAAACGAATATGATTGAACGTACACGGTGATTGCGATCTTGCACTTGAGGCTTTTGACATCACGACGCTTGTCCATAGGCGGATACTCCATATGAATGCACTTGTCGTAATTTCGAGTCATTGCAATTGTTATGCAACGCCGCAACGCGCATCGCCATCGGGACATAATTCTTACGTCTGTCAGGGTAGCCTTTTTTCCTTTTTTTTTTTTCAAGGATTTTCAACGATTCGTTATTACGTGATCGCGCCACATGGAGGATCTATTGATTTACATTTCATTGAACCAAACTTTCGTTCTTAATGATTGTTGCGACGTAAAATTGTTCCGATGAACGAGCACGAGTGACTCGAGGTAATGCCATATGTTCGAAATAACGGAGAATCATATGATTTTACGCTCGTATCGTTTTCGGATTTTCCTTAAGGCGGGAGCCTGAATTAGAAGGTCCAAAAAAGCGTTTTTTCGGGAATTTTGTTAGAAGGGAAAAAAATAATTGAGCCCAGTAAACATTGAGGTATCTTTTCATGTATATTTGAAATGTATAAAAAAAAATGTTTCAACATGAAACAATAAATGGCTGCAGATATATCAGCCTATTCCATGTGCGTCTTGTCATTGCAGTCCCCAATCGGCGGGGAATATGCAGCTCGTAATTCTTGACTGAACCAAATAAACCAATACAATTTTCAATTGTCATATAAGTTTATTCTGGGTGAATTAAGAAAAAGCTGAAAAAGTCGTGAAATTATAACTTTTCTCAGGTTTGAAAAAAAAATGTTAAAAAAAACACTTTAACGTGCTATAAAAATTACTTGAAAATACTTTTTTAACGACTTTTTTAATTCACTGAGAAGAGATTTTCATACTGAAGAAAATAAACTTTGGTTTGATTCAATAGGTCGTTTAGTTTTTTGCTATCACGACCGCCAATTTGGAAAAATCGTCAAAATGAAAACTGGAGAAACGGCGCTTGAAAGCTTTCAATAGGAGGAAATATCAATATGAAATATCAATCCCTTCCCTGCTTTTGGCCGTGTATCTTCGAAAATATTTACATTTTGCCTTTGTAACTTTGTAAATATATTCTTGGATGGTTTATGTATCGATTTAAGCAATTAAAAAGAAACGAGATTTCAGACCTTCAAATTCAGGCTCCTTAAGGGGCTATGTCAAGTTGTGAAAGTCGAAAAATCACTCTTTTCAAAACCAAAATATTTTGACGGTATATCATCTTATAAATGTTCCCCGAAAATTTGAGCGTGATCGGGTCAAAATTGAAAGATTTATAGGCTGTTGTGTTAAAGCCCGTCGGAACGCTCGGAGTGTCGTTCGAAACTTTAAACGCGTTTTTCTCGAAAGTACGTTTTCAAAGTCGACGAGCAAAATATCTAAAAAACTACTGTATCGATCTTTCTGATATTTTTGGAGCTTTTTCTATGTGTAAAAATATAGTATTCGATCGAAGGTTTTTTTCTCCGATGTATACTTTAGATTTGATGAAATAAAAATGCCATTTTTTCGCAGAAATCAAAGTTCACTTTGAACACGCGTCATTTTTTAAAATGTGATATTGCAGAAATTGCTTCGATGAATAATAGGAGAAACTTATAATATACTAAACAATATATTTCATATGAAATTTAAATATTAATAAATTTCAATATTGAATATTAACTTTATTCTTTAGAATATATATAATATACTGAAGAATAAATTAATATACTAAAGAAATCTGTTTGATTTTTAAATATTAGATAACCTGCTTCAGCAGTGCATTGCTCATCGCAAAAGACACTTTCGAGAAGTGCTCCCCGGACGTCGACTGTAAATCAATTACAGATCAATGTTTTTACACAAAAAAATTACAGGGTGTTCTTCAGATGATACTATTTCAAGTACCTCATTTGTGTATAACTTTATCCTGACGATTTTCTATAAAAAATCTCAAAAATGACAGGATTTTGACTGTGACAACTAGGCATAACTCGTTAATAAGCGAAAAGTTTTCGAAGGTATCAAATATTTTCTGTAGATGATAATTCGTGACGTCAAGCTTTCTTTTGCGCCAGATTTTTCATTTTATTTCTCAAAGCCAATAGTATTGAAGTTTTTATCGTTAGAATGCAACGAATATATATATATATATATATATATCGCATCTCCGTTTTCTTTTTTGGCGCATTTAGGGTACGGAAGTCACTAAAACATTTTTCAAAATCTCTTTTTCAAATTTACAACCAAAAGCTGCGAAAAAAAGATTTCAAATAATAATCAAAATAAAGAAGTGAAAAAATCATGAAGAATTTTCGCTGCATCCCGACGATGCAAACTCCAACAGCATCAAAGCCACACGTACGCACAATTTTAATCGGGCCATTTTTTCATCGTCGTATAAATTGTTTTCTATACAAGAGCTTCGCGATATCGGTTATCTGCGGAAAAAAGTGTTCCATTTGCAGAGTCCGCTTTTGTCATTTGGAAAAAAATGACACTCCGATAAGCTGGATCTCGGAAGCTGCCGATGAACTTTGGACGTGTATTATATATACACGTATAACTGTTGCAGTAACATGAATCACGGTGATGAGCGATTGCCTTTTCTGGACTTTGCTCGTTCGCAGCGAGTATACAATGCCTCGGAATTGCGCAAATTCTTTTTTAGTTTTGCTAGAAATTCATCTTGGAGAAACAGAAATAATACGTCTCACTTTCACTGCCTCCTTATTCTTTTGTACGAATTGAAATTAAAAAATGCAAATTTCCGTCTCATCACAACGATGAAAATTTCATCACCAAACGTGTCTCTGACGTACTCTTGTAAAATGAGCCTTCCCCAGTAATTTCTGGCGATATTCGCTAAACATACAATGAGTTCGTTAACATTTGCCTTTTTTTCGCTATTAATTTATGACTGTTTTCTTTTTCCAGCCGAAAAAATCATTCTCAAGTCAGTCAGTGGGAGGCTGAGATCTGGCGAACTTACCGCTATCATGGGGCCATCGGGTGCCGGTAAATCAACGCTTCTCAACATTCTCACCGGTTACAAGTGAGTAACGATTTTTTTTTACAAACTTTTATTTAACTTGCTTCGTTCGTATGTCTGTCTTTTCGGTTCAAAATTTGTAATGCACTTTTCAAGCACTTGCTGGCATCCGAGTGAGTGGAAATTTGACATACCTATGTAACTTCGGCGATCATACAATAATATGGTAACGTGGAGCTGGTCTGATGATGGAGATGGGAGGTGGGCAATGCTACTACTTAAGGTAGTACCTACACAGGAGAGTTGAATTAAGAAATGGTTGAAATTTTACATATATGTTATTTAATAGATTATCCAAACATCTGTGCAATTTGAATAAGTTTGACCACCCCAAACCTGAGATATTTACACTTAAAGTTGGCTTGGTTTACACGTAATAAATGCGTTGTGATGGGTAAACAGAGCATTATTAATTCTACCGCCAAAACTAAAATTAAGAAATTGATAAAAAACGAGGATAAGCTAGAGTAAGATATCACGAATAATGTGAAAAAAAAATGAGAATCATTCACCATCTAGTTTCCAAGATATAACCATGAGAAGCCCTCACAATTTTGGTGCAAAGCCTGGCAAAGCTTGGCAAAGCCTGGAAAAAAAACAATTGGGGCAAAGCCTGGACAGTCCCGGCAAAAAGTTCACTGGCAATAGTAGATCAAAAACACAATATAAAATATATTTTACGGCAATAAATGATACCCGTCGTATTATCTACTAATACCGAATCAATATTGCGTAGTTTTTAATTTGATTTATTACTAATTAAACCAATTATCAATCTTTTTAACATGAACATGGTATGTAAACTTTTGGTTGAAATTTTCGCAGAGGAACTACCTTAATCGCATATACTGGGACAGACGAGTTTGTGCTCATTTGTTTTGATAACGTGAGCACTTATCATCACACGTGATAACGAGGGTCTGAATATGGTGGTGGGAGGTGGAAACTGAAATTTCCTAATGGCAAATGATGGGACAATCGAGTTTGGGCTCTTTAACTTTGTTGACTTGAGCACTATTTATAGTTACACTATTATAAAGTTTCTCGTGAAACCTTTATAACCTAAGGCAAGGCTTTTTGATTACGCCGATGTCTGAATGGCATGGGGGTCTAGCATGGAAAATAAATAAGCAAATTCTAATACTAAAAAGTACAAAATAAAATAAACGTAAAAAAACTTTTTTTAAACACGCTTTTAGTTAAAAGGTACTGTACTAAAAAGTAAAAAATAATGTTCCGTAAAATTGATAATCAAAACGGTATAACTACAAAAAAGTCCTTTCCTTGGTCGCTCATCATAGGTGCAAGTATTATGCTGCTGAAGTTTGCATCGTTTCAATGCAACGGAAATTCTTGTTTTTTTTTCTCCATTTTTAACGTTATGAAAAATATTTTTCGACAAAGTTAGGCTGTAAGACTCTAATGAGGATCTTTAAAAAAGTTTACCGTAGCTTTGATCGACCGAAATAAAATTTGCAATGGAAAGGAAAAAAATTCGTTGCATTCCAACGATGTGAAGTTCAATATCACCAAGTATTTTAAAGGCACATGAACGTAGATATTTTTTAAATGTGAAATATATTTTTTTAAAGCTTGAGGCGGCAAACGTCATAAGTACTAATTTATAAAAAACTTTACTTTAAAATTTATAAAAACTATTTATAAAAAATTTATATAAATTTATATATAAAAAAAATTATAAAAACTATTTATAAAAACTACTACTTTAAAATTTATAAAAAAAAGCTTGAAGCTTTTAGAATTTATATTTCGTATTATCAGATTATCTAGGTTTATGTATCTTTGAAGTACTTGCACTTATGCCGAGAGACCAAGGAACGGACTTTTTTGTAGTTACACTGCTTTGATTTTCAATTTTACTGAACCTTATTTTTTTACTTTTCAGTATAGTACCTTTTAGATAAAAACTAGTTTTTAAAATGTTTTTTTTACCTTTATTTTTTACTGACATTGCTGCTCGGAATGCGATGATCATGTATCGGCGATCCGATGGCAGGATGGAGGGATTTATTGGCCTTTATATGGGTTACATTTTTTTTCATATCGCTATCTTGCTATTCAAGAGGTTAGGCTGCTGTGACAACGGAAAAATCAGGGGTATTTAAAAAAAGTCATTTTCAAGGAATCATTAAGATGATTGGAAAATCATTTGGATATTTTTTTTGATATACATTAACAAAGCTGTGTACCAAATTTTATTAAAAAATATTGATAATTAAAGAAGTTAGAAACGATCTCGTGAAGGACCTTCGCACGTAAAGGGTTCAATGGTGTACATGATTTTGGCCGCCTGGTTGATCTGAAAGAAAAAGAGCGAGTTTCTTAGAATATATATTACTGGCTAATACTTGACCGACATTTTCTTTGTTAACGTCTCTCAATAAATTTAAAAAAAAAATTGATTTGTTTCTCGATTCTTCGAGAAAAAATGACATCATTACTGTTAATAACTAACGAAAAAAGATTGTTTTTAAGAAAAACATCGGTCAAGTCTAAACTACTATTACACTGAATAAGTGTGCCGAATTTCAAGTCAACCCGTTCATTAGATGTCGTGAAATCGTGTACACCGTTTTGAAAACAATAGAATTCCAAGATTAATTGTTTAAAATTCGTATGACCCTTCTTAACAATCACACTCAACTGCGGGAAAAAATTGATAAAGTTTGACCGTCTAGAAATCGATTTATTTGTTGCGAAAAATCGTTTTTCTTCGTAACTTCCTATAAGACCTCATGTTAAAGTTGCGATTTTAAACACTGAATATCTCGATTACCAGACGGTGAAAACTTCTCAAATTTTTTACCCATTATAATACGACGCTCAAGAAGATTCGCGCAAAATTTCAAAAAATTATCTTGGAAAAATTGTATCTGATGATTTTGCCTTTACTTTGTATATACCATTATGATTATGGCGCGTGAACCTCCTTAAAGGTTTACCAGCAGTTCTGTCGTTGTAATCACGAGTTTACCTTCAATCTGCGATTCCTGCACCATACATTGGACCTTCCTCTCCGATTTGAGTTGCCTCAAGAGACGAACGAGTGTTCGTCATTCTCACAATAGCCTGACCCTTCAATTTGGCAAGCAATTTTTTTAGTTATTGCTTTATTTTTATTAAAAACTTTATTTTAATTAGAAAAATTAAAATGAAACGAAAGGATGAATAAAAATTGATAAAATCACTCTCGGCTTTAAAAAAAAAACACACACACACTAAAGAGCATAAATGGAGCGAGACGACGAAGGAACGATAAATAAAATCGAAAAAAAAACAACGATTGTAGTAAGAAGAAAAAAAAAGAAATCAATGGAGCGCGAAAATGAAAAAGAAAAATCTTCATTTTGTCGCTCGATTAATTCCCTCGTCCAGCGGTTTCTCCGTTAACGACGAGATGTAGATTTGTACATACGATTGAAAGACGTGTTCACCATCACGCGTATCATCGAATACAAAGTACTCTCAGTAGCACGTATGACATTGCTGCCACTGTTGACTTTAAATGAGATTAAATACGTCAACCGTGCGCCTCGTGACGATAGTCACGATTCCGCTGTTTATAATTATGATAATAATGACATGCGCGACGCGAGATCGAAGATCCTCTCGTTGAAATCTTCGTGAAAAATTTCGTAACGATACGTCGTTTGTAAACAGTGCACATGATCCTGTGCTTTCCAAAGAATTCAATTTGCATCGAATACACTTACGAATTACACGATTTTTTTTTTTTTTTTTTCGTTTCTCGAATATTTTCAATTCAACTTCATGCTCCAGTCACACCCATTAGATCTACAAGATCTCGTCACATTTACTTCCTCGTTCTTTCATCATAGCTCAGAGTTCTCGAAACATTTCGTAACCGAGATTTATTTCTGAAGATGATGAGGTGATTTTCTTTCGAATACAATTTGCATTCGTTAGACCGGAGGATCAAAGGACCATCTGTGAAAACGAGCAGCTCTATTGATTTTCATGTTTTGTTTCGATTATTCTAGTTTCCGAAAAAAGCTACTAAATTTCGAGACATTTGGTCGTACTTCAACGATTTTGAAGTTTGCATCGTTGGAACGCAACGAAAATTCGTTTTTTCCTTCACTTTCTTATCATCGAAAATCTCATCCTGCTAATTTGAGCAGCAGATTTCAAATAAGAGTTTTTTAAATGTCTGTGGCATTTTCGAAGCTCAGATTTCGAAAATTTGGGCTGCGAAGACGCATCAAACATTCTTTGAAGTGCTTATCTGAAATCTGATGCGCAAATTTGCGGGATAAGATTTTTGATGATGAGAAAATGAAGAAATAGCCCAAATAGCCCAAATTTCGGAAATTTAGGCTATTTGTTTTTTTATTTATACATTTTCTCATCATCGAACATCTTATCCAGCAAATTTCCGAAATTTGGGCTGCTAAACTTTCGTTGCGTTGCAACGATGCAAACTTCAATATCATATTTTTCAATGATATTGAAGTTTGCATCGTTACGATGCAACGGAAATTCTTCATTATATTTTCATTCTCATTATTCTACAATTAAATTTTTTTTAAAAATAGTTGAAGTATTTTCATCCCGAAGATATGGAAAATTTGAGCAGGCAAAAAAGAATCATTTTCGTTGCATCCCAACGATGCATACTTCAATCTCGATATTTTTCAATATATCAGCCCCTTTTCGATTATACATAAACATACATATTGTTCGCGTGAGGATATACGAAACCGCGAAACTATAATATGACGCCATTTTCGAAAGTTGCCTGCACGGAAGAAAGTGAGAGGACGTTTCGCTTCGACTTGTAAATTCAGACGAATGTTGCCCAGATCGCAAAACCAAGTGGAAGAACAATTTCACTCTCGCGATTCTAGACCCATTCGCCGACGTCATACGTCGGCGTCTTCCGGAATCATGTGAGGTGAAAGAGCGAGAGAGAGAGAGTCTTGTTACTTGATCGCGAAATATTCTCACGCAAAGGCAAGAAACTTGTTCGAATAGCCTCACATGAAATGATAAAACATTGAAAACCTAAAATGATTTTGTTGTTGACGATTATATATAATAATAAACGTAAAAAATCTTTTTAAAAACAAGCTTTTATTTATAAACTACTGAACTTGAAAGTAAAAAAAACTAATATTTAGTGTATGAATTTAAGGGGTAAGGCCACTGTAACGGCCCAAAAAAAAAGGTTTTTTCACTAATTTTTTGCTCCCGAAATTGAAGGTATTTGAAAAAAAACTTTTAATGGTGTTATCGGGCATACATTAAACTTTATTATAAAATTTTTTTACAGTAAAAAAAAACAAAATGGCGGTTCCACAGCTATCTTCCCGGGACATGTTTTGCTTCCAGGGCTCCGCGGCACGCAGCACCACTGGTGCACTTTTGAATCTAGAACAACAAAAAAACCATTAATCTAGAGGGCTATAGCTAGAGAATGTCGATCGGATTTTAAAAAGTATCAATTTTTGTGGATTTGGCGTGCGTTTGAAAAAAAAAATTGATTTTTGACGAAAAAAACGGCAAGTTTTTTGTTAATAAAAAATCAATAAATAAAGTTCTTGAAAATTCCGATCGACATTCTCAAGATAATGTAAATGTTTACATCTGGTTAAAATTTCAAGTAAAAAAAATGAAAATTGTTCGAGTTATGCTGCGTGCCATTTTGAAAAACCATGTTTCGAGAAAAACGCGTTTAAAGTTTTGCGAATAGTTTTTTATTGGAAAAAATTAAAAAAAGAAGTTCTTATTTTAAGGGGTCTTCTTATTCTAGAGGGTTTAAACTATTTTTTAAGCCAATAAAAAAAATCGATTTTTCAAAAAATTTACAGTGGCCTTACCCCTTAAATAGTAAAGCTACAGAAGAACCCCCTCCTTGGTCACTGATCAAAGGCGCAGGCAGTACATACTTAATAAAACTTACATAAACATAGACCTTTAATTTTATAAATATTTTCTTTAATGCTTGAGGCTTTATTTCAAGTGTAATGACGTTCCACGCCTCAAGCCTTTAAGAAAATATTTAAATTTTGAAAAGTTCTATATTTACGTAAGTTTTATCAACAAGGAACAAGGTGTCCCAGTCCGATTTTGTTGAAACTTTTTTATGTGGAAGAGTATCAAAAACTAAGAGACACGTATTTTTTTATCGGCGGAAAAACGGTTTTAAAGGGTGAAAGGCACCCTCGAAAATAGGGGTATATTTCGTTTTTTGTCGATAACGTTATCGTTCTAATCTCCGATGTATAGTATGCAAAAAAATAAACATGGTTGCAATTTGAATTTTTTTTAATATTTCGTACCGTTAAAACGTTATCGACGAAGAACGAAAAACATCCCCATTTTTGAGGGTGTGTTTCACTCCTTAAACCCGTTTTGCCGCCGATAAAAAAAATGAGTGTCTCTTAGCTATTGATACTCTTCCACGTAAAAAAGTTTCAACAAAAGCGGAGGAGGACACCAAAGTGATCGGATGCCAGCAAGTGCTTGAAAAATGGATTACAAATTCGAAACCGAAAAAGCCAGACATACGAACGAAGCAAGTTAAATAAGAGCTTTTAAAAATATCAATGAAGTGTACATTTATTCATTATTTATTGACACGTATATTACTTTCTTATTTTCGAATGTTCTATCAATATTAATAGTGTTTCCGATTTAATTTCATGTCATTTTTTGTTTCATTTAGCGAGTAAAAAATTACAACGTTTATTTCTGTCGATAACAATAAAAGTCACTTCTACGATAATAATAAAATTCACTTCGCCAGTGATGATAAAAGTCGCAATAACTTTTGCACTTGTGGAACACGCGCGTCCCGTTACGACTCTATGCGTGTATACCGAGAAACCCGAGGTTTCTTATTTTCTACACGCCTTTACGTCATTCCTGTGGCGTTCGAGGTCCAGATGTCGGTTCACGCAAGAAAAGATATGCATATTATAGCGCAAGATCCAAATATATGCTGGTATTCCTAAAAAATAGAAAATAAACTTCATTTCGAAGAAGAAGGCTTATTTTCACATGGTTTCCCATGCACTTTCCGGGATACGATTTTCTCACGGATTTTCATGTGTTTTTTAAGATGAAGAGATGATGTGGTATATTCTTGATATCTCGTGATATCGAAGTTAGCATCGTTGGAGCGCAACGAAAATCATTTTTTCCAATTGCCAATTTCCTTTGGCAGTACAGAGCTACGGCAAACATTTCTTTAATCCTCATTAGAGACGTGCAACCTAAATCTATTGAGAATGATTTCGGATCACAATAAAAATGTAGAAAAAAGAAAAAATAAAATAACATTCGTTCCATTCCAACGATGCAAACGTCAACATCACACCTCAAGAAATCGTAGGCTTTCCATAAACATTTTCCTACTGGAAATAATTGTAAAATGCAAGAAAATGAATTCGCCATTAAAGAGTTAGGCCACTGTAACGGGTAGAAAATCATGTGCGAATTTAACAATTTTTTTTCGTATGAAAAAGTGATTCACTCATAAAATTAATTACACATCTATTCAGTATGAATATCAAACTGTTAGAATTTTTTTTTTTCGGTGTACAAAATAGCCGACTGCTAATATTTTTTTTATCTTTTTTTTAGGCGCTCCGCTGCGTGACATTTAGCATCCACTATTTTTTACCTGGAACAAAAAACAAAAATTCTCGTCAATCTACATTAGAATACCTAGAGAAATACGTACGGAATTTAAAACATATTGTTTTATTCAAAAGTTGTAGGTATTTGAACTTGAGAAATGAATTTTCATTGAGAAATTTCGTTATAACGGCTTATAAACTGCTCATAAACTGAAAAGTTTTCGATTAATCAGAAATTCCGTGCGTACTTCTCTGCGAAGTGCAATTAGGAACATAACTTTCAAATTTAAAATAAATCGCGTGAAAATTGTTGAAGTTATTCGTCAAGCCAATTGGAAAAACGCTGTTTCGAGAAGTTCCGAGTAGTCGGCCATTTTGTACATCGAAAAATATATATATATATTTTTTCCGACAGCTTGACAATACTAAATAGATGTGTAATTAATTTTATGAGTGAATCACTTTTTCAGACAAAAAAAATTGTTAAATTTGCACATGATTTTATACCCGTTACTGTGGCCTAACCCCTTAAGTCACCGAAAAATGTTAAAAATTGTATGCTTTGAATTTTTCTGGCATATTAATTTTCGTACATTTTACAATTATTTCCAGTAGGAAAACATTTATAGAAATACTACGCTTTCTCGAGGTGTGACGTTGACGTTTGCATCGTTGGAATGAAACGAATTTTATTAATTTTTTTTTCCTTTTTTTCTTTTCTATACACGCGTTGAATGAAGGGCATGCGTCGTAGAAAAAGAACGCGATTACATTGCTACTTTTATATCCTCATATGACGAGCGCTCTTCCAAGCGTTGCGAGAAGTCCAGATTGATTTGCATGCACGCACATCCACGGGTCGATCTCGTGTCAAGACGATTTCCGTATAAAGACGAACTATCAAAGCTCTTCCTCATTGTTCCGAAGTTATTTCTGTTTTTTTTTTCCTCATCGTCCGTGAAGCCAACGAAATCAGGAAAAAATACCCAACGAAGATGTTTTCGTCTGAGAAAAATGGGAGGCAATGTCGTATAAAGTGTTTTGATCGGGGTCTTTATATCAACGAGTGTTTATGGCCTTGTGCGTTTTAAGACCGGGCAAAGATTTGATGGAGTGGTTTTCGCTTGGGTTATCTTACCTCGACGAGGAAAAAAGGACAACAAAGTATTCGCGTAATATTTTGATCATTTACGGTTTACCATGCTTCAGAGAGATTCAAGGTACATTGGGAATTGCAATTCGCTTGTCAATTGTTGTAAATGGTAATCATGGATAATAAATGAAAATTAAGCGAAGATCATTTGTTGCGAAAGTACTCTCGAGAACGTATTTTTTGTTCAATAAATAAGTGCTATATACATACTTACATATATATGTATTAGGGGGTTTTTTTCTTTCATAGTGTTCAACATGTCAAATGTTGTGCCGAAAAAAGAGTACTTGTGGGGAACTTTACTGCACTGCGTTATTTAAAAAAAATGAGCAGCTTAAGCAGACAAAATTCTCGTTGAGACTTACAGCGACTATGCTCTGTCGGGAATAACATGCAGATATTGGTTTAGACGCTTGAAAAATAATGATTTTGATGTGTTGAAATGGAGGCATTACTTCATGAAGACTCATGTCAGATGCTAGTAGAACTTGCAGAATCATTAGGAGTTGATCACACAACAGTTTCGAAGTGTTTGAAAGCATTACGAATGATTTTTTAAATCAAAGCATTAATTTTTTAGAAAAAACGGCGAGAACTTTACATATATATAAAGTACTATATTTATATAGTATAAAGCACTATATTTAATAAACACATATTTTTAAAGTTCTCGCTGTTTATATATATATATATATATATATATATATATATATATATATATATATATATATGCTTCACAAGATGGTTGAAAAAAATGTACCATTCCATTTAAAAAAGTGGAGGTGTTTTTTTTAAATATCTCGCTGTCTTTTAAATATATATATATCAGAGATGGGCATACTCGAATACTAAAAGTATTCAAGTAAGAAAATAATATCGAATACATGTCAGATTGATATTCATTTTTTTTTTTCGAAAATGAATCCACCTCGATTCAGTATTCGTTCTGAGAATAAATAATGAATCCAGTTGGATTCAGTATTCGTTCGAAAAATGAATAATCAATCCTACTGGATTTAGTATTCATTTTAAAATGAATAATAAATCCAGTTGGATTCAGTATTCATTCTAAAATGAATAATGAATCCAACTGAATTCAGTATTCATTTCAACATAAGTAATGAATCCACTTCGGTTCAGTATTCATGCCGTATTCGGATATCATCAAATTGAATAATCTGGAAAAATTAACAGAAAACATGTTTATTTTATTGAAACTTTATTGTCCGATTACATTATATTTACCCAAGGGAAATCGCGCTTTTAGTATCTAGTAACTGAATAAATGGGGGTAGAAATGGGACACTATATTTGTCCCATTTCCACTGTCCACTTTTCCAGATTATTCAATTTGATGATAACCGAATACGGGATGAATACCGAATCGAGTTGGCTTTATTACTTATGTTGAAATTAATGCTGAATTCAGTTGGATTCCTTATTCATTTTGAAATGAATACTGAATCTAGTAGGATTCATCATTCATTTTCGGAACGAATTTTAAATAACTTTCTTTATTATTCATGAATAAAAAAAATCGAATATGCCCAACCCTGATATATATATATATTTTTTTTTTTTTTTAAACAGCGAGATATTTAACAAACACCTCCACTTTTTAAAATGGAATGGTACATTTTTTTCAACCATCATGTGAAGCACCTCAAGCCGCATAAAAAACATTAGCAGGTCAAAGTCGTTCAAGGTCATTTAAGGTCATCTATTAACATGAAATACAAATCTAAATATCTCGGATCACTACCAAATATTTGGTAGTGATCCGAGATATTTAGATTTGTACTATTGTACTATATTACTTATATTGTACTATATGCTGGAATTTCAGTTCAGTAAAAGTCTCACGGTTCTTCAGATTTTGGGCTTTACGTCATTAAAAAAAAAAATCACCTGCTTTTATTTTTTCGCATGCCATTTCTACAAATAATGTGAATCGACAATAACTAAGCAACATTTTCACGTAATTGGCACGATATGCGTAGTACATTTTTTTAACACCACGGGCTATCAAAGTCGAATGTTCGGATTGGTTTGTATGAAAATTCTGCATAAGATCTTTTTTCATAAAGTTTCCTTAGCATTTAAGGTTAAAAAGAATAATTTTGTAGATAAAATAAAAAACCGGGTTAGAAAAGTTACCATTTGTAAAAATGGCATGCGAAAAACCAGAAGCAGATGACTTTTATCTCGAAAACCGTGAGACTTTGACTAAACTTGAATTCCAGCATATAGTAGGACATGATCTGACCTATCGACAGTTGCAGGATTATCCATTCATAACAGGACATCCTATACATATGTGTGTATGTGTGTGTGTATATGTATATGGAAATAAATAAATGTATTTACATTTACTTCTAATCTCGCAAGTTGATGTTCGCTTCTTTCTGTCCTGACGAAAGTTACATTTTTATGATGACAGAACAACCGGAATGGACGGGAGCATCACAATGAACGGTCACGAGAGGAATCTCAGCTCGTTCAGAAAGCTCTCGTGCTACATTATGCAGGACAATCAGTTGCACGGAAATCTGACGGTCGACGAGGCAATGAGAGTTGCTTCGAATCTTAAACTGAGCAGCAGCGTCGACAAAGTCGAAAAGGATGAAGTGGTAAGTATTTTCAAACGATCGCAGAACAAAAAGAACCTCTCGTGTTTCATTGGTGAGAAGAGAAAAGTGATTCGACCCACTGTGATGGGCCGACAAAAGGTCGCTTTTTCCAATTTTTTCTTGTCCCTTAGCGGATTTATTTGCTATTTGGAAAAAAAGGTATGTTATTAAGCATACACTGAACTTATTTCGTGTAAATTTTTATTTAAAAAAATTATAATTAACAAGGTTATTGAGGGATAATTGAGCCTCGATGATTAATGAAACGAAATGACGGGTGTTGAAAAAAGTAATTTTGGCGACATTTTTACTCATATCCGGGGGCTTAAAAATACTAACAATGAATTTTAAAAAACGGCTACGCACAACTAGCTAGTTGCTAAAACTAAGCAATCTCTTAAGATCTAGTAAATTTCGATTTTTCCATTTTTTTACCCGTCACAGTATCTAGTGTTTCGACTTAAGGGGTAAGGCCACTGTAACGGCCCAAAAAAAAAAGGTTTTTTCACTAATTTTTTGCTCCCGAAATTGAAGGTATTTGAAAAAAAACTTTTAATGGTGTTATCGGGCATACATTAAACTTTATTATAAAATTTTTTTACAGTAAAAAAAAACAAAATGGCGGTTCCACAGCTATCTTCCCGGGACATGTTTTGCTTCCAGGGCTCCGCGGCACGCAGCACCACTGGTGCACTTTTGAATCTAGAACAAAAAAAAAAACCATTAATCTAGAGGGCTATAGCTAGAGAATGTCGATCGGATTTTAAAAAGTATCAATTTTTGTGGATTTGGCGTGCGTTTGAAAAAAAAAATTGATTTTTGACGAAAAAAACGGCAAGTTTTTTGTTAATAAAAAATCAATAAATAAAGTTCTTGAAAATTCCGATCGACATTCTCAAGATAATGTAAATGTTCACATCTGGTTGAAATTTCAAGTAAAAAAAATGAAAATTGTTCGAGTTATGCTGCGTGCCATTTTGAAAAACCATGTTTCGAGAAAAACGCGTTTAAAGTTTTGCGAATAGTTTGTTTGGGTTTGTTTGGGTTTGTTTGGGTCGCACAGGACCTTTTTTTTCTTATTCTAGAGGGTTTAAACTATTTTTTAAGCCAATAAAAAAAAATCGATTTTTCAAAAAATTTACAGTGGCCTTACCCCTTAAGGGAAGATTCTGCCTTGTTGGGCCAAAAAATATTCGATTTTTCACCAATTTTTTATGCGAAAAGTATTGAATATAGAATGTTCATATTTGGTATATTGACTAAGCGGTCTTTATTGAACATCAAAATATTTTTGAAAGTTTGACAAAACATGCTGGTGGGAGTGGGAGGAGCCACGTATGTCGGTGCGCGGGCGATGACATTTTTCGCTTGCGGAAGTCCTAAGTCCCGGACAGGTGATCCGAGGCAAAAAAACCAAACACATTTTTACTTTGTACAATATTGTGTATAAGTTGACCTAGAATCAAGAGGAAAAATTGAAAAATAAAAAAAAATAGTGAGCGATCGAAAGGAAGTTTTTTTTTCCCAAACATTTTCGCAGTTTTTGGCTCACTATTTTTTTATTTTTAAATTTTTCTACTTGATTCTAGGTCAACTTATACACAATACTGTACAAAGTAAAAATATGTTTGATTTTTTGCTTCAGATCACTTGTCCGGGACTTAGGACTTCCGTAAGCGAAGAATGTCATCGCCCGCGCACCGTCATACGTGGCTCCTTCCACTCCCACCACCATGATTCGTCAAACTTTAAAAAATATTTTGATGTTCAATAAAGACCGCTTAGTCAACATACCAAATATCAACATTCTACATTTAATACTTTTCGCATGGAAAATTGGTGAAAAATCGAACATTTTATGGCCCAACAAGGCAGAACCTTCCCTTAATGCTGAACTATTTGTACAAATGTTTCCCATCTATATTTCATTGCCGCTGATACTCGCATCGTTGGAACGCAATGAAAATTCTTTTTCTCATCCGACATGTAATTTTTCAAATTTTGTTTGTAGCGCTCTAATGAGGATTCTGAAAAAAAAAACACGTTCGAGTGATTGAAAGAATTTACTTTCATTGCATACCGACGATGCAAATTCAACATCGTGTGCTTAATGCATTTGAAAAATGAAGGCTGAGATTACACTTTCTCCGTGATCTTTGGTAGATTCGAGAGATTCTCGAGACTCTCGGACTGGCGGAGCATCGGCGGACGATGACCTCGAACCTGAGCGGAGGACAAAAAAAGAGACTTTCCATAGCCCTCGAACTGGTCAACAACCCTCCTATAATGTTCTTCGACGAGCCGACGAGGTGAGCAACCTGTTCTCTCCGTACACGCATACGATCTTTTTGTATACCTTAGGCTCGCCCTCCCGATCACATGTCCTCCCCCCCCCTCCCCGCCCCCACCTCGCCGTCGCTCGTATACTTGATCAAGGTCGTCAAGTGAAAGAAATCACTTTTGCCACGACGATTTGCTTGTACTCGTTGATAAAAAGATAAAGTACCCCTGGGTCGTTTGAGCATGGAAAGTTACTTCGCCACGTGAAAAATATCTTCCGTTTCGTTTTTTTTCTTTTAAACGACGCTGCAAACTTCTGAGAGCAATTGACTTTTTTTTCCCTCCAAGACGCGAAAGTTGCTCGACCGAATTTCCGCTGCACCGAAAGTCCTGCTACAGATAATATATTAATTTGGGTAGTGGGATGAATTTTCCGTAGAATTTTTTTATGGTATTTCCCTTTGATTTTATTTCCGAGACAAAACACGTTTTGTTTTGACGTGAATCCATGACGTTCTAGTTTGCATCGTTGGAATGCAACAGAAATCAATTTTTCTTATTGCACAAACTTGATTCAACCGCCTTAGGCTGTAAAAATAACTCAAACGGTTTTACGTGTTCATATTAGAGATTTACGAATCTCAATTAAAAGAAAAAATCTTTCTGTAATGATACAAATAAATAAATGAGAAATTAAGGAGGAAAAAATCGTTGCATTCCAACGATGCAAACTTTAACGTTGCGGGAATTCAATTATTGAGAGGTAACATCATCACGTTGAGCGAAAAACTGATATGAGGACTTTGAAGCTGATTTTGAAAAAATGAAAGGGCTTTACGGAAATTTTGGAATTTGTTTTTAAAAATATACACATAGTAGTATTTATTTCTAAGCTGTACCCTTTAAGGGTACACATATGCCACATATGTCCCCTCCCCCCCATTCTCTTCTCCTTTACATTTTTGTTCTTACAAATTAATTGAAGGGTGTCTCAAAATTACCTGACATTTTAATTTATTAATGAAACGTATTATTTCTTTGACAAAGTCCGAATATTTGAATTTTAATATAAGGTACAAACATGGAGGTTATGTGTGGGACTCAATATCCGATAAATGGCATGAACGGCATGGACTTGGAAGACATATTCTTTCGACAAGATGGCGCCACTTGCCACACTGCGGGCGCAACAATGCTGTTATTGCAGACGAAGTTTCACGATCGTGGTATCTCGCGCCGCGGCGATGTTAATTCGCCACCAAGATCGTGCGATTTGACGCCATTGGACTTTTTGGGGTTTTATGAAAGGAAAAGTGTACGCCAATGATCCACTGACCACTCCGGAGCTCAAGGGAAGCAATTGGACGCACCATTAATGAAACTAGTCCGCAATTATGCCAAAGTGTTATTGAACATTTTGTAAAAAGAATTTAACGGATATTGTGTTCCACACATAACCTCCATGTTTGTACCTTGCATTAAGGGGTTAGGCCATAGTAACGGGTATAAAATCACGTGCGAATTTAACAATTTGTTTTCGTATGAAAATGTGATTCACTCATAAAAGTAATTACACATCTATTTAGTATGAATATCAAGCTGATAGAAAATATATATTTTTTTTTCGATTCACAAAATGGCCGACTATTAATATTTTCTTTTATCTGTTTTTTAGGTGCTCCGCGGCGTGACATTTAGCATTCACAATTTTTTACCTAGAACAAAAAACAAAAATTCTCGACAATCTACATTAGAATACCTAGAGAAGTACGTACGGAATTAAAAAATACTGTTTTATTCAAAAGTTGTAGGTATTTGAGCTTGAGAAATGAATTTTCAGTGAAAAATTTCGTTATAACTGCTCATAAACTGCTCATAAAATGAAAAGTTTTCGATTAATCAGAAATTCCGTACGTGCTTCTCTGCGAAATGCAATTAGGAACATAACTTTTAAATTCGAAGTAAATCGAGTGAAAATTGTCGAAGTTATTTTTCACGCCAATTGGAAAAGAGCTGTTTCGAGAAGTTTCGAGTAGCCGGCCATTTCGTACAACGAAAAAAAAAATATATATATATATTTTTTAACAGCTTGATATTCATACTAAATAGATGTGGAATTAATTTTATGAGTGAATCACTTTTTCATACGAAACAAAATTGTTAAACTCGCACATGATTTTATACCCGTTACTGTGGCTTAACTCCTTAATAAAAATATTCGTCAGGTCCTTTTGAGACACGCTGTACATGTCTTTCCGTTTTCGTAGTATTTTTATATACCGGTATTTCCATCTCTTTGTGCTACCTGTTTTGTCACAATCTTGAATTCTTTTACGTACGCACATAGCTTTTTGGCGGGCTTATTCCTCACTAATTCCTATAATATTCGTCCTAGTTCTCCCCCCCCCCCTCCGATTCACCAGCACCTCTTCAAGTTTTCCACTACCGCTCTGATTTTTGCCGCCACTGCTTCGCAGCCACAAATGCGTTTCCAGCTCTCCTCCTCTTCCCTACACATCCGGCAGCTATTTTCTCCGTATCCCTTGTTACCTTTTTTCCATACATTCTCGCACCTTATCCTTGCCCATAATTTCTTCGTTTCCCCGATGGGTTCCTTCATTTCCCAGTTTTTTTCCATGTTTGCGTTCCATTTTATGCTTCTTTCTTCGCAGTATGTCGATTTGTCAATCCTGCACCAGTCGTTCCAAATTTACATTCAAGTTGCAGTTTGCATCGTTGAAACGTAACAAAAATTCCTCTCGATTTTTTCATTTCTTTATTTTAATTTTAATATAAAATCGTCTTTCGCAGATTTTGATTATACATTTTTAATAAGCATTTTCAAAAATGTTTCGGCGACTATCGTAGACTACACGTGCTAAAAAAAATACGAAAAAATACATTTATGTTGCATTTCAACGATGCAAACTTCGCTTCGGGTTTGATCCCCAAAGGGGGACGAATTCTACCGTCTAGGGCATCCGCGAAAAAATTATCTTCGAGCAGACGTGAATCGAATTGAAATAATCGAAAAAAGAAGAGAAATTTTGACTCGTTGGCCACAGATCCTCATCGTACAACAATTGATTGGATCTGATGACAATGATCTTGAAAAGACTGTACATTAATGTTTTCTTTTTCTACTTTTGTTTCAGTGGCTTAGATTCTTCCTCTTGTTTCCAGTGCATTTCGTTGCTGAAAACACTTGCTCGCGGTGGTCGTACGATAATATGCACGATACATCAGCCGAGTGCTCGTTTGTTCGAGATGTTCGATGCCCTTTATACTCTGGCCGAGGGTCAGTGCGTTTATCAGGGTTCGACCTGTCAGCTTGTCCCGTTTCTCAGATTCCAAGGGCTCAATTGCCCGAGTTACCACAATCCGGCGTCTTTCAGTAAGTATCGCTTGCTCCAGTCAACTCTTTTAGAGTCTCCATTCGCGACAGAATCATATGAAGAATTAAAAATAATTCAAGAGTAACAGTTAACGCGAAATGAGACAGTTGGAGTGCGTACGGGAGAATTGTTGCTCGTGTCTATGAATATTGCCTGGGAGGCTGAACGACGCTCGGCAAAGCGGACCCAAGGGCGTATAATTAAGCTAGGGTATTAGGGCAATCAAATACGATGCTGAGGAGATAGCCTTCGTTTTTGACAATTATGTCTGCCTGTTTGAGCAAAGTTGGCGTGAAAACAACTGACGATTTTTTCCCGAACCATCTGGATCCGTTGAGGTATTCCTTTCACGAACCCGAATATTTAGCAATCAACTGACTTTGGTCTATAAATAAATATATAATTACATCTACCTAGAGGCCCGAAAAAATGGCCAAATTCCGTTTTTTTCTGGGCAACGGTTGGTGGAAAAAAAGCCATTTTTTTTGGTAATTATGCAGTATGAGGACTTTTCTGAAAAACAACGGGAATTTTTTTGTTTCACCGTCAACTCGTTTATTCCATTATGTTGAGTGATATTCCTTCGGGGGAGGCTGACATTTTCCATTAATTCCATAAGTTATGGGGTTTTGAAGTTCGCGGAAACACGTGATAAAATTGGAAATTTTTGAATATTTCGACGCCCATATTGGGGAGTTTGTTTGGGTTCGTTTGGGTCTGTTTGTTTGGGTTGGCCGTTAGGAAACACGTAGCTGCTTAGCGACAACAAACAAGAGGCGTCGAAATATTACCTGTTTCCGGAAACAAGACAGCTGTGGTCACGAAATCAAAACATATACATCGTTACCTTCATAATACACTATCTATAAGGAAACACGTAGCTGTTTAGCGAGGCGTCGAAATATTACATGTTTCTGGAAACTTAAAAACCCCCTTAACGTATGGAATCAATGGGAAATGTCAGCCTCTCCCGACGGAATATCACTTACTATAATAGAATAAACAACATCATGGCGAAAAAAAAAAAATTCCCGTCGTTTTTCGGAAAAGTCCTCATACTGCATAATTACCATATTTTCTAGCAGCTTGATATTCATACTAAATAGATGTGTAATTAATTTCATGAGTGAATCACTTTTTCATACGAAAAAAAGTCTTGAATTCGCACATGATTTTATACCCGTTACTGTGACTTAAGGCCTTAAGGGGGGAAATCACAGTAGCACACAAAAAAATAGGCACATTTTCGGGAATTAATTTTGGCTGAATAAAAGTATCAATCGAAAATCTGTAAAGTAGGTTTTATAGCAATACTAAAAAAGTACAAAATGTAATTTTTTCAATAAAAAATATTTAAAAATGGCGGCTGCGCAGCATATGCCCCAAGGCGCCTTTTTTTGAGCTCGCCGAAGACATAACTCGAGCAAATTTTTACCGATCGATTTGAAATTTTGACAGTAGCTTCGAAACATCTTTCTCCACGGAACTACGTAGGATTTTTTTATTTTATATGGCTTACTTTTTTTTTATCGACGATTTTATGGAGTTTTGTTTTTGTTAAAAATTTTACTTTATTTTCAAACATGCACCATTTTGCGAAAAATCAATATATCGAAAAAATCCTACGTAGCTCCGCGGAGAAAGATGTTTCGAAGCTACTGTCAAAATTTCAAGTCGATCGGTAAAAATTTGCTCGAGTTATGTCTTCGGCGAGCTCAAAAAAGGCGCCTTGGGGCATAAGCTGCGCAGCCGCCATTTTTAAATATTTTTTATTGAAAAAATTACATTTTGTACTTTTTTAGTATTGCTATAAAACCTACTTTACAGATTTTCGATTGATACTTTTATTCAGCCAAAATCAATTCCCGAAAATATGCCTATTTTTTGTGTGCTACTGTGATTTCCCCCCCGTTAAGTAGAACTTGAGTGAATGCAATTTTCCCTCCGAAAGGACAGTGACGCGCGATACCCTTAAGAATGCAAAAGGAAACACTTCAGTAAGTACTCAATGTCAAACGGTTTTATCAGCTTCAATCATTTATCTGACTTAATTTGTTGTTGTTTTTTCTGGTGATGTGAATATGAGTATGATTGGATTAAACTATATAGTTGATAAACACGTGCATTCAACTGTAAGGAAAACGTATATATACGCTTGGTATATAACTTGGTATAAAAATGCCTTGGTATTATAATATATAACCCTTAAGGGGTTACACCTAGCTCTTGGTCGGAAAAAAGGAAAATTTGCGTGTACTTTTTCTGGGGCACTGTGTGCAGGTTTACAATTTTTTTAACATCAAAGCTTATAGTTCGGAGTATGTTTTGCAATTTTTGTATTGAAAAATATTCATAAATATGATAGATACAATGGTTTGTGCAGACCGCTGTTTGAAAAACGTCCTTCGCGGTGACCACTGCTGCTCAGAAACAAATAATCTGAAACAAGCAAAATTATCCAGTGCTTGGATGGAGGATTTCATAAAATATTGATTTTTCAAAAGAATGACCGCAGTCCAATGTGAAAGTATCGATTTTCGGTAAAACAAGTTTTTCGTTCAATCACTGCTTTTCGATGTGTAAAAGGAGCTCGTAAAATTTGAAGTCGATCGGTCCAATCATTTTCGTGATGTCGTGGTCACCGATATTGAAAAAGTAATTTTGAAATAAACGCTTCCAAAGTTCGCCGAGTTCGCCTATAAACGCCCATAACTCCCTCAATTTTGAACGTATAGACGTGACATTTTCAGAGAATATTTCTAGAATATTATATTTTGAGAGTCGGCCGAAAACCAAAAATTGATATTTTTATACATTTCGATGGGGTTAAAGTTTGCATCGTTTGAATGCAACGAAAATTCTTTTTAATATTCTTGTCTTCATCATTATCGAAAATGATACTTTACAGATTTGGTTCATAGATCACTAAATGGGAAATCAAAAAATGTGTTCGTTATTTTCGCTGCCCAAATTTACTTGAGGAAATTTGGGGGATGAGAAATATGATTTTCGCTGCCTTTCAACGATGCAAACTTCAACGTCATAAATTTTGACGAGGTGTAAACTCTCGATACGATATGACCTAACATCCATTCCGGAAGCCGAGGGCACAAACTAATATATATGCATCGATTGCATAATGTTGGTACCGTTACGCACACAACAAGAAAACTCAACTCATTTCGCAGCGAGTACAACTATTTGTCCAGCATCAACCGAATCCTGCATACGAAATTTTGCTTTTACAATGCTTCGAGCATTCTCGAACCATTAATTCACACCATGCGACTGAAGAAGTCTCTCAGATTTTAAGAATATATTGACAAATCTCTCGAATCGTTTACCTCAGGTGTAATATCTTACGTGCATTTTATTTCTTTTCATTCGTGAGTGCAATTTCGCACCTCGGTGGTTCGGCGCGTCTCTGACCACCTGTTGGCTCGATGCATGTATTTTCTGTTTTTTTACGACTGAGGAAACGCCGAGAGGAGAATCGAAATGCTTTGAGAATTTAGCTGTCGAGGGTCAAGATCACTTGGATGAAGTGATGGGATTATATAAGCACAATGACGGCCTTAACATGAAATAGAATGTTACAGTCTATTGAAAGTTGCACTTATCGATGATTTCCATAATATTTCATATTCGTTTTTTCTCCACGTTGTATAAGGCAATTTTTCAAAATAAAATTATTAATAATTGCTCCATTGAAAAAGTATGTTGGCTTATTTCGCCTTCCGTTATTCTGTCGTCGAAAAAAAAACCTCAATGGAAATTAAATTATTTTGGAAGCGATATTGTTATTTTATCCCATATTTGAGGAGCTGGCGAACAAAACCAGATACCACATTACGTCAATTTTTTTTTTCTTCAAATACACCTTTATTGGCTACCAAAAGGTTTTCGATCAAATCCGGCTCTAAACACTTTAAAATTAGTTACAAACTGCCTTTTCAAGCAGAAACGGACGTGTTCATGGCTGGCTGGATGAAAAATTAGTAACAGATGACCATAGTGATGACGATGATGACGTTGAATGCGATTGTTGTGGGTCTGACATGGAAGAGTTTGTGCAGGATTATTAAATTGATAATAAAAAACCAATTTTTTTATTCAATTCGAGGTATCTGTCGTATTTCATACCCTGATATGTCCATAAGATTGTCATTCAAAAGCGGACTTGTTCATAATGAAAATAAAAATGAACACATGGTAATTAAGGCCTTAGGCCACAACTGGTATATACTGGTATATACTGGTAACTGGTATAAAATCATGTGCGAATTTAACAATTTTTTTTTCGTATGAAAAAGTGATTCACTCATAAAATTAATTACACATCTATTTAGTATGAATATCAAGCTGTTAGAAAATATATATTTTCTTTTTCGATGCTCAAAATGGCCTACTACTAATATTTTCTATTGTTATCTTTTTTTAGGCGCTCCGCGTCGTGGCATTTAGCATCCACAATTTTTTACCTAGAACAAAAAACAAAAATTCTCGTCAATCTGCATTAGAATACCTCAAGAAATACGGACGGAATAAAAAAAATATTGTTTCATTCAAAAGTTGTAGGTATTTGAACTTAAGAAATGAATTTTCAGTAAATCATTTCGTTATAAATGCTCATAAACTGCTCATAAAATGAAAAGTTTTCGATTAATCAGAAATTCCGTACGTACTTCTCTGCGAAATACAATTAGGAACATAACTTTTAAATTTAAAGTAAATCGAGTGAAAATTGTTGAAGTTATTTGTCACACCAATTGGAAAAAGGCTGTTTCGAGAAGTTTCGAGTAGTCGGCCATTTTGTACGTCGAAAAAAAATATATAGATTTTCTAACAGCTTGATATTCATACTAAATAGATGTATAAGTAATTTTATGAGTGAATCACTTTTTCATACGAAACAAACATTGTTAAATTCGCACATGATTTTATACCCCTTACTATGGCCTAAGGCCTTAATGGTTTTACTAAACCAAAGCAAGGTCCAGGCTCACATTTTCATAGAGTCTTCATATATTGAAGCTTAAAAACTCTAACTCATCTCTATTTGGTATTTTGATGGTTTTATTTGGGGGATTTTATTTTAGCCCATATTTGTAATGATTTTTATTTTATTCGATGAAAAAAAAGTCTAAATCCCTTCAGTTTGGTTCAATTGTCATTTGAAATCTTGGATAAACTATTATTACCAATGTAGGGCAAAAGAATTCACCGATTTCATTATTTTTATTGTGATCGTTTTTTTTTGTTGTTGTACTGACCAGTTATCGAGGTTGCCTGCGGTGAATACGGCGACAACATCAAGACCCTCGTGAACGCGATAAAGAATGGCGAACACGATATACGCGCGGGTCAGCCGTTTCCCGATCTCAAGGGTGAGCCGCTCAACAATTCGATCGTGTCGAGTGGGAACGAGAGAATCGGTTGGAAATACGGTTCATCGAAAAATCCGGAAGAGACGAACGAAATTGTCATCAAGGACAAAAACGACGCTAGCACGATAGAGGACAAATTTCCAGAAAGCAAATCTACCGATATCGCTAATGTTAATATCATTTCGAGCTCGGCGACCAACGATATCGTCAAACAAGGTACAACTTTCGTCATTACGTGCAAACAGGACAATCCCGGGAGTGATCTTGATATTTCAACGTTCTATCAATGTCTAAAAATGAATTTTTCAAACGCTGGACAGACGAAACGGCAGTGGCTATCGAGGAAAAGAGGGACAACGTTGAAATGGCTCTCTTGGACGAGACGATGGTCGTTACGCCCGAAAGATATCCCATCTCTGAGTTCAAACAATTTTGGATTGTGCTGAAACGAACGTTGCTCTTCAGCCGAAGAGATTGGGTAAGAATCATAAACCACTCTTCCTTCCTCCACTCAACATTTTGAGATTATGGTATAATTTACTAAGTATACTGGTAAAAGGAGAACGAAGGTTTCCGCACTCGTTTATTGAATATTAAAGTTAAAAGTTTACGTCAATTTTCGCTTGATCGCATTGGTTGTATAGGGCAGCGTCGTTACCATTTCAATTTTTCGCGTATAGCTTCCGCATATGTGAAGAATGTTACCCGAAAAGCGAATATTGTGTACAGGACAAAAGTACCGAAAAAACGACAGGTTACCGATTTCATTAAGGCCTTAGGCGTATGAAAAAGTCATTCACTCATAAAATGAATTACACATCTATTTAGTATGAATATCAAGAGCTGTTAGAATTTTTTACTTTAACGTACAAAATGGCCAACTACTATTTTTTTTTGTTATTGTTTTAGGCGCTCCGCGGCGTGATATTTAGCATCCGCAATTTTTTACCTAGAACAAAAAACGAAAATTCTCGTCAATCTACATTAGAATACCTAGAGAAGTACGTACGGAATTTGAAAAATATTGTTTTATTCAAAAGTTGTAGGTATTTGAACTTAAGAAATGAATTTTCAGTTAAAAATTTCGTTATAACTGCTCATAAACTGCTCATAAAATGAAGAGTTTTCGATCAATCAGAAATTCCTTACGTACTTCTCTGCGAAATGCAATTCGGATCATGACTTTTAAATTTGAAATCGAGTGATACTTGTTGAACTTATTTGTCACGCCAATTGGAAAAAAGCTATTTCGAAAAGTTTTGAGTAGTCGGACATTTTGTACATCGAAAAAAAATATATATATTTTCTAACAGCCTGATATTCACACTAAATAGGTGTGTAATTAATTTTATGAGTGAATCACTTTTTCATACGAAAAAAAAAATGTTAAATTCGCATATGATTTTATCCACGTTATTGTGGCCTAAGGCCTTAATAATAAGGACTTTTTTTTGTAGTTATACTGTTTTGATTTTCAATTTGACTGAACATTATTTTTTACTTTTTAGTACAGTACCATTTAAGTAAAAGCTTTTTGTTAAAACGTTTTTTTACGTTTATTTTATTTTGTACTTTTTAGTATTAGATTTTGTTTATTTATTTGCCATGCCAGACCCCCATGCCGTTCAGACATCGGCGTAATAAAAAACCTTGCTTTAGGTTATAAAGGTTTCGCGAGAAACTTTGTAGTAGGGTAATTAAAAATAGTGCTCGAGTCAACAAAGTTAATGAGCCCAAACTCGATTGTCCTAACATTTGCCATTACGACATTTCAGTTCCCAACTCCCACCACTGTTATAAGACTCTCGCTGAATAATAATTACAATTATCTACCGTAAACTTGAAAATTTTCGCGATATTCAATCGTGCACATCAATATATTGCTACAAGAAGTTGGCACTAGCGACCTCCCGCAATGTATTGGCACAGGAACTTCCTTTCTCCTCCCACCCTTCGAAAATGGTGTAGCAAAAACCTTAAGAACTACTTATGGTCATTCTTCAGTTAAGTGACTTTTCCGAAAAATGTGTTTGTTTGGGTTGTACCCAAACAAACTTATTTTTCGGAAAAGTCCCTTATCCGATGATATACCGAAGTCACTTATCTAAAGAATTACCGAAAAATGAGTTTCTTTGGGTTCAACCCAAACAAACCAAAAAAAAAAAATATTTTTCGGTCATTCATCATTCAAACTCATTTTTCGGAAGTCACTTATCTAAAAAATTATCCTAATTATTTTCAATCAACCCCGCTGGACATTTTTTTACGATGCTTGATCTTTCGCAGACTCTCATGTATCTTCGATTATTCGCGCACATACTCGTTGGCTTCTTGATCGGCGCTCTCTATTACGATATCGGTAACGACGGTGCCAAGGTGTTGAGCAACTTGGGATTTCTCTTCTTCAACATGCTCTTCCTCATGTACACTTCGATGACAATCACCATTTTATCCTGTGAGTATTCGTACCAACGAGAATCCCGTTTTTCCACGGGCCATCATTAACTACAATGTCTAATTTCTTGGATATTTCCGTTTGCTTTTTTTCTCTCTCAGTTCCCTTGGAAATGCCGGTGTTGACGAAAGAGAATTTCAATCGATGGTATTCGCTGAAATCGTACTATCTAGCGATTACAGTATCGGACATACCCTTTCAGGTAAATTGTGAAACTTTCAAGTCAAGAAATCGACTCGATGGAAGACAGATTCATTGATATTGAAGAAAATAATCAAATTCCGCAGCCTGTTCGTTTCGTCCATGGAATTCTGTTTTAAAAGTCATTTTTTTTTGCAAATTATATTTCAGGCTATATTCTGCATAGTTTACGTCGTCATAGTGTACTTTTTGACGAGTCAACCGGCCGAGATGATGAGATTCAGCATGTTCCTCGGAGCTTGCTTGCTCATATCATTCGTCGCACAGTCGGTCGGACTCGTCGTTGGAGCTGCGATGAACGTGCAAAATGGTGTTTTCCTTGCACCGGTTATGTCGGTGCCGTTCCTCCTGTTTTCCGGATTCTTCGTCAGTTTCGACGCAATACCCGTCTATCTGCGATGGATCACGTATCTCAGCTACATCAGATACGGATTCGAGGCTACCGCATTGGCGACCTATTCGTTTGCGCGCCAGAAACTCAAGTGCCGTCAGGTGAACGATTTTGTATTATTTTCGAATTAAGGGGTAAGGCCACTGTAACGGCCCAAAAAAAAAGGTTTTTTCACTAATTTTTTGCTCCCGAAATTGAAGGTATTTGAAAAAAAACTTTTAATGGTGTTATCGGGCATACATTAAACTTTATTATAAAATTTTTTTACAGTAAAAAAAAAACAAAATGTCGGTTCCACAGCTATCTTCCCGGGACATGTTTTGCTTCCAGGGCTCCGCGGCACGCAGCACCACTGGTGCACTTTTGAATCTAGAACAAAAAAAAACCATTAATCTAGAGGGCTATAGCTAGAGAATGTCGATCGGATTTTAAAAAGTATCAATTTTTGTGGATTTGGCGTGCGTTTGAAAAAAAAAATTGATTTTTGACGAAAAAAACGGCAAGTTTTTTGTTAATAAAAAATCAATAAATAAAGTTCTTGAAAATTCCGATCGACATTCTCAAGATAATGTAAATGTTCACATCTGGTTAAAAATTCAAGTAAAAAAAATGAAAATTGTTCGAGTTATGCTGCGTGCCATTTTGAAAAACCATGTTTCGAGAAAAACGCGTTTAAAGTTTTGCGAATAGTTTTTTATTGGAAAAAATTTAAAAAAGAAGTTAAAAGGATTTAAACTATTTTTAAACTAGAGGGTTTAAACTATTTTTTAAGCCAACAAAAAAAAATCGATTTTTCAAAAAATTTACAGTGGCCTTACCCCTTAATATTCGTTAATAACGCGGACATTGGAATGCGAGATAAAAGTATCTGAATTCTCGCCTTAAGACGGGATATACATTTACAATAATCGAAAAATCGATTTCTTTAAAAAACATTAAACGATAGAACTATATATAAGGCATTCCACGTAACTTCAGCCAGTAAAAAAAACCACAAATAATTTTGAAAAATCGAGTTACTTTATTGAAAAATATTCAGCGAGTGTCGGAATTTTTTTTCAATTTCTGACCTTTTTTCTCGTTGATTACCATTTTTTAACATGTTTTCAACCAAATGGCTGTATCTTTGGCAAGATTGGACGTATTTACATTCGTAAAAAACTAAAATGCGCGTCTTTTTCTAGCCTTCCAGAAAAAAATTAATTTAGTTTTTATCGAGCAAGTCGGATGTCCGTTTCAGGGCAAAATATGCAAAAATATTTGTTTTCTCAAGGAAAGACACTCGTTATTTTTTTTTTTTAATTTTCCCGAATTGTGAATACGAAAAACGGATTTTTGGTATTTTTTATATCATGGGATTCCTAAACACCGTGAAGTAACAGCTATTTTAATTAAATTTTTTTAAAATTAATATTCGATTGGAGAGTGTGGAGCACTCCAAGGCTCCAATACAATATGACATATATGTAATATGTATTTCAAAAACCTGGTGAACATACAGCGAGTGCCCCACACTCTTCAAATGAATATTAATTTTAAAAAATAAAAAAAGTTGTTACTTCACGGTGTTTAGGAATCCCATAATATAAAAAATACCAAAAATCAACATTTTACTTACTTCACGGTGTTTAGGAATCTCATAATATAAAAAATACCAAAAATCAATATTTTACAGAAATTTTGCGTGAAATGTTGACTTTTTTTTGTAAATGCGTGCCATTTTCTCAAATTTGCATTTTCCTCATTTAAATTACCGTCACATAGAAACTATACATGTTCTAACTGAAAAAATGTTTGAACTTTTTTGCAAATCAAAGTCTACGGGAAGCTAGACTGCACGCCGATTCGCAACTCCCGGCCGACAGCTTCGCCATTTTGATGATGAATTAATTAAAAAAATTGTTTCGTATACTTAAATATACTATTAAAGTATACCTAAAGTTTGATAATTGTAGAATAATTAATTCTTAGTTCAAAAAATCCCTCAATATTGCTTATTTTCTTCCTGTCTAAATGTATATCCCGCCATAAAACATTAGGTAAATTCTTGACGCAATCTTTCAAATTATAATTGAGCGTTTCCAATTTTTGTACTCAACGATCTTAAATAATTGTCCAACAAGCGTATGTAAAATATTCCCTTACATCTTGATGTTTCCATCTGCTAATACGGATCAATTGTATTTTCAGATCTACTGCCACTTCAAAGATCCGCAAACGACCCTCGAAGAGCTGGATATGCTCGACGCGGACTTCACCCTCGACATTCTCGCTCTGATTCTCATATTTGTAGTTCTGAGAATCGCCGCGTACATGTTCCTTCGTTGGAAGTTGAAAGCAGCTCGATAAACGAGCGAACCCGCCCACGATGCTCTTGCGCGAGATTTTAAAAAGCTACCCGACGAACGAAGACGATGCAAAAATGTGGAATTATTTCGCAACGAGTTGTTCTTGTCGAATAAGCCAAGCGAGAAATGGCAAAAGGGGGGTTCGCCGTTTCCAATCGACGGGCAATTTCGTACGAGCCTGAGTGTGGGACGAATCATCGCGTGCGTGCAATTCGACCGAGTGACTTGGCATGAAAATGTCGAGATTTTTTTTTCATCCACCTGTTGGATAAGAGGGGAACACGAATTTGGGGAAAAAAAACTTTCGTTCTCTCCGGGAGGGTTTTCTTAACGCGGGTGCGCTTCGAGAGACTTCACTTTCTTGTTGCGCGTCGTAAACACTTGCCGGATTATTCTCTCGCCGGACGTTCGCCTGATTTAGCGTAATTTATTCACTCCCAGTTTTCACGAAACGAACGACGCGATGAAAAAAAAAAAGATATTGCGCAGTGGAACTATCGGTTCGACGTATTCGTTGTTCAGGGTACTTTCTTGATTTTCTTTTCCTAATCGGGACGTCCGAATGATCCTTTTTGGTGAACTCTATCGCAGGGACTTTTTTTTTATTCCTCCAAATTTTGCGGAGGCAACTTTTTTTCATTCACGACCGCATGGCCTTACAAAATTCTCCAAGGCGCCTAATTGCGTCGAGCATGAGAGACAATTGTGAATACGTCGATGGCTGTGATCACGAGATACATTAATTGGAAAAAAATACACAATGATGGTTCATCCCTCGTGAGCCGCTCCGCTTGTACTCAGCATCGGGCATACACTGATCCTGCTGATTAAAAACGTCTCTCTTGCAAATCGTCTTCGCGAAAAAGACTCCTGGACGTAACGAGACGAAAAAGAATATTCCAGACGCTTCGATAAATCGTTTTTTTTTTATCACTTTTCGCAAAGAAGCTACGTTGAATGTTGTTTTTTGCCGTAAATAAATGTACAGGGATCGCGGAAAAGGAGACACAACATTGACGCACAAAGCGAGAATTCGCTTCGCTGCCGTTGCCGGCGATCGTAAAAATCGATGACGTTCGTGGACATGTCGCGAGCCTTGTTAGACGTCAACTCTCCACAACTCATTCCGCTCTTGAAAAGATTTTTCACCCATCGGAGAGCCGTCGATTATCGAAGATATTCAATAGTGAGGGTCGTTAGATAATTAAATGATAGTAATTGCAATGTTTTTACGCTCGAAGCGATTCAAAGGTGCACTGTAATTGAGCTTTTTCGAAGAGATGCGTTCGATGAATATTTATCTCCGAGATGGTTGCAACAAACCACGGTAACTTGATGTAAATATATATATGGTAATTTGACTTTTTCCACGTCGGTGTTCGGAATGGTTGTTGCAAATTGATTGCTTTTCAAACGCGACAATCGGTGAATCCTGACAACGCAATCCGCGGCGACGTACCAGTAGGAAATATCGCGAGAGCGAGCGAGAAAAAGTTTAAGACATAATTTTACATGTATTGTAAAAGGAAAATGTTTTGTTTGGTATGCGTTACGAAGTTGCACGATGACATCTTGCCAGGTTTATTGTACACAGGTTCAAAACCAAATAGTACTAACTTTTTATATTAAACAACGCGAAATTCTATATAAATGTTATGAATAGATTGATCATGGAAATCTTTCATAGCAGGTAAGCCTGTACCGAGGAAAAGAGTGTAAGGTGTAAGAGTGTAAGAGAAGTAAATATTTAATTACTTGTTCAATTGATTGGTCGTATATTTTATTGTTCTTCTTTTCTTCGTACGAACTTTGGTAACACCTGACAAATCCATTACAAACGAACGACAATACATATTGACGATTCATTCGAACGTGCTGACAATTTCATTTTTCATTGCCTTTCGATCGAATCCATCCAAAATATTTCAAGCAAAAAAGGCTCTTTATTTGCTACGTCGATTCGTCGCTCGACCATTCGCACTTTAAATCGAATAATTAAAAATTGCTTAACGGCGGGGTAAAGTTAATTCGGCGAAAAAAAGGCATGTTTTTAAGATTTTTTTTTTTGACGTAACGAATAGTGTTCGTTTATTGAAAAATTTACATATAATAAAGTAACGTTTGAACAACATTCTCCTAAATTTGCATTGCAAAATATTCAAAATTGAGCGAGTGAAAATTAAACCCCGGAGGCGCCTCGAAAAAAAGTTGGTTTGCGGTGTGCACCATAACTCGCAACAGAATCATTTGAAACAAAAAAATCAAAGTGCATTTGTTAAAGGAGATGTTTCTCGAGGTAATGACGGGAGGATTTTTTTTTTTCGATTTTTCGATTTTTCGTAGCACTTGGGAGCCAAAAACCCGATTTTCGCTAAAAAAATCGGCTAATTTGTTGTTGAAAAATTAGTAATTATTTGAAAAAACAAAAAAGCTCTCGAACATACCTGGTGAATTATGTGAAGAAGTACTGTGCAAAATTTCAAAGCGATTGGTCCAGTAGATTTTGAGTTATCGTGCACACGGACTTCAAATATGACAAGTCTCAGAAAAACGGTTTGAAAAACGCAGAAGAGAAGAGAACGGTATGGAGCAATAGACGCTCAAATACTCATAACTTCGTCAATTTTACTCCGATCGACTTGAAATTTTAACACAATATTCTTGATGTATTATGCATTCATTTAAAAAATTTAAAAAAAATGAAAAAAAAAATGTTTAATACTTTACCCCGCCCTTAAGGGATAACACCACTCCAGCGGCAGAAAATCAGGTTTTCTCAATAAATTTGACTATTTTGGGAGTATGAAAAAAGAAATAGGATTTCTTTCGAAAGGGTTTGTTTAACATAATAAAAAATAACTATAATAATTAATATCTACAATTAATAATAATAAATAAATAAATGATAATAAACAAAAAAATTATTATAATTTTCATACTAAATGGCGGCGACGGAGTCCATCTTGAAAAACGTGTTTTTTACAAATAGCTTCATGGGAGGACGGTTTTATCGTGAATTATAAGACCTGGAACAAAAACAAACAAAAAAAATTATAATCTAATGTAGTATTAGTTATGGGACCACGTAGGGATATTTTTTAAATCAAATTTTGAAAAAAAAAAATCGCGCACTTTGAAAGAAATCAATCGATTTTTTGCCCGAAAAATAAGCAGTAAATTGTTTATAATTAAGTTTACATTTAATACAAAAAAAAACGGCTACGTACTCCCATAGAGAATGTAATTGTGAAACTACTGTCAAAATTTCAAATCGATTCATGCAAAGGTGTTCGAGTAATCCGTCCTCCCAGTTTGAAAAAAGCGGTGTCGAGAAAAACGCGTTTAAAATTGTACGAGACGCTGCGGCAAAATCGAAAAATTGAAGCTTTAAAAAAAACTCGCTACAGGACCAATTGCAAATTGTTTTTATGGCGCCAAAGTATTTTTGAGGCAAAAAAAAACGATTTTTCGAAAATCCTTCAGTGGTGTTATCCCTTAAATGGAGTTTAAACGAGATGAACGCAGATGTTAACTTGTGGTTTAAAAAAGTGCAACGCAAATAAAAATTCTTTTAATGTTTTCAGCGCAAACTTATCTCAGGGATCTGTATTTGAAAACTTCAATGTAAGAAATATGGAAGACAGTTGAGAAGACGCGAGAAAATTTATCATCTAGAATGATGATCATAACTTTTTACCCTAAAGACCTACATTTTGAGCCTTTTTTGATTTTTTTTTTGACAATATATTTTTTTATTCTTTTTATGAATATTTCAAGAACTTGCAAAAAAAAGTGCCAAAAAATATGGCCTCTTAATATGGCCGTGAAAAAAAGGTTGAGGCGGTTGACGGGATTCCAAAGCTCCAATTCATCTGAAACAGAGATAAAACCAATTTTCTTGATCACTACGAACGTCATTATGGCAGGTAGTAAAAAGAACAAAATTTAATTAGCGATTGTCTGAAAAAAAAAAATTGGGCCCTAATTCTTTCAAAGTTAATTATTTTCTTTAAAATAGTAATAATAATAATTTCGCAATGCCCGCAGTAGGGATGATAGAGGCATATATACTGAAGGTCCACGCCAAATTTGAAGCCGATCTGTTGAATAGAACTCGAGATTTGATGTCAACCAGGTTGAAAAAAGTAGTTTCGAGAAAAACGCGTTGAAAGTTTTGTGTACAATTTCAGACAACCGCAACTATCTGAGTGGTATAATGGGATGTGATACTCACGTTATATTGATCGGCCATTTCTGCCTCGTAAAGTGTGCCTTCCTCGACTTCGAAATGATGATTTTCCGAAGCTTTTTCCCCCTGCTAGCAGTTCTAGCTTTTCTAGAAGCTTCTGAAGTTCGTAGCTCCGACCGGTCGACGCTATTCCGGTCTCTTTGGCGCAAATATTGGGAATTAAAAAAAATTGACGACTCATTCTTAAGAACCTTTGAGAAAAGGCAAAAAATCGATGTTTCAAACTTCCAGACTAGAATACTGCTTTGATTGCAATTTGTCCCCAAAAATACTGAATACTAAAAATACTTCTCCATAAATAATCTGTATTGTATCTCTGGTCCCGCAATGATAATATTTTTTTGAGCTTCTGGTCTAAAAAACCATAAAAAATCTCATATACAATAGCAGTGTAGCTACTGGTCTAAAAA
Organism: Ophion obscuratus; assembly: GCA_964007375.1. NCBI lineage: Eukaryota > Metazoa > Arthropoda > Insecta > Hymenoptera > Ichneumonidae > Ophion > Ophion obscuratus. The sequence continues at coordinate 32,326,536 of OZ023317.1, read as the reverse complement.
ATGTATATTATTGAGGCGAAGTAGTAGATCTACCACGTGACATGTGAGTGCGAGAGAGACAGCTGAAATTTTCGAACATTGATTTCTCAGAGATGAATAATATTTAGGGCAAAAGGGAATCGTCAAGTTCTGCGTCAGGTAATTCTCCCGAGCCTAATGCTTTGTTTTTTCCTAAAAAAATTGATCATCTATGAGAAAATTGGGTTGGGAAATTTGTGAGGTTATGTTGACCTTGTACATGCCTTTAATACTGTACTCACAGTTTATATAAATATTATACAGAGCGTAGAATTTTCACCGGCGTAATTCGGTCACACGTTCCGCAAATGCTGAACAAATCAATTGAAATATACCTGTTTTATTCTTGCAATTTTTTCAAGGGTGCTATATGCAATAAAAAAAAATCGAATTATTTTACATGCGACGTAAATGTGACTCACCCAACCAGGGCACTCTCGAATTACCGGGAAAAGGGCTCATATGTGCGGGATTCAACGTTTTTTAAATTATAAAACAAAAGTTAACAAGCGTTTTTGAATTTATTTTGCAATCTTTCAGATGAAACTTCGGGTGACTAGAATATGAGTATCGAGAAAGGAAAAGAGACTAGAACGAGTTAGCCTCCATTTTTTTCTGACGTCTCAACTTTATCGGGCCGATGAATAACAACTTCCAAATCGCTAATTTTTAGACCGATGAAATGTACTTCATACGTAGAATTGCAATTTAAGGGGCAACCTAGAGGCCCCAAAAAAATGGCCAATTTCCAAATTTTTTCTGACAAGCGGTTGGTGGAAAAGAAACGCATTTTTTTAAAACAAACGTACATATATTGAGAACGTTAAAAAAATCATCAAAAAACGGAAGAACAACAAAAACATGGCCGCCGGCAGATGATGAAGTTTTTTTCGCGACGCTTTGCGGTGGACGCTCTCTAGCTTAAACGGTCCATCCGAAATCTAAAAACCAAACGCCTTGTTCAAGTTGACAATAAATACGAGTCGTTGACGATCGTCGATTTTGAATTTTTTTTTTTTTAACAACGTGGCGACGATTTTAAACTCGAGCAAACAAAATCTATGAAAAAAGTCGTCATTTTTACGTAACTGTTAAAAAATGAAGATCGATTTTGAAAAAGTGAGATCGTCAACGACTTGTAAATGGTTTTTTTCGTATCCCCTGTAAATTTGAAGAAAATCTGTAGAGTGGATCTCGAGATGTTATGTCCACCGACTTTGAAAACAGTGTTTCGAGAAAAACGCGTTTAAATTTTGAAGTATGGTGCTGCTACCGCACGGAAATATTTCAATTAAATTTTCAGGGAATATAACTAAAAGGTGATATCGAATAAAAAATATTTTTGGAAAATGCAATTTTTTTACCCACCTAGATAGATGTAGCCCGTTGAAGAAAACGTTCATATCAGCACAGTCGATGACGAAACAACCCCAGATTTTTTTCTGGCAAATTAATTTATCATTCCTTACGACATTACGAATGAAATATCGATTTTCTTGAACGTTCGTAGTCCTTGAAGATTCGCTTATTCAGTCTATCTTCATATATCGTTTGTTCTCTGCACTTTTGATCTTCAATAGTGCGACTGTCAGGAGAGCATTTCATGCTGGGTTCGTATGCTCAGGCAAGTACAACGAGGAAGAATAAAGGCACTAAGTTCCAGACACAAAAGAGCTAAGTAAATTTGTGCAAGATGTTGACACACAAAAGTTACATCGTCAATGATTCCGGCCTTGGAATTGTCGATCGAATTGAACAAGAAGATACGTTCGATGTTTTCCTTTGGCCTCTTGGGTATGCAGTTTCGACTTCACTGATAAATATTATACTGCGAGGGACAATCGTGAATAGACAAGACAAATTCTCATTCAGTTGGTATTTTTCACGAGATCTTTTTGTTTAAATATTAATGTTTTCTTCTCATTTACAAGGAGACATATTTTGGGCAGTGGCACTGACGAACTGACATATATGTATGTATCATGAACAAGGAGATTGCAGCGATTAATATATCTTCATTAACGCAAGTTTTTTATATTAATTCCTGGCAATGAATAAATGTCCCGCAATATCATATGTGATAATATTATACTTGTGATAATATTAAATGTGCTGCAACAAATTTTATTGCACAATTCTATAAAGTATTATATATACCAGGTGGCAATCTCGTTTCAAAGTGAAATTCAACGAAATCTGTGGGTAATTATATGCTTTAGTGACTTTTCCTAAATATGGCCTGCGATTTTTTTTTCGCGATTTATCGCTCTGTTGTGGTGTAAATAATGATGAAATAAAATAATGATGATGACCACAAAAAAGCGATAAATCGCGAAAAAAAACAATCGGAGGTCATTTTCAGGAAAAATCACTAAAGTATATAATTACCAATCTGTGAATCGTCGGAGAGAGATAAAAGTCTGGAAACAGCCAACTGGGTAAAAAAAAAACATTTTTAATGATGAAACGTATTGAAAAATAAAGTTTAAGGGAGGTCAATACTGCGTCGGGCCAAAAAAGGTCGTTTTTCCGATTTTTTTGTCTACTAGATTATTTATTTGGGATTTGGAAAAAAGGTATGTTATTAAGCATACATTGAACTTGCTACGAGTACATTTTTGTGAAAAAAATTAAATATTAACACCGTTATTGAGGTATTATAGAGTCTCAGTATAAAAAATGTGGTCCAACGGCCGGATCGATAACTTGACAATTGTTGGTCTGAAAAACAAAAAAATGTATAATCTATGTGAAGTAGTTCCCGTTATACCTAGCCGTTTATCGAAAAAATAATCACAAAATATCCGGAGTTAAAAAAGTGTAATTTTGGGGAAAATTTTGCGTATATTTGGGGGCTTAAAAAATACTGAATTCCAAACAAACAAAAAACGGCTACGTACAACCATAGCTACTGCAATTACGGATTTTTTAATTTTTATTTATTATCGGACAACTGTAGAGTTATGATTCCGGCCAGGTCGAGAAAAACACGATTGAAAGTATGAAGTATACGTAAATCGGTTGTAACGTGGTCAATTTTCAATATTTTAAATTTAATTTTTTTCCCAAATATTCTTGAATTTGTATACTTTGAGAAAGTGAAAAAACATCAATTTTGTTATCCGTCACAGTTGTGCCTTAAGGCGAGATATACATTTACAACGATGAAATAATCGATTTCTTATTTTTTTCTCCAAATGATAAAACTATATATGTAGAATATTTTCCCAAAGTTTCAAAGCGAAATTCGAAAAACTTCAAATGTTACAGCTCGTCAACGCCGTGCGGGCCGTACCGCTCGGATTCGGAGCGGGCATGAACTTCAAACGCGTTTTTCTCAAAACTGCATTATCGAAATTAGCGTGCAGGATTACTCAAAAACTATTAAGCCGATTGAGTTGAAACTTGGTAGAAATATTGATAATATTGGTACCTTCTACTTGACGAGAATTGTTTTTAAAAAATTGGAAAATAAACTACTTTTTTATCCACATTTTACAGAAATGTTGATTTTTTTGTGAATGCGTGCCATTTTCTTAAATTTGCATTTTCTTCATTTTAATTACCGTCACATAAAAAATATACATGTTCTAACTGAAAAAATTTTTGAACTTTTTTGCAAATTGAAGTCTACGGGAAGCTAGACTGCACGCCGATTCGCAACTCTCGCGGCGACCTTGCTGTAACACTGCCACAGCTCCGTCATTTTAATAATGAATTAATTAAAAAAAAATGGTTTCGTATACTTATATATACTATTAAAGTATGACTAAACTTTGACAATTGTAGAATAATTATTTCTTAGTTTAAAAAATCCTTCAATATTGCTTTTTTCCCCGTCTAGACGTATCCCGCCTTAACGATATAGGTTATTTAGGTCCTCTGGTTTTTGGCTTTGAGTCTTAATTTTAATAAATGAAGGATACGGATTTGAATTAAAAAACAATTTAGCTCCGCGGATGCTGAGATACAAAGGAGCTGAAAGTTGTTTGCTGCTATAGGTGGTGTTTTTTTTTATTTTGACATTAAAAATATGGTGTTCTTTATTTGCATGAAAAATAGTTGCAAGCAGATGGTGTTTTCGTCTACTTGAAATTCTTCGTCGCTGCTTTATGATCCGTTGTTAATTAAAACTTCTTTCATCAGATATTTTTAGCTGGCTGTGATTCAGCGTCGCGATCCAAAGTCCGCAAGCGATCGTTGCATTTGTGGGGTTGTGTATGGTAGCAGGAACGCGGCTATACTTTATTGGCTGACCTACACGACAGCAAATGCGATAGTAGGCTAACTAGTTTCCGTATCGCGTATCTGGCTTATCGATTCACAACAATTCGCATGTCGAAAAAGGAAAGATATCTGCGGGGCGTCTTTTCCTCGTTCCTCAATGCTTTTTTTTTCAGAGACGTACGAGAGTCATGGAGTTTGACATTCATTGAATTGTTTCGAAATCGATTGATCAATATTTGTACAATAAACAATTGCCGCTATAGTTTTTAAGGGGGTATCTTTAGGCAAGGAAAAATTGCTGTTTTTCATTATTTTTTAAGGGGCCAGTCGACTTTTGAAATTTCAAAAAATCGAAAGCAAGCAAGACTTGAAGAAATCGACGATCATGGGCAATCAGAACGGATTTTGTACGGTGCAGGAATTGCGGATTGAGTTTAGGTAAGAGTTTTTCATAGTCTAAACTTCAAACGCGTTTTTCTCGAAACAACGTTTTCAAAATCTAGCTCCATCGTATCTCTAAAACTAATAAACCGATTCTCTTGAAATTTGAACCACATATTGTACACATGATTCGCAACAAAATGACCCTCGATGGTTTTAAAATTTTGATTTTTACTCTTTTTTGGCGAAAAACTGCGAAAAAACGCGTTTTTAATACTTTTTTCGTTTTTCATCTGCCATTTATTTTTTATTTTTTGATAAAACTTCATATCCGAGGGTCATTTTGTAGCTGGTGTCATACTGCATCTAATGGACTTTGATTTTTTTTTGGTTCAGATAAGCCGTTGCCGAGTTGTGATGGAGCAACCTAGCCCACCTATTTTCGAGGCTATTTACGTTAAACTATAGTTTTTGTACTTAAAAAGGAATGAAAATGAATTTTTTTTTTTTAAATGTATTTCAAGACTTTATTTATCAAGCCGAACAACTTTTGTATGGTCATGGGTCTGTAGCTCGTAAACGGAATGAGTTACAGACCTAAAATTCGGATATTTTGTGTAGAATGTTGACCCGAAGCCGAAGATCGTATTAGAAATTCAATTATATTATTTTTCATGGGGGTCCCATACATAAAAGTGGCGCAACAAAAAATTCTTACCCTGCCCTATGGGAGTTATTGTTTAAAGCTCATTGAGTACAGTACAAATATATTTTTTTCTTTTTTATCTTTGAAGATAAATAAATGGAGGACGTCAAAGTTGTCAGTTTTAGACCATTTTTGTTGCGGGGTCTATCTCGAAAACTAAACTAATTAGGAATTTGGCGTTTCTGTATATTATGTACAATATATTGTAGTATATATATTAGACTGATTAAAAAAAAAAAAATATTTTTTTTCCTTCGGGATTCTCGTGCTATTGTTGGGCACTAATAAAAGAAAATTTCTCTAAAAAGATGGGCGCGGTCACTCAATTTTTAGAGGTGGCTATCTCGACTTTTTTGTATTTGAATTTTTTTTAACGAACATATTGCATTTAAGCATAGTCACGGCTTCGGGTTACGGATAAAAATCAGATCCAGCAGCTATTTCGTAACAAAAATAAACTCTAACAATTTGAAAAGATTGCAATATTCACAATTCAAATCCAGGTAGATCAATAATGGCGTCTATACTACTCTCTTTATTCATGTAGATTTATTTATACGCATTAACATTTCGCACTTTTTACGAAAAATTAAATTATAAGCTTTTATTCATAAATCATGTATTTACATTTTCAAAATGCTACACTTATATTATCTTCAAACTCATTTATATTTCTTCCTAGCCACTGTGCATAACATCGCGCATCGTGGTGTTGTTTTTTTTTCAATGTGACTCAATTAAAGACAATTTTAAACAATGGCTCGGAAAAATGAAGACAAGACAATTTGGCTAATCGGCAAGGAAATTCCGAAAATAAGTACCCGTCATTTACCGTCAAATCGGAAAGTTTTGAGTTTGTTCTTTTACAAACATAACAGAGAAAAACTGACCATACGTCGAAGTGCACACGAAACGATGAATGAAGTTTCCGAACAATGGAAATGTGCTGAAATTCCAACACGTCGATTGAATAACGCAATCTTGAAATTAATAAAACTCCATCTAGTCTGGAAAAAACTTTTAAAAAATCGGGTTTAAAAGAAGTTGCCGTTGCCGAAAAATCATCCAATTTTTTCCTCGCCTAAAGGTATCTCCCCCCTTAATTGAGTGAGTCGTTGGTAAATTTATCGGCAGATGGAGAAAAATGAGACGGAGGGTTTTAATAGAAACAATGAATGCACATGACTTTTTTCAATGTGGCAAAAGCTTTGAGACTTCCGCCCTACATTTTCTGGAGTACGACGCAAGGTACAAATAAAAATGTCCGGTCCAGCATTCACGAATTGCAATCAATTCGTATAAACGTCTGCCAAAATGGTGTTGATGTTTGGCATCGATGAATAGAACAGTGTCAAAAATAATTTTTCTGAATTTTTGTATTCCTTTATTTTCGTTATGCCATTTGTTTTCAGGATGAGGTTGTAGATCTCTAATAAAGAGCTTAAGGGGCCAGTTCACTTTGGAGCCACGAAAAAGGCTATTTTCACGATTTTTAAAAAGATTTTATCATAGATATGAATATAAAAGTTGTTGGGCTTGATAAATAAAGTCTTGAAATACATTTAAAGCAATTTAATTCATTTTTATTCATTTTTAAGTACAAAAACTACAGTTTAAAAACGATAGTTTAACGTAACGTCTCAAAAATAGGTGGGCTAGGTAGCTCCATCACAACTCGGCAACGGCTTGTCCGAAACAAAAAAATCAAAGTCCATTATCTGATTGTTCATCATCGTCGATTTCTTCAAGTCTTGCTTGCTTTCGATTTTTCGAAATTTTCAAAGTGGCCTGGCCCCTTAAAAATGTTCGAGCGAAGTTTGTGAGTCCAAACATACTGAATCAAAATTAGAGTCATTGGCATGAAATTATTTTACATTGCGTTTCAACAATGGAAACTTCACTACCGTTCGAAAAGTCGTTGAACTGGGCCTTTAAAGTAATTATTTTCCTACTCGGGTAAACATTGCACGCTTTGTTCTGAATGAACGTGGATCTTGCCTAAGATCGAGATGCATCTCGGACGTGGTCTCGACACTTTTTACGGCCCGTGCGTGATGTGACAGGCGAGTGTCGAGCCTTATTGCGGTCGACGACCCCGCAGGCAATTCTTTTTTCCACTGCGATTGCTTCCCCCAGGAAACAAAGTCCCTCGTGAATTCACATCGAGAAGTCCGAAACACTAGTGCAACGTCTATTCGCACCTTTGTACGTGAGATTTAATGGACGTTATTCAAACGGGGGAAATAGGAATTCCACAAGCACTGCGATCGTTAGGTGCAAAGTCGTCATGACAAGGAGAAATGGTGAAAATAATGGTTCTTTGCTGAGAGAAAAACATTACAGGTTTGCGTTACAGGTTCGTACAGGTGCGTGTACAATTGCCACGTTTCCTTCTAAAGTATGTTCGTGTATCGCCTTGAATTACTTTGGGATTATCGACAAATTCTAATTATTCACCACGTTAAATCCTCGGTCTGTATTAAAACGTCATCGAGCCAAGAATTCAATTTTAACGGGAGGTTATCGCCCAGACGCATGAAAAATGCATGAACTTCGGGAATTTCTAAAAAATTTTAAATGAATGATTTAGGAAATGGGTTTCAACGTATTTTATTTATAAAAAAGATACAAAATGGCGGCTTAAGCTCCCGTTAAATAAAGCCATGTATGGCCTGTTAGAATGATTAAACTAGACTAAATTTGGGGGGCCTCATCGTTTTTTGTTTTCTGAAAAACCCCTGAATAACAAAATGGCAGCCGCTTGAAAAAAAAAAACAATTTTTTGCCCAGTTGTTTTTTGCTTTGACGGACGAAAAAAAATATTTCTAATTCAATTTAGACTAAAGTTGCTTCCTGATGGTCCCGCGAATTGAATTTCCTTTCAATTGCGCAGAGATTCATGTGAATCGGTTCATACGTTGAAGCTGTAGAGAAGCCATGTGCTGAAAAATGCTGTTTTTAGAAAAACGCATTTAAAGTTTAAGGTTATAAAAAAATCTTATTTAATGTTTGTTTTTTGATAATCCAAACAAACCCACGTGTTCTGAACACTTTGAGGATGCAAATAATGTAAAAAAATTAAATTTTTCATCGTCATGAACAGTAATTTGTCCTTAATAGAAATTTAATTACGTTCGTACCAAAAGCCTAGCGCTTCATTAAGGGGTTATGCCTAGTTGTAAAAGTCTAAAAATCACTTTTTTTCAAAACCAATCTATTTTGACAGTTTATCATTTTATAAATGTTCCCTAAAAAATTCAAGGTGATTGGATCAACATTGACAGATTTATAGGCTGTAATTTTGACGTTCGTCAGAATGCTCGGAGCGTCCTTCCAAACTTGAAACGCTTTTTTTTCTCGAAAGTACATTTTCAAAGTCGGTGAGAAAAATATCTCAAAAACTACTGCATCGATATTTCTGAAATGCTCAGAGCTTTTTGTAAATGTAAAAATATACTATTTGATAGAAGAATTTTTTTTCGATGTATATTTTCGATTTGATGAACGAAAAATGCAATTTTTTTTGCAAAAATCAAAATTCTTCCTTTGAACAGGCGCCAGTATTTTAATTTGATATTTTGGAAATTGTTTCGATTAATCACAGGATAAACTAATATACTGACGAAATCTGTTTGATTGTTTTAATATTAGATAACGTGGTTCAAAAGGGCATTGTAAATCGATGATAATTAAATATTTTTACACAAAAAATTACAGTGTTCTTCAGATGATACTTGATCAAATATCTAATTTTTAAAGTAATTTATCATCACGATTTTCCAAAATAAAATCCAAAAATGAGCTGTTTACTATTAAAACTAGGAATAACCCGTTAAATGATATATAAATAGATAAATAAATATCGTAATTATATAGTTATTACGCACAATTCAAAGAAAACGAAATTAAAATGCCCATAAATGTAACATCCTTTTTTCTTAATTAAAAGAGCTTGCCAACAAATTATTATTTTAGGGTTCGAAAGTCCCTTGGAAATGAATTTTTAATAAAAAAAACTCGAATCGTACGAAATAATCAATCAAGTTCATCCCTACAATATGATCGTCATTCAAAAAAAAAAAAAGAAAATGAATGCGAAGTGTCTCGTTAGAAAATTGCAAAAAATGAAGAGCAAAAAGTTGCGTTCTGTAATTGTAGGGAAAGTGATGGGATGAAAGTCGAGGAACATGCAGTTTGCGATAGTTAACTGAACCAGCTCCGGTGAGAAAAAACCCAGCGTGCGAAGCGTTATATTGCATCTGCCTCGTGGTCGAGCCGGCCTGAAGAAAGAATAGTCTCGGGTAAGCTGTGCTCGCGGTACAAAGTTAATGTCGATGAAAACACTGCTCTCCCGATGTAACGCGAGAAAAACCTTTACCCGGGACGAAACAGTAAATTGTCGACTGAAAAAGATTCGAGCGGAAAAAAATGCACGCAATAAATTAACAAACAATACAAACGTGTAAAAAGCGTTTAGCATCATGGCGTATTTCAATGTTTTAAAATAACCCACATACACGTGAACATAGTAGAATTAATATTTTTTCAACCCCGTCGGAAATTAATAATTGAAGTGCATTCTCCAAAAATCCGTCGAAAGATGCACGTCTAATTGGCTCGATAGAAAGTCGAGGCTTTACTTCGAAGAAATCAACGTCAACGAGAACATTCAGAATTATTTCACATTTAAATGAGCCCTTGAGAAATTACATTGAAGTGTAACTTCAGAAGTTTAATGTTAAGGGGAAACATCCCTTTGGGCAGCCGAAAATGAGCGAATTAAAAAGATTTTTTTGTTGTGTCGAAAATATTGATTGTGAATGATTAAAATTTTGTGTACATATTATTACATCTTCCAGTTAACCAAAAACAATGTTGTTTTTGAAAATTTAAAAATGGCGGCTGTGCGACAATTGTTTCAGAGACGGTTGCCGCCTGAGTTATCCCGCGGCGTGCAACCTAGCATCTGGTGCATTGATCTCAAACATCAGAGCTAAGAATTTTCAGCTTTCGAAGACCCACACGCTCTATGTGAACCTCAAACATCCGAAGAAAAGTCAAAATTCGCAAAATGATACGTGTTTGAAAAAAACGTTCTATTTTTCATGAAATTTGCATTATAGTATTTATTCATGAAAGAGCAGTTTTCAAAAATAATGTTCAAAGAACTTTAAGTTCACATAGACGGTTATGCTATTGCCTAGAACTGTGCAAAATTGCAAAATAATCGATCGAATAGTTTTTCAGTTATCTTGTTCGGGGTTCGCGAAAAAGTGGTTTTCAGAAAACCGCGTTGAAACTTCCAAGACTCAAAAATTGTGTGACTAAATGACCTACCGAGTCCCCAGCTTCCTCGTGGACTTCATCTATACTCCCATAACCTCTTCTTCCCGTTATAAAGGGAATGCGCCCCTTAAGAGAATGAGAAATTACAGTGGAGGGAGCAAATGGACGAATCAGGAGTATCATCGTGAATTGACATATTCATGTAGCATAAGTATGTCAAATCCATTATTTTAAACGGGCTTGCCCGCAAATTACGTGCATAAATCAATTCTCTCAGCTTACCGACCACCAATCACGTATAGACCGTAAACCTAGATAAACCTTTAAGTCGTTGGGCCACACTAACGGGTATAAAAGCATGGGCGAATTTAACCATTTTTTTCGTATGAAAAAGTGATTCACTCATAAAATGAATTACACATCTATGTAGTATGAATATCAAGCTGTTAGATTTTCTTTTTTCGATGTATAAAATTGCTGAGTACTAATATTTTCTTTTGGTATCTTTTTTTTAAATTGAATCAAACAATATATTGGTTGATCCAAATAAATATGCTGCTGCAGAGTACCACCGATATATGAGATTGTTACAATACTATAAAATATTGGAAAATGTGATTGATTTAAGAAACATATTATTTTATTTGAAAAAGCTCTTCTGTTCTCTGAATATTTACACGATCCTTCAAATAAAATTATATTCTATTGAAATCATTCTATATACAATCCGTAGATGTATGGACGAAATAATTAAGCGGTTGCTACAACATTTTTTATCTCGTACAAAAATATAATCAATAGAATTAATTATTTCTTTACTGCACGATAATAGTGGAGAGAATATCAGATACCCAATGAAATATCCATGGAGAGAATATTCGATATTCAACTGATAAGGACAGATACTACACTTTGATCTTAGCCACAGGCGCAAGAAGCGCAAGAAACAAATTTTATTTTCGCATAATTTTTTAACCAATTCAGATATTTGCTTAATATTTTTCAATAAAAATAAAATATCAATATTTTAACGAATAATGTACTTGGAAATCAATATCGGATATGGTGAAAAAAATAAAATAACATATTTCCTCAATAGAAATTTTATCAGAATCAAACGAGCGAAATTCAATTTTTCTCCTGTACTCGAATCAACAATATTCATTATATGAATTGAAACGCTTTTTTTGTTCGTTGCAGAAAATGCATACAAAACTTAACAATTTAACACACAAAAAAAAATTTGTTCGTGATACAACAATACGCGATACAACAACGCGATAAAACAAAACAAATAATTCGTTCGCGATAATTTTTTAGATAGTTTTAATAATATATTGTTCTCGGCTAATCTTTTGAATGAAACAAAAACCTTTAAATTTTATCATGTTATTAAAGTCAATAGCGTTTTGTTTGGACTAATAAATCCGATTATTTACACCAATAATTTTACAATTGAATCAACGAAATTTCATTCAATAACACCAATGATATTGGATCAATAATTTTTTTCCCAGTGTATTTCTTAGGGTTGCGGCGAGTTGAGGGGTAAAATTTCATTGGGGTTACTTTCAGTATGCAACCATGTAGGTTCAGTAAAAAATTCTAATTGTACGCTAACAGTGGTGGGTTTTCGTCTCTTTTTCTGGACTATTAGTTCACATAGGTAGGAAGTGGCGAATGGCACTAATTATTTCAAAGCTTCCCTTGCCAGGTCGCCAGATTTTTTATTCGTAAAGTGGTCGCGTATTCAAGAAGGTTGAAAACACGGTTCTAGACAAGTCTCTATGTCTGTGCCACGGTTATTTGCTGTTGGTGTTGTGACTCGATATTCTCGGCTCTTTCTTCATGCTCAACTCTTCCTACCCCAGCTCCTCTCTCTCTCTCTCTCTCTCTCTCCCTCCCTCTCTCTCTCTCTCGCTCTCTCTCTCTCTTGTACATAGACCAATTCGTGGGGGCAGCTGGTGATGCACCCGTTGCACTGTAACGTCATTTGTATTGGAAGGGCGGATATAACACACATCCACACATCCACACACACACACGCGCGCGCACACGCACACGCACACACACGCACACGCGCACACACGCGCACACACACACACACACACACACGCGCGCACACACACACACACACACACACACACACACACACACACACACACACACACACACACAGATATATATATATATATATAGAGCAACAGCAAAGACCGAGAGGAATGAGGAAAGCGCATGACGAGAGTAAGCGAGCAGCAGAGAGCACCATTCGGACCTCCATCCATAGTGATAGCCAGCATGTGCTTCTCACAGGCTATCAAGTGCCCGCTGTGTTCAAAGACTCAGTTTGCCGTCACTCTTCGAGCACGATGCCCACTCGCGAGTGTTAGAAAGCGCATAGAGAGTCGGAATTATTTTTCAATTTCCGCTTGTCCGGATACGCGGGAAAGCCGGATAAATATGTAAATAATAATGAGAAAGGAAGACAATAAGCTAGCCAGCGAAGAATAATTGAAGAAGAATTCCCGAACGTTCGGCTGTGCGAACGCAGCAATTTAGCGTAGCAGGCAGAAAAGTTATCGATAACAATGTGAGTGACGATTGGTCGCGATATCCAGTGGAAGAATGTTTTGCGCTGTAAAAAAAAAATGAAAACGCTCTGAGAATGACTTTGTGCTGGGAAAAGTTGGTGCTGTAGCAAAAATCAGATGATGTTTGTGCGAAGCTTGATCGAATCGCAACGATATACAGGGCTACTGGTTATTGGCCCGTGCTCCCAATTCCTACAACCCTTTCGTGATCACGTGAAAGAGTTGGACGACATGTTTTTCGCTATCGAGTAACCCAGCAATGCTCTACGCAAAAGTAAACCAGTTTGGAGATATTATTGTGTTTTTCATTTTTTAAATCAATTTCAAACATAATAAAATCAATATCTCGAAAATGGTTCTTAAAAGGGGTAGCTTTTTTTTGTGGGGGATTTTTTAAGCGAGGTGCCCCTCATTAAAAAATAACAAAAAAAACAATACCTCGAAAATTGTTCTCGAGAGAGGTACCTTTTTTTTTAAGCGGGGCTTTTTTTTTAAGCGCGGTATCTCTCATTTAAAAATAATAATGGCTCGAAAATGGTTCTCAAAAGGGGTAGCTTTTTGATGTGGGTTTTTTTTAACCGAGGTGCCCCTCATTTAATAAAATAATATCTCGAAGATGGTTCTCAAAAGGGGTAGATTTTTTAAAGTAGTTTTTTTTAAAGCGAGGCATCCTTCACTTGAAAAAACAATATCTTCAAGAATTGTTCACTTTTTCATAAAGCATTACTGAGTTATTTGACAGTGAAAAACATGGTCTGAAAAATATAGTAGACAAGTTTAAAAATTAATGAAAACTTTTGTATGGAATCAAACTATTTTATTATTTCTAGTTTGACGTTACAGTAACAAAGAATTGTCAACAATAAAATAAGAATAATTATTAGACTTGCAGAGTTTCGGACCTCTAATTCGAAAATGTTTGCACGTTATTCTTATTTTATTGTTGACAATTCTTTGTTACCGTGTTCTCAAACTACAAATAATTAAAAAGTTTGATTTCATACGACAGTTTTTTTTCAGAATTAATTAAAAAAATTACCTACTCCTCGCTTAAAAAAAAGACTAATAATATCTCGAAAATCGTTCACTTTCGCATAAATCATTACCGGGTTAATTGATAGCGAAAAACATGTTCTACAGCTCTTTCACGGGATCGTGACCATCAACCAGTAGCTATGCATAAGATATTGATATAACGTTTTGAGCCATTGACTATAGGAATTGCAAATGCGATTATGTAGGATCCGCGCGCTCGCGCATCTCACCCGGCGAACCCAGGCATCCGGTTCGTTAGCCTTATCGCGAACTACACACAGGAAGCTCTACCGATCGATACGCGAGCGTACGCCTAGAATATGCGTGTATTTCGTAGAGTTTGGAGAACTTCAATATAACGAGTCCTACTACGTGCAGCTCGGCCCTTGACGCTTTCGTTGTATTTTTCCATGCGCTTTGGGTGCATCGAGAGTTTATTGTACGCGGATGAAAACCGAGACTGGAATACTGATAGTCGCGACAGTACTGTAAAGAATTCCCGAAGCGTGAGCGTCAATAATCAACTCTCGTGAATCTTGTGCGCGCTACATTTATCGCAATACGAATATAGGACGTTCTGTCTTCAATTAACCAAAATACCAAACACTGCCAATTTTGTCTGAATTTTTTACGATGAATTCCCACCGGATAGCCATGTTTTTCAGACAATTGCGAAATATTGGGGTTTATTTCAGGGTGGAGAGTGCCGAAAATCCGAGTCACATGTCCTATTAATTATTTGACCATTTTATGAATTCGAATTCGTTGGGTTTAGATCGCGATATAATTCATTTACTCGTTAATTTAGCTGCAAACCTGTATGTCATTTGATACATTCTTTGTTATTAAAAAAAAAATTCACTGTTATATATTTGATTTTTTTTTAATGTTCGTCAAACGTGTCTTAAGGGGTTAGGCTGCTGTGATGACCCGAAAATCAGCGCTATTTAAAGAAATTCATTTTAAAGGAATAAGTAAGATAATTGAAAAATTGTTTGGACATTTCTGTGTATGTACAATAAAGTTGTGTGCCGAATTTCATTAAAAATATCAATAATTGAAGAAGTTATAAACAATCTCGTGAAAGACCTTTGAACGTGAGAGGCTTAACGGTGTACTTGATCTTGACCACCCGGTTGATGTGCAACAAAAACAAGGATTTTTTCTGAAAATAAATAATATCGGCTAAGACTTGACCGAGCTTTATTGTTATCGTGTTTCCATCATAAAAAACCATTTTTTGTCGATTTTTCGAGGAACAATTACATGATTATTGTTAATAACGGATAAAAAAGAAATGTTGAAATAAAAACGTCGGTCAAGACTAAACTACTATTACACTGCATAAGTGTACCAAATTTCAAGTCTATCTGTTCATTGGATGTCGACAAATCATGTACACCGTTGTGAAAAACATAGTTTTGAGAAAAACGCGTTTAAAGTTTCACCGACAGTTATATCGTTGTAATCATAAGTGCACTACATGTCGGACCTGCTGCTGAAAATTTGAGTTGCCTCAAGCGACGAACGAGAGTTTTAAAGTTTCCGCAGTAGCCTGACGCCTTAAGGTAATCCTATCGCCAAGTTTCAATCCATGGGATGTGATCATTTTTTTTGAGCTTCACTATATATATTAATAATCTTCTCTGTTAAATTGCACGGTCGGTTATCGCCCCAATTACGGAGAAAAAATATTAAAATTGCATATTTTTGTGAAGGAATTCCGAGACGACATACAAAAACCCAATTTCCAGTCGCTACAAAAGTGTATATAATAGTGGGAATCCGTCAGATTCCCACTATTATATCCAATACTCTCAGAAAAAAATTACGCTTATTGACCTAATTTTCATGTAATTATCAAGTTTAATTTGAACTTCCGGTATTGGATTTATTACCACTTGTTATGATAAACAGACGTGACAGCAAGGCAACAGCTGACTGTAGTCCTAACCTCATCTCGCTCATTCGAATTTCCACATATATTTCATTTTTAACCGACATATTTCGCCGACACAAATTTTCCATGCTTTTTACCATTCGTGGCCCGAACACAATGCTTTATATTCCCCGCACCTGACATTGTTTTGACAGCTCGACGTTGAAAAGCATGGAGGTTAAACTCGCCTGGTTGAGTGAAAAGAGACGGAGATAGAACCAATGTTGCCAAATATCAAACCTAGAAATACTGCGCGAATCATTGGAACAACTATTTTTTCATTTTTTCTGATTAAATGTCAACATTTATTAAACAGTTTACACGTGGAAAATTTGAATTATTACAAATCATTTTTTTTGCATATGTTAAAAATATAAATTGTCTAAGTCTCAAGTATGATCAGTGGTATGACTAGTGTGAAGTGATAGGATTCCCTTAAGGGGTTAGGCCACTCTAGAGGCCGAAAAAATAGGCTTTTTAGGGATTTTTTTTTCAGAAAAACTACAAAATAAATCGGGATTACAAAAAAGGGTGTTTGTAATACATATCAGTGACTGTATACGATAATTTTTTTGAAGCGATCAATTTCTAAATGGCGGCTGTGCAGCGTTTGTCTCAAATCTGTATTTTTTAAGTTGGCCGGAAACCTAACTCAGACAATTTTCAACCGATTCACTTAAAATGTTGAACATATCTTGAAAAATACATTGTCTATGGAAGTACGTAGGATTTTTTTTTAATTGCATAGTTCATTTGTTATTAATTATCCAACGATTATTAGGCGAATTTTTCACTTTCCAAAAATTTTCCTAAGAAATCGTCAGATAATTGTTAATAACAAAAGAACTATGCAATATAAAAAAAATCCTACGTCCTTCCATGGACAATGTATTTTTCAAGATATATTCAACATTTCAAGTGAATCGGTTGAAAATTGTCTGCGTTATGTTTCTGGCCAACTTAAAAAATGCAGTTTTGAGATAAACGCTGCACAGCCGCCATTTTTAAATTAATCGCTGCAAAAAAATTATTGTATACAGTCACTGATATGTATGATAAACACCCTTTTTTGTAATCTCGATTTATTTTGTGGTTTTTCTGGAAAAAAAATCCCCAAAAAGCCTATTTTTTCGGCCTCTGGAGTGGCCTAAGGCCTTAACGAGAATAACAAAAAACAGAAAATAGATAAAATTCTGGTTGATACAACGGAATATGACTGGCTCGGTCGAACTTTTCTCTTCGTCAATGTTTGCAGCTGTATATAATGCTACGTGAACTCACGTCCGGTCTCTACTACTATACAATTCCAATTACTACAGAGTATTGTTAAAAACGGCCAGTAAAGTGCAAGGACAACTAAACTCGTATTACGTAAAGCGAAACGGACGAATGTAGTCCCGGACTCCTTATTTTATATAAATAGATTTATATCGTAAAAAAATGGGTGATTTTTTTTATTACGTTATCAAGACACGCCCTGACCTAATACCAGCACTCGGAACTTATCAGTTTTTTTTTCGCTTGCCGCTGAAATTTACCGTCTCAGCATTATAATACAAATAGACGAACATTTTATTAACAGCTCTCGCCGAATGTTCGACGCATCCTACATATTGGTCATTTATACCGTATTTTCGCATCTGAGTAAAAAAGTAAACTTGACGTTCCTCCGAGAACGTTAATTACGTTGACGCGACACGAATTTGCATGATCGCATGTCACAAAATGATCGTCGGATCTTGATTTTTTCGATGACAGTAAAAGTGACGTCGATGCATAATTATCCGCTAAATATCCGGCGATCTCTTGGGAACGTTGGAAGCAACGTCGTGGGGGATTTCGACATAAATGACATTCGTTACGGGAGCAGTCTGCGAAGATCGGGTACATGAGTAGCCACGATTGGATCAATCTTAATAGACAACGGTGTGATATTCGAGAGGAGAAAATATGGCAACCGGATCGTGGTCGTTCGGCAACGAATCGAAAACGTTACCGATCGACATAGAGTTCAACGATCTGACGTACACGGTACCCAGTGGAAGGAAAAGTACGTAAAGTTAATTCAATTTTACGATTAATTGAAGAATTTGTATTTTTTTTTAAACGTGAACGATTATTGAAATATTCAGAATTACAAGACTTTTCTAATACGCAAAAGATGCATTTTAAGGTAGTACCTCCACAGGAGAGTTGAATTAAGAAATGGTTGAAATTTGACATATATGTTATTTAATAAATTATCCAAACATTTGTGCAATTTGAATAAGTTTGACCACCCCAAACCTGAGATATTTACACTTAAAGTTGGCTTGGTTTACACGTAACAAATGCGTTATGATGGGCAAACAGAGCATCATTAATTCTACCGCCAAAACTAAAATTAAGAAATTGATTAAAAAAACGAGGATAAGCTAGAGTAAGATATCACGAATAATGTGAAAAAAAAATGAGAATCATTCACCATCTAGTTTCCAAGATATAACCATGAGAAGCCCTCACAATTTTGGTGCAAAGCCTGGCAAAGCTTGGCAAAGCCTGGCAAAAAAAAACAATTGGGGCAAAGCCTGGACAGTCCCGGCAAAAAGTTCACTGGCAATAGTAGATCAAAAATACAATATAAAATATATTTTACGGCAATAAATGATATCCATCGTATTATCTACTAGTACCGAGTCAATATTGCGTAGTTTTTAATTTTATTTATTACTAATTAAACCAATTATCAATCTTTTAAACATGAACATGGCATGTAAACTTTTGGTTGAGATTCTCGCAGAGGAACTACCTTAAAATGTCTAGTGATATTACCTTTTTTTTGCTCCGATAAATCTTTTGTAAAGTCTCGGCTGACTCATCATTCCAGTCTTTCAACTATCTGGTATACGTATGTTACCTTTTTTTTGCTCCGATAAATCTTGTATAACGGCTCGGCTGATTCATCATTTCAATATTTCAACTATCTGGTATACGCCTATGCACACACGCATGTATACGAATACGTGACACAAATTTACATTAACGTCATTGATGAATTTGCATTAGCATCTATGGAACATTATTTTTCTAGGCAAGTGTCACTCCGTCTTTACCTTAAACTCACGAAACATTAATTACCACGCGCGGAAACACAGGAAGTCTAGTTTTTGCGACTCGATGCCGCGTCCACGTAACATCGACTTGTTATATTTGAATATTACAATTCTGCGGGAAAACAAATTACGAAGGAAATATTCAAGCCTGTATAATCGTTGTTAATTTGTTTTTAAAAGTTTTATATTACGAGACGGAAATGCTTTTGCGCCAGTCATTGACCGCAATGAATCATCGGTGACATTTGAATTTGGGATCGCGGGTTGAATCGACAATGCGAGGGTACTGATTCGATTAATTGTAGACATTTTTATCACACCGCTGGAAAACCATTTATCTTTATATCGTATCGTTGATTGACGAGAGAATGACGTTGCAAAATCGTTTAATGCTTGTAAAAAATTATAATTATAGATTAGGTAATGTAATGATCATCGAAAGCGGAAAATTCATTTGCATTTAGTACAAGGAGACGTATATAGGGTATTATAATTTTGCATAGTCCTCCTGTGCAAATACGCAATTTTTCAAGTAGACTGACACGTTTACACGTACAATATTGCAAGTATTTTTTTTTTCGAACACGTATGAAGTGTTTTCTGAATATGTGTCTGAAACTGTCGCATTACTCATCAATGTACATGTATATAGCGGTCGAATCGATCAAGCTACGTTTAAAATTAACTCTCATGGGAAAAACGGCACCTGGCCTACGGACTTACAGGCCATTTTTATCCGAATAAAAAAAAATACTAAAAAATATACATATATTTTAATCTGTAGAAGAAACGTCTACATTTTATTTAAAAAAAGGAAAAATAATATTAACTCTGTGGAGCTTTGAAAAACTTTCATAGTTAAAAATAATCTGCAAACCAATTTTTTTTCTCCATTTTTATTGTTATCTAAAATCATTTTCGATATATTTAGGGCGTAATTCTTTAATGGGGCTTTAAGAAAGGTCGCTGTAGCTTTGATCCGCAAACAACAATTGGCCATTGGAAAAAAAAAAAATTCGTTGTGTTCTAACGATGCAAACTTTATTATCCTAAAAACCTGTATCAGGGAAAGAGTTGATTCCATGCTATGCGTACTCTTGTTTAGATTTACTCCAGGAAAAACGTGGTTAATAATGCTTTTAAATGATTTCAAATTGTAAAATGATCTCGATTGGGAATTATAACCACCCAGAGGTGAAATCGAAGTTCGTGATTTTTCCTCCGACAAAGTATATATATTAGAGTGGCCCAAATTTGAGCTCTATTTTTTCTCCTTTTTCTCACCATCCAATTTATCTTCTTTGAAGGGAAAAAAAATTGTCACGAAATCTGCGAGCGGTCAACAAATATTTGAAGGTTGCTCAAGAGCTTCGAAATTTCCAATTTTCGCCAATTTTTTTTTCATTCATCTCACTCATAAATTTAACGCTTTGTAAGGTTTTTAAAACAATTCGTCGTTTTTCTTAAGAAACGGATTTTTCAAAGTTACCTCACACTACTAACCCAATAATTATAATCTTTGTTCTCATAAAATAATTCTTTAACGCTCTTGTCCGTAAGCAAAATTATAGATCCCCCGTTTTATCGGGTTAGAAGTGTGAGGTAAATAAAAAAATCCGTTTCTAAAGAAAAAAAAGGATTAATTGTTTGGAAAATTTTACAAAGTGTTATGTTTATGAGTGAAAAGAGAACAATATCGCGACAATTGGAAATTTCGAAGCTCTTGAGCGATCACTAAATATTCATTGGCCAGCTAGTGCTTCCGGGAGCTTAATTTAAAAATTAGGAAGCGTAAAATTCATAGGTAGAAGTGAACGAAAAAAGATGGTTTTTTATTAAATGAAAACTTGCATTTTTGGGAGGCTTGAGCAACCTCTAAATATTTTTTAAGTACTCGCAGATTTCGCAACAATTTTTTTTTTAAAGAAGATAATTGGATGGTGAGAAAACGGGAGTAAAAATAGAGCTCAAATTTGGGCCACCCTCGTATATATATGTGTATAGGTTTTATCAATAAAAAAATCGTTTTTTTTTTATTACACCCAATGGGCAAACGTAGGAAAACTCCGGTAAACATATTGAGGTATACAAGCGAGAAAGGAATACAAACGAATAATGAAAGAAACTGTAAATAGGCCGTCCACATACGTGTGTTTGCATACATGTGTACACTTTTGTACACCCAGACACGTGGAAGCATTGAAATGATACGCATGATTTTCGAGCGCCTGACAATACTTTGAATTATTTACACTTACTGCCCGATAAAACTTCGCCTGATAGAACATTCAATAATTTATATTTCCCGCGTGAGAAAATCCTTTCTTTTTACACCTTAAGTTTATTCGTCGTAAGCAATCCAAACTACCTTCAAACAGGCTGCTTTGAACTTATCGCTTTACCGATGAATAATTGTCGCCTGCAGAAGTATCTCTCTCGTAATGAGGAAAATATCTCCAAGTAGAAGAAGGATTTGAATTTTTATGGAATGTGTCCTTCGCTTGAAAGTAACCTTAACGTTTTGCATATACACGGTGCAGGTTCACCGGGAATGTTCGCACAGGTTGTCCTTGAGGGTTCTGAACGTCCGACCGTGAGAATTTTCATTTTATGGCTGCAAAAGTGTTCGTATGCAAAATGAAACTGCAGCGAAAAAATGCCAACAACGCCATGGAGTATGCGCAATTAATTTAACGATCCCGGAAAAAAAAACATTTATCACATGATCGATGGTAATACTTAAAAATAGATTTTATCGTAAAATTGGATTTCTCACGAAAATCATCCGTGGATGGAGTTAAGGGGAGGTTCCTGAGTAAACGGCGAGAAAAACAGGTAAACTTCGGGAATTTTTATCTCAAAAACTAATGTTTCGATTGGATCCGGGTTTTTTTTTATCGGAAAATATGTACATTGACGTATGTTTAGGAATTTTTTAAAATAAATTTGTTGACTGGAAGCGATTCAAACGCGATTATCTCGAAACATAGTTTTCAAAGTCGGTGCCAGATGTATCTCGAAAACGGCAGGTCCGATTTTGTCCAAATTTGGATAGAATATTCTTCGATAGTTTTTCTCATTTGCCACGTAAGATTTTATTGAAATTTTCATTTTTGACGGAATTGCGACCGTTTTAATTTAACATTCGTTCTTCGTTCGCAATTTCCGACGATTTTGGATTGCATACACATTGCACCAAAAAAGCAATGGTTCAATCAAATGAAAAAAAAACCCTACGTGGCGAACGAGAAAAACTATCGAAGAATATTGTATCCAAATTTGGACAAAATCGGACAAGCCGTTTTCGAGATACATCTCGCACCGACTTTGAAAACCATATTTCGAGATAATCGCGTTTGAATCGCTTCCAATCAACGAATTTATTTTATAAAATTCCTAAACGTACCTCAATGTACATATTGTACATTGTACGAAACATTAGTTTTTGAGATAAAAATTCCCGAAGTTTACCTGTTTTTCTCGCCGTCTACCCAGGTACCTCCTCTTAATGTAGTAGTAGCAGTATTTATTCCGAGTATGCCCTTTTAAGGGTGTTTACATAAGTGCCCTTTCCTTCCCCTTTACAATAGTATTTTTACGATGTACTTTATGCATTAAAAAAAATATCAGATCCTTTTGCTCATAGCACTGTGTGAAATTAGACACTTGGCAACTTTGTCAAACCTGCTAAAGATTTGTGCAAATAGCAGTCTCCATCAAGTTATCACTTACTTCATTTTTTGCTATTACTTTTTATTCTGTATATATGGAAATCTATTGGGTAGTTCTTTTCTGATATCCTTAAGGGGCCATCCATAAATTACGTCATTTTAAAATGGGGGACTCTCATCCAAAATGACGTCATCACTCCCAAATCTTAAATCACCCCAAACCATTATTTATAATTGATAAATTTGAGCTTATAAATCGTCGAGCGAGAGAGTAGGTGTTTGATACCAGAAGCGAACCTCATCCAGAGCTTAGAAAAATGGGTAGCGTTATCATGGGAAAATATTAAATAAATAGAGAATAAATAGGAAAAGATTTAATAAATATTAAATGGAGCCCCATGTCTTTGATCCACAGCTTAGAGGACTGGGTAGCGCCCACATGGGAAAATATTAAATTAATAATAAAAATGATAATTCTAGGTTTTATTGTCCCAGTACACCACTCCATAAATTCGGTAGGAAATGACATAATTATTTGGGAGGGGAGGGGGTCTATTGGACTATGACGAGAGAATGGATGGGGGGGGGGGGGCAAAAATAATTTAAAAATCGATGACGTAATATATGGACGACCCCTTATGATAGGAATCTTCAGTGTATGGATTTTCATTTTCCACTGTACAACAGGAGCAACGACGATTTGACTCGTGTATTGAAATTCTGGTCTACAGAAAGATCATGGTTGCGTGCAGTTATACGAAAATCCTTCCGAGTCGAATAATGTATACGAAATATTGAAGAATGTTTAATGATTGTTGCAGATTCGAAGCTCATATTGCGGGGTATAAGTGGACAATTTCGATCAGGCGAACTGACGGCCATCCTTGGCCCTTCGGGGGCCGGGAAATCGACGCTTCTCAACATACTCGCTGGATACAGGTAACTCTCGATCTATTTCGTTTTTCCACTTTTATTAAAAAATAGCAGTAGGGAAATAAATAAAATATATTATATATTTACGTAAAGGGTGTCTCAAAATGACCTGACATTATTATTTATTGATAAAACGAATTATTTATTTGAAAAGTACGAATATTTTGATTTTAATATACAAACATGGAGGTTAGGTGTGGAACACAATATCCGATAAATGGCATAAACGACATGGACTTGGAAGGCATATTCTTTCAACAAGGATGGCGCAACCTGGCTCACTGCGGGCGAAGCAATGCAGTTATTGCAGACGAAGTGAATTGGCCACCAAGATCGTGCGATTTGACGCTTTTGGACTTCTTTCTTTGGGGTGTTCTGAAAGGAAAAGTGCATGCCAATGATCCATAGACTATTTCGGAGCTCAAGACAGCAATTGGACGTACCATTAATGAAATGAGTCCACAATAATGCCAATATGTTATTGAAATTTTTGTTAAGAGAGTAATCTTTTGTACACAATGACGAGGGGGTCTTTTGCCGGATATTGTGTTCCACACATAACCTCCATGTTTGTACCTTATATTAAAAGGAAAATATTCGTACTTCTCAAATTATAATACGTTTCATTGATAAATAAAAATGTCAGGTAATTCTGAGACTCCCTATATAAAACAGTTCCGTATAAAAACTGGAGACTTATCGACTCATGTAGACAACGCACTATCTAAATCGCTCAAGATAGAAAAATGAAATTTGGAAGTATGTTCGTTAAGGCCTTATATACCTTCGAAAAAAAGTTCCATTTTTATATTGACTTAAATGATGTATAAATACCACAAGAATTATATGGTCGATATGTACAAACATTCCAAAAATGATATGGTCCGAAAAAATTAGTTTCAAAACTTTGAAAGTGTCTTCCTCGAAACCATGTTTGCAAAATCGCGCGGTCTCGTAGCTCCTACAATTTTCAACCGATTGACTTTAAGGGGCTATACCAGTATGAACGCTGAAAATTTGGATGATTTTCGGGAATTTTTTGCAAGAAAAGTGATGAATTAAATGTTTCGGAAAATTAAGAATATATTTGGCTATATTTGACTTATATTACATAATTTTTTCATAGAAAAATATAGAGATACAAGCGACTTATGCGCTGCCTTCGGAGGCGCAAAAAAAATTTCCTCCACTGCTGACATGATACCGGCCGACTGAGTAGCTAAAACCGAAAAAGGAAAAAATGTTAAGCTGGAAGTTATTTCCTGTACAATGACGTAGGATTTTTGAAAAATATCAAAATCTAACAAAATAACGTAGTTATAAAAAAAAAGTATGTTTTCTTGCCTATAAAATGGTCATTTTTTTCAATGCCAAATCGTCAATTTCCATCCAATCAAAAATATCCTACGTCATTGTAAAGTAAATATATTCAGTTACAATGTCAGCAAATTTGAATAATCTCATTTCGTATTCTTGAAAGTATAAAAATCTTGAAAGTATAAAAATCTCATTTCATATTCTTAAAAGTATAAACTATCGAAAAAGGCACAAAAAAAAATCGAATTTTTGAAAGTGTCACACTAGTATACCCTTTAAATTTCAATCACAGCTTCTTCGATAGATCTAGAGAAGTACACACGATTTTTATGATCGTTTATCAATTACGGTTTTTACGAACAAATTAAGGCCGTTTTTAGTCGAAAATTTACTTTTTTCGACTAAAAAACGACGTTTTTTTAGATGGTGCCAAATTTGCAAAGATCAATATTTTGTAATAATCGTGTGTGCTTCGCTAGCAAAACTCATGTAGATTACGAAAGCAAAATAGTTTTTGTTCTAGGTGCTTATGTGCGTCTCTAACGAATCCACCCGTAAAGGCCTTAAAAAAACGTTTTCTCTCTACCAGCCCCTGGGCCGTCATTAAGTATTTTTTGGAAAATGAAAAATTGATTTGAGTCTCTTCATATACGTAAAATCAACCCTCCAAACGTCATTTAGACTGCTTTGTTAGTTTTTTTTAAATTCCAGAAAAACCTCATTTTCCGACCATCCAAAGGTATATAAGGCCTTAAAAGATGTACCGGTGCACTAAGAAAGGATTTTTCGAAAATCAACTCCTAAGGGGGGGACGCGGGTTGCAAATGTTTGCGATGAAGATTCCATTCCTTGCGTGTATCAAAGCGGGCGAAAGCTAGATCTTCATAAGTCAATTAAAGGGACAGCATAAAATGAAATTCATCACTCGACTAGTGTATAGTATGGGCCGCAGGATTGTTACGAATTGATACGATAGATATAATGAAACCTCAGTTAATCGGAAAAGACATCGAACAAAGTCTGATGCATCGCTAAAAAAGCTGTTGAGATCCGCCTTGAAAGCGTGACAGTCGTCAATTTCGACAGCATTGATGTAGATTTAAACGAGTATTCAAATCAGTCGAGGATGCAGGAAAAAAATGTATTATGCGCTTAGAGTAGATAAAAACGTGACGACTTACAAAGAATAATCCAAAGACAAACACATAAAATATGTTGTAAAGGCGCGAATGCATAAATAATTTGAGCGTTCCAATCCGTAGCCTTGGAAACAATAAAAATGAACCCTTGAAAAAAAAAAAGGAAAGAACTATGGACCCATTTCGTAACGGAGAGAAAAGTGGGAACTCGACATATCCCTGAAAATATGCTAATACCCCGCGAACGCTTCGTTAAGTTGGAAGTATCTCGAATCTTATTTTGCGAAAAAAATGCTTCTTTTCGGATACGCGTAGTTTTCTTTTTCGCAAGGCTATGGGTAATTTGGACGGAGACCAACTATTACAATTCGGTATTGAATCATCTACCGTTCGACGGTTGTTTTGGATAGACGAAAACGGCAACAGCGAGGACATACCTCGAGAATCTTTACGGAGTCATCCCATGTGACAGCTAATTTTTTTGCTTTTTTTTGGGCATTTTTTAAAATGAACTTTTCAAACCTACTATCTTGGAATTTTTATCACGCATCTATGATCATTTTTACAGTCCCTGAGAATTTTATCAAATGGTAATAATGAGTGGAATCGACTTTACACCGTTCGGAAGACACTCGTGTGTAAAAAAAGTTGGTTTTGCTCATCTGAAAAAAAAATAATAAAACGGCATTTTTATTTGTAGACGCGAGGCTATTGCCGGAACTAGAGTAAAGTAAAAATATCGGAAATTGAATTTTTGGCACGGTTTTTAAAAGTTAAGTTCCAAGTTCCGTATTTTTTTTTTCGGCTTTTTCAGCTTAATAAAACTATGGCAGATATCAGAAATATTCTGCTTCGAGTGAGACACATAGATGTGCTGACTATACTATAAAAATTTGAGCGAAATCCGTTGGATAATTTTTGAGATATCATGGCAGCGAATTTGAAAAATACAGTTTTGAGAAAAACGGGTTTAAAAGTTCAAGTACAATTTGCACAAAGAAAAAGTTGACTCACCATTAGTCTGCTATGTCGGGGGTCCATATAACACGCACACATTTTTTGCAACTCGTGCAACCATTTATTTCCGATTTTATGGATTTTCCGCATGGGATGTCCGCCTTAAGCAATTGTCTATTGAACTTTACGCGCGGTTGCCACGCGTTGCGTGTTGAAAATGGTCAATCGATGTCGAACTATTTTCACCTTTTTTTTTTCATTTTGCGTGCCCGTCAAGCTCGTCGGGAAAAAATACCTTGGCATCAATTCAGAGCACTGAAATAACACTCTATTGATTTTCGACTGACGTATGTGTTTTCAATATTCATAGAATGAGTTTGTGAACAATATAGAAGTATCAGACAAATGCAAAGCATCCAGAGGTCGCGAAGGAATTTGACATTAATTAATGGCAAAGGCAACCTGGAAATTGTTCACAATTCCTTCGATCATCCTGTCCATGAAATAATTGCGACGAGCGTAAGCTCTTTTGAGACGTTACATCTAGTGGCTCACCGAAAAATAAAACCTGTTTGGGATTTTTTTATTTGCGAGTACTAAAAAGGCAATCCAATTAAGGTTTGAAGGGTTTATACTACAAGTGTTGATGCAAAGAAAAAAATGTCCGATTTTGTTGAAACTCATATATGAGAAATTCTTCATCAACTGGGCTACTTTTTTTTCGACTCTTCAATTTTTTTCAAAATCTGCCAGTTTTAAATATTAGTCCAAAGGAACGTCTGTGCTTTTTTTTAGATTTTTTTAGGCGTCCCTTCAGGATTTTCCATTTTTCATTACGAACACTGTATCCGAAAAAAATATTCATCAAACAAAAAAAAACACGAGAATGAAAACTTTTTACTTTTTCCGCTTTATCGAGAAAAAAATCATAATTATTCTGCATTTAGAAAATTGAAGTTTGGAAAGAAAATGAGAATAACATTTTTTTAAACCTAATAACACAATTTCGATTTCGGTACAAATTTTACAGGATGTGTGCCATTGGGTAATGAGTATGCGAAACAAATTTCAGAATAGTACCTGCAATGGTTAGGATGAAAAAAGAAATAAAAACTCTGCGAAATCTCATAACTGCATATATGCAGTTATGAGATTTCGCAGGGTTTTATAACTGGGTTTTTATTTTTTTCATCCTAACCATTGCAGGTACCATTCTGAATTTTTTTTCGCAGACTCTTTGCCCAATGACAGACATCCTGTAAAAATTGTACCGCAATCGAAAGTGTGTTATTAGGTTAAAAAAAATGTTTTTCTCATTTTTTTGCCAAGTTTCAATTTTCGCAATGCAGAAAAATTACGATTTTGATTTTTTTCGATAAAGCGGAAAAAATAAAAAGTTTTTATTCCGATATTTTTTTTTGTTTGATGAATATTTTTTTCGGATACAGTGTTCGTAATGAAAAATTAAATATCCTGAACGGACGCCCGAAAAAATCTTTGAAAAATCACAGACGTTTCGTTTGACTAATATTTCAAACTGGCATATTTCGAGAAAAATTGGAGAGGTTGAAAAAAAAATTGGCCCAGTTGATGAAGAATGCCTCATACGTGATAAAGCATGGAAAACTATTTGACAGGTATTTTTTTTTATCTGCGGAAAAACGGTTTTAAAGTGAGACACCACCCCTCAAAGGAAGGCGTGTCGAGGGGTGGTTTCGCAGTTTCACCCACAAGCAGTCCACCGATCTGAATGAAACAAAAACCAAAATTCTTTAATGTAAAGCGATGAAAAATCCACTAAAGAATAATTGATGAAAAAAAATTAAGGGCTGGTACGCTTTTCTTTGGGAGGTCGTTTCCCCCCTTAAAAACGTTTTTCCGCAGATAAAAAAATACGTGTCTAATAGTTTTCAATGCTTTATTGTGATTGAGGTTTTCTGAAAGGAAAAGTGTATGCCAATGATCCACAGACCATTTCGGAGCTCAAGAAAGCGATTGGAGCTTTAACAAAATATGAGTTTTAACAAAATTGAAGGCAGCCATTTAAGGGATAACACCATTCTAACCGCAGAAAATAAGGCCGAACTTTGACAATTTATTTTGGGAGTATGAAAAAAGGAATCGGATTTCTTTTAAGAGGGTTTATTCAACACATAAAAAAGTATTTAAAAAAAAATGATTACAATTTTTATACACAATGGCGGCGACAGAGCCCATCTTGGAACTTGGAACAGTAACCAAAAAGATTATAATTTATATATTATTAGCTATGGGACTACGTAGGGATTATTTTTTATCAAATTTTGAAAAAAATGGTGCGCTTTGAAAGACATAAATCGATGTTTTGCCCAAAAAATAAGCAGTATATTGTTTATAAAGAAAAAAGTGTACATTTATTTTAAAAAACGGCTACGTACTCCCATAGAAAATGTAATGGTGAAGCTACTATGAAAATTTCAAATCGATCCATGCAAAGGTGTTCGAGTAATCTGTCCTCCCAGTTTGAAAAAAGTGGTTTCAAGAAAAACGCGTTTAAAGTTGTACGAGGCGCCTGAAAGAAGTCCGAGGCCCTGCTGCAAAATCGATAATTGAACCTTTAAAACAACAAAAAATCGCGCTACAGGCTAATTGCGTATTGTTTTTATGACCCCAAATTATTTTGTAAGCAAAAAAAAACGATGTTTCCAAAATCTTAGAGTGGTGTTATCCCTTAAGTGGTATTCCTTGTAAGAGCGTTTTTGTAGGCTCTCTGCGGAAGGGCGCAGGACTATTATGGATTAGTACGAACAAGAAGAAAAAAAATGTTTGTTATTTCCATCAGTTTTGCTAGCGAAGTACAGGCGGTTATTAAAAAAGGTGTTTTTTTTCGCAAATGTCATATTTTTGAAGATTTTATTTCGTTTGCTAAGAAATCGCTTTTAATTTGTTTATAAAAACGAAAATCGTTTATGAATCATGAAAATCGTGTGCAGTTTTTGAGAGAATTTATCGAAGAAGTTACAGTTAAGGAGGTTGGAGCGATCCAGTTGAGTCAAATGACGGTTTATTCATATTTTTTTTTCAATGAACCTCAAAAAATGCATACGACGTACAGATTTATTCTGTATATGCTAATTTTTTTAAATATGTATTAGGTGTATCATAACAGCTATTCTAAATTAATTCAAAGGTCCTGCTCACTTATCATAGATGGCGCTTGATATGTAGTATCGAAACGTAAAGGAGTCATAAACATAACCTATAAATTCTGTAAATTAAACATGCAGACCGATAAGCTATTTATTAGACACTGCATTCGCTATGAATTCCATCAAGGAAAAAGTGTTAGGAAAGCGTGTGAATCGATATGTTCTGTTCTTGGAGACAACATTGTATCTAAAAGTACATGTGAGTATTGGTATAAGCGATTCAAAGAAGGTGATTTCGACGTTAGTGACCGTGAACGCACAGGGCCTCCTGTAAAGGTGGACGATCAGGAACTGCAAGCGTTGCTGGATGTCAGATGGAGAAACAACTTTCGGAACAGCTTGGAGTAACTCAACAAACTGTTTCTTATCATTTAAAAGCAATGGGTAAGATTCGAAAAGGAACAAAGTGGGGACCACACTTTCTGACTCAAGAAAATATAAACAAAGAAAATGAAAAGTGGATTTATTTTGATAATCCGAAACGCAAATATCATTGGGTTGACCCCGGCGAGCCGACAAAATCCACGCCAAAGCGCAATGTTCATTGTAACAAAGTCATGCTGTGCATATGGTGGGATATGAAAAGCGTACTGTATTATGAACTTCTCAAACCTGGTCAAACAGTTACTACCGATCGCTATTGTCATCAATTGATGCAAGTGAATCAAGAAATTGAGAAGAAACGTCCATTTTCTGGTAAAGGAAAACGTCCAGTAAAACTGCTCCATGACAACGCGCGGCCTCATGTGGGTAAACCGGTCAAGGATACGTTACTAGCGCTTGGAGTGGAAGCTGTACCACACCCGGCGTATTCACCAGACTTAGCCCCATCCGATTATCATTTATTCCGGAAAATGCAGAACGATTTGTCTGACGTGCGATTCAAAACATTTGAAGAAGTGGAAAAATGGGTCGCTAAATTTCTCACCTCGCAAGACGAACGTTTCTTTGCGAAAGGCATCCGCGAGTTACCTGAGAGATGGCTGAAGGTCATTCAGTGCGATGGAGATTACTTCGATGAATAACTGTGTTTTACTTCTTTTTTAATAAATCTTGAATTTTTTGAAAACTGTCCTAAAACTTATTTGTAGACCTAATAATTAAAGGGCAAAATTATGCGCGTTAATATTTTGATTACGTAAAGTAGAAAAACTTCACTTACTACCAACTTGAAAAAGCACAACATTATCGATGATTATTATGAAAAAACTACGACAACGAATATTTTATACAATGCACAATAAAATTTTGAGTAATTTATAATTATGCCTATTCATAATTACGTCACGAGATTATTGGCCCATGGTTTACGATGGGCAAGATGAGGATTTTTTTTTCTAAATGTTCACGAAGGTTCAGTTCGCGTTAATCCATTGTTAGAAATGGTTTATCTTGGTGCTAAATAACAATAAAAATTACATAACCTTTGGTGCCAAAGTCTTGCCCATCTAACCACGCGTTGAATTACATACGTTAAACTATTTTTGATCTCTGGTGTTTGGTGGTGAAAAAAGTTCAAAAAATTCGTATAGACTCAGTATAGTGTGAACAAAAACATGTATTTTTTTATTCAATTTAACCTTGGATTGTGGCTAACGCTCCAACCTCCTTAAAGTTTCAAGTCAATCGGATAAAAACTGCCCGAATTATGCGTGTTCCCGATTTCAAACGCCTGATTTGAGAAAAATGCGTTTGAAGTTTCAAAACTGATTTCGGAGCTATCGTCCCCAAACGACAGAATGGAAGCTCTCATTTGACTGCTGCGTGTAGGTCTTCAGTTATTATGTCGTATATTTTTTGTCCAACGTCTAGACCAAACACGACTCCAAATTGCTACTTTTACCGTCTAGGCTTTTTCGTGCGTTTTGGAGCGCTCGGCAGCGCTGCGGAAATTAAGCTTTAAAATTTTGTTAAAAATTCTTTCGCCTATAATTCCTTCTGTATGTCATTTTTGTCATGTTTATACATTATTCAAGCCAACAAAAAAACAACAATAAAGGTTTTTTCGACGCAAATGTAACGCCTTAATCGCTATGATTGACGTTTTTTTTGTTCGCCAATTAGAACGAGGCATTCTCCATGCCTAGCGCCATCAATTAATTACTTTGTATACATTGATAATATTGTGTTTTTTTTAATCATTGAGTTGTCTTTTTGTTGCACATCGTAGATGCGACGGAGCTAATGGTCTCATAACGATAAACGGATGCGCTCGAGATGTACGGGAATTCAAAAAAATCTCTTGTTACATCATGCAGGAAGATCTCATACAACCTAAGCTCACGGTCTTCGAGGCAATGTGCTTCGCTGCCGATCTCAAGCTTGGCAACGGTTTAACACAATTGGCGAAAGAATCGATCGTGAGTGCATAATGTCGTTTCGTTCGTTACTGTAAAATCATTATTGATGTAAAATTGAATTAGACAATAAACGATGAAAAAATCGAAAAGACGATTTTTTTTTTCATCAATGCTTGAAATATCGTATAAAGCGATGAAAAACTTTCAGATTGATGAAATCCTGCAGACATTGAGGCTGAATGCTGCGAGAAATACTGTGACGGAGAGATTGTCGGGGGGCGAGAGAAAAAGGCTCTCGATTGCCCTCGAATTGGTGAACAATCCACCGGTCATATTTCTCGATGAGCCGACCACGTACGATTTTTTAGCTCGAACTATTGATTTTCACCGACTCAATCCATTGTTTCTATATATATATATATATATATATATATATATATATATATATATATATATATATATATATATATATATATATATATATATATATATATATAGAAGGTTCCAAATAATTAAAAAAAAATCTACGCGAAGCCCCAGCTATGTCCGTTAAGAGGAAGGCGTGCCTGTAAGCATGAACTTAAATTTAAATATCAATTTTTCTTCGTGATTGGAAAAATTTCGATTTTTTTAATCTAGTTTATTTGTCAATTTTTTTTACTTTCCGAAGCTATTGTATAATGGTATTCAATATACAGATCAAACAATAAGGTCCTCCATACTAGATTTGATGAGCGGTCAGTTTTACCATCCTATTATTTTGGAACAATAGTTCGATTTAGCTGCTGTCGAACACTTTTAATCACATGAAAATGAAACTTTAAATTTGCATCTTGTCAGAAAAATCTATTAAGTACGAAGGATATAAATTCACGATAAACCATTCACATCGAACTTCCGGATTGGCCAGAATTGTTTTTTTTTTTAATTTTGTTAGAAATATTTCTTGCGTGCTGAGATACAAACACATTAATATTTCACTGAGATCAGACTTCCAGTGCTGTGGATAAAAAATGTATTCGAAAATTACTTTCGCAAAAATGCATAGGGACATTTTAAACTTGGCAGGATTTTAAACTTCGCGAGCTTGTTCGTTTTATTAAAAGCAAAGATATTATTTATTCGCACAAGTCATCCAATTGGTCGGAAAAAACATAATATTTAAAAAATGTACACATAAGATATCGATACTAGTTCGTTCAGTACGAATTTATTTATTTAAACCACAGAAACATCGTGTTGAAAAAATTGACAAATAAACTAGATTTAAAAAATCGAAATTTCTCCAATCATGAAGAAAAATTGATATTTAAATTTAAGTTCATGCTTACAGGCACGCCTTCCACTTAACGGACATAGCTGGGGCTGCGCGTAGATTTTTTTAAAAATTATTTCGAACCGATTTAGAGGGCGGCGCGATCAATTTTCTTTTTGACCCATATCAAGGGCCACCCTAATACAAACACACACACACACACACACACACACACACACACACACACACACACACACACACACACACACACACACACACACACACACACACACACACACACACACACACACACACACACACACACACACACACACACACACACACACGTGTGTGTGTGTGTATTAGACTAGCCCAAAAAGAATTGAATTTTTTTTTTAAAACGTTGTTCAGAATGACAAAAAATGAGCGCTGACCAAATTTTAGTGCTTTATTATTAATATCTAGAGGTCTCCTACGAGTAAACACACGGAAACGCCCAAAAATATTGTTTATAGAAAGTTTAAAGCTCTCCAAAAAAAGGTCCTTAGCATTCACACGATAAATTCACTCGTTCAAATTTTATTCAACATTAAAGTTGAATTGCTGATAAATTTCATGATTTTGTGAGATTTTTGGACTTTTGAGAAAAAATTATTGATTTTCTTATTGTTATTTTCTGATTCATTTTGAAACAGTATAAAAATAGATATTTATTCATCATGATATGGGCAATTTAATTCGGTTTGAGAATAGATTTTTGTACTAATGTACTTTTGAATAACAATAAATTTAAATCTATTAGGAATTTTAGAAACGATCTAGGGAATAGTTTGGAGGATACAATACTTTTTAAGATAAATCAGAAGAAAAAAAAACAAAAAAATCAATAATTTCGTCATAAAGGTCCAAAAATCTCACAAAATCATGAAATTTATCATAGATCCAACTTTGACGTTGAATAAAATTCGACCGAGTGAATTTATTGTATGAAGGCTAAGGACCTTTTTTGTAGAGCGTGAAATTTCCTATAAAATAATGTTTTGGGCATTTTCGTGTGTTTACCCGTAGGTGAGTTATAAAGCTGAGAAGCGGCAAATAAAACTTTTATCGTGTTAAATGAATGGGAAATAGTAAATCGCGATGAGGGACGTCTAAATATTGATATAAAGGGCTAAAATTTGATATAAAAAGTCGAAAAAACTCTTTCCAGTGGTTTGGATGAAATGTCATCGTCCCAGTGCGTAGATCTGTTACGAAGAGTTGCTCAAGGAGGTAGAACCGTCGTTTGTTCGGTTCACACACCGAGTGCCAGTATATTTGACAAATTTCATCAGGTTTACGTGGTCGCTAAGGGACAATGCGTTTACCGCGGTATAGCGGGCGACGTGGTCCCTTTTCTCGGACAAATCGGTGCCCATTGCCCGACGCATTACAATCCTGCAGATTTTGGTAATCATTTATCCTTCGATTACTAATTTTCAGCTATTTTTCCATTCCTAACTTATTCCAAGTTTATTTCAAAAGATTTTCTCACTCGTAACTTATTGAAAGTTTATCGGTACATTTCGTTCGACGTTACGTTGACTTTTTCTCCAATCTTGCAGTGATCGAAG
Organism: Ophion obscuratus; assembly: GCA_964007375.1. Classification (NCBI taxonomy): domain Eukaryota; kingdom Metazoa; phylum Arthropoda; class Insecta; order Hymenoptera; family Ichneumonidae; genus Ophion; species Ophion obscuratus. The sequence continues at coordinate 32,290,888 of OZ023317.1, read as the reverse complement.
TATCGTCGGGGGAGTACGGAACCGAGTACGTTGAAAAAATGTCGAATCAAGTGGAAATGAGGTATCCAATTACGCCAATTGCAAGATGCGAAAAAAATTCGACGATAATGCAACGAGAAATACCAAAGATTTCGTGGTACGATCAATTCGTTACTCTATTCAAAAGGCGGATGCTCCAGTTTTACAGGGACCGAGTAAGTGTCGTACGAGTGTCAGTCATTCATCCCTCATAAAGAATTGACGGTATGAAAAAAAAAAATATTGACTGAATGAGGATGTAAGAATTCGATTTAAGGTAGTCCTATCGCTTCACACTAGTCGTACCACTGATCATACTTGAGACTTGTACAATTTATATTTTTAACATATGCAAAAAAATTGTAATAACTAAATTTTCCATGTGTAAACTGTTTAATGAATCACGTTTAATTAGAAAAATGAAAAAAAAAATAGTTATTCCAACGATTCGCGCAGTATTTCTAGGTTTGATATTTGGCAATGTTGGTTCTATCTCCGTCTCTTTTTACTCAACCAGGCGAGTTTAACCTCCATGCTTTTCAACGTCGATCTGTCAAAACAATGTCAGGCGGAGGATATACAAAGCATTGTATTCGGGCCACGACTGGTAAAAAGCGTGGAAAATTTGTGTCGGCGAAATATGTCGGTTAAAAATGAAATATGTGTGGAAATTCGAATGAGTGAGATGAGGTTAGAACTAGTCAGTTGTTGCCTTGCTGTCACGTCCCTTTATCGTAGCAAGTGGTAATAAATCCAATACCGGAAGTTCAAATTAAACTTGATATTACATAAAAATTAGGTCAATAAGCGTAATTTTTTCTAAGAACATTGGATTACTACAAGTGTTATGTATGTAAATCTGATTATTTTTAAGAATCTGACAGATTCCCACTATTATATACACTTTTGTAGTTACCGGAAATTGGGTTTTTGTACGTCTCGGAATTCTTTCACAAAAATACGCAATTTTAATATTTCTTTTCTCTGAAGGTACTGTAAAATGGCGTTGGGGGTAAACAGAGAGACCCCAAATTATATATGGAGGAGGGAGCTGGGTGTGCCCACTATAGAATATGTAATCAGAGAACGCGTACTGAGGTACATCAAGGAGGTGCTAAAGATGGAGGACGAGAGATGGCCAAAAATATGTGTAAGAGAGGAGATGAGAGCGATAGCGAATAGTGCACCGTCGAAGTGGGGAAAGGATTTGAAAAAAGTATTAAGGGAAATGGGCATAGAGGAAATAATAATGATGATAAGGGAGAAGAAAGAAGAGAGAACAATAGAAAAAAAGATTGGAGAAGGATTAGAAAACCTAAAAAAGAAAATATTGGAGGAAGAAGAAGAAAAAATAAAAAAATCATCGTACAATAGCATGTATAAATATATTTGGTGGAGAACGAGGAAAGCCCGTGGAAGTATTGGAAGGAGGAAGGGGTGAAGGGTAGGGACAAAGAATTGTGGGCAAGATTAAGGTGTGGAAACGTCTGGAGAGCGGGAAAAAGGGGGTGAAGGACTGGAGATGCAGGATATGTGAGGAACAAAATGAGACCGTGGAACACCTCATAGTGTGCAGAAAAGCATGGGCTTTAATGCCAAAGGAAACAAGAAAAGAAGCTGAGGAGTGGATGCAGGGAGTGGATGAGATCGCGATAAAAGGAGAAATCATTAATATGTTAGGCGGAAAAATAAATGTTGGAATCTGCCGGTATTTTAGAGAAATAGAGGTATTGTGCGCAAAAAAGAGTAAGGAGGAGGACGGAGGCGTTAGTGATAAGTAGTAGAGGTAAAAAGAAAGAGAAGTGCAGGTGCAGGAGAGAATTGTAGGCTTAAGTTAGAAATAAGGAACAATATGTAAGGAAATAGTTTGTGAAAAACTTGTATTCCAAGTTATGCAAATAAAACTCTATATATATATTTATTTTCTCTGTAATTAGGTCGATAAACAACACTGAAATTTTACAGAAACGATTATTAATATATTTAGTGAAGCTCAAAAAAAAAGGTATGAAAATCCTATGGATTGAAGCCTGTTGATAGGACTACCTTAAGGGGTGAGATGAAGACAGAGGCGTGAAAAAACGAGCATTTTCAATAATTTTTTTTATAGTAATTAAGCTTGTTTCACAAAAGTGGTTACACAAACTTTTTATGTTATATTTCAATTTAACTTGTACAAATTTTCGAAGAAAAAAAATTGATTATTTATAAAAATATCGCAATCTTTGTCGAACTCCCTTCGGCATGTAGTGACCATGATAAAATTTTACTAGATCATCGGAAATTAAAAAAAAATCCAACAAAAATCATTAGGTTAAAAATAAATCTCGTCCTTAAACGAAGCTTTTTTTTCAAAATTAACAAAATGGCGGCTTCCGACAGATAACTTTCGATTTTCGACAAAAAATCGCTCGTTTATTGTTAAAAAAAAGTAATTTTAAACAAAAATGAAAATCCTGCAATTAAGGACTACTTTTTAACGCTAACAATAAGCACACCAAATTTCATCAAAATCCATCGAGCGATTTTTGAATTATAGTGGTCACCGACTTGAACAACAGTTTCGAGAAAAACCCGTTTAAAGTTTTTCGATGTGGATACGGTATTATATGTTCGTAAAATGTTGAGCTCGATGGATGAGGCTAAACTTTTTTTATGTATTTTGACCGGCTGAATCCGAATATCACAATTTTTGGCGGAAAAGTCGAGCATTCAATTGTTTATAGCCAATTGTTAAAACAATTTTTCAAAAAATTGAAGTTTTTCGAGATAAATAATTTTTTTAAAGACATTTTCGGCAATTTTAAAACGAAAGTATTCTTTATAAAATTTTGCTACAGTTCGTAGTTTTTGAGTAATACATTTTTGAAAATTTCTGAAAGAGTTTTCCAATTTTACACTTGATTTATGTGTAGAAATACTAATTAAAAAATTACTTACATCGAATCATTAATTCCTGGCCCATACAATAGGGCTTCTGCCGACGTGGAAGCTTCCAAAATATCAACTGACTGCATCTCACTCCTTAATGTGCAATGAATTGTTGAGTAAGATTTTTATATTATTTTTATAAATATTTCAGAATTACATGTATCTGAAAATGTCGTTGCACGTGTTTCTCGGGTTTATAATCGGTGGACTTTTCCTGGATATCGGTAACGATGGCTCGAAGACCCTCTTCAATTTCGGTTTTTGCTTCACATGCCTCATTGTCCTTCTCTACGTACCAATGTTACCGGTATTGCTGCACTGTGAGTTCAATATAATACACGTTTTTTTTTTCTTCTAATAAGGACATCATTATTGACGTGACGTTTTTCATATTGCAGATCCTACGGAAATACAATTGGTGAAACGAGAATATTTCAATCGTTGGTACAATCTCAGTCCTTACTTTTGCTCGATGAGCGTTGCCAACATTCCTGCACAGGTTGGTCGATGGTAAAACATTCACGTCACTTCACAATCATACATCTTCGATGCGTTAGTTCCTAATTCCGTAATATTAATTATCCAGGCGTGGACGACAAATTAATTTAACTGATACTAAATTATTCGAAATAGCTATAGTCGCTCGGTGAGTTTTCATGACTTTCTCTTTGCTTTACGAAATTTAGAAAATGATTTTCCTTTGTCTCCATCAATCTAGATGTCCGTATATCGATCGAATGAGGATCGAGCTCTAAGGGGACAAATCCCTGTAAGCAGCTGAAAAGAAGCGAATTTTCAAGATTTTTTAAAAGTCCAAACTATATATTGTGTATAATAAAAATGTTATGGACATATTATTACATCTTATAGTTTCCATTTTTTTTTCTTAAGTAACCACAGTAACGGGTATAAAATCATGTGCGAATTAAAAAAAACATTGTATGAATAAGTGATTCACTCATAAAATTAATTACACATCTATTTAGTATGAATATCAAGCTGTCAGAAAAAATATATATATATTTTTTCGATGTACAAAATGGCCGACTACTCGCAACTTCTCGAAAAAGTTTTTTTCCAATTGGCGTGACAAATAACTTCAACAATTTTCACTCGATTTACTTCAAATTTAAAAGTTATGTTTCTAATTGCATTTCGCAGAGAATTACGTACGGAATTTCTCATTGATTGAAAACTTTTCATTTTATGAGCAGTTTATGAGCGGTTATAACATTTTTCACTGAAAATTCATTTCTTAATTTCAAATACCTACAGCTTTTGAATAAAAAAATATTTTTCAAATTCCGTAAGTACTTCTCTAGGTATTCTAATGTAGATTGACAAGAATTTTTATTTTTTGTTCTAGGTAAAAAATTGTGGTTGCTAAATGTCACGCAGCGGAGCGCCTAAAAAATAAAGATAACAAAAGAAAATACGAGTAGTCGTCATTTTGTACATCGAAAACAATATATATATATATATATATTCTAACAGCTTGGTATTCATACTATTAGGAGTACAACTTTGCAGTGACCGTTTTTTTCAAAAGTTTAAGGCTTTATTATAAAAAAGTGGCTACATATTTTTTAATCAAAGTACTGCCCGTCGCTAGCTACGACCTCGGTCCATCTTTCAGGTAGCATTCGAATCCCGCGTCGATAAAAGTCTTGGTCTTTGGAGGCAATCCAGGAATCGACCCAATTTTTGACTTCTTCGTAAGTACCGAAGTGCTGGTCAGCCAAATCGTGTGCCATTGACCGGAACAAGTGATAGTCGGAAGGGGCAATGTCTGGAGAGTACGGCGAGTGGGATAAAACCTCCCATTTCAGCGTTTCCAAGTACTTTTTCACGACATTTGCAACATGGGGTCGGGCATTGTCATGCTGCAGTATCACCTTGTCATGTCTTTCGTTGAATTGTGGCCGTTTCTCTTTGAGTGCCTTACTCAAGCGCATCAACTGACGTCGGTAGAGTTCCCCTGTGATGGTTTCGGCTGGTTTGAGCAGCTCATAGTTCACAACGCCCAGCTGGTCCCACCAGATACACAGCATCACTTTGGATCCGTGAATATTCGGTTTGGGCGTCGATGAACCACCGCCGACACATTTTCTCACTAATAGAATCCTCCCCGTAAGCATCTACAAGCAAACGGTGGGCCTTAGCCGCAGATTTCTTGATGTTGAAGAAGTAAATCATAACCTCCCGCAAATGCTGAGAATTCGGCTCGTAGGTTGCCATGTTTGAGTGCCTATAACTTTATAATGCATACACGTATCCGTTAGCTTTTTTAAATTGTTTATTTTGGCAGAGCTTCAAGTTTAAAATGCTTTTTTTTATTGAGCTAGGGCCACTACTTCGGCCGCAGGGGCTCTCTAAGTAAAACGGTCACTGCAAAGTTGTACTCCTAATAAATAGATGTGTGATTGATGTTATGAGTGAATCACTTTTTCATACGAAAAAAAATTATTAAATTCGCACATGATTTTATACCCGTCACTGTAGCCTAACCGTTTAATATTAAAATATCGCGTCTGTGCAACACTTGCTACAAAACGATTGCCGCCCGAGTTGTTCCACGGCGTACAACCTAACGTCTAGTGCGTTGGTCCGAAACATCAGAGCCAAGAAGCTTTAGATTTGTAAGACCCACACGCTCTATGTGAACCTAAAAAATCCAAAGAAAAGTGAAAATTCGCAAAATGGTATGCGTCTGAACAAATGTACATCTTTTCATAAATTTTTTGCTGTATTTGTTGATAAAAAATAGTTTTTTGGAATCATTTTCAAGAAACTTTAGGTTCATATAGACGGCAATTATATTACCTAAAAGTGTGCACAATTTCAGAATGATCGATCGTATCAATTTCGAGTTATCTTATGCGAGGTTTACAAAAAAGAGGTTTTCAGAAAACACTCTAAAAGTTCCCAGACTCAAAAGTTTCGTGGACAAATGACCTATAGATTAATCTGCGATTCTGGGGCCATAAAGTAGTCGCTCAGCTTCCTCGTGAACTTTATGCTCGGCCATTAACTCTTTTTAACGTTATAAAGGGATCTTCCCCCTTAAGAGTTTCATACGGCTTTCATCGTTACGCCCGTTTCACAAAATGCAAAAAAAAATAAAGCCGAGGGACTTACATTGCCGGCCAAAAGTTTACGGACACTTCGGATAATTGCAAAACTTTCGATTACTGGATAATTGCCAAATAATGGTAGAATAATATAGTTAATTTCTTTTGGCGAGAACCGAGGATGACCAAGAGGCGGAGGAATAAAAAGTACAAAACGCCGTACGGTGCTGGGGGTCAAATATTGTAATTCTAATTATAATTTTTAACTTTAATGATTAGCTTATAAGTTAGAGATAAGGATGGAAAGTAGGACGATTTTGTAAAAAAGCGAAAGCTGTACAGATGGAATAAAACTACTGCGACTGCTAGTTCATTTCTTTTCTTATTTTACGAAGACATTATATATCTCTGTATAATTATTTATATTATTCTAATATAATTTTGCAATTATCCAAAGTGATCGAAAGTTTTGCAATTATCTGAAGTGTCCGGAAACTTTTGGCCGGTAGTGTACATTGCCGAAATTTTGACAATTCGTAACTTTGACGATTTCCATTCCCAATTTCCCGTTGTTTCAGCTAACGCTCAGTCTGATTTATTTAACGTTGGTCTATCTCATCACTGGACAACCCCTCGAGTTGTACAGGTGCGCAATGTTCTTCAGCACTTGTCTTCTGTGCGTCTTCATTGCAGAGAGCATGGGACTCGCAATCGCTACCACTTTGAACATTGTAGTAAGTTTTTTTAACCAAATTAATTTGTTAATTCCATACAATTAATTCAGCAAAATTTTCATCAAGTACCTTGTCGATGATTTTTTTTCTCTAATTGTCATTAACGGCGGGGTAAAGTTAATTCGGCGAAAAAAAGGCATGTTTTTAAGATTTTTTTTTGGCGTAACGAATAGTGTTCGTTTATTGAAAAATTTACATATAATAAAGTAACATTTGAACAACATTCTCCTAAATTTGCATTGCAAAATATTAAAAATTGAGCGAGTGAAAATTAAACCCCGGAGGCGCCTCGAAAAAAAGTTGGTTTGCGGTGTGCACCATAACTCGCAACAGAATCATTTGAAACAAAAAAATCAAAATGCATTTGTTAAAGGAGATGTTTCTCGAGGTAATGACGGGAGGATTTTTTTTCTTTCGATTTTTCGATTTTTCGTAGCACTTGGGAGCCAAAAACCCGATTTTCGCTTAAAAAGTCGGCTAATTTGTTGTTGAAAAATTGGTAATTATTAATGAAAACAAAAAAGCTCTCGACAATACCTGGAGAATTATGTGAAGAAGTACTGTGCAAAATTTCAAAGCGATTGGTCCAGTAGATTTTGAGTTATCGTGCACACGGACTTCAAATATGACAAGTCTCAGAAAAACGGTTTGAAAAACGCAGAAGAGAAGAGAACGGCATGGAGCAATAGACGCTCAAATACTCATAACTTCGTCAATTTTACTCCGATCGACTTGAAATTTTAACACAATATTCTTGATATATTATGCATTCATTTAAAAAATTTAAAAAAATGAAAAAAAAAATTTTAATACTTTACCCCGCCCTTAAGGAGGTTGGGACAGCTAACGAAATGTTACCATTTCATTCCAATTTATACAGTAAATTATTTGTTGTATACTGAATGCACCTTTCAAATTTTAAATCCCTCGACTGAACCCTTTGTATACAATTTACAATTCAAAAAAAAAAAAATTTAACATAGGGAGATTCAGCTCATCGCTGAATGGCAGCTTTACGCATGAAAGAGTGAGAAAAGATGTTTGAAATGTTATGAAAAACATTCAAATCCCTCAGTGCATTATGACAGTTTCGTCATCAGTGTCATAATGTTAAATGCCCGATGTTAAAGTGTTTTGTCAATTGTAGATTTTATAGAAACGGTGTAGACGATCGATTTAAAATTTGGAGGGTGGATTCAGTATACGATAAAGAAATTACCGTATAAATTTGAATAAAATGGTAACATTTCGTCAATAGTCCCCAAATTCTTTAAGATTGCCATTTTTCCAACTTTCCTTAACGGAAGGGTAGGGGTTTCAGCGTGAAAAAAAAAACACTTTTTTGCGAAGTTTTTTCATCTATATGGATAGAGTAAATATATTGAAACCTTCTGTACATTGTGAAGTGTCATTTCAAGAACATTCCATGAAATTTGCACGTGAAAATATCCAGAAGCAAGCCGGTGACAAACCTTTTCCAAGAACGCCTTTGGAAAAACACGATTTGCGGTGTCCACTGTATCTCAGCTAGAAATTATCCGAAATCAAGTACCATTAAAATGTAGTCAAAGTATCATCAAAACCTCCCCCCAACGGTCTTTGATCATTTTTTTTTCATTTCTAAATTTTTGGTGGTCATGTAAAGTGAAAAGTGCTATTTTTGACGAAAAATTCCGCCATTTTGGGGGTGGAAAACTCCCTCGATGTAAACAAAAATCTCAAACTAACCAATGGGGGGAGGTATTTTATATGTAGAAAGTGCGTACCAAGTTTGAAATAAATCAGTCATGTAGTTTTCAAATGGCAGTGAACACGGACTTTGAAAAAGTGGTTTCGAGAAAAAACGCCGCACCGGCTTGTTTGTGAATATTTTCGCGTACAAATTTCACGGAATGTTCTTGAAATGACACTCAACAATGTACAAAAGGTTTCAACAAATTTACTCTATCAATATAGATGAAAAAAATTCGCAAAAAAGTGTTTTTTCCACGCTGAAACCCCTACCCTCCCCTCAAGGTATTCCTTTTTGTGGGGAATATAGTGAATAGGGAATATAGGGAAACGAATATAGTGTTTAAAAAGTATTTCCTATCATTTTATCGAAAAAAAATATGCATTATTTTCGTTTATTTCAGCTTTAAATTATATCAATTTAAGCGTTTGGTCACACGACCGAAAAAGCTCTAGGATTGGTTGGATCTCTAGTTACGTCACTTGCCACTGAACAGATTGTCATTACGCGTCCTGTGACGAGTAATGAGCGATTTTCTACTTAATTTCAATGTATTTCCGTGCTTTTTCTGTTCATTCATAGTTATTCGTAGTGATAGTTACCATATTATCAATTTTTAAATAAGAATGGAGAGCAAGGTTTGCTGTGCGACAACTCAGCGGCGATATGTGTCTTTTACTTTGTTTACTGGCAAGTGACGTCATAGGCAACGGGAACGTTTTGAAAGTCTGGTTGAATATTTAAATTTTATTGCCGATTTCTCTAGTAAATACTGACATTCACAACAAAAGAAAATATTGCGAGCAATGATTTTAAAAAATTGACCATTTAAAATGATTTCCGTAAAACAGTCAAATACCCTATTACAGTGACAATTAAAATAAGTCAAAATAAATTACTATACCCAACGATAAACAGGAACAAAAAATTTCGCGCAAATTTAATAGATTTAGACATTTTTAGATTTTCTCTTAAAAGTCGCGGCTACGAAAATTTTGCCGCTAGTTTTTTATTTCACATTTTTCCGTTTTATCATTAATATTTTCTTTAAGGGATCATCACGGTGTAACAGGTCGAAAAATACCTGATATTCGAAAAAATTTTTCGCTGGTTAATCAGTCTGATTTTTTTATGTCAAATCAAAGCACACACGAAGAACAGAAAATCAATTTTTAAACGTTTATTTTTATTTTTTTAACATTGTTTCAAACGGTTGAAAATGTATTCGAAAAAGAAGAGTTCCGACGGTGAACACGGTTGAGGCCGTCAATATTATCTGAAACAAAATTTGTAAAAAGATTATTAATCAGTATGAAAGGCGCTATCATGCTTCGGAGATTTTTCAAAATGAAAATTGACAAACTGGCGGCGGTTCGACGAAAAAAATCGAATTCAGACCATTTTTTGACAGTTTTTCGTTAAACAAAATATGAAGATTAAGAATGGCGTGAAAATTTGTATAAATGAGACGATTTTTTGAGTCGTAATTTTTCGTTAAAAATTCAGTAATTTGGCTTGAAATTTTACCAGTATACTAGGATGTATTTTTACTTGATTATGAACGAAAATCAGTTAATTGTTAAATATCCGGGTTCGTGAAAGGAACACGTTAAACTCAATTTTTTATCATTCAGCGATTAATTGAACTTTTTGGATGAAACGAATTTCATGTTTTGACAGAACGGTATGTTCGTTGGTCCAGCATTGAGCGTACCGCTTATGCTGGTCGCCGTGCAGGGCATGGGGACCACCGAGCCTTTGCCGATCTATCGAACCCTCGTCATGTACATCAGCTACATAAGGTATGGACTGGAGGGCCTCATAATAGCGACTTACGGTTACAACAGAGAAAAATTGCCGTGTCCGCCTGAAGAAATGTACTGTCACTACAAATATCCTCGGGAACTTCTACGTGTTATGGGTAATTACGAGTTTCTGCTAATGACAAATCACGCCATCAAGGAAAAATGTACCACCGATAAAGTGACTGTTGTAGTTGGATTATCGATATGGAATTTTCATAATAATGATTTTACTGCGGAATCGCGTAATTACAAAAAACAACAAGTGTGTCGATATAGTTTTTATTTACGAATAATTGGCATACTTATGGTATACTTGTGTTGTCGATAAAAATTATTGTGCAAGTAAAATCGTTCGGTTATGTAGCGAAGTCGTGATTGTTACGCATCATTGACTCAGAAATTGCCTGACTTTTTAAAGTTTTCCACACAGGTTTTGCAAACATTCCAGGCACGTTGGGGTCAAATAAAAAACATAATTTTTTGATGATCAAATATATGAAAATGTTCAATATTAAAATAAAATTTTTAAAACCGAAATGCGAAAAATAATTTAAATACTGTAAAATAATAAAAATACATTAAAAGCAAATACAGAGCCTGTTTTTTAAAAATTATAAATGGAATTCATTATGAAGGTGCCAATAAAAAACATATACATATAAACACTCATTTAAAATAACAATTGTGTATCGACAAGTCAAATGCAATTGTATAGAGCTTTAGAGTAAATTAGTTTTTAAAATATTCAATGTTTGGCACTGACATAACACTTTTTTATATATAATAAAGAATGATATTAATATTGAAAATATACAAAAATATTAATTTTTATACTTAAATATTTTTTTTTTCAAGTCGTTCAAATTTTTCGTAATTCTTGCAAAAATTCCAGAGAATTTGAAAAATACCCCGGGTTTTCCCGGTTTCCCTATGCGTAACAGGCATCAAAGTATCGAATCATTTATACTTCCGTGGCAGTCATTTTTCCCTGAGTTCCCCGACTGACAATGACGCTGGAAATATTGAATATTAAAACAAAATTTGAATAAAAAAAATTTAATAATTCCAACACTGTACACTAAACGAAAATACATTAGGGGCCGTCCATATATTACGTCATCGATTTTTGCTGATTTTCGACCCCCCCCCCCCCCTACATTCATCCTATCGTCATTTCCTAATGACCACCCCCCCTCTCGCAAAACTGACGTCATTACCAGTTTGGCAAAATTAAAACATTTGCGGATTTGAGAAAAATTGGGTAACATTAAAACATTTTGTTATAGAATCATCTTTTATTATTTTGTACTTTGGCAATGTTTATTAATATAATAATATTATTCTTCCCTATTCTTTAGTTTTCTTTGGATAGCTCCCACATTTTGTTATAGAATCATCTTTTATTATTTTGTACTTTGGCAATTTTCATTAATATAATAATATTATTCTTCCCTATTCTTTAGTTTTCTTTGGATAGCTCCCACGGAGTTTTCACCCATTCTTGCAAATCCTGGATCACGGGTAATATCTCCGTATCCTCCCCATATTCATTTTGGCTCGATCGAACTATTTTCATAGGTACGCTGTTATTTGAAGTTCTCGAATATAATGTAGACAAACCTTATGTAATAAATAAATAAATAATGAGTTCAATAATTAATACCATTAGGTACTTGCAAAATATTTTTCATCACTCATGCGGGGAAACCACTCTAGTTGTACAATATACTATTGTACATTTTGAAGTAACTGGGATCACAAGAATGACGTCAATTTCGAAACGCCCCCCCCCCCCCTCATCCATCATTTACCGTCATCCGCAGACGAACCTCCCCCCCCCCAATTTAGAATGACGTAATATATGGACGGCCCCTTAAAAGCAAATACAGAGCTTGTTTTTTTAATTATAAACAGAAATTTTTATGTAGGTGCCAATAAATGAAGAATAAATATAAATACTTATCTACAATAATAATTGTGTGGTTATGTATCGAGAAATAGAGTGTGGTTATGTATCGACAAATGTATGAAGCTTTAGAGTAATTAGTTTTTCAAATTTCCAATGTTTGGCACTGACATTACTTTTTTTGTATTTGTTTTTTTGTAAAATATACAAAAATATTTATTTTTATACTTTTCATTTTGTTTTCAAGTCTGTTTAATTTTTCATAATTCTTGCAAAAAGTAAATTCTGAATAAATTTCAGAGAACTTTCAAAATTTCCTGAGTTTTCCATAAGAGTAACAGCCATGAAAGTATCGAACCATTTATATTTCCGAAGAAGACATTTTTTCCCCGAGTTCCCCGACTGACAATGACGCTGGAAATGTTAAATATTAAAACAAAATTTAAAGAAAAAAAAAATGAAATTCGAAAAATAATTTGAACGCTGTAAAGTAAACAAAAATACATTAAAAGCAAATACAGAGCCTGTTCTTTATTATAAACGAAAATCTTTGTGTAGGTGCTAATAAATAAAGAATAAACATAAAGACTTGTCTACAATAATAATCGTGTGGTCATGTATCGACAAATCGAGTGCAAATGTGTAGAGCTTTAGAGTAAACTAGTTTTTAAAATATCCATTGTTTGGCACCGACATCACTTTTTTTTCTATATAACAAAGAATCATATAAATATTAAAAATATACAAAAATATTTATTTGTATAATTTTCAACTTTTTTTTTCAAGTCTGTTTGATTTTTCATATTTTTTGCAAAAAGTAAATTATAAAAAAATTCCAACGAATTTTCAAAATTTCCTGAGTTTTCTATAAGCGTTACAGCCATGAAAGTATCGAACCATTTATATTTCCGAAGCAGACATTTTTTCCCCGAGTTCCCCTGACTGACAATGACGCTGGGAAAATAATTCATCCACGACTGTCGACCATTTTTCTTTCTAGAAATTTTACCTGTCATGGTCGATAAGCTTGCCAATAAATTTTGACTCTCAAGGCTAAAACTGTAATTGTTGCCATTGTGGCAATACTGTCAGATAATATATTTCCCTTTTTTGTTTACCACCGCGAAATTTATTTCACCGTTCTATTCGTTGAACATATTTCATTCCTTTGCGGCACTTAATATTCACGATCGATAAACCGGACATTTCGAGTAACGCATAAATTCTTGAATTCTTTCGCAGGAATGGAAAACACAATTTTCTGGATAGACTTCGCCGCTCTGATCGTCATCCTCGTAATCTTCAGGTCACTAACTTATTATTTGCTGAGACAAAGACTCCGGCCAAACAAAACGTTCCAGGCTCTTCATCTGATCGGCCGACTCGTCAAAAGTCACTTCAGCATCGAGTGACGACGAGTGGCTTTGAAAGAAAAAGAACAATGTCGGTTCACCGTGTAAATAACGTGAATATATATATATATATATATATTTATGTGAAACGTAGAGCCACGAAGAAATTTGTCAGCTTTTGTAAAATGTCACCGTACCCTGCTTTGTGTAAGAATAAAATGCAAAGAAAAAAAAACTACACGATCGCCGAGTATCATTCAATTTATTGAATCACTACGTACTCAAATATTGTATCTTTCATCCAAAGATATTTAACTAACACGCCCATTGAAAAGACAAATTCTCGATGTCCATTGCCCAGAAACTTCCTGTCATTGACAAAAAAAAAACGTTTTTTGTCCCCAAAGTTATTGCTTATTCGTCACAACTCGGCGTTCTCTCGAACGAGCATTGTTCCGGTTCCTTATATTGTGCAGTACGTGAGCTAAATATCTCTGACTGCTTGGACACGAAGTGTATATGTATTCAATGCGCGAAGCGATAAGAAAGATGCATCGATATTCAGATATAATCCAAGACTCGAACAATTTCCTGGCCACGGACTGAGAAGTAAGCAATTCCGAGCTACAGGGCGATCAAAAGTTTCTCTCCGGAGAATCAGGATCAGGATAGTCCGGAAGGACGTCTTGAATAATGGTTACGAAACTAGCTCGTGTCTTTCGTGGACATATTGCTATTATAGTGCACCCGTGTGTCAACACAGCTGCATGGTCAACTGATTCAACAGCTGGTGGTGGCCGAGAAACTTGTACGGGCGAGAGAGCGAGTAGTGGGGCAGACCAGAGCAGACCAAAGTGTAAGGGGGGGAGTGGAGTCGCTGGCAAAGAAGAGCGAGAAGGGGAAGATTGGTCTCAATCGAGCAAGGTTGTTATAGCTTTTGTGGTCAGTCAGGGTGGGAGAAAGCGACGCTATTTCACGTTTCCTACTCATATACCAAAGTATTCTCGTGCGCGTGCAACGTGCCGAAGTACATACGCTGTTGTTACACGTTTGAAAGTCTCGTCCAGTGATAATGGTGAACCGTAATATTTTCGGAGTTTTCCTGCTACTGATATGTGTCATCGTCGCCGACGGATCGTAAGAATCGTTCTCGTTACTATTTTTCTTCCATTGTCCCTCGCCGACAAGCCTCGTACCCGACATGTCCTCGTGAATTGCAATTCCAAACGAATTCATTCTCGTATTGTTCGTGCTCGTTGCTCAACGTGGCATCGTTGCAGATAAGTTGTGGCACGATCGGCAATTTTGCCGATTTCACATTCTCGTGTGGATGCGTTTTTCTCACGTAGGGTCGAGTAGTCCTGTGAAAAAGCAGATGCCCAGGTTACAATATAGTTTGTTCGAATCGCGTGGTTCGAGATGACTCGAACCTTCGCGTATACCTGCGCGTTCCTTCACCCCGGGACTCGACGGTCAGCGGCGTCCAACCGAAACGACGCGCGATCTTTTTTTTCTTCACGCGTACTTTCGGTGCATTTTATTTTTAGAAACATATATGCCGATACACGTAGTTTCGAAACAGTCCGGTATTCTTTTTCAATTGTAAATAAAGTGTTAGCGCAAATGTGGCTAAGCGATTTTAGAACGACACAAATTTTGACAACTTTTCGCATAATAATACACGTTGAAGTTTGCATCGTTGGAAGTCAACGATTTCACAAGTTTTTTTATTTTTAGGTAAACATTTACAAACGGCTGCAAATTTTTTTCCACGTGTTCAGGGCTTTTCTGCAGTATGGAAATATGTTTTTTTTTAATGATTGGGGAGGGGTATTTTATTAAGAAAAAAATATATATATCTCCGGAAAATATTCCATTTTTCAAATACGTTTGTTTGGGTTTGTTTGGGCTCCCCCGACTTAAATATTATAAACAAAGGGCCCTGAAATATATCGACTCGGTACAACATTTCTAAACCCCTTTTCTAGCTGAAGCTCCACTTGTAAATATTTACCCATTTTTATTATCACTCAAAATCGTTTTTGGCAATTTTTTAGATAAGTGGCCTTTACGAAAAATGAGCGTAACATTTTTTTGTTATTTTCTCATTTATTGGGTTGTAAATGATGATATTCAGTCGGGGGAAGCTGAAATTTTTCATCCGCAAATTTTTTACGAGCGAAAAAATCGTTAAAAATAATTCCGGATTTTTAAAAAACTCCTGTATCAAAACCCAAATGTGGGGGAATTTATAAAAGAAACCTTCTTGAATACAAACAAACACAAGCAAACCCAACCTCCTCACGTCGGAGGTTGGGCTCGTTTGTATTCGGAAACGCTTCTTTTATAAATCCCCCCACTCTCCACCCCCAATATAGGCGTCGAAATGTTCAAAAATGCCGTATTTTATCACGTGTTTCCGCGAACTTCAAAACCCCATAACTTTTTATGGGGAAGGGGGGATTTCAGCTACCCCCCGACTGAATATCATCATTCATAACCCAATAAATGCGAAAATAGCACAAAAAGTGTTAAGCTCATTTGATGGTATTGAAGTTTGCATCGTTGGGATGCAACGGCAATATTTGATTTGGTATCGCCGAATTCTTTTGTCGTATATTTAGGTGACAAAAATCATTGGCCCATTCTTGACGATCTTTCTTAGGGTTCCATAATCTAAATCTGCCAAAGAAGAGTTTATATAAGTAATAAAGCTAAAGAAATGAAAAAAAAAATAAAGAATTTTCGTTGCATTCCAACGATGCAAACTTCAACACCGTCTCATTATTCGGAAAAGTTACTCATCTAAAGAATTACCTCGTTTTTTTACACATTAAGGCCTTAAGCCACTCTAGAGGCCGAAAAAATAGACTTTTTGGGGATATTTTTTTCAGAAAAACTACAAAATAAATCGAGATTACACAAAAGGGTGTTTATCATACGTATCAGTGACTGTATACAATAATTTTGTTGAAGCGATTCATTTCAAAATGGCGGCAGTGCAGCGTTTATCTCAAAACTTCATTTTTTCATATATTCACATATATTCACGATTTCAAGTGAATCGGTTGAAAATTGTCTGAGTTATGTTTCCGGCCAACTTAAACACGCTGCACAGCCGCCATTTTGGAATTAATCGCGTCAAAAAAATTATTGTACACAGTCACTGATATGTACGATAGACACCCTTTTTTGTAATCTCGATTTATTTTGTAGTTTTTCGGACAAAAATCCCCAAAAAGCCTATATTTTCGGCCTTTGAAGTGGCCTAACCCCTTAAGATCGTGAATCTCTAACGAGGATTCGTAAAAACGTACGAGTGATTTTCATCGTCTTGATCGACCGAAAAGAAATTTTATGCATCGAAAAGAATTCATTTCCGTTGCGTTACACCATGCAAACTTCGACGTTATAAAAGAATTGTGGATATCGCTTCGAAACATCGTTTCGTCGTAACCGAAGATTTGGAAAATAGCAAAAGCTTCGCAGAGGTCCACCGGAAAGAATATGCCCCTTGAATTGACACCAGTGCACGTACGATTGTCGAAAGAACAAAAAAACAATGTTTTCAGACACGGACAAAGGCACCGAAACCGCCATCGACAAGTATCGGGATCCAAGGAATTCGATATGCTGATATTTACCCAGCAGTGGCCACAGACCGTTTGTTTCACGTGGAAGAAAATCTCGCCCCGTCACAAGTGTTCTTTACCCGACAACGAGGAATGGTCTATTCACGGGATATGGCCAACGAAGAATCACGAGATAGGTCCATTCTACTGTAACAAGAGTATGCCGTTCGACATAAAAGCTCTACAGTCGATAGAGCCCAAGTTGGACACCGAGTGGATGGATATTCACAAGGGAAAAAAGGGTCACGAACTGTGGATCCACGAGTGGGAAAAGCATGGCACATGCGCCGCTATTTTGGAGCCATTGAACAGCGAGTTCAAATACTTCAATAAAGGAATCGAGCTCCTCGAAAAATACGACATGAAAAAGATACTCGGTGACGTTGGCATTACACCGGGTGGAATGTACAATATACAAAAGATTCTCGATGCTATTCAATCACAAGTACACAAAAAAGTACAAGTGCAGTGCATCGTTAATCCGGTGAGTCGTGAATTTGATCACTCTACTTACGTTAATTTTATACACGACAAAATCGTGACCGAGGTACGTCTAACGATAAGCGTTATTGAAGTAGCATATTGGTACACTGTGAAAAAAGTGGCTGAAGACGTTTAACCAAAAACATCGATAACAGCCTCGCGTTTTTTAAAACGCGATAACTCGTAGAGATCGAGTTAGTTATTTATTCCCAAACGATTAGGACGCGTCTAAAGTTGAGGGGTAAGGCCACAAATGACGTTGAAGTTTGCATCGTTGGAATGCAACGAAAATAATTTTTGTTTTGTTTCGAGAATTTCCTTTGGCAGATTGAAGCTACGAAAATCACGACAACATTTTTAGGCTTCTCATTTAGCAATTTACAATAATTCTGCAAAACATGATTTTGGATAATAATGAAAATAAAAAATTAATAAGAATTTTCGTTGCCGTCCAACGATGCAAACTTCAGCTCCATGGCCACAGTAGACTTTTCAAAAAATCGATTTTTTTCGGTATATCGGTGCTCTATCATCATAAGAATAAGTTACTATTCGATTTATAGCAAGACATTTTTTTTTTCACCGACTTTGAGCATATAACGTAAGCCCACCTTTGGCACGACCATAGAGGTACCTAAAACTTCAAACGCGTTTTTCTCGAAATAGACTTTTTCCAATTGGCGTTACAAATAACTTCAACAATTATCACTCGATTTACTTCAAATTTAAAAGTTATGTTCCTAATTGCTTTTCGCAAAGAAGTACGTACGGAATTTCTGATTAATCGAAAACTTTTCATTTTATGAGCCGTTTTATACGAAATTTTTCACTGGAAAATTCATTCAAATACCTACAACTCAATTCAAATACCTACAACTTTTGAATAAAACAATATTTTTTCAATTCCGTACGCACTTCTCCAGGTATTCTAACGTAGATTGACGAGAATTTTTGCTTTTGATTTTGTTCTGGGTAAAAAATTGTGGATGTTAAATGTCACGCCGCGGAGCGTCTAAAAAAAAGATAAAATATTAGTAGTCGGCCATTTTGTGCATCGTAAAAAAATATACATATTTTCTAACAGCTTGATATTCATACTAAATAGATGTGTAATTAATTTTACGAGTGATTCACTTATTCATACGAAAAAAAAATGGTTAAATTCGCACATGATTTTATACCCGTTACTGTGACCTAACCCCTTGACTGAAATGAATTCAATTCTTTTAACTAACGAGGATTATCGTATTGTTCCTTTTTTCAGACAAACAAGGAATCCTATTTGTCCGAAGTGAGGATATGCTTCGACAAGAAATTGGAAATGATGGACTGTAGCAATGCCGTCGGATTTCCTACAAACTGCAAACACGACGCTGATGTCATTTATCCGGGTACGGTGCCATCGGTTGTCCTGATATAACGATAAATCCTTCCGACTGCAAGAATTCAACGCGTTCAGCAAGAGTGAATTTGTCAAAGATTCAAACAAAATTATTGAGTGTAGTTAAAAATTCAAACAAAAAAAACATCAATTTTTCATCCCTTCGTGGTCACCGTGGGTAGGACCCGTCGATCAACTTTGGACCCAAATACACAATTCGCGTCGCCATTTACCTGGAGTTTGGTGTATTCTCTATACTTAGTGACCGTTAGAAATTCTAAAATTGACCCCCTTCACCTGTCAGAATACCCTTTTTTGGGACGCGCATTAGGCTGCTATATTTTGCCCAAAAGGACTATATCCATGGAGTATCACATTCAAATTTTAGGTAAAAATATTGAAAATTCACGAAGTTATGATTTTTTTACTGAAAAATGCGCATTTTTTCGTTTTCATCTCTTTATCATTAAAAAAAATATATATTTTGCCATTTTATTTCTCATAAATAAATTTTCCGTACATCTACAATGTTCAAAGTATGTTCAGTAATTTTTTGAACCTTTTTGGATAAGAATTTCGCAATACTGGTTTGAAAATAGATTGGGTAGAATCGACCCAGTGTGACGACCGTGATCGAAATGGGAAGCGTGACCACGAAGGGTTAAACAAAAGAACTTTTAAAAAAAGGACCAAGAGTGATATTGTTAAAAATGCAATTTCACAAATTTCATAAACTCGTGCAACGTGCACGTTTGTACCATATTAGTGACGAATTTTGTCAGAACAGTGTAAATAACGATATCTTTCGTAGATATCACGTTACAAATATCGAAGCTCATTTTCAACCATTCCGACGTAGGATCATTGAAATTATAACGATTGACGCGTGTATTGTGACAAAAAAAAACGTGCAATTTCCCGCTTCTTTTTTTATTAATAAAATCATCGACGAAACATGAGGATGAGATACAATTGATAGTAAACTGAGCAATGGCGATTCATTTGTTAACTATAAAGTCATACATATATAGATATTGTGCGTAACGATATTCTCACTTATCGAACACGTGCTGCACTCTCCCCGACAATATCATTCCAACTTTTTCTGGACGATCACAACTGCGGAAGGCACCAGACCTGAAATCACCCGACGTCGGTAGAACGATGAACTTTGGATCTTGCATATATTCTTATTTGTCTCCTTCCTCCGTTCGGAAATTGTTTTGATACGGCGCGCAGCGATTGCGACAACTCGCCAAGCGATATAGCGTCTTCTTTGTGTCATATTCTTGCGCGCCGATGTTTATAAACATCGATACAATCGTCGACATTATCAGTAAGCGAAACAGGAGCTGTGGACTCACCCAATACGTCCAACGGTGCTTCGTAATCCTCGTCCGTGAAAACTTTTCTTGGAAAGCTTGTCATCAGATTGAAATTGCCCGGCGTATCGGTTCGATTCATCTCGACGTATAATCGCACCGCCGAGAGTTGCTCCTTGCAGCCGAAACTTTGGACCAGGGTTTGACCGTTGGTAAGACGTATCTGAAAGATTTGCCATGTTGGTAAGAGAACAGAAGTCAATGATTATCCGTATGGTATCGAAGTTTGCATCGTCGGAATGCAACGAAAGTATCATGGTTGTTGCGCATTATTGACACAGAAATTCTCTGACTTTTCAAGGTTCTCCAAACATCGAATAAAAAACATTATTTTTTTAAACCAAATATATGAAAATGTTAAATGTGAAGATGAAATTGAAAACAACTGAAATTCGAGTAATTTAAACACTATAAAGTAAAAAAAATACATTAAAAGTACAAAAGTACAAAAATACATTTTTGTCGGTGCCAATAAATAAAAAAATTAATATAAACGCTTATCTACAATAATAATTGCATGGTTGCGTATTAACAAATCGAATGCAAACGTATAGAGCTTTAGAGTATATTAGTTTTTGAAATTTTCAATGGTTGGCACTGACATAACTTTTTTCGTATACAGTCGAACCTCGATTTGACGAATCTCTAGGAAAGTTCGTTATATCGAGTTTTCGTTACATGGAGATCATGTTGTTTAAAATGTTCTTTAAAACAAATATCAGTGGTATAAATATAGGAATATTTTTTAAAGAAAGAAAGGTTCAAATTAGAGCCATTTTTACAAGCAACTAGCAATTAGGGCACAATGTATATTATTATGTTGTTGTATAAAAGTTTCGGGCGTCTATCGGAAGGGAATGGACAAATCTTCATTGTATCGAAGTTCAACTGTGTAAAGAAGAATTATGTAATATTAGAAATATACAAAAATGTTCGTTTTTAGTTTTTTTTTTTTCAAGTCGGTTTCATTTTTTGTAATTCTTGCCAAAAGTAAATTCTGGAGAAATTCCAGAGAATTTTCAAAATTCCCAGACTTTTCCCTGATTATATCAGGAGGAAAGGAATTCCCTGAGTTTTTCCAGTTTTCCCTGTTTTCTATATGTGCAACAGCCAGGAATATTTTTTTTTCGTATTGCCTTTTTTTGCGGCGCATTTACGCTACGAAAATCATTAAAACATTTTTGGGAATTCTTATTGACAATTTATGACCATAAGCTGCAAAAAAAAAAGATTTTAGATAATAATAAATAAAAATTATCCACATTCATCCAAAATTATCGCCATTAGTTCATCCATAAACTTAGGTGATAGCTCTGGGAGATTTTGAGAACAAGTTTTTTCAATGTTATATTGAAAGGCACAGGATTGCAGAGGCAATAGTGACCGATCGCGATTTTCCGATTTACACTGAACGTAAAAGAATGAGCCCAATGCAGCAAAACTCACCGATCTTTTTATTTAAATCATATTTGGCATAAAAATTGGCAAAACTTCATAAACTACATGAATGATGTACACCGGATACAACTTCAAGCAGAAGCAGCCGAAATTTGGAAGTTGCGATTTGATGTTCTAGGCGTAAAGTAAGGCCCGATATAAGCGGTACAATACGTACATCAAGCTGCACATTGCCGGGGGAAAATGCTTTTATCTCCTACTGGTCGTGTTGCTTGTATTTATCAACATTTATCATTATTAGCGTAAAACTATTGAGTTAAGGGGTTAGGCCACTCTAGAGGCCGAACAATAGGCTTTCTGGGGATTTTTTTTTTTTCAGAAAAAATACAAACAAATTGAGATTACAAAGAAGGGTGTTTATCATACATATCAGTGACTGTATACAATAATTTTTTTGAAGCGATTAATTTCAAAATAGCGGCTGTGCAGCGTTTATCTCGAAACGGCATGTTTTAAGTTGGCCGGAAACATAACTTAGACAATTTTCAACCGATTTACTTGAAATGTTGAATATATCTTGAAAAATACATTGTCTATGGAAGTATGTAGGATTTTTTTTATATTGCATTGTTCATTTGTTATTAACAATTATCTGACGATAATTTTTCACTTCCAAAAATTTGCCTAAAAAATCGTCAGATAATTGTTAATAACAAATGAACTATGCAATATAAAAAAAATTCTACGTACTTCCATAGACAATGTATTTTTCAAGATATATTCAACACTTCAAGTGAATCGGTTGAAAATTGTCTGAGTTATGTTTCCGGCCAACTGAAAAAATTCAGTTTTGAGATAAACGCTGCACGGCCGCCATTTTAAAATGAATCGCTTCAAAAAAATTATTGCGTACAGTCACTGATATGTATGATAAACACCCTTTTTGTAATCTCAATTTATTTTGTAGTTTTTCTGAAAGAAAAAAAAAGAAAAAAAAAAAGAAAAAAAATCACCAAAAAGCCTATTTTTTGGCCTTTAGAGTGGCCTAAGGGCCTAATAAGCTTTGTCTTGCGACTGCCGCAATTTTCGAGCCACTCAACTACAGCGTTGCCGTACAATTGGGCAAGAACTTAGTGGGGAGCCCAATACGAGAAAATAAGCCAAACCGCAGTATTACAATTAGTTGCACCACAATTGTGTAGTGGACAATTGTGAAATTTTCCAAAAAATGGCTCTCATACCATAAACTGCCCACACGAAAAAGTCTAAACACCTTGCACCATTAAAAAAAATACTTTTTCTCATCACACCTGAGAGCAAACGCCCTATGAGAACGCAAGCGAAACGAGTGCAATTGAAAAGTGTAAGAATCCTTCCATAGGTAGACGGTTCGTTCTGAAACTTTGTGTACAGGCTTACAAAGAGCTAAGTAATAATGCGTGCAACTTTTAACACCATTGCAGCTTTATCAGACTACCTAGGCGTGTCAAAAAATTGCATTTCACAAACAAAAAAATGTATTCGATAGTATCACCTTTTAGCTATATTCCCTAAAAATTTCATTGAAATATTCCTGAAATTGAATGAGCTACAGCTTCCAACAGTCGGCCGGGCGAGTGGTACCAGCATCGTACGTAAAACATTAAGGGGTAAGGCCAAAGTAGTATTTTTGAAACATCGATTTTTTCCTCGCTAAAACGGCGCTTCAGCATCATAAGAATAAGATAACAAAGATAAGAAACTATTCCATTTATAGCAAGAACATTTTTTTTTCACCGACTTTGAGCGTATAACGTAAGCCGACCTCTGGCCAGTCATAAAGTACCTAGAACTTTAAACGCGTTTTTCTCGAAACAGCTTTTTTTTCAATTGGCGTGACAAATAACTTCAACAATTTTCACTCGATTTTCTTCAAATTTAAAAGTTATGTTCCTAATTGCTGTTCGCAAAGAAGTACGTACGGAATTGCTGCTTAATCGAAAACTTTTCATTTTATGAGCAGTTTTATACGAAATTTTTCACTGAAAATTCATTCAAATACCTACAACTTTTGAATAAATCAATATTTGTTTAATTCCGTACGTACTTTTCTAGGTATTCTAATGTAGATTGACGAGAATTTCTGTTTTTTGTTCTAGGTAAAAAATTGTGGATGCTAAATGTCACGCCGCGGAGCGCCTAAAAAACGATAACAAAAGAACATATTAGTGGTCGGCCATTTTGTACATCGAAAAAAATATATATATCTACTAACAGCTTGATATTCATACTGAATAGATGTGTAATTAATTTTATGAGTGAATCACTTTTTCATAGCAAAAAAGTTGGTTAAATTCGCACATGATTTTATACCCGTTACTGTGGCCTAACCTCTTAAACGCGTTTTTATCGACACACTGTTTTCAAAGTCGGTGGACATGATATCTCGAGCAGCTCTTGATGGATTGTTTCCAAATTTACAGGAGATACGATGAGAAACATTTAAAGGCCGTTGACGATCTCACTCTTCTAAAATCGATCTTCATTTTTCAATAGTTACGTAAAAATGACGACTTTTTTCATAGATTTTGTATGATAGAGTTTCAATTTGTTGCCACGTCAAGAAAAATGATTTTTACAATTGACGATCGTCACCGACTCGTATTTATTGTTAACTTGAATAACCCGTTTGGTTTTGACATTCCAGATGAACCATTTACGCTCAAGTCTCCATTGCCAAACCTTTGTTATCATCAGCCAGCAGCCATCTTTTGGTGTTTTTTCCCACACGCTCTAAATATATATACCTTTGTGTTAAAAAAAAATGCGTTTCCTTTTTAATAACTGTTTTCCAGAAAAAGAAAATCGGAATTCGGCCGTTTTGTTCGTTCCGCTGGGTAGATGTAGCCCATGTGGCCCTTTCGGTAAATGTTCTAAAAAGTACCTGAAGTTTGGTATCCTTGTAGTCTTGTTTGGGTGGAGACAGCACGACTACAGAGGGTGCGGGTGGAGGAATAGTTGGAGGAGGTGCTTGCCCGCTCTCCGCCGCAGCTTTGGCTTTTCGAGCAGCTTTGTCCGCCTCAATTTGGGCCCTAACTCTCTGCCGCGCTTCCTTTTCTTCCTCCTTCTCGCGTTTTCTCTGCTCCACCAGTCTCTGCATCTCTAGTTCCACCAATCTGACAAATTTCATCTTTGTTACGAACATTCCACGAACCCAAATTTGATAATGAATAAATCCGAAAGAGTATTCCACGCAAGATGGAATATCGTAAGAAATATTACTACTAAGCGACGATGCCTACTTTTTTTTCGCCTCCGCCATCTCTTTTCCTGAACGTATCCTATTCTTCTCCTTTTCCACGGCTTCTCTCTTCTCCTGCTCCTCCCTCTCCCTCCTCTTCTGCTTCAACCTTTCCTCGAGGGATTTGAGCTTCTGCTTCTTTTCCTCCTCCGTCAGGGGCTTCTTTTCCTCAAGACTTTCTGAGAAACTGTCGTGACCGGATTTGGTGGCATGATACGAAACCTCCAGGGAAGACTGGAACAATTTTTGGCATCTGTAAACGGAAAAGATTCTTTCACTCCTATCGCAGTTTTGTCCCTGTACCGATCCAACCACCTGGCGCCTTTGAACGATATTTTCTTTCGCGCAGTCCGAAAACTATTAGTAAAACTGGGATTAAAATTACACGTCGCATTTCAAGGACTTGGCGGTTTCTTCTGAGGGAGGATCGTCGCTGCTGGCTCCCGCTTTGCTATCTTCGTTGGGTGTTTCGGCGGCATTTTCCGGGGCACTTTCCGCCGTCGGTGGTTCGATTTCCGGATCCGCGTCGTTGGAATGAGCTAGTAGCCTAAAAGGAAATGAGGCATTAACGATTACAACAGGCGGCTCGGGGAGGAACAAAGGGAAGATGACAATCACCACTCCATCGCTGCCTCGATGCCTTTGTTTCCCGTAACTCGAAGGGCTTTTTCCCTGAAAACGAAAAGTAACGGAACAACAATGTAAAACAAAACAGAGACGAGGTTAGAATTTTTTTTTCACTTCTCGATGGCTTTTGGTAAATTACACTTTAGGCAGACTGAAACCCATATCGACGAGCATCGCAACGTCCTCCGAAGCCATTTTCGATCGTTCGTTGTCGCGGACGGTATTGTCTCTTGGTGTTAATTAACACTGTTGTATTTGTAACATGTGAAACAACGTCAAATCGCCAGTGTCATTCCAAGCATGCGCGCCCTTTATCGTACGACCGGGAGCGTGTTCCGATATACGCTGCCGCTACTGACCAGTGGTGGCAGTGCCTGCAGATGCGTTCCTATATAGGCCTCCAGTCCTCTGTCACAGTGCCCTAGGGACAATCATGACGTCATTGATAGCCTCCATCTTTGTACTGCAAGCGCTGGTCCTCCGGAAGGTAAGGCACTCACAGTACAACAAAGGCGGCAAATCGCCAGTATACTGTAACGTGTCCCGTTTTAAAGTATCCACCGGTGTACGAATTAAAAACGGAACAGCGCCGCAGTACACTGAGTTGACGTCATGCCGCACAGCATTCACAGCGTATATCGGAACACGCTCCGGATGAAATGCAAAACGCCGGGCCGGAGTCAGGAGTGGGGAGAACCCTGGCGGCACCGGGTTAGAGTCAGTGTTGCCAGGTTAGGAGATTTCCTCCTAGATTTAGGAGTATTTTACCTGGGTTAGACAAGGTTTCTCTCTGGGTTAGACGAGAAATAGGGGGGAAAAATTTGTAGATTTTTTTGGAGAATTCTGAAGCGTGAGGGTGTTTTTAGGGGATTATAAATTGCCGAGGTTTTTTTTTCTCAAAACAAGTTTAAAAAACCAACCACAAGTGCACCAATTCCGAGTGAACGCAAACAAACAAGTAAGCCCATACAAACGAAAACAATCATTCAACCCCAAGTGATACAAACTGCTAAACAAAATGTCGGTTGCAATGGTTGAAGCTATAATGCACGTTCGACTCACGCTCAGCGTTGATTGCAGTGACTTTAAGCCGACAGCTCGTATGTTGAAGCGCTTCAGCTCTGAGAATATTTATAATAATATAAATAAGAGCGATGTTGGAACCCTCGATATATTTCCTAACAATTAGGGCCGAAATTTAGCTATTCATGCATCAGTGAATTTGTCATGGCAATAAATATCAATCCAATGGGGAATCCACTCTGTGCTCATTCCATTCGTTATCGTTTTCGCTTGGAAATGCCGCTTCGTCCATCGTGCTATGGGTATTTTTCGATTTTTCGCAGAATTTCGAAGAGGGACCATCGATTTTAGCAAATTTTTCCCCACTTTTTCAATAAAAATTGAGGGTTTCGGGGGGAATTAATAGTGAATTGGTATTCAGGAGGCAAAAATACGTAAAATGGACTTGGAATGGACCGTCGTTAATAAGTATAAGTTACACTACAGAATAGTTCGAAGTATATACTCGGCTGATGAGTAAAACATTGTAATAATCGACAAATATATAGACAAATATAAAAGCGGGTTTCTTGTAATATGCAAATTCAAAAAGAAATAAATCCCCCCCCCCCCCCCAAGGCTCAGAGACAGATTACCATATCACGATGAATTTTTTTACCGCCCGTACCTTTCACCTAACTACAACAATTATTTCCATTACAAAAAGTATTCAGCTTTATCTATAATTCGCACAGATCGCAGCAATCAAGTTTCAAAACAAAATACTCAATACACAAGTAGGAAATGCATTTTAAATAACAGCTATTTGACGATATTTGACCGACCGCGAAAATTACCCTTCATTTACAGCACTGTTCAGGCCAGTGGCTCGGTGGGGGCTATTTAGTAGATTTTCAGGGGTAACGATGTCTAGGGGGAAGCCGCCAGAACCATCTGGCAACACCGGTGAGAGTGCCCGCACACTGCACGCGACTTGCGATGAGCGATAAGCGATATCGAATGGGAGCTTAGGTATTCTGTAAACCGTGGGAGAAAGTGTAGCTCCCATTGGATATCGGCAAAGAACAGACATTACATGGAACAACACGGCTTATGGGACGATTTGGCAAGATTTCTTGTGGGAGTTTCGTAGTTACTCCCCCAACCACCTAAAGCGCTGCCTGTATCGATGTGCACGGACACATCCGCAGGCGTCCTTGGCTCCACCCAGCTCCTCCACCTCTTCCTACGCTCTAGCCAACTACGGTTGAGGTGATTTCGCGTTTCGCTCGCTCTCTTGCAGATTCCAATGTTAACAGTAGCAACGGTCGAGCGGTTTAAGGCACGTGCTCGTTCTGCCGGGGAGCCCTGGCTTTAAGTCGATCTGTTTTCGCTCCTACTCTCTCGCTCTTTCCATCTCACCCGTTCCATCTCTTTTTAGCATGCCCTCAGCGATTTCTTGCAAGGAACCTGCTACGCGGTACAGAAATCTATTGCTACTTTGCTTACATCTGTCAATTATTTGACAGGCCTCGGAAGTATTCGTGATTACTAATACTGAATATCAATCTTACTGGTTAATTAATCGTGTTAAAATTCGAAAAACCGTGTGAAAAAATATTGAATTTTTTTGTGGAAATTTCTAAAACATTTCAGAAAACAAAACCAGCACATTTCGGGAACGATTTTGATGGCGCTAACGCCTAACCTGTTACGTTCATCCCGATAATTGTAGGGAATCCTCTTCAACAAGAGTCACTAGCCGAGCGATGAATGCTGCCTAGGCATGATCGAAAATTGAAAAAAAAGTGACTTTACAAAAACTTTTCATTGATTTTTTTACCAAAAATATGAAATTTTTTTTTGATACCAAAACTTTGAAAGAGTCTAGTTTCGAAAAAAAACTCTTGGTTTTTGTTTTCTGAACAAAATATGAGTGTTGAGCCAAACTGTAACCCTACTAATCTTCGCCGAAAATATCGAGAATTAATCGCATAAATGTTCTCAGATCGAGTAATGAATACAGCTTGGCGGTATCAACTTTTAACTTATGCAATTAAAGATGAATGCAATTATAGTCCGCAAAGGCCGAATCGTGTCCAATATGAGTTTCCTGAAATTTTCAAAAAATAATAATTAATTTCGAAATTAATTATCTCAAATTTAACAAGTGACGAGTGTAAAGTTGAAAAAAGGCGAAAAATATTGGTCTTGTCATTTTGATGATGATTACACGATGTTTAGGAACAATACACTTGTTCCTTTCATTGTTTTGTAAAACTTCGATCAGTCGGTCCGGAAAAACGGTTCGATGGATCAATTTGAAAATTTACAGGGCTATTGGGGGTATATTAACCTGGATAAAAACCTAGCAACATTAGTATTTTAATTCATTTTTGTAAAGTAGTGGTAGATTAACTGAAAAACCATAAAATATCGATTTTATGGTTCAGTGTTGGGTATAATAATTGATTGTGACTTATTTTTCACTAAGCGCCACTATAATTTATCACTGATTCAGAAGGGCCCCCCTTGTGCCCTCCCAACATACGGCCGTTCGCGACACAAATATCTCAACGTGATTTTAACGGGTTACCCCCACTTGTAACCCAAAAAGGCCTTTGTCATGAATTTTTTTAAAGAAAACTACAAAACTTTTTTAATCGATCAATATACCATCTTAAAGAACACATCTTGAAGAACTTCCAGTAATTTTTTTATTGAAAAATTACATTACTTAGTGGCCATTAGCCACTAAACATTGTTTAGTGGCTAATGGCCGTCAATGAAATAATGTTTTTATATACACGGTTTGCGGTGACCAACATTGCCGTGAAATGGATCATCTGAAAAAAAATGCGGATGGATTTAGTCAATTATAAGTATAAACTAGTTTTTATCGAAGGATTTTAAAAAATATTCATTTTTCACAAAATGGCGGACAGTAAA
The DNA here is from genome assembly GCA_964007375.1 of Ophion obscuratus. Classification (NCBI taxonomy): domain Eukaryota; kingdom Metazoa; phylum Arthropoda; class Insecta; order Hymenoptera; family Ichneumonidae; genus Ophion; species Ophion obscuratus. The sequence goes on along the minus strand of OZ023317.1, from coordinate 32,261,205 downwards.
AATTAATGGTTCGATTTTAACGAAAAAAAACGGCCGTTTTTTGGCTATAAAACGGCTATTTTTTTCGAAAAAAAAATCGAACGATTAAAGACTACATTTTTATGTATTAAATAAGCCTGCAAAATTTCAAAAAGATCGGTTCATTAGTGTTCGAGTAATCTTGGTCACCGACTTCAGAAATGCCATTTTGAGAAAAACGCGTTTAAAGTTTCAATTAGCCGGTCGTTTACACAACGGATTCTTCTCTTTCAACGCTCATATCTCAGTCAATTTTGTTCGGATCGACTTGAAATTTTCAGGACATATTCTCAGATACTTATACTTCAAAAAAATGCAATAAAAAAAATCGATTTTTTCAAAATCGCTAGTGGGGGCAACCCCTTAAAGGATGCGCTGTCTCCTAACAAACCGCCCAATGCTTGGTCGGTCAGTCGGCCATTAAGAGGGAATGATACCTCATCGCGGTCGGTATGGTAGAACAATTATAGATTCCCAAAAATCTCGAAAACGGCTCTTCAGATCCCGTCGAAACTTTGCCAAACGACGTCAAATAGATAGACGAACAGCTGTCTTCCCCTCAAATTTTCTGAATTTGAGAAAAAAAACTAGATTGGCTAATGATAAGCCAATCTACATTTGTTTTCTCAAATTCAAAAAATTTGAGGGGAAGACAGCTGTTCGTCTATCTATTTGACGTCGTGTGGCAAAGTTTCGACGGGATTTGAAGAGCCGTTTTCGAGATTTTTGGGAATCTATAATTGTTCTACCATACCGACCGCGATGAGGTATCATTCCCTCTTAATACAAGCGGGCAGCACTTATAGCCCGATGGGCATACGCGAGAGAGAGACAACCGCGAGAGGCGTGCCCACGGTCGTACGACCGTGGGCGTGCCTTGAACCTCCATCATTTCGTGTGGCACACCGATACATCGCCGCGCAGTCTACCGGCGGATATACTAACTACATTTTTTCTGCCAAATATTAACATTGGCCGTGGAGTTCCATGTAATATCTGTTCTTTGCCTACATGCTCCTGTATCTAGTCTCCGTGTTACGTATGGTTGCAATATTTTTAGCGGAATGACGGAAGGACGCTTTCTTTGAAAAGAAAGGTTACATTTTGGATTAAAGCAAGAGTAATTGAAGGATACAAAGAAGAAAGGATACTTTGTTAGGAGATTTTGAAGCATCATCTTCATTGAGCATGCGATCAGAATAACCGCAAAATGAGTGAGCCAAAAACTCTTAAGCGCCCCAAGCCTGGCGACGATGAGGAAGAATTGTTCCGTATGCAAGAAGAATTCACGCGAACTAAACAAGAACCTTCCGCGAAAGTAATAAATATTCACGCCCATTTAAAACCAGTTGATGCAGAGCAAACTAGCAATGTGAACAATTTTGAGTCAACTGGCAGAATACGTTCAAAATATGCAGAATGCAAAGCTCTTGCCCAAAAGGAGAAATTTTCCACTTCTCAGTCTGATGGGTCGATGATAGATCGTGGAGTAGAAGAAAGTTTGAGCAAATACGAGACCGAAGTGTCTATATTCAATCCTGTACAGAATTTGCCATTGAATCCTTCCTGTGTAATGCTTGGAAATATTGTAGAAAAGAAATACAATCTGCAGAACAATCCGCTGCAATCTCCAAGTTGTGGCCTATCCGGAGACAAACTAACTGGATTTCCGGATGTATTCCTCATTGATGGAAAGGTTAAAAATCTTTTCTTTCGAACGTTAAGTAGATAAGTTTTAAAATAAGCCTTTAAGCCAATCTTTACGGTTGCATGGGGTCCTATGGAGCTGCTGCCATAGCAATAGAAATTCGACGAGTTACTTTGCTCTAAGCGTGTATGCAAAATTTCAGTGTGATACCTAGCTTGTTGAAGAATTATAAAACTTAATTTGCTGTCATCATATGCATTCCTGTGAAACTTTTTTTCACTTTCAACGAGGATGAGATAACACCTAGTGAAATAACACTGCTGAATATTTTGTTTTTTCGTGTGGTAATTTATGTCTAAAATTAACTTTTTGCCAAAATTCCCACACATTCATTGTAGTTTAATTAATTGAAACATACTGAATTCATACTTATTTTTCGGATTGGCGATTCCATATATCGTTACCAAACTGTATGATGAACCTGTAATTGGTTGAGTGGTTCAAAAGTTGTTGCAGTTTTGAGATGAGGCGTACTTTCAAGGGTTTTGCCTCTGTAAAGTTGAGCATTAATAAATACGGGTGGAACGATAAGCGGAAAAATATACTTTTTAATGGAAACTCAAGCTAGGTCTAAATATGCCACTGGCAACTGATTTCACTTTATATCTGAGAGATACATTTAAGAATTTCAAATTCGGGCCTCTTTTGCATAAAATGCGAATTGCCTAACACGCAATTGTTTAACATGTATCCCTAATTCATACTTGGTCAGGCATGCTGCAACAACGGAAGTTTATTTCTTCAACAAATGTCAAAGAAATCCAGACGAAATACGGTCGCGACTACAACTCGAGCAATCGCGAACCGAAGAGTTTCTGACGACAAAACAACGACCGAAAAATCGCTGCGGTTAGGAATTCACGAAGATAATCTGGAAAAATTACGTCAAATGAGCAAACAGGAGATCCTCCAGGCGAAGTCTCAACTGGAGAGCTCTCTGAGTTCCGAACTCTTGAGTTTTCTCAAAGCCAGAAAGAAAAACGTGAAAGGGATGGAAAGCCGCAACCGTCAGATGTTCAACAATGAAATGGAAATGGACGACAAAGTGGATGCCGATTCCGGGACTAGCATAGGTAAGATGGAGTCGGTCGATAAGACCGAAGGAGCGAACGGTTCGAGAGAAATTTCATCGAAAACCGAGTGCGCAGTTGAGCCAATGGAAGACACTTCGGCGGTAGAATTGGCGGAAAGCGCTGCAAGGAGAGGTTGGCTGCATATGGATACGATAGAGCACGAAAAGCTTGAATGGACGAAGGACATCGTACCAGTAAAATTGGAAAAAACGAAGACTGAGCAACCGTACAATGCACGTTTTGATTTCAATGGTGTACTCTTACCGTTTCTCGATGACAGTCTCACTGTCGACAAAGGCCTACACCATCACGGCGAGGAGCCTGATCGCCCGGGATATTCACTTCAGGAGTTGTTACAATTGTGTCGATCCTCGAATCAGCAGCAGCGATGCACGGCTCTCTCGACACTGGCAAACATCATGGAGAAAAGTCGCAACGGATGGTACGACAGAGTTCTCGAGCCCGCTCCCCTCGTCGCTCTAAGTGAGAAGAATATTTTACTTCTGTTGAGATTTTCCCTCGATGATACCTCAGTCGCGGTCGTCACCTCGGCCTTACAAGCCCTACGCGCGTTTTTCTACAGCGAGGCGGATGAGATTTGCTTGGATAGACTCTTTGGTTGGCATTATCCCGATGGTACGATCCTCGAACCAGAATTGCCAGCACCGAAAACGGATGTTGCCGATACAAGCAACTTGAAGGATCACGAACTTGCCCAGCTTGACACCGTAGCCGCAGCAATGAGATCTGACATTGTACACCGCATAAGGTAGTAAACAGAGCACGTGGCGACTTTATTTAATAATCAAACGTTATTTTTTAATTACCTGATGCGGGACGCTGCCCCGTCCGTTTATAGGTAGACTTAACTCTGAACCGGCCATAAAGTAACGTGATTTGAAAAAGAACGTTTTTTTACGCCGTACTAAACGACGAGATATGTGCACTTTGTTAACCCTAGAACTGATCAATGTGGGAAAAACCTACACCGGCTGGTTTTCAAAATACGTGCGTAAGTTTCAAATTTATATGGCCTGAGGAGCTTCAAATAAGTTTTTCATGAACTTCAGCTTTCGTGAAATTCATTGAATTCTTGTACTTTCTCTAATTGAATAATGAAGATATTCGTCTTATAACGTGCACCTCTATCGTTGATAGTAACGATTCCATGTAAAAGAAACAAAACATCTACGCTGGATACGGATAAGAGGGTGGAAAAATGATCCATAAGTCGAAAAGCTCGATTCATGCGCAAAATATTACTTGTAAACACGCTGACAATGAACATTGTCCTATATTCATGGTTGTTTACAAATTGCGTATTCTTACAAGATACATCACTTCGGTGTCCGCCTTTGATTTTTGTGCAACTCATGTATATGGGTAGAGCATTTGGAGCAAACCTATTGGACACATTTTTTTTACCAATTGTGGATTTCTGATTGTTATGACTTAGAAGAATTTTAGTTTTCGCTTCGCTGAGATCGGTAGATTGCATCCGGGTGATTTTAAATCGGTTTCCGCTGATCGAGAAAAACGTATACAAAAGTTTTTAATGCTCTACCGTATACATGAGTTTCAACAAAATCGACGGCTGATGCTAAAGTGCTTTTCCTGTTTGGTTTAAACACAGCTGGGTACGAAAAATTGACATTCGATTTTCATTTAATTTAACTGAATGATCAAGAAAAATTCAAAGTGAACTAGTTAAATAAATTAAATGCTGTCATTATACAAATGGTCTGTTAATAAAATAGATCAGGTTATAAATCTTTAAACTTATTTTGGTATGTTTAACTTCATTTCTCCTGGTTTAGCTTCTTTTAAATAATGATATGATAGTAACAAATCTTAAATTAACATACGTAAGTACCGATTCAAAATATTTGTTTTTCTGCAGGTATATCCTAAGTGAAATGCATCCACCGCCGATAGGTGTGACCGCAGCTCTGGAAATCTTAACACGTTTGGCGAGACAATCACGCACAACAGCCCTGAATATTGCCTGTAGTCCGTGTTTACTTGACATCATCGTTCAGAATTTTCTTCCTCTGAACATCGATCAATTAAGTAAGTGTACAACCGGTGGGTTTTGATTAAATATATCAACGATACGGATGCGTCCAGCATACGAACAGATCCACTTATACGTATATTGGTAATTACATATTCATTACACACGAGGCATTATGGAAGTGTGTGAATAATCACAAATATGAATAATTTCAGAATGCGCAACGCTTCGTAGATTACACTTTGTAAACGTATTTTGAATATACTTTACTGTATACATTTCTGCAAAGGGGCCGTCTATATATTACGTCATCGATTTTTGCTATTTTTTTAGCCCCCTTCGAAATCATCCTATCCTTCCTATCGTCATAATCCAATCATCGTTACCGTCATCCAAAAACCAGACAGAAAATGAATTTATGGACGGCCCCAAAGCATCGTTGTCTTGAGAAAGTTCGATCAACTTTTGTATCTGACATTATTGAAATTGTCTTCGGAATGTAGAAAACACGATGAAGTTTTAATAATACCGCTTCGCCTCCTTGGGAAGCTTCTTTATCTCCTAGGGAGAGCTGAATTTGACGCTAGCCGTTAAATATTTTGGGAATTCGAATAATGTTACAGTTAAAAAATGCTTTTAAAAAAGTCGCAGCAAAATTACTCACTTTCGAACAGAAGGAAAATCGGTCGTTATGTACAAAGTTTGAAAACACAAGCGTCATTCGAATTTTACGAAACTCGTTCCAGCAATTCAGAAAACGTATTGCTCCTTCGTTTACTGAGAGTCAACATTTTTCAGCTGGAAAGGATGGAGCGAGAAATGCATACGGTGTTCCAAGCGTTACCGCTGTGAGATTCTGTCGAGTACTTGTCGCGTACGCCGGTAGACCTGTCGCTGAGAGACTCAACAGTTTAAAAATCGTACATTCCATCATGTTGTATACAACCAATGACGCGAAGTAAGCATGGAATACATTTATTCATTTTATAAAACTACCTTCATGTTTTCGAAAAAAAAAAAACACGTTTTCTTATCAACAACGAGAGCAGCGGTAAATGATTATCCGAGGTATTTTATGGGACGTGGTTACATGTCAGTTGTGCGATAACCAATGAATCTGGACGATTGGTCCCAAAATTCGGTCCACAATCAGTTTCATCGATTGACAAACTGACCATTCTTGGGACTTTACCACGAACAATTGATCCTCGTGTAAATAATCTTCATTAATCCTCAATCCATGAAGGGGGGTCAAATCTGTCCGGGCAAAAATTAGAAAAACGCATTTTTTCCGCGCATTGCTTGATATCTGTTTTGAAAAAAAATATATTAAAAATAACAATATCCGAAAAACTCCTGTTCGTCCTTCAAAAGTACATTCTAAGAATGAAACATGAATTTATACAGATTTTTTCATCAATAATTCTGAGTGCGGTAGCGGGCAGACGAAAATGACCCGCCTTCATGGATTGAGTGTGCCGAAAAACCCTTCATGGATTGAGGGCTAATTTATTACTGGACGTCGAGCAAAAAAGTTACTCCAAAATGAGCGATTTAAGAATTTACAAGTCTAGATCATGTCGTATATGTTTAGCCTTACCAATAGCTAATTTAATAAGAAATGTACACTTAGAAATGTTAATTTTCCACTTCTAATAATATTGAGTTGAAGTACAATTCGACGATATTGGCGTGTGCTTGACTGAGGTTTTGTCAGTGACTGTACATCTGTTTCAACTGTCCAACAAAAATTGATCACTATTTAAATTTAATTAATACATTTTATGATAATGATAATACATATTACGATAATGATAAGATTATCTTATCGTTATCAATAATTACCCAAACACTTAAAATATATTGAGTTTTCCAATTATTGCTGATTAATTAAACGTTAAACACGTCTACAGTGTTTGAGAACAAATTATTATTAATTAATCGGCAATCTTATTTATTAAAAATAATAAGGGAAGCTATAAAAAAAAAACTACGAATTCACCTTATGTCCAGTTTCGACAATCATGGATAAGTTATGGATAAAGTTATCCGGCAGATAAACAATTTTAAAGGTATGGTATATCTTGCGGATAACTTTATCGAGAGGTGGCGAAATCGGTCATTAGCATGGATCTACACCACGGTATAGCAATGAGTTTCTACTATACCGACAGAATAATCATCATACTACATTAATTAATTTCTCGACAATTACTCAGTCGATTTATTTGAAACTTAGCATAATCAATCGCTTGATCATAAATCTTGATGATATAATATTTGCAGAATTTACAGTGATTTAGTTCCATTCGTTTTGCAATCATTAACGTCTGCAGAAGTTGTTGTCCCATAAGCAACCGTGTTAAATTCATATGTTTATAACGACAAAATTATTTGGTGAAATATTCTAAAATAATTCCTGTATTATTATTCTATCAAGAACTATAATTTCTCTTATTTTCAAGAATTTTGGCGATTTTTTAATATCCATCCATTAATACCTTAAATTGAGCCACTAACAAATTGTGCCACAAACATTCGATAATTGCATATTTTTATCACACTAAACTGTATGAGAATACATTACCTACTTACAAATTAACGGGGAACTATTACCACATAAATGCTTTTTATTTTCCACAAATACTATGTTAGACGATTTACGAGTATAAGAACGAGTCATAAATTTGTGCTATACTGGCGAATTGTTTCACACATACTAAATGCAATTGCATACCAGTATGTATATATCGTATATATAGATTAGGGTGGCCGTTATTTCGGCTTCGGTAAAAAATGTTAACTTCTAGCAAAAAAAACTAATCAGGATATGAAAACAAAAATCTGTGTAAGATTTAGTGTAGCTGGGTTAAGGAGAACACGTGCCACCGAGCAGTTTAATTTTCAAAAATACATGCCGTATTTTTTATGGCCGCACTGAAATATTTATTAGTCTCATAATATTAATTAGAAAATCTGGAATTGGGTACATTGATTATACATATTAAGGGTTACAAAATATATTATTTAATGATTTTTTTCCATCAATCACGTACCGCAAATTCGCACCGTTACATGAAATATTACATAAGTAATAGCAGTCCGTCTATGAAATGATTGAAGTAGAGTGCATTTGTTTACGTTCGCAATTGTTTATTGATATTCGGCGACAACTTGAAGAACAAATTGTATTTGATCTTCATCATAGGTCAATCGATTTTGATAATCGGTGATAAGTTTGATCCCTCACTTCGCTATATCATTACAGATTTTTATTTTTTTTTAATCAACTGCGCGCCCATTTGATAACTCTCGTTCGAGTCCCAAGCAGATACATCGCTGTCGAGAAAAGTACAATCAATTTTAAATCGTTCAAAAAACGCCATAGATTCGGGACTAATAAAGAAATCAATGTCTTTATCGGGCAGAACAGTAAAGTCTGACTGGAAAACCCGATACCGTTTGGAACCGCATCGTAAAATCGAAATAAATTTGCAGAAACGTAAAGGTTTCACGTGTTATATTTTTTTTCTATGTCCAACAATGGCGAACCAATCCGGTCGGTAATGCTCAGTCAGTAAAAATCAGCGGACGAAGCGCCACGACCAAATTTCGAACTATTTGTCTGCACTATATTTCGTATTATCGCCATTACAGTTGGAAAATCTTCTCGCAGGCTCAAGAAAAAAAGATCACTTTGAAGCATTTAATACACGATTATTATATTATTATTTGCATGAAAAATCCGCTCCGATAATTAATTCACTGCTTCGATTTCCCGCCACAATGTGACCAAACCGCCACGTCCGTTTTCAAATTTTCTATTAATTTTTCAATCTACTCCCGACTGTACATAATTAATGGCAAAAAATCAGTGAATAATATATTTTTTACCTCTTAATATGTACAATCAATATACCCAATTCCAGATTTTTAATTAATATTATGAGACTAATGGATATTTCAGTGCGGCCATTAAAAAAATGCATGTATTTTTGAAAATTAAACTGCTCGGTGGTACGTGTTCTCCTTATCCCAGCGCATCTAAATTTTACACAGACTTTTCTTTTCATATCTTGATTAGTTTTTTTGCTAGACGTTAAATTTTTTTTTTTACCGTAGCCAAAATAACGGTCACCCTAATAAACATGCATGTATACATATATAGTGTTGTACACATACCAGCGAGTATATATATATATATATATATATATATATATATATATATATATATCGCTACAAATATAAATAAAAACGATTATATTTCCTCTTAACTAAATGACAACTTCTATAAAACAGTCGAACACAACTCGATGTTACCCGTTATTAAAACCGTTGAATAAAATGTACATTTTTACTGGATCATGTAGCCGTATATAATTTATACGCGGCTCTTTATATATGTGACGAAAATCTTTTCTTAATCAGGTTGATCGGAATACGTCTTTCAATCGAAAGTTTGCGCCTCTGGAAATTATTGTTGTTGAACAACGTCGCAATGGACAGTATTGGTGGAGCGCGACTGGCGTTTCTCACGCAATTGCAACTTTTGCTGAGCAATCACGATCTTGGCAGTTCGTCGGAATTGACGTGTGAGTATGCAGCTGCGCTCGTTAATGTTTCCATCCACGAGACATCGCTGAGGCCTTACATTTCGACGCTCTTGACGAAGTGGAGCACGCAACTGGGCAAACTTTCTTCACCGACGGTCCGTCCAAAACTTTCAAATTTTAATGACTTCCAATAACGTTGCATTTCATTGGATCGGATGGATTTAAACGGTGGAACGTTCTTTACAGTGGAGTCAAGCCAAGCTGGTCGCGGTTTCATTGGCTGCGTTGAACGATGTTTCGGCATTCAAATGTCCTTGGATGTTGAGTTCGAACATCGCGGATAGTCTCTGGTAAGATTCTTAATCCTTGGTAGTTACGCTTCCGAACAAAATCACGATAAAGACGCTACATCGAGTTACACAATTCTGATTTTTCAAAATATTATTCCCGTGCGAAGCATATTTATTCAATTAGGCCGACAAATGATGAAACATGCTTAAACCACCGTATAATGTTATAAACCCAACTCAATTTGCGGAACCAAACGATAACGTTTTCATAAAACTCGTAGAGACGCAAGGTGCGACGTTTATGTTTTTTAACATACAAAAATTGAGTGAGGAAACAAAAAAGATTGTCACCCTATTACCAAAATTCATTTACAATTAATCTAAAAATCGTTTTCTAGTTCCACGTCGAATTTGCTGAGCGGTTACGCGTCCTCGAGGGTGCGGGATCCCTCCTCGCTTCCGAGCCTCGGGGCTCTAATGGACGGGAGCTTGCTGCAACCGTCGGTATCGTTGAATTCTGTCGTGCCATTTTTTGGGACATGGATAAATGCATTGCGGGACAACACAAGATACGTCGAGCTGAGCGAGTTAATGGGAAACGAGAAATTCGTGAAATACATCCGCCGTTTGTCGAGCGAAAATTGGAGTTTGGAGCGTTCGTGGTATACAAGAGGGGAATTGTTTCTCGTTACTGGTATCGTACGTCTGGTGATGAGCCTTGGAGATGCGGTCGACGAGTTTGCACGACGGCTTGTGCTGAAAATAGGGATCAAGCTGGTATCGACACTGCCGAGCGACGCAGCGCTCGCAGTCAAGGAAATCCTCGGCTACGTTCTCAATGACGAATCTCTGAAGCTCGAAAAGTTGGTGAGCAGTTTGACGAGTTTAACGTTGAACGACGAACTTGACGGGAGAGTGGATGCATCGATGAACTTGCCGAAGGATCTCAGCGGTGCATACAGCGAATACGTGTCTTTGACGGGGAGTTGGGAACAATCGGCAATGCCCAAAGACTGGCTGTATCTTTCACTCGTCGCAGCCTACACAAGATACAAAAACAATACGGGTGACTGGAACGAGACGGACACGCCGAAGATACTCGTTCCGCTGAGTCTGGAATTAAGCATGCCTGAAATCGTCAACGATCTCTCACCCAGTCTTCGCTTCAGCAGACTCGCCCTCGTCTATCTCTGCGACACGGTCTACCTCAACCACAACGTATCTGTTCTTCTGAACGAGACTCTGAGGCGTTTGTTGCACAAGAATCACGAGAAATTGGACTTTAGCTCTGAGCTACCGGGTCTCACCTCTTTCACAGATCTCTTTACGGCACTGTGCGAGAGCTTCTGCGCAAATTCATACGGAAACGATGGCTTTTCCATGGCCCTTCTCGTACCGCTTGCCCAACGTCACGACGTTCATTATCGCAAATTGTTGTGGTCCGAGCACGCCGCTGTACTCCGTTATATCAGACTGAAGCGAGACAAACTGGCGATACCGTTTAGCGAGTATCTCTATCCTGTCGAGGACGATCCGACCCTCATCGAATCCTACATGACCGCGCTTGTCAGACGTATCGTCAAGGAGGCCTGGTGCCCTCTCATGTACGATATAGCGCTACATCACTCGGCCATGTACCTGCGTCGAAGTAACAAACTGGCCGTTGAGATGTGCAAAAAAATTGTTAATTTAAGGGACAGAGAATTGTCCGAACGTCTGCTGAATTATGAACCTCCGCAGATTGAGTGAGACGTCGCGTAGTTATTTTCCGCAGATGTTGGAAGAATCGAACCGGGATTTCTCAGTGATTTTACCTGACGGTGATGCGGTAAATACGAGATTAATAATAAAGTGCACGTATTGGGCTATACACGCAACAAATAATTGCTCGAATGAAGTACAAAAGACCTTTTTATATCTGCTCCCAATATTTTGCCCATTTTTAATGTTTTATTAGTGACATTAATCAGTGACATTGAGTTAATTTTGGGGAGGAGAATGTACCCGGAATCGTTTCGGTACTTTGAATAATTGAAGGATCAACCAACAAGGAAGAAAACTTTTCCAATCGCTATGAAGAATTTCCCTAGAAATGATTTATTCAACGTTTTCGTTCAAGTCTTGTATCATCGGTTGTTAATATTTATTTGTTCTTAATTTACACGCTGTATAATTTGTATTGTTAATATACGCAGTACGATTCGATTACCATACCGCGGTTGTGATATTGGAGTTTGCATTGCTGAAATGTAACAAGAATTCTTCAAAATTGTTTTTACTTATTTATTTTTATCGTCATATAAAATCTTTTTGTTTGCAGATTTACGTTTTAGATCTCCAACGAGGATCTTGAAAGCACGGTTGTGGAATTTTTGCAGTCTACGTTCGCCGAACGGAACTGGTCTGTTAGAAAAAAAAGAACAATTTTTATTGCATCCAAACGATCGGACATTCAACATCCTATCAAAGTCTTAGAACAAAAATGTCAAAAATGGAAATTACCTTTTTTTGATTCATATCGACATTTTTTTCTTTACAACGAAGTCTTTCGTTGGTCCGATATTTTTATTATCTCCGCGGATGATGCGGTGACAAATTGTTTTCATAGTTCATTCATCAGTGATAGCGTTCTTACACTTTAAACTTTATAAATTATTCTCAGTTAAGTGCTATGTCTTCTCATTTCAAGTTGCAGCTGAATTATCCATGAAGCTCTATCAGTGCGTACAGGTACCAATATTAACTTGCAGTCGTTACATTTATCGACAGTACCAGGGAGACTAGAGAGAAGGAGTGGACACAGCATAGGCCAATACGTAGTTCCAGCGTCTTAAAAAGTCCGAACTTCAATGGTTCCAGATTGTGCCACTAGCATCTCTCCTGACGATAACGTCACAAATAATTATAATAGTCCAAACTTAACGCATGCGCACAAATAATAAAAGAATTTGATTTCGATGTGTTGTGTGCTCTGCGTTCAGGCTCATTTTTAATCACATCATGCCGATTCCCCACACCGAACTCGGGCCCAACCATTTGTAACGAAATAGCAACAGTGGACGCTGCAGCAAGCTGATCGGCGCGTGGTCTAGGAACTCGGAGCGTGGTTTTTTTTCCCGAGTTCTAGTAATTCTGAGACGGTTGTGAAATAAATGTATTCTGCAAACAAATTTAATTTGTTCAATTTATGCATGTATTTGCCTTTGTTACAGCGAATGCATTTTAAACTGTTGGCGAGATGTTGGAAATTCACGATCCGACGTTCTTCGACAGCGAATTTTTGTTGCTGATCGTTGAGGCTATGGTTATTCTCATCACGTTTAGCCGCATTTGCTTGACACATGGCTGCCACAGCTTTCAGTCTTTTGCAAGCGTCCTTTTTTGTAAACTTGCCTTTGTATCGCATTTGGGTTGACATTTTGACCCTTTTAAAAAAATGTATATAAAACATTTCGCGAAAGACGGATCGTAGGAAGCTCAGCGCCGCTCTGCATACGATTATGAGACCTATCTATGCATGAGGTGCGAGTGTGTGGGATATATAGAGGGTACAAGCTCTGTCAACAATTTGCAACCAACGGCGTCGTATAGGCATTGGATGTTACTATACGCTTCGCCCGAAACTTTTGGCTCGTACGTGTACCTACATTGTTGGTTCACCGCTCAATTTAATTAATTATTAGTTGCTATTACGAGTTTGCAACGATAAGAAAGACAGCGAAATAGGAGAGGTAGACGCAACAGTTAGGTCCCCCATCACGAATGTGCTGTCGACAGCAACCGAGAGCACGCCAAGAGCACGAGGCTAGTGGCGGAACTATCCGATCGGACACAGACGATCGCAGCGCCTCCTTGTTTGCTGCGTTTTTGCGGACGTTTCGTAAGCACTGTGTGTCCACTCCTTCTCTCTAGTCTCCCTGATTAGAACGCTGCTTAATTTTTTGTCTATGCTCTAGATACTGCACATGCACGTGCGCGTTTGAAGTCAAGCGATTTATCGGTTATTTATCCAAAATTAATATTTAATATCACAACCCAACAATCGTTTCCAATTAGCGCGATGACCGAATTGCATTATATTGTATATGGCCGCTAACGTATTTCATCCAGCTCATGGCCGAAAAAAAGAACATTTTCGTGAATTTTCTTCTGCGAAGACGTGGTACGTGAACAAGAGATTTTTTTTACATTAAAGTTGGTTAGTATCTTTAACAGTTGTTGTATTGAAAAATAATTACGAATGTAGTAGATACAATAGGTTGTTCGAACCGCTGTTTGAAAAACGTTAATCACGGTGGCCACTGCTGCTGGGAAACAAATCACCCGAAATAAAAAAAATCAAATGCATTCAGTATTTGCATGAAATTATATCTAGTGCTTGGACGAAGGATTTCATAAAATATTGATTTTTGAACAAATAGCCGCAGTCCAAAGTGAAAGTACAGATTTTGGGTAAAAAATGTTATACTTTTGTTGACAAAAAAATTATATGTTTTCGTTCAAGCACTGCTTTTTGATAAGTAAAAGAAGCTTGTAAAATTTGAAGTTGGTCAATGTAGTGATTTTTTATATAAACGTCGTCTCAAAATGACCTGACATTTTAAATTGCGCGCCATTTTTTTTGTGGCGAACATAGAGTACAGGAAGGCTAGAGGTAAGGAGTACGAACGCCTGTGGCGAGTCCACGGTCTTACATACAGGTCTGACAACGGCGGTAGTGGGGGTAGGCACCTTTAGATGTTTTGCTTTTTATTCCGATTTCTGCCGCTTGGTGCGTGACGGCAAGGGAAAGTAGTGGTGCGACGAAGAGAGAAATAGCTCTTGTGTCCTTTTCCCTCCTGACCGCAACGCATGCGCCGTTGGCTGCGTGACGTAACACCTTTGGCCCATTCGCCGGTAAGAGGTAGGGGGGAAACTACTTCCCCTCGCTAGTAGCGACGCGTAGCGGCGCCTAGTGAATCGAAAATTAAAACATATAAGAGTGCCTACCCCCACCACGAAAATTTAGCTTCGTTGCAAGACCTGTATGTAAGACCGTGGGCGAGTCCGATCCAAAAGCGTCCGTGAAACTGTGGATTTTAGTAGTTAGTGTTTTCACGGCGTGCGTCGCTAGTGCATGACCGCACCGAAGTGAACTATAAGCGATAAGAACACAACCGACGCCATGTGTCATCGATGATTCCCGCTCGTCGTTCGTGTTGGCATAAAGCGTATTCTGGCTAACCAATTTTGCGAATTGTGTTAGATGTAAAAAAATAATAATTGTCTCGGTATGAAATATATTTAGAGATCAGCGGCGAAAACAATCAATCGTAGGTAACAAAAATAGTACTTACATTCGTAAAAAGAATGTTTTCGTTTTATCGTACCATTATCGTATCGAGTGAAATAAAAATGATCACAAACGCGAGATATGGAGCAGATATTTTCTAGCGCGATCGGTCAACGAGAATAATCACGCAAGGAAAATTAACACGAAAGACAATAGCAAGAAATCAAAACTGTAAGATCGATTTATCTGTACAGCGTGTCATAATATGCAAATATGATGTGTGATAATTTGTAAATCTTTTGTTTGAATTTAAAATTCTTATAAATCAGTAAAAATATAGACACAAGAACTATATTTTTACTGCTTCCGCAACGAAAAAAAAACATTGACTTAATATCTGTATTTCGTTATTATTCTTTATCTGTACAGCGTATCATAATGTGTAAATATGAGATGTGATCATTTGAAAAAATTTTGTCTGGATTAAAATTTCTTATGAGATTTCTTGTGTCTATAAATAAGTTTTGTTCGTTACGGTTTCTGTGAGGAAAAAAAAACTGACTTTATTTCTGTTTGTCGTTATTATTCTTTATCTGTACAGCGTGTCACAATTTGTAAATATGGTGATAATCTGTAAATTTTTTGTCTGGATGCAAATTTCTTATGAATTTCCTTGTGTCTATAAATAAATTTTGTTCGTTACTGCTTCCGCAACAAAAAAACTGACTTAATTTCTGTATTTCGGTATTCTCCAAAACAATCTATATATAAGAATTCTGTCTATCTATATAGAAATTGCCTTCACCAACTGGTTGAACTAATTTCATGAAATGATTGCTCCATACGAAGTGGCAAAGGGTGCTTTTTGCATGTCGTACGGCACTGCCTTTACAATTCATTTGATCAAATTATCGCTCCATATGAGGGAGCGTATCTTACGGCACTGGTTTGTTGCTGACTTTACTTCGGTGCGGTAGGAGAGCAGCGCCGCCCTTCTCGTCCTCACTTTTGCGGACGTTTCGACGACACGGCGTTCGTACTCCTTACCTCTAGTCTTCCTGATAGAGTACTAACCTTTGACACATAACCTCCATCTTTGTACCTTATATTAAAATAAAAATATTCTTACTTTTCCAATAAATAATACGTTTTATTGATGAATTAAAATGCCAAGTCATTTTGAGACACCCTTTATCATAGTGACCGATTTTGAATAATTCCTCGAGAAAAACGGGTTGAAAGTTCGCCGGTTCGCGGAACTTACCTCTAAACGCCCATAACTCGCAATTTTGAACGGATCGACTTGCCATTTTCAGCGGATATTTTTCAAATGTTATATTTTGAGAATCCGCCGAAAACCAAAAATCGTTATTTTCAAAAATTTCAACTAGGTGTAAGCCCTCAATTATGATATAAATGTGGAATCATCGTAAATATTGGCGTTTAATATTTAAATTTATTTTGGACAATATTATAGTTTCTAGAACGCAGAATTACAGTATTTTATTTCGCAGTTACCATGCAACGTAATTCAAACTTCTCTTGGACAACATTAGAAATAGTTACAAGTTTTGAGTTCCGCATTCCTCATTTTTATGAAGGTTTCGATATAAATTTGACAAAAAATAATCCACGATAACTACAGGTATACAAAAAAATCGTTACTCGTCTTTCGTTTCGCCCACCCAGTGCACTATTACAATCATACGTGCATTGTTTCACTCTGACAAATGCACCACGAGGAACAAAATATCGTGGGCACACTTCTTTTCCTCACTTCCCACGCCGAGTATCGAAATAATTAACGACCGATGGGCTCAATCGACCGAACTTTGCCGAACTTCTTAATATGACTAGAATGACCTTTTTTTTCTCAATATTACTCATACGCTCGTGTATAAATGTGGATGTGTAATACTAGAAATGAAATACTAGAAACATGATCTAACATTTTCGACGATCGATAAACGGAGCGATCGGCTGTTCCTTCGAATCGTACGCGCGCCGTATCAAAACGACAAATGCATGATTGCGCAAAGTTTCGCCGTCAATTTTCGCTTTTCGAAGTAGCCGCGGCGGAATTTTCCTTCGCCGAGGTGCTCAATCGACTCGGTGCCGATTTTTGGTGTTGTCGCTGTGGAGATCGGCATCTCGACGTTTGAACGTTCGACGATCCCGTATTGTTTCTCGGACTTTTCGAAACGTTTTCCAAATCCCAGTCGGAAAAATGGTCGTCGAAGAGTTTCTCGAGCCTCTGGGAAAGCGCTTCGATCTTGGCGACGCAATCGGTATCGTTCTGTAACGTTTATAATCTTCTTGTAGATCGCGAAGCTCTTAAAGTCTGCACGAGTTGAATTTAATTATCATTATTTAATGCATATATTGTTGTAAAGTTAATTATAATTAATTATAATAAGTAATAATACATTTAATTGAAATATTATTATTTAATATATTAATATTTAATTGATATATTATATTATAGAAAAAGTTTATTAACATTAAGATGTAGGCGTACACGCAGCGGTCGTAAATACGAGAGATATGGAAGACAACAAATTAATGAGAGCGAAAGAGAGGAAGGAAAAGAGGCGATCGAGGCGTGTGTAGCTGCCTCTTAAGGAAGGTTTCTACTTCGTTGGGCCAAAAAATGATCGATTTTTCACCAATTTTTCATGCGAAAAATATTAAATATTGAATGTTGAAATTCTATAGAAATGTTCCGGAAGTGCTTCTACACGCCCTAGATGAGCGATCGTGATGAAATTTGGCAGGAACGTGTGCAATAAACGTCTTCATTAGTTGAACTAGAATTATCCAAAAATATTCAAACATTTTATTTTATGAACAAAAAAGTGTATAAATGTTTGACAATAAATTAAAGTTTCCCTTCGAACGCTTACTATTTTTTAATTTTTTCATTTTTTCTTCTTGATTCTTGTTCGAATAATGAAGACATTTGTTGTACACGTGTCTGCCAAATTTCATGACGATTTTTTACCTAGAGTGTGTAGGAGCACTTCCGCAAGCGAAGAATATCATCGCCGGCGCACCGACATAAGTGGCTCCTTCCACTCTCAGTACCATGTATTGTCAAACTTAAAAAATGTCATGTTCAATAAAGACCGCTTAGTGAACATACCAAATTTCAACATTCTATATTGAATGTTTTTCGCACAAAAAATTGGTGAAAAATCGAAAATTGTTTGGTCTTGTAAAGTAAAAACCTCTCTTAATGGGTTACATCTAGCCGGTGGTACTGAAAAAAGAAGAATTTTCGTGAATTTGTTGTCTGGAAAAATGTGAGCTGGCTTGTAAGTTTTTTTTTAAATTACATTAAGGGCGGGGTAAAGTATTAAAATTTTTTTTTTCATTTTTTTTTTCATTTTTTAAATGAATGCATAATATATCAAGAATATTGTGTTAAAATTTCAAGTCGATCGGAGTAAAATTGACGAAGTTATGAGTATTTGAGCGTCTATTGCTCCGTGCCGTTCTCTTCTCTTCTGCGTTTTTCAAACCGTTTTTCTGAGACTTGTCATATTTGAAGTCCGTGTGCACGATAACTCAAAATCTACTGGACCAATCGCTTCGAAATTTTGCACAGTACTTCTTCACATAATTCACCAGGTATTGTCGAGAGCTTTTTTGTTTTTTTTTTAAATAATTACTAATTTTTCAACAACAAATTAGCCGATTTTTTTTAGCGAAAATCGGGTTTTTGGCTCCCAAGTGCTACGAAAAATCGAAAAATCGAAAAAAAAAAATCCTCCCGTCATTACCTCGAGAAACATCTCCTTTAACAAATACATTTTGATTTTTTTGTTTCAAATGATTCTGTTGCGAGTTATGGTGCACACCGCAAACCAACTTTTTTTCGAGGCGCCTCCGGGGTTTAATTTTCACTCGCTCAATTTTGAATATTTTGCAATGCAAATTTAGGAGAATGTTCTTCAAATATTACTTTATTATATGTAAATTTTTCAATAAACGAACACTATTCGTTACGCCAAAAAAAAAAAAAAATCTTAAAAATATGCCTTTTTTTCGCCGAATTAACTTTACCCCGCCGTTAAACAGTCTGCTTTTATGTATCTTTTACAATATTTGTATTAAAAAAAATTATAAATGCGGTAAATTGGCTTGTGCAGACTGCTGTTTGAAGAATGTCCTGCTTGGACACAAATCACCCGAAATAAAAAAAATCAAATGCATTTAGTTTTTGCATGGAATTTTTTAGTGCTTGGACGGAGGATTTAACAACATACTGATTTTTCAAAAAACGCTCGCAATCCAAAGTGAAAATATCGATTTTTGGTTAAAAAAGCTCTACTTTCGTTGATAAAAAAGTGTATAAAAAAATCCTTCCTTCAAGCACTGCTTTTTGATATGTAAAAGAAGCTTGTAAAATTTGAAGTTGATAAGTGCAGTGATTTTTGAAATATCGTGGACACCGATCTTGAAAAAGGCATTTTGAGAAAAACGCGTTTGAATTTCGCCGGATCGCGGAACCTATCTATAAACGCCCATAAGTCCCTGAATTTTGAACGGATCGACATGAAAGGTTTAGAGAATATTTGTGAAATGTTATATTTTCAGAATCCGTCAAAAACCAGAAATGGATATTTTCAAAAATTTCAACTAGGTGTAAGTTCTCAAGATCATTTCCATCATATATACCTTGTGATGCAACTTCGAGTTGTTAATGATTTTCCTAAAGTCTCTCACAAAGTGCTCAATTTTGTGATAAATGCGGTTCTTCAATTTGTACCCGATAGTCTCCAGAAAAATTGGATTCTTGTTGGCTCTGGAGTCGTCATCGATCTGCAAAATAACACCGTCATCATACAAAACCAACTACATCCTTGTTTCATGCCTTATCGACAATTGGACGATTTTGAAGTTTGCATCATTGGCATAATATGTATTTCTATTATGGCGTTAGGCCACAGTAACGGGTATAAAATCATGTACGAATTTAACCATTTCTTTTGTATGAAAAAGTGATTTAATCACAAAATTAATTACACATCTATTTTGTATGAATATATCAAGCTGTTAGAAAATATTGTGTTGGTACAAAAATCTTGCAACACTTTTTTTCAATTAAAATATTTTTCCTAATAATGAAGTTCGAGAACATTCGAGAATAGGAAACACAAGAATGGTCTAGAACCTTCCATGCAGCAGGATATATAAGCGAGTAAGATGTTCCACGGAGTCAGTATGAGCAAAGATGGATCAACGTGCACTTCGAGCAATCGCATATTACGAATTCTTGCAAGGGCATTCTGTAAGAGCTGCAGCCCGTAATATGTGCAGTGCGTTCAAGTCTAATGTAGTTAATTATTCAACGGTCTCCCGATGGTATCAGCGTTTTCATTCTGGCGATACATCTTTTGAAGACAAACCTAGGTCCGGCAGGGAATCGATTGTGGACGATGAAGAACTGCGAGCACTTATAAAGGCAAAGCCTAATATGTCGTCACGAGAATTAGCCAACAAACTCAACTGCAGTCATCCTAATATCCTTCGACATTTACAAGAGATGGGATATAGGAAAGTTTATTCGTCTTGGATACCGCACAATCTCAGCGAATCAAACAAAGCAACACGCATGTCCATCTGTCTTTCACTCCTGCATCGTCCGCAAAGAAAGGATTTTCTTCAAGAAATAGTCACTGGGGATGAAAGCTGGGTGTTGTATGTTAATCACACTCGCAAGCGGCAGTGGCTATCGAAAGGGGAAAAACCAGAACCGACCCCTAAACAGCCCCGTGAAATGAAGATAGTTTTACTCTGTTGTTGGTGGGATTCTGAGGGCATGCTCTATTACGAATTTCTGCCAACCAATACCACAATACAGGCAGAGATTTATTCTGCACAACTGCAAAAGGTGGCTAAAATTATGAAACAGAAAAGGCGTAAACGTCTTCACATTCGGCTTCTCCATGACAATGCTCGACCCCACGTCGCTAAGATGATACAAGAAACTATTTCGCAGCTAGGATGGGAAGTTCTACCAGACCCACCGTATTCACCAGACTTAGCACCTACCGACTATCACCTGTTTCGAGCTTTGAAGACCTATTTACGGGATAAAAAATTTGATGGTCTGTCAGATCTCAAAAATACATTGGACGACTTTCTTAATTCACGATCAAAAGAATTCTGGTCTGCGGGCGTGCAAAGTCTACCAGAGCGTTGGGCAAGAGTTCTAGATGCGGAGGGAGCCTACATTACTAAATAATTGTTTATTGTTAAAATAAAATATTTTTCTTTTTTACTCGTGTTGTGTGTTGCAAGATTTTTGTACCAACCCAATATATTTTTTACCGACTACTAATATTTTCTTTTGTTATCTTTTTTTTGGGCCCTCCGCGGCGTGATATACAATTTTTCACCTATAACAAAAAACAAAAATTGTCGTCAATCTACATTAGAATACCTAGAGAAGTACGTACGGAATTTTAAAATATTGTTTTATTTAAAAGTTGTAGGTATTTGAACTTAAGAAATGAATTTTCAGTGAAAAATTTCGTTATAACTTCTCATAAAATTAAAAGTTTCCGATTAATCAGAAATTCTGTACGTACTTCTCTGCGAAATGCAATTGGGAACATAATTTTCAAATTTGAAGTAAATCGAGTGAAAATTGTTGAAGTTATTTGTCACGCCAATTGGAAAACAGGTGTTTCGAGAAGGCCATTACGTACATCGAAAAAAATTCTAACAGCTTGATACTCATACTAAATAGATGTGTAATTCATTTTATCAGTATCACTTTTTCATACGAAAAAGAATTGTTAAATTCGCACATGATTTTATACCCGTTACTGTGGCCTAACGTCTTAATTACCCATTTTTTTATTCCGGATATAAACTACGAAAATGACTGAAATGGTTCTTAAGCTCCTCATCTCGTTAGAGAGATCTGGAACCCAAACCTGCACATGAAGTTTTTGAGTTTCAATAAAAGTGAAGAAACGAGAAATCATTCTTCCATTCCGATAACGCAAACTTCTGCACGATGAAAATTAGGAATTTCGTTGGGTGCATCACAAACCATTTCAGTCGTTCCACCGGATCCGCCCACACTCGTGGCTGGACACTTGAGAAGTTTCGCGTCGTCCATTTGCCAAACAGTCCGATGAATGGTGACCAATTTATCGAGCGCCATTGTTCCAAGGGCTTGCTTCCTTCTGGAACTGTACCAGACGGACCAGCCGCGTTCACTGACTTTGCTTTTCGTTAGGGTCCAGCCGCCGTCGTCCTTCTTCTTCGTTCGACACTCAATGGTCATAGGCCTGATGGAATTATCGCCAGGAACATCCTCTTTGGCGTTTTTTTTGCCGGACCGTCCCTCTTCGCTCTCCTTCTCTTCAAGGCCTCTCGACAGCCTCTTCGTCGTTGCTTTCCTCGATCTATGAATCGTCTGGGACGTTCCCCGATCGTTGTCCCGTCGCTGACACTTTCTTCCCGGTATCGGAATGATCGTACTTCTGACTGTAGGCTCGATCGAGCTCATAGATCTCGTCTGTCTCGAGCCGCGCGATTCCGTCTTTTCGATGCCACCCGATTTTCCCGCCGATCTCCTCACGGTCTCGGAATACGTAGCCCTGCCGGCGAATTCACCGCTGCTGTCGATCACCGAAATCGACAAGGTGCCTGGAGTCATCCGCCGACGATCGCTCGATCCCGATTGTTCCGCATTGTCGTCGCGAGGACTGTCACTGATTGATTTTTCCCGAAAACTATCGGCCATCTTCTCCGTCGCGGTTGTCGTTGAATAATCCATGGAGTCGTTCGGATCAGCGGTTTTAGCTGGTTCCGGTGTGGAAGTGACGACCGTCTTGTACTCCCGAGGCTCCTCGTTCGAGCTGTTCATAGATCCGCCAATAGTGCTCTCGGGATCCGAATCTTCGGCGTTTATCGCGCCTACCATACTCGCGTTATTCAGCGTACTTATCAGCCATGAGTCCGTCTTGACGTTCGTCCTCGGCTGCTTGACGTCCCGCGACTTCGGCCCCGTACAACGATCGGGTGAAAGCTTGCAGGTCGTGCTCGAGTCATCTTCGGAGGCCTCGTAACTGGAGGCCTCGCGCAAACGATCATCTTCACACTGAGAAAAAAAAATCATTGATCCAATATCATTGGTGTTATTGAATGAAATGTTGTTGATTCAATTGTAAAATTGGTGGTGTAAATAATCGGATTTATTAGTCCAGACAAAACCCTATTGACTTTAATGACATGATAAAATTAAAAGTTTCTTTTCATTCAAAAGATATATTGTTAGCCGAGAACAATATATTATCGAAACAATCTAAAAAATTATCGCGAACAAGTTGTGTAGGTTTGAATGCATTTTCTGCAACGAACAAAAAAAGCGTTTCAATTCATAACATGAATATTGTTGGTTCGAGTACACAAGAAAAGTTGATTTTTGCTCGTTTGATTCCGATAAAATTTCTATTGAGTAAATATGTTATTTAATTTTTTCACCATATCCGATATTGATTTCCAAATACATTATTCGTTGAAATATTAATATTTTATTTTGATTGGAAAATATTGAGAAAATGTGTTAAATGTGCAAATGTGTAAATTGGTTAAAAAATGATGCGAAAATAAATTTTGTTTCTTGCGCATTTGGTTGAAAAAATTCAACCAAATCATGGCCGAGCGCCACCGAAATCATAGGTGTGAGGAAACCCGTAGTTCTCGGAGTAACCGCTAGAAGCCGCACGCGCGCCCGTTTCTCGTAAGCGTAGGGCGAACTGAAAATCTACCTAAACGCCGAAGAAACTCCAAAGAGTGTCGCTTCTTGGCCTGTGGCTAACATCAAAGTGTAGTATCTGTTCTTATCAGTTGAATACCTGATATTCTCTCCATGGATATTCCATTGGATATTTTCTTCACTATTATCGTGGATGATCATTCTAATGCTCACTTTTTATTTAAGATTTAAAACAAATTGAAACACTTACGTCCCATGGCATATTCGTTTCGATGCAGCAAAGAAATAATTAATTCGATTGATTATATTTTTGTACGAATTAAAAAATCTTGTAGCAACCGCTTAATTATTTCATCCATACATCTACGGATTGTATGTAGAATGATTTCAATAGAATATAATTTTATTTAAAGGATAATGTAGATATTCAGAACACAGAAGAGCTTTTTTCAAATAAAATAATATGTTACTTAAATCAATCACATTTTCCAATATTTTATAGTATCGTAACAATCTCATATATCGGTGGCACTCCGCAGCAGCACATTTATTTGGATCAACCAATATATTTTTTTGATTCAATTGGTTTTTTTTCGTAGTTTAGCTTCCTTTCTATTTTCCATTACCTTTGAGAAGCGATCGGACGATCTATCGTCTCGTTTTCTCGATGTGCACTCGATCCGCCCTGTTCTCATCGAGTTCGGACTCTTCGAGTCAGAATTGCGAGCTCCGGTTGACGCTCTCACGTTGAGAGCCTCGAGCAGAATCTCCGCCGAAGCGCAGGCAGCCTTCCAAGCAACATCTTGACGCGCTTCCTGACTAGAGCGTGTTCCTACGCGACGTAGAATTCTTGGCGAATTATCAGGTGTGAATTTTGACGGCGGCGGTACGATCGGAGTAGCTGATGTGAAAGGTATCGCGATGGATGTACTGGTGGTCGTAGTAGTAGTGGAGACTTGTATCGACGAAGCAACCAGCAATGACGAGACGGACATTGATTGCCGATCGTTCTTCTCTCTGCTGATGTAAATTCCCCCGGGAGGTCCACGGCACCCGTGAGATCTTGGCGTTTCGTTGGTGTTGATGTTGTTCGCACGGGAACTCGCTGGATTATCGGATTTTCGGTTATTCTTACGATGGTGTCTCTTTTTCGGCACGTTATAGCTTCCCGGCTTCATGTAGACTCTGACGTCTTCGGAGCTGTCATACTCGTCGAGGTTGCGATGAACGTTGGTCGGGGCTCGTTTGTTGTTCAGCAGATTCACGGCGTTCCATGGTTGGCTCTGTATGGCCTGCATGTTGCGCAGTGTCTGCAATTGCCGGTTGGCATCCATGTGGAGCTGTCTGTTGAGGTCCATGGCACTTCTCGATGTTTCTTGAGGATGCGTCGAGGTTCTCGGGACCGTTGGGTTCTCGTTTTTTCGTGATTCGATCGGACAATTGATCGTGCGATGTCCATTGGAGTTTCTCATGCTCGCGAACCACGCCGAAAGACTGGCGGTCATCTCCTTCGGATCTCTGTTAGCACTCGATGTGCTACCCTCTATCTGGCTTAGCAAGGTCATTTTTGTCCTCGGTACAGTCGCCAATTCGCAACGATCGCACGCTGGTTTTCCCGCGTTAACCGGTTCCGTTTTAATACTCGAGGTACTCGTAGCCGAGACGACCAGACCGCTTCCACAATTGTGCTCGTTCAATTCAGCTATTCTAACGTTACCGGTGCGATCTGGTTGGGCGTGCGACTCGTTGCTATCAGCAGACGCGATTCCAGCCAAGTAAGTCGAATCAAGAGCAGCTTCGGGCCCCGCGACCAGATAAACACTTCCATTCACGTTCGTACAATGACTCGTACTAGGCTCGCACGTATTTGCCTGATTCATTGTTGGTAGACATCGTCGCGTGTAGGCGTTCTCGTATGAACTTCCGGCTGTTCTGATCTTGAATATCGGTTCGCAAAAGCCCGGTACGATGGCGTTAGCGCTTGGACTTCTCGAGGCCCCGAAAACAAAGTCGTAACGTTGTTCCTTCAAGCCCCAGCGTTGCCGCTCCAATTCGTTTGAACTTCCCAAGCTTGCCATCACTTTGTTTTGCAAATGAAAGAACTCCGCGTTCAACGAACGCCTCGAAGAAGCGATCTTCGTCGTTGCGGTGTTCGACGAATTTCTCACGCGAAATCTGTTGCCAGACGAGAAAGCCAGTTCACTTTGACCTGGGGAAATGTCCGGAGCTGATTTCGCACTGTCAATCATCGAGGATAAATTCTCGGTTATCGTCCATTTGCTTCTTAGCTTTGTCTCCTTCTGCGACTTTGGGCGAGGATCGAAAGAATTGAAATTCGGATTGCTCGGCGATTGCGATGTACAAGAAAACCCGCAGGTCGATTCGCGATCGTTCCAATCGCAGTTGTTGAGCTTGGACAAGTGTTCCTGCTGACGTTGTGAGGAGTCGAAGAGATCGTTGCTCGTGTATAGACTCGCATCACCGGGAAACGACGTGTTCGCTGGATGTTCCTGAAACCCCAAGTTCTCCAGGCTGCTCGAATCGTTGGAAGCTATGTTTTCTTCAAGGCTTACGAGTGTCCTGACTAATGTTCTCAGTAAGTCCTGGGTAACTGGTTCCCAGGTCTGAAAATGACTCGTCAATTCCCTGTCAAACTTTTCATCGAGGCTAGGATAATACTGCTTGTTCAAATAGTTATCGAGAACGAGCCAACCGTTGCTTATCCGCAAAAGGGCGTTGATAAGATCTTGCGCGAACGTTCTGTCGCCGGTGAAGATTGGAAAACAAGTGGAGGACTTGGTGACAGCCGTTCTAGTG
This sequence comes from Ophion obscuratus, assembly GCA_964007375.1. Lineage (NCBI taxonomy): Eukaryota > Metazoa > Arthropoda > Insecta > Hymenoptera > Ichneumonidae > Ophion > Ophion obscuratus. Next base: position 32,234,720 of record OZ023317.1, on the reverse strand, counting down.
GCGGAAGAGACATTGGCGAGCCACGCGGCTCTGGAGTTACCACGATAATACGATGAATTCAAAATGGTCTCGGCCTCGTTGCAGCCCCAATAAATTGTTTTTCTCATTATTTCCGGGCAATGCTGATGTACGGGTCTGTCTTCTTGCGTTTGAGTACTCGTCGTGCGGTTATTTTGACCAACCGATACTCCGTACTCCGTGCAAAAATCGGTGAACCACATATTCGTTTTATTCGTCAGGTTGTCACCGGCTGCGCCCCCGAATGATGACATGTCGTTTCTTTCCGAATTATCTTCCTTGCCAAGCTCGTTCGATGAAACCGTGTTACACAATGCCGAAACCATTTTCTCAGCTTCAATGGTGAAATCGAAACTAGCCGCGGACTCGTCGGAACAGCGTTCATCTTGGTTCTGCGTCCTCGACGAAGAACCTAATCGATTCGTTTGTGCAGGCGTGGTAGAGACCTGTGAACTTGTTGCGCTGGCAGGACCCTGCGGAAAAAAACCAAGAGGACAACCTCGTTTTGCACTTTCTCCAAAATCCTGACTGGGGAAATGAGGAACGATGACAATTCGGACGATAAACCTACCTCGAAGGGGTTGGATGTTTCTCGATCTGGCTGTAGGGGCCAGCGGATGTTCTCAGCCTTAGGGATAATCGAGTCTTGATGCTTTCTGTCCTCCATAGCCGTTAGATTTCTCGAACAAATCATAGTTTGAACATCGACGTCTGACAGCATGGAAAGTTTGTCCCTCGATGCTGTGACGAATGGCATCGACGAGCTCTGGAAGATTTGACTCGTTGGCACCGTCTGACCGGCAGGGATTTGATTGTTTTCAAACGCCGTGAGATTGCCGTAGGGGGTCGTGAAGTTCGCAAGGTGAAACGAGGGCTTGGGATTGATTGTTTGCATGTTGCAGGCATTAGTTGCGGCAATGTTGTAATAAGAGGCTTGCGTCTGGCCTGCGAGAGATTGCTGATGTTGCTGCGTTGGTTGGGAACGTTCCGGAAGTAGACAGAAGGCTTGGGCAACTTCGGCTGGCTTGTAATAAGGCTGAGGTATCAGGGTTAGGCCGGATGCTGAGGTATAATGATCACTATGTCCGTAAGGTGCATGCGCGAAGGTCGACGATGCAACGAGGAAAGAGGCCGCCGGTGGATGAACACCGGGCGGTGGCTGATTAGTCTGGCACTGATCGTAGAGTACCAGCGGTTTGGGAATGTAGGACAAGGGTTGGTGCACATGAGTTTGCTGATGTTGAACGGGCTGACAGTATTGCTGATGGCTCTGTTGATGATGACTGGGATGATGACCGCGTGCAGGCTTGCTCTTTGGTTGCCATTTTGTCACTTTCGTATTACGAATGGGAACTGCATTCATAAATCACTCAGCACGATTTGACAAACTTAACGTCTACAATGGGTGTTCGTTAGGGAAAAGTACGTGCAAGCAGAAGTTTGTCTCGAATGGCGGAAAAGAGGATATCATTATTCTAACCTCGACTCGATAAATGGCCCAATGTTCCGGTTAAGCCAGGATTCCTCTGGACTCCTGTGTAAACGCAGTGGGGATGTATATTCGCTGGGCACGGTTGAAGGGTCGTTATGGGACCGTAAATGACGTGTTGCTGCTGAAGAAACGACGGAGCGGGTGATGGACATTGAGCAAGGGAAGGACTAGGACATGATCGATTTTGCGGTGGTGGTGGTGGTGGTGGTGGCGGTCCCGCTGGGTGCATGATCCGATCTCTCAAAGATCGATATTTTTTTACTCTCTACTCTCCTATCTACAATTCCATCAACGGTTTTCGAATCTCTTGATGTATTTCTGCTTCTCTCGATCTGTCAATTTAGTCAGTCTTAACCCGTGTGGCACTCCCGCGACGTGGCTTCGTTTTTACGAACCTAGAATCAACTGAAAATCGCAAAGATTTTCGCCTTCTTTCCGACCGCTTGAAACTTCCGAGGCCGAAAAGGCAATTACTTACCTGCTGACGAAAATGCATTTCAATTTCGCTGAGGCGATTGGCCTGGGTAAAGTACTAGAAGAACCGGAACGACCAATATACGCAAAGACCAGAGTCATTTTGAAAAAATTGTCACTCCAACCTCGCGGGCTGCCGGGCGAACACGAAGAAACGAATTGTATTTAAATTCCCGAGTATTCTCTCTATTCATTGGTGTAAAAAAAACGTCAGAATCGCCGGGAAAGTTCGAAAGGCAAAATCGTGCCTACGCCGACAGGAACGGTAAAGGGCGATTTTTTTTTAGATTGCACAGAAGCAATTCGTTGATACTAAATGACGGAGCATCGAGACTTGAGAAAACGAGACTGTACGCGCAAAACAAAAAAGTATTCTTCCTCTTCGCGACACGAGCTTTGAACAGCTATTGCACGATATCGAAGAGAGATGAAATAATTGACAATCTTCGAGATTGACATTCTTTTTGTCGGGAAAAAAATCAGCTGGTGTTCGATCAGCTGACCACTTATGGGGTGGTCGTGAATTTATATATATATATATATATATATATATATATATATATATATATATATATATATATATATCCGCGGATATGTGGCAATATCATGTAATTTATCATAGAGAGATCCAATTCCACGATAAATTGATAAAGCGTCCAACGTTTCGTTCACTTGAGCACGACTCAAGTACCCAATTAGTGAACTAATTTGATCTATTTTATGATTATTAAAGAGAGACAGACGAATTATTCCGTATCGTGGTGAATTTTTATATTACTTTTTATATCCTTGTTTCCTTATCGATATTATTACTGATATCGTTATTATTATTATTTATTGTTTATATTAATATTAATTTTAAACTGCGGGATCACTAATGATCGGATGGCATGTTATCCACGAAATCAAATTGCCTACGTTACATGAGGATCTTTACGTATATGGGAACAATGAGGTGCAAAAGTCGGCGCACACGCACGTATTTACATATAATATCTGATTATTATTTTCTCTCGTTTTCTTTTATTTACCGGCCGTTTATTTTCCATCCCACGAAAAATTACTTGGTAGCCATTTTTCGTGAGATCCTCGTGATAGTACATGTAGTAATTGGTAATTTGAACATCATGTGTGATAGATAAAGCTCTCTATGACGGTACAATTTAATATGTATTCATTTTATTATTTATTCTTTTTTATCTCCTTGTCTTTCTTCAATATATATATATATATATATATATATATATATATATATATATATATATATATATATATAGATATATATAAGCTCTACACGCAGAACGATTTGAACAAACACAACGGTGTGTGCCCGACACGAACATCGGCATTTAAAATTCAACGTCGAGAACGAGGACTCGAGAAGGACCCACTTTTTTCCAAATCGATCTCATTCATATTGAACCTTCCATTCATAGCCGCCAAACTCACCCTCGTTTTGTTTCTCGATACTATGCCTTGTTCGATATCATTTTTCATTTACATATATATATTTTTTTTTTTATTATTAAATATTTCTCGTTTTAACAGTTGTATTTTTGTGGGGGTGTGTGTGCGATCTTTCGGATCGGATTGGTTGGTCCTTAATTTTTTCCGCGCGTCTTTTGTTACCGTGGCAGGTGCGGATCGGCGAATATAACGATGAAGATCGATGAATCAACGAGTCATCGTTGAAAATAATGCGCTTGACAATTGCGTCGATATAGATTTGCGTATTGCGGACGTAGCGGCATTCGCGATGCACGCTGAATACGCAGGCAGTGTGACGTCGATGAAAATCAAAGTTATTATTTTTCTTGTCATCGCTGTAGACAACGATGTTCAGCAAAAAAATGAAGTTTATCACTTTATCGCGATTACCGAGCGATCCTCAAATGAATTCGAAGATTTGATAAAAAGTTATAGCTACAGCTATTTTTATTAAATTTCTCATCATCTAGGTCAGGATTGTCGGACAAAATTCGTATTTTTTGTGCATTCGCTTAGTGCTTCCCAATTTTGATGACTATACGCGAGATCGACTCTAGTCACTTTCAGTGTAATTCCGTCAGCGGACGGTTCCTTCTCGGATTCAACGTCCCGCTTTATTTTCATCTTTCGCTCGTTTTTTCCCCTCTCTGTTTGCATTGTAATTTCAGCACTTGCCCCTCTCTTCTCTCTCTCAAAGTCCCCATTTGCTACTCCTTAGCCTGATCATCGGCGGCCTGGGCATTTTCCGAGCGGACGGGGTAAGTGTGGCGAGGTGTTTTTTTTTTTGCGTAGTGATTGCCCGTGCTTATCGGTAGTTGCGAATAACGAATTTTTGATTTCTCTTCTTTCGTAATTTAAAAAAAAAACACAAAGAACAAGACGGGTGAATTAATTGCGGAGGTGGACGTTGAGGGCGCTACCGAGGAGGCACAGGATCCCGAGGAGATGCGGCACGTGCGCGTAACTCGGTGTCGAACCGTTGCAAAGATTGGTGAGGCAGGAGCAAACCTCCTGCCGTCCACCGAAACCGCTGCGCTGATAACAACGTCCCTTGTAATTCGACTCGTCGTAACCACAGGTCCTGATTACACGAGTTTCCGGTGGTACTGTCGATGATTTGCAAATAAACATCGCAAGTATTACAAAATTAATGTCCATTGAACTGATGACGATGAATTATAAACTCTCATATTCTAGCAAATACGGAGGATAAAAATGATTTCAAAAGTCTCTGAATTCCAGAGATTCCCAATGAAATATAATACATTCCAATTATATAATATTGTTTTGATGATAACAGAAGCAAAATCCTGATTTTTAGAACGAGAGCGGAAAAAAAATTATAGAAATGAGGTATCGAGAATCATTCTTGCGAACGAGATTTGCGAAAATGTGTCATTATTTTTGTAAGAACGAAAAACGTGACTTCCCCAAGTCAACATTTCTTACATCTAGAAAAAACGATAATGAATCATCTGACAAGAAACATCTGTCCGCCTTTGGTTTTGTTGAATCTCATATATGTGATAAAGCATTGAAAACTTTAGACACGTTTTTTTATCGGCGGCGAAACAGTTTAAGGGAGGAAACGACCCCCGAAGAAAGGCGTGTCACCCCTTAATTTAATTTTTTTTCGATACTTCTATATTAGATTTTTTATCGCGTTACATTAGAAGAGTTTTGGTTTTTGTTTTATTCGGATCGGTGGACTGTTTGTGATGATCTGCAAAACCACCCCTCGATACTTTTTTCTTTATGGGGTGGTATGTCCCCTTAAAATCGTTTTTCCGCAGATATAAAAAAATACGTGTCTAATAGTTTTCGATGCTTCGTCACATATATGAGTTTCAACAAGATAGAAGGCGGACACATAAGTGATGTTCCTCGCGAGTCAGGATCTACTTACAGCCGTTCATGGGCAATTCGATGGACTGGATGGTTTTGCGACACATGGTGTACTTGGTACCGCCCGACGAGACCTGACAATCTTTTTGAAGTTCATCGGGTGGCTTCTTGTCGGCGCATCGACTATCGATATGGCTGTTGCACTCGTAACAGGTCAGTGCATCAACACCTGCAGATTAATATTGAATGTCCAGCGTAAATACGTATACGCGCATGCATCGATTATCTAAACGTATTTCCGTATCCACATATATCGTAAAAATCCGAGGTCCCATTTTCCTAGCCGAACGGATTATTCATCCGAAACGATGTTTTCCAACGATAAGATGGAAAAGAAGCAACGGCCCCGCTATATCAGAACGCGGGTCAGAGTGCCGACGTGATAACGATAGCAAAGAATTTCACGTTCTCTCGTATCGTCGTAGCTTCAGTTTTTTTTCCTTTTCCCATTACGAAAGATCGAAAAGAGTCAGTAAACAAGAACCTAAAACGTCCGTTCTAGCCGTTGACGTTTTTTCGAAAGATTGCTTCAATGATTCAACTTTTACGCGGAGGTATGCATTTATTAAAGAATCCCCTCAAGATGACACGCGAGACGAGAGCGGTTCAACGAACTCCGCCAAGCCAAAGTATAACAGGCGTTGACGTTTAGTTGCTCAAAAAGATAGAAAAGAAGAAAGAAAAATCGATGTCACTCTACGTGTGGCCTAGAAAGAGTGGCGTCGTTCTGTCTCGCCGTGCACCTTCCCCCAATTCCCTCGTTGTCTCTGTACATTCGGAAGTCACGAGATAACGTGGCCAATAGGTATTTTACAATCGATTCCCATGTATTAATAAATTAGTTTGCACGCGAGGAGTGCTCTGACCCCCTGATCCATTCCGTACCAACATCGGTATGCAGATGTTCGTGAGGAACGGATCACGCGTACAGGCTCAAGAAAATGTTACGACCCCGACTTCATCGTATCACGTATTTTCCTCACTATCTGTATTAGCTCGTGCCACACATTTATTCGGGGGGAACCAGAGGGGCTTTGCTTTATCTGTATGTGGCATAAAAACTGGTTACCCGTCGACCCTTTGGGCTTTGCGGATTCACATCGTCATCGATTCTCACGACGCCTGCGCTTTCACGCGACGCCAAGGGAAAGTGACATGGAAAATGTTGTTGGTGGCTATTGGCGCGCGGGCCTCAAAAGTTTTCCACGACTAAATGTCCAACTATTTTTCTCGCTGCGATGTTTCGCTTAATTCAGTAAGCACAAGCAACATCAATCCCCGATGTTGCTCATGCGAAAGTTACAAATTCGAAAAATCGCGGGTGAAGCAAATCTAAAATATGGTAAAAAAATGGCAGTACCCGAAAAACACGATGACCCACTTTTCTACGTTCATTTTTGGCTCATCCTTGACCGTCTTCGAGTGGATCATCATTGGCAAAAAACTCAATCATTATCGTCCAATCTAGATTCAACCAGTCATTTTGAACTTTTTCGGTCATGAACTCTTGGAACTTCGCAGGCAGGTTTGTTCGCCTCCCCCCTCCCCCCTCTTAAGGTGGGTTATAAAATTTCCCGCGAAAAAGAATCAGGCCAACGTCGTAGAGAAGCGCGTTGAAAAATGTTCATACACTTTTGGGACTCACCTAAATGACCGACGAGTAAGTAGGCACCGCAAACCATCACGAGTTGTTGGACCTTCATATTGCCTCGATAATTTTTCTATTTCTCCAAAGAAATCTCCTTTGCCTCTCCTCACGAAACTACAAAATATTATATATTACGAATATTTTTTTTTCGATTTCGTCGAACGGAAAGTTGATTCAGTTTTTTTGATATATATATACATATATATATATTTTTTTTTTTCGTAAAAGTAAGCACAGCAGGAGGAGAAGATTAGTGTATAGAGAGCAGCAACGTACTGGATAACACTGTGCGGGAGCTGCGCGCGACTACGTCCCGTTAACGGTTTATGAAAAGGGGTGAAAATACACCGACCCCACGGCCTCGGGAGCTCGGCTAGCACTGTTGATTTCGTGCGGTGGCTGGCACGACTGCCACCGTCATCAACCCCCATTCCGATCCAAACTATATACACGCATTGTACACGTACGTATTTATACGGTCACTTGTATAGATCGTGCGTAGGAGGGAGAGGCGAGATAGCATGGGGAAGTGAAGAGCCCAATACTCGAGGGGACCACATCATACTGATACGAGAGATAGCACGAGGATGATTGGGGAGGCCAGAAGTTATGACACAGTTGCGGCAAAAGAAATTTTCAAATATATATCATCGATGAAATTTTTTTATTTTTTGTATAATTTCTCGTACGGTTTGTCTTAATGTATGGAAATTTGATTTTTCAATGGTAATCTACAAGTAACAATTCCACAATCTCTTCTCAAAGATCAAGACTTGCATGAATATTCGGTAGATCGGAAAAAATTGAGAAAACAATCACGTTAACGGGCTACATTCACGTAGGTGGGTAAATAATTGAATTTTCCAAAAAATATTTTTATTTGATGGCATCACCTGGGGTTCCCTGAACATTTTATTGAAAGATTCTTAAAATAGAATGAGCTACATCTTCTAACAGTCGGCCGGGCAAGCGATTGAAGCGTTTTTCTCGAAACACTGATTTCAAAGTCGGTGGACATGATAACTCGAGAACCACTTGAAAAATAGTTTCCAAATTTACAGGAGATACGATGAGAAACGTTCACATGTGGTTGACGATCTCATTTTTTTAATATCGATGTTTATTTTTTAATAGTTACGTAATAATGATGACTTTTTTCATAGATTTTGTATGCTCGAGTTTCAATTCAACGCCACGTTGTTAATAAAAATTATTTTGAAAATCGACGATCGTCAACGACTCGTATGTATTGTTAACGTGAATAATCCGTTTCGTTTTTACATTTCAAATGCACCGTTTAAACCGGAGAGTGTCCACCGCCAAAAGTCGTGAAAGAATGTCATCATCTGCCGGCCATGTTTTTGTTGTTTCTCTGTATTTTTTGGAGATCTTTTTCAAAAGCTCTCAATATATGTACCTTTGTGTTAAAAAAGCGTTTCTTTTTCACAAACCATTACCCAGAAAAAAATCGGAATTTGGCCATTTTTTGGGCCTCTAGGTACATGTAGCCCCTCCAAGAAACTCAACAAATATAACGAGCGAATATTCTCCATCAACAACATGACGTTAAAGTTTGCATCGTTGGCATGCAAGGATTTTTTCTCATATTTTACACTTTCATTTTTATCATTACCCAACATCTTTTTTCTGCAAATTGGAGTGGTCAATTTCTAATAAGATTACGTAGCAACGTTTGACCGATTTTCACAGCCTAAATCTGAAAAAAAAAAAAATTTGAGTAATTGAAAAGAATTGATGTTCGTTGCATTAAAACGATGCAAACTTCAACGTCATTCAATAACTTGGAAACTCCATTTTCGACTGTCTCATCGTCATCATTACAAGCCGTGATCCATTTTTGTACAATCAAGTACCAATTTAAATTTCTTCACTAGAGCATCCTGTTGATCGAAAAAAAAAAAACATTTCGACGACTTTCCAGCCAGAAACTCCAACGTTGATATTTGGAAAGTGGATCGGTATGAAATTGCATTGATGGCCCGATAAATTGTTCGGTGATGCACAAACATTTGGCGAGGTATTCGTCACGGGCTAAGGCTTGCAGAGGAATATCCGATTGTTTTGAGGTATCAATCGAACAAAATTGCAAGGATTGGGCAATTATGCTGCATGAGCTGTACGTGCTGTGTGGCGATTTAGTGCCGCAACACGGCTAGCGGGCAGGGCCAAATTGTGACAGCTCGGTATGTACAGGGAAGGCCGTAGGTGGTACCATTCAAGTGGAACATATAAAGTGACGGTCCGCAGCCACTACCGGACTAGGCCTGAGTGGATAATACCTCTTTTCCTGTGACACAAAACACGTCACGAATCCTCAGCATACTCTGAGCTTTATCGAGAGGCAACTACATACGTACGTCCGTTCACGAGATAAGCGATGCATATTGATGTGTATATATATATATATATATATATATATATATATATATATATATTGCTCCAGCTTCCATGTACGTATGTATCGACAACTTTAAACTAACCGGTCAAATGTATCTGCGTGTATATACGTAACAAGCTCTGACACAATGTACATTCTCACCGTACAGCCAATCGATATTTATGTCACTTCGCTTAAGCGAGGCTTACTTTTATAGAGACGACGATGAATATAGAGTACATAGACGTGAAAGAATTTAGGAGGATTCTTCGGGATTTTGATGGATCGAGTGCTTGATTAAAACTAAAAGTATGTCGGGTGAATGAAGCAATAGATGACTGACAGGCGAGATTTTGGAACGTAAAACTGTGTCAGATGTGTTTATTGATTGGCGAATGGAAAAGAAGGGAGTGTTAAGGAATTTGGTCGACGACAAGTGTTTATTGCGCCCGTGTGGTAGTTGGTGTACAATTTGGATACTCGTCGGAAAAATAAACGATCAATTGGTGATGCTTCGGATGGTATTGAAGCTTGCATCGTTGGAATGCAATGAAAATTGTTCTTGGTTTTTAATTTTTTTTAATCGGTATTAAAACTCTTTTTTTGTCTGTTTTTGGTTATAAATGTTGAATAAGGATGGTCAAAAATGTTTCAGTTCCTTTTGTAGCCTGGATGAGCCAAGAAATATTGCAATACGAACAAAATTTAGTCTCGTTGCATTCTTATGGCCTTAGGGCACAGTAACGGGTATAAAATCATGTGCGAATTTAACAATATTTTTTTGTATGAAAAAGTGATTCGCTCATAAAATTAATTACACATCCATTTAGTATGAATATCAAGCTGTTGGAAAAAATATATATACTTTTTTTCGATGTACAAAATGGCCGACTACGCGAAACTTCTCGAAACAGCTTTTTTCCAATTGGCGTGACAAATAACTTCAAGAATTTTCACTTGATTTACTTCAAATTCAAAAGTTATGTTCCTTATTGCATTTCGCAGAAAAGTACGTACGGAAATTATGATTAATCGTAAACTTTTCATTTTATGAGCAGTTTATGAGCAGTTGTAACGAAATTTTTCACTGAAAATTAATTTTTGAAGTTCAAATACCTACAACTTTTGAATAAAACAATATTTTTTAAATTCCGTACGTACTTCTCTAGGTATTCTAATGTAGATTGACGAGATTTTTTCTTTTTTGTTTTAGGTAAAATTGTGGATGTTAAATGTCACGCCACGGAGCGCCTAAAAAATATAACAAAAGAAAACATTAGTAGTCGACAATTTTGTACCTTGAAAAAAATATATATATTTTCTAACCGCTTGATATTCATACTAAATAGATGTGTAATTAATTTTATGAGTGAATCACTTTTTCATACGAAAAAAATGGTTAAATTCGCACATGATTTTATACCCGTCACTGTGGCCTAAGGCCTTGATAGTAATTACTTGATAGAGAAGTAATGCAAACTGCAATACTGTTACTTCAGGCGCTTAAGGGAGGACACCAACGTGAGGGACCGAAAAGAGGTTGTTCTTCCGATTTTTTGCCTACTAGATTATTCATTTGGGATTCGGAAAAAGGTATTAAGCATTCATTGAACTTATGACCGGTAAATTTTGATTTAAACAAATTACAAATTAACAACGTTATTGAGGTAAATAGAGCCTTTGTATAAAAATGTGGTCCAATGGCCTGATCGATAACTTGGCAATGATTAGTGTGAAAAATAAAAATAAAAAGTTTTATTATCTATATAAATGTAGTTCTCGTTGTAGCCGTTTTTCGAAAAAAGATTCAGTGTAATTTTGCTGAAATTTTTACTTATACTCACTCAGGGGCTTCAAAAATAGTAAATTAAAAAAAACGGCCACGTACAACGATAGCTACTGCAATTACGGGAATTTTGGGTTTTTTTAAATTGAAAATCGGGCCATTATGGCTAAAGTTATGATTCCGGCCAATCCGAGGAAAACGCTATTGAAAGTTTTAGTATACGTAAATCGTTGCGTTATCTGCTCTGATTAAATCGTCTGTAACTTGGTTAATTTTCGATATTTTATCTTGAGCATTTTTTCACCACCACTTTTTGCAATCTTAGCGAACGGATTACATCAACATGGTTTGGATCAGTTTGAAATTTTGACAGTAGCGTAACAATAACCTTCTTTATGGAAGTACGCAGGGTTCTTTTCAATTCAATGTACATTTTTTATTTTATAATCCAAATAATCGTAGATTCCACTGTACAGGGTCTTCCCCCTTGTTACATGCCCCACCGTATTCCACTAGTCATCCCCGTATAATTCTTAAACATATCGATTCATACTGTTTACTGCTTATTTTTTCAGCAAAAAATCGATTTTTTTGCCAAAAGTGCACTATTTTTACAAAATTTGTTAAATAAAAAATCTCTACGTATTTCTGTAGCCAATAGTGCATAGATTACATTTTTTTTTGTTTTTTTTTTGTTCCTGATCTTATATTCCACGAGAAATTTGTGCGCTACCGGAGGTATTTTTTAAAAAGATAAAAAGTAACAACAAACCAAATTTTCTATACTTAAAAATATGCTGAATAATCTCTCTAAACTGACTTCCTATTCCTTTTATTATAGTCCAGAAAAAAACGACAAAGTTAGACCTTCTTTTCGGCCGCTAGAGTGGTTGGTACCCCATAAATCGATCGTCTACACCGACTCGCTAAAATGTACAATTCAAAAAACACTTTTTGTCATAGGGTATTTAACATTATGACACTGTTGACGAAATTTTTATAATGTGCTGAGTGATTTGACACTTTTTCATAACATTTTTAACATTTTTTCACACTATTTTGTGCGTAAAACTGCCATTCAGCGATGAGCGTAGGCAGTTAAAATATGTCCCTGTGTTAAAAAGTGTTTTTCAATTATAAATTTTATAGAATCGGTGTAGTCGATCGATTTAAAATTATAGTATACTAGTCAGTAGACATTATGAAGAAATTACTGTATGAATTTGAATCAAATGGTAACACTTTACCAATTGTCCCGAAACTCCTTAAGGCGGGATATACATTTACAACGATCATAAAATCGATTTCTTTTTGTTTCTTTAAACGATAGACTATATGTAGATTATTTTCCTATTAATTCAGAACGGAATTCGAAAAACTTCAAACGCTACAGCCCGTCAACGCTGTGCCTCATCGCTCGGATTCGGAGCGGGCGTGAACTTCAAATGCGTTTTTTTTTTTTCAAAACTGCATTATCGAAATTGCCGTGCAAGATTACTCAAAAACTATTAAGCCGATTTTTTTTTGTAAATACCTGCCATTTTCTCAAATTTGCATTTGCTTCATTTTAATTAGTCACATAGAAACTATACATGATCTAACTGAAAAAATGTTTGAACTTTTTTGCAAATCAAAGTCTACGGGAAGCTAGACTGCACGCCGATTCGCAACTTCCGCGGCGACCTTGCTGTCACACTCTGCCACAGCTTCGCCATTTTGATGATGAATTAATTAAGAAAAATTCTTTCGTATACTTAAATATACTATTAAAGTATACCTAAAGTTTCATAATTATAGAATAATTATTTCTTAGTTTCAAAAATCCCTCAATACTGCTTATTTTTTTCCTGTCCAAATGTATATCCCGTCTTAAAGGTCGATCAAGATAGACTCACGAATATCTGTAATGAAGAAGATTAGAACTTATTTTCTATTGCGGGCATTTTTCGTTCGTCATTTGTGAAAATACTCACAAGTGAATCCGCGTTGTGACGGAACTATATTTAAGCGGTTGCAGTTGACCGGAGAATTAATTTAAAACGACGATGGTTGCAACCACGAGATAAGTCACGCGATTGTTAATCGCACACCTCAACAGCAGAGAGAGAGGGAAAGAGAGATGAAAAAGCCTCTAGTGCCGATGTTGATTAACCAGGAAATTATAAACGTCCTCGACAAATCCAACCACTGTGCAGACTATTCGATGTCGTTTGGAAAATGAAATCGAAAAATTGATTTTCCCGATTCGTCGATATTATATAGCAATATTGATCGTACAATCCACCGACTCAGGAATAAACTTTATTCACAATTTTCAACAGAACTTCGTTACAGAAAAAAGCATCCTTGTGGCGAGCGACGAACGCAAGAAAGAACCCAGCAAACGAAGAGTTGAGAAAAAGTCAAGACCGCGGAAACTCGGCCGATTGACTTTACCGAATGATTGCAGCCGGAATCTTTGCACTCGCAAATACGTTGATAACTGTCTCTGCTGTATCGACCGCGATAGCAATCCGTTCCTTCTGCACTCAGCATTGCGCACTCTCGTACCGTAACGAAATCTCGCGACTCGGTAAAATAGTCTGCAATTTTTTAATAATTTATCGTTAATATACATTATTGACAAATTTATGGATTATATCGCTCATTTGAATTCCGGTTCGTACGAATTTGACAATATCTCTATTCTAGGATTACAAAAATTGCTCGAGAAATGTTGAATGAAATTTTTTGTTGTTATGGTGTTTGTTTTGAACCTATTTTACGGCCTACGTCTACCTAGGTGGGTCAAAAAATTGCATTTTCCAAAAACATGACAACTCTGCAATGAAGTACGATATTTTTGATTGGATGAAAATTGACGATTTGGCATTGAAAAAAACGACCATTTTATAGGCAAGAAAACAGACTTTTTTTTTCATAACTACGATATTTTGTTAGATTTTGATATTTTTCGAAAATCCTACGTCATTGTACAGAAAATAGCTTCGAGTTTAACGACATTTTTTCCTTTTTCGGTTTCAGCTACTTAATCGGCCGGAATCATGTCAGCAGTAGAGGAACTTTTTTTTGGCGCCTCCGAAGGCAGAGCATAAGTCGCCTGGATCTCAATATTTTTCTACGAAAAAATTATGTAATATGGGTCAAATATCGCCAAATATATTCTTAATTTTCCGAAACATTTAATTGAGTACTTTTCTTCCAAAAAAATCCCGCAAATCACCCAAATTTTCGGCGTTCACACTGGCCCCTTGAATGCGATTTTCTCGAAACACTGTTTTCAAAGTTGGTGGACACGATATCTCGAGAACCACTTGATAGATTGTTGCCAAATTTACAGACGATATGATGAAAAACATTTAAAAGTCCTTGACGATGTTACGTTTTAATAATCGATCTCCATTTTTTAATAGTCACGTAAAAATGACGATTTTTTTCAAAGATTTTGTATGTTGGAGGTTCAATTCGTCGCCACGTTGTGAAAAAAAATATTAAGAAAATCGACGATCGTCAACGACTCGTATTTATTGTTAACTTGAATACCCCGTTTGGATTTTAGATTTCGGATAGACCGTTTAAGGGCGGGGTGAAGTATTAAAAAATTTTTTTCATTTAAAATTTTTTTTTTAAATGAATGCATAATATATCAAGAATATTGTGTTAAAATTTCAAGTCGATCGGAGTAAAATTGACGAAGTTATGAGTATTTGAGCGTCTATTGCTTCATGCCGTTCTCTTCTCTTCTGCGTTTTTCAAACCGTTTTTCTGAGACTTGTCATATTTGAAGTCCGTGTGCACGATAACTCAAAATCTACTGGACCAATCGCTTTGAAATTTTGCACAGTACTTCTTCACATAATTCACCAGGTATTGTCGAGAGCTTTTTTGTTTTTTTTTTTTTGATAATTACTAATTTTTCAACAACAAATTAGCCGATTTTTTTTAGCAAAAATCGGGTTTTTGGCTCCCAAGTGCTACGAAAAATCGAAAAAAAAAAATCCTCCCGTCATTACCTCGAGAAACATCTCCTTTAGCAAATGCATTTTGATTTTTTTGTTTCAAATGATTCTGTTGCGAGTTATGGTGCACACCGCAAACCAACTTTTTTTCGAGGCGCCTCCGGGGTTTAATTTTCACTCGCTCAATTTTGAATATTTTGCAATGCAAATTTAGGAGAATGTTGTTCAAATGTTACTTTATTATATGTAAATTTTTCAATAAACGAACACTATTCGTTACGCAAAAAAAAAAAAATCTTAAAAACATGCCTTTTTTTCGCCGAATTAACTTTACCCCGCCGTTAAGCCGGAGAGTGTCCACCGCAAAACGTCGCGAAAAAAGTTTCATCCTCTGCCGGCAGCCATGATTTCGTTGTTTTTCTGTATTTTTTGGCGATTTTTTTTTCAAGGCCTCTCAATTTATGTACCATCGCATTAAAAGGAATGCGTTTCTTTTTCACCAACCGTTCCCCAGAAAAAAAAATCAGAACTTGTCGATTCTTCCAGGCCTCCAGGTAGATGTAACCCCTTTGATTAATCTTCAAATTACAGCTATTGAGCCATGCGGAATGATTCGCAAGCCTTACTCACAAATAAAATCCAACTTTCGACAGAAAGCATGGGAACTTGGACATACTCTGAGGTACTTCGGGTCCGCACTTTTGGTGTCACAGTCTTTGTCCTCGTTGCTTTTGCACTGATAACAATCGATACCTCTGCAAACTTGAACAAACGACGATGCGCATGTAGACGACTGAAGAAATCTCAAACGAATTTTCCCCGAAATTCGCCAAATTTATCCATAATCTCACCCTTCTGGAGAACTGACATGAGCAGCAATATCTGTAGGGTCGTGCTGGCCTTGCACTGCATCATAAACCCATTTGCCACATTTAGGGACGTTCCTTCCCTATTCAGTCTGAATTCACACTGAAAAACCAATTTTTCCTCTTTTTTTCTGAAAACACGTAAACGTGGAAACTGATAGGAGTAACCGTGAAAAATAGGATATTTCCCATCGATGACTGATGATGCGGAACATAGCTGCGGAACGATGGTCGATTAAAAAAAAAAAGAAAGAGAAGCAATCAACGATTGCACTCCATCCTAGACTATCAACGAGGATCGGAAGCCTGTTTTATTTTTTTCCACTTGCGAATTTCATCCGATAGTTCAACTCGTTGCGATCGAGAACGACAATCGTCGAGTCTCATCCGTGCCAGTGTGAATTACGCATGTATGTCAAGGACCAGTGGTGCGAGCTCGACGCTAAATAAACGTATCGCTAAACGTGCTAAGCGGCCGTAGATCTCGTCGACACTACATACACTGCGAGGAAGGCGCAGCTTCCAAAATATAATTTCCTACCGTTACCGTACACCAGAATATATATATATACATACATACATACATACATATACATGAGGTATTCCATGTGAATCCGGTGGACTTTTTCTCTGACCCCCCGCCAATTCAATTTTTTTAAATCTGATTCCATTGACTCTAAAAGACACCCTGATTTTTTTTACATTTTTCGAAACAACACTTAATAAAAAAAAAAATTCTCCCAAAAAAAACGCCCTGCTTTAAAAATCTGAAAAAAATTCTCAAAAATGCGTGATTATATGTAAAATTTTTCAAGCTAGTACCCGCAGTGGAAGTATGATTTTTCCTGAGCTTTCTAAGCGATTAACCTTCAAAAAATCCGAAAATTCACTGCTAACTGTTCAGGGTCCATGATTGTGATTTGGTTATTCGAAAATGGTCAGAAAGTTCATTGTGGGTACCAAAATATTTAAGTATCCGCCCAAAGTAAGCGGTTCTTGAATTTTTCGGATTTTTTTTTATCGTGAATCGCTCAGAAAGCACAGAAAAATCATACTTCCACTGTGGGTCATAGTTTGAAAATGTTTACATATAATCAGGCATTTTTGGGATTTTTTTTCAGATTTTTAAATCGGGGCGCTTTTTTCGGAGATTTTTTTTTTGACTAGGATTGTTTCGAAAAATGTAAAAAAAATCAGGGTGTCTTTTGGAGTCAATGGAATCAGACAAAAACAAATAAATCGAATTGGCGGGGGTCAGGGAAAGAAGTCCACCGGATTCACGTGGAATACCTCATATATATATGTTCGCACAACGCATCAGCATGAAATGAATGCACAAATAAAAATTTCTCCATTCGACAAATACGCTCAACATGTTTGATTTATTGATACCTGAAAATAATTCGTTATGACAAAGTTCGCCAAACTATAAGACCAAAGAAGCAGATTAAGTAGGTAAAGCTTCGAAGATTATCGTAATTATAGATATTTTTAAATCGCAATTTGAATTCCCAATATGCAAAAGCAGATCAGCCATACAATTTTGGTGATAGAAAACATTTAGAAGTGAACAATGTTCGGTACCGGTGTAAAAGGAATCTGTGATTATTGTGGAAGTATCTATACCGGCTGTCGGCCGCTGCTACGTTTGAGCTGCGGTAGATAAAAGTCATCGACGGGTAAGAACATTATCTGTACTGCCTGCGAAGATAACCGTGGTGACCGACAATCTTCCTACAGTTCGCCATAAATTCTTGAATCCCTTCGAACAATAATTGACACGCTATCCCTCTTCTCACACCCTCATCTGATGAACATTGAAAAGTGGTTCTCCATTTTCGATCCAAGTATTCCATGCTATGTACTCAATGGAGTATCAACCGTTATATTTAATGAAGCTAATAGAGACCTTTGTGACGAAAACTTTAATCTCGCTATAAACTTTTGTCCAAGGAGAATTCACCCTCACAGGCTTGTCCGTTCGTTAGCACTCCGTGGAAACTCGTTATGATTTCTGTGACCATTAGCTCTGCGTAAGGGATGAAAAAAAGCAGACTCCGTGAGGGCGAAGAAAAATGTCATTAGGTGGAAACAAAGGACTGGATCTTCAACATCTGCTTATGATGTTTAATGCGAGGTTCTCTATTTTATGCTCTCGGGAGAACAGAGAGCAATTCAGACCATTGTGCGAGGGAGGCAGACTGCGAGACGTAGAGCTTTTACTCCCCCCCCCCCCCTCCCCCAATGTACATACATACGTGCGTGTGTGTCCTTATGATTCAGCAAACGTGGGTTGGGGGTTTGTCGTTTTCCCTTCATCCCCCTTGCTTCGCCGGATCTCCGATGTATACGGGGGTATTATCGTTATTTGGGTCGCGGCAATGTGGCGCCAAGCGTCCCGACGCTCAACCCCCTCTCGCACAACCCTCCTCGGATCTCGACATAGCGAAAACTCTCTTTTATTATGCGTATCCCGCGTGCTTCCCAATATCGCTATCTGTACACGCGGGACCCCCCTTTTGCCTTTGCTTCTTCTTACCCTTAGCACACACCCCCCCTGCCCCCACCCCCGTACCGAATAACATCGAAGGGACGATTCTCCCGCGGTTCATTCTTATTCCTTGCGTGAGTCTCCGAGACTTGCGTAATTCGGGCACCAAAGCTTCGGAATTTTTTTGCTAGCATTTCACTAGCCAATTGCCGAAGAGACTGCTGGCAAAGCGTCTTCTCTTTTGGCGGTCCGATAGATGCTGCGATAATTACCGAGCGAGCTTTTCTTCGTTCTGCATTGTTGATGACGTGTCAACGCTGCGGCGAATACGTGATGTGAGTTTTAACCTCGAGAGATGAGAATCGGCCATTCGAGAATGGGTGATTTTGGTATTTTGGATGAGGGTTTTTCGAGCTTCATACGACAGGTGTGCGGTGCGAGTCGATGTGTGATGTTCCCATGCAGGGCTCGGAGTGAGCTGTCAGATGTGACGATCCGAGCGATGTAAGAAATTCCGGTTTTTTGGAGACCGAGCCACACGAAGCCAGCGTGTATGGTAGATAGAGATAGCTGTTTTGCGGATTTGAAACTTCCCTTTAAGGGGTTAGGCCACTCTAGAGGCCGGAAAAATAGGCTTTTTAGGGTTTTTTGTTTCAGAAAAACTACAAAATGAATCGGGATTACAAAAAGGGTGTTTATCATACATATCAGTGACTGTATACAATAACATTTTTGAAGCGATCAATTTCAAAATGCCGGCTGTGCAGCGTTTATCTCAAAACTGCATTTTTTTAAGTTGGGCGGAAACATAACTCAGACAATTTTTAACCGATTCACTTGAAATGTTGAAAATAACTTGAAAATACATTGTCCATGGAAGTACGTAGGATTTTTTTTATATTGCATTGTTCATTTGTTATTAACAATTATCTGCCGATTTTTTAGGCAAATTTTTCACTTTATACAAATTTCACTTTCCAAAAATTTGCCTAAAAAATCGTCGGATAATTGTTAATAACAAATGAACTATGCAATATAACAAAAAAAATCCTACGTACTTCCATAGACAATGTATTTTTCAAGCTATATTCAATATTTCAAGTGAATCGGTTGAAAATTGTCTGAGTTATGTTTTCGGCCAATTTACAAAATTCAGTTTTGAGATAAACGCTGCACAGGCGCCATTTTGAAAGTAATCGCTTAAAAAAAATTATTGTATACAGTCACGGATATGTATGATAAACACCCTTTTTTGTAATCTCGATTTATTTTGTAGTTATTCTGAAAAAAAATCTACAAAAAGCCTTTTTTCGGCCTCTAGAGTGGCCTAAGGCCTTAAGGCAAAGTGAGAGATGTACCATGTGACATACAAGTGTGTGAGCCGGAAATCCGGTTCTCGCTTTTCTCTTGGCACGAATGACAGTTCGAAAAAAGGGAAGTTTCAGCTTGCGCTTCATTTAAACGAAGAACAAGAAACAACAATTATTATCGTTTGATACGACCATTTTGATTTTTGAATAGGAGAAGTTGCTCAAGATTCTTGAGGGGGAAGATACATTTAGGCGAGGAAAAAATTTGCTGTTTTTCGTGAATTTTTTTAAAAGCAAAGATTTCGTCACCATTTCCGAGACTTAGGGTATGTTTTATTGCTACTTTTGGCTGTTACATGGTATTTTTTTGTATTAATCTTTAAAAATGGCGGAGATTTTGCACGGTCTTCTAAACTGCATTTTTTAAACTGGTGTGATGTAAAGCTAAAAAAAATAATCGACCGATTCTGATGAAATTTGGTATAAAGCTTTACAACCTTATCGTCTAAAACATGACGTTGAATGTTTTTGAAAAATTTAAGAAAAAAATATTTTCGATTGAAAAATGTAGCTAATTTTTTTTTTAATTCAATCTCTTTGTTTCTAAGTGTACCATTTATCGATTTTTAATATTTCTCGCTTTTTCTTGGTTCATATTCTGCGTATGAGTGTTAATGAAAGAAAAATCTTCGTAGGTTTTTTTTCAGATTAATCTCGCCGACGCTACGTGTCACGCCGTCCGATAATATCGGCCGCAACCCGTTTATTAGACCGTGCCATACCTACTCCATTTTTCAAAATTAATTTAAAAAAATACCATGTAATAGCTAAAAGTAGTAATAAAACATACTCTGAGTCTCAAAAATGGCGACGAAAACTTTCCTTTAAAAAAAAATCACGAAAATCAGCAATTTTGTTCCTCGCCTAAAGGTATCCCCCCTTGAACATATTTTTATGACGATCGCGTACTGCGTTGGCTGTGTGTAATTGATAATTCGGGAACCTTGGAATGGACTCGCTCAGCCGTGCAGAAATTGTCGTGGGGATCCAATTGGGTTCCTATACTTGTCCCTACTTCCTCATACGAATCAAGTGAGTCATCGCATTGGATCCCTATACTGAAACGTCACGCTCGTACATTGGATTCTAATCGGGATTCTCCGTTGGAACCCCATGCACGAATCCAATTTGAATCCTAAACTATCCCACATTATCGAAGAGAATCCGATACGATTCTTGATGAATCCCATCGTATTTCTTACCTCGAACTTTTAAACAAAATATATAGATATACAAAGTGAGTGGATCTTCAAAAAGTAAAAAATCTTATGACAAAAAGTGCAAATCGCTTAAAATATATATCCTAAAAATCGAGTTGAATCTCGTCATTGAAAATGCACTTCATTTATGGCTTGTTATTCATTTTACTGCACTTTGGAATAACATCACCACACACGTCCACGCTCATAGAGCGGGCACATGATATTTCAACACGCCGAGCTTTCTCGGGACTTTTCACATATTTTCGATTCGAAGGTGGTAAGAATTCGCAATCATCGTTCATCGGGGAATAGTGCAGAATGCAAAGAATCAGAAAGGTCCAAAAAAGCGTTTTTTCGGCAATTTTTTTAGAAAGAAAAAAAAACAAGCGAGCTCAGTGAACATTGAGGTATCTGTTCAAGTATGTTTGAAAAGTATTTTAAAAAATTTCAACATTAAACACTAAATGACTGCAGGTTTATCTGGCTATTGCATGTGCCACTGCAGTCCCCAATCGGCGGGAAAGATGCAGCTCGTAATTCTTGACTGAACCAAATAAACCAATGAAATTTTCAAGTGACATACATTTTTCTTCTGGATGAAAAAATCGTGAAATGATAACTTTTTGTTTGAAAAAAATGTGTTAAAAAACACTTTAAGGGAAGATATACACCTAGATGGTCGAGGTCGAGGATTTAGAAGCTATGAACATTCCGTCGACCGTAGAAGATCTACACTATGAGCCTCGTATCGATGATTCCATGTAAGTTGACAAATTTCATGATTTATTCACTCCCAAACTTTCAAACGAGTTTTTCTCAAAACCACGTTTTTAAAATTGGTACCCAAAATTTCTCGAAAACCAATGAACCGCTTACCTTGAGGTTTTTTGTGGTTATTCTGTACACCATTATCTAGTACTTGTCATAGGATTTTTTTCCGTTACTTAGTTTTTGTTTTATAGGCAAAATAATAACTAATTTTTGACCCAAAAATCACTATTTATATTCAAACGTCCGCCATTTTGTCATAAATCGATAGTTTCAAAATCGGCTATGACAAGTACTAGATTATAGTATCTAATTTAATAATCTTTTTGGTTTTTTTTCAGATGATTTTTTTCAAATGATTTTCTTACGACGCTCCAATGATCATACAATATCTTTGTATATTTTTGATATTTTTTAGTAAAGAAAATTAAACATATGTTTGAATGTATGTACGTTTAGATAATTAAAACCCCAATCCGAAATTTCAAATAGTTTCCATGGAAAAAATTCACAAAAATGACCTTTTTCCGGCTCCTAGGTGTGTATCTCCCCTTAGCGTGCTATAAAAATTGTTTGAAAATGCTTTTTCAACGACTCTTTTAATTCACTTTGAAGATATTTTCATACTGACGAAAATAAACTTTGATTTGATTCAATAGGTCGTTTAGTCCTATTTGGAAAAATAGGGCCAATTTGGAAAAATCGTGGATATGAAAACTGGAGAAAACGCACTTCAAAATTTTTGATAGGAGGAAATATCAATCGCATCTCTGCCTTTGGCCTTGTATCTTCGAAAATATTTACAATTGCCCTCTGTAACTTTGTAAATATATTCTTGAATAGTTTATCTATCGATTTAAGCAATTAAAAAAAAAACGATTTTTCAGACCTTAAGGAAGGACACCACAGTAACTGCCCATTTTCGACCGTTGTGTTTGGAATCTTTTTCAAAGAAAGGAATAAAATACATGGTCAAAAGACCTTTACGGTTTTATTAGGTATATATTGAAGTATGTAAAAAAAAAAAAAAAAAATTCAAAGGAATATAAAACAGCGGCGCACGAGTCGCTATAGCACTACAGGTTTTCAGCCAACTGTCTCCGCGGCACGTAGTAGAACCGTCGTAAATTTAATCCTGGATCTAAGAATGAAATATTTTCGTTAATAATATTAGTTTCAGCAGTCAAGTATTAAGGGAAATAAAAAAATAATTGAAAAACAAAATAGAGACGAGCTCAAAAAAAAATCGTTTTTTCGACCATCATTTTCACATAAAAAGTGATAAATTTTTTACAATTTTTGATTGATCGAAAAAAGCGCTCGTACTTGACCGATAAAGCAATCTGACAAGCTACAGTTCAAATTCAAGTCGATTGGACGGAAATGGTTCGAGTTCTGTTGCCTGTCGGTTTCAAAAACATGGTTTTGCGAAAACCCATTTTTAAATTATTTTCGTGTAAATTATTTTAAACAAAAATTTACACGCGATAAGTTCAATGTATGCTTAATAACATACCTTTTTTCCAAATCCCAAATAAATAATCTAGTCGACAAAAGAAAATCTGCAAAAACGACCTTTTTTCGACTCGTCACAGTGGCGTCCTCCCTTAACCCTTTCAATACGGCGAAAAAATCAGTTTAGTGCGCCTCATTACCGGGAACAGTTATTTCTCCTCCAAGTGATTATTACGATGAAATAACTTTTCTGTTTGACACTTGCTCAATAAGGGTGCGAATTCCTCACCACGAAAATGCGCCTATGTTTTTCAGTAACTGGGACATGTTGTCTCAGCCGTAATTTCAAACATTTTCCAGACTGGCACAGCATATGTCCCGTCAGGTGTGAAAGGGTTAAATCCCTATAGATAAGTGATAACTTCTGGGGACTCCCTGACAAATTTTCGTATTGTTTCAGGCGACTTAAATTTCAGACAAAAGATAGAAACCAACTTGCGCTCTGTACAAAAAAAAAAAAGAAAGAAGACTTCGTCGTCATCGTCTAAAAAATATAATTAACCCGAAACAAAAGTGCCGTAGTATTTACCGACGAAACGCGTGACACCACGCCCTAATGCCTAAAAAAGCAAGAGACATCATCGAAAATTCCGCCGTGGATACTTTTTCACGTCACTGACTCAGCGCGTACCGCTTGTCTGTCATTCTCGTCACTCAACGCCCACCCGTGCAGAAATTTTGGCAGGGATACAGCTGGATTCGGACTTGTACCCAGGCTCCCAGTCGGGATCTAGTCCGATATCGGATCAGATTCGAAGACTAAATGTAAGATCCGTAAACTGGATTCCATTAGGGATCCAGAAACGGATCCTTTAATGACTCTAAATAGATTCCCCATGGAATCATTGAGGAATCTGGGAAGGATCACGGGTGAATACAGGCTGAAATAAAATGTCAAAAATGGAATTATGACATGTTAAATTTATTATAAAAATAAATAACATTTATAAAGTTTTGGTGCATTAAACTCTCAGTAAAAAAAAAATTTGTCCAAAGATTCAAATGGCAGATCGCGCTCATCGCGAGATTTTGATGTGAATTAAAAAAAATTCACATCAAAATCTGTGAATGCAAATGTATTGACAAGAAATTATAAATACAAAAAAATTCACAAAATTAGTTGTGAATTTTTTCGTATTTAAGACAAATTAAGATCAAATTCAAAATGATTAGATTAAAGTTTGCGCCAAAAGTAAGTTCGTACGTATTTTGAGAGAAAACATTGCCTCGAGGCAAAGACATTTTTGCACATAACTTTTTGTGCGAACATTCCATTGCCTCAACACAATGTTTTCTCTCAAAATACGTTTACACTTGTGGTGTAAATTTTAATATAACTGTCGTGAATTCGATTTTTATTTTCTTCAACTTGAGGAAATTCACAACTTATTTTGTGATTTTTTTTCATATTTATAATGTAATATTTGAAACTCACAACTTTTTTGCAAAAATTTCTTTGCCTCGACGAAATGTTTTCTCTTGAAATACGTAAGAACTCACGGTTGGTGTAAATTTTAATCTAATCATTGTGAATTTGATTTTAATTTGTCTTAAATACATGTTTATACCCACCGACATGTCGGTGGGTATAAACAGAGACTTATTGCCCAAAACCGGTATCCCGGTTAGAATCCAACTTGCATCAGTATCGGAATATGTACGACGACGATGGCATAATTTTGAAAATTTTGGCATCACTTGTATTTTCGCTATTGCTATGTAATTCCTATCTATAGATAGGAATTTTATAGATAGGAATCTATAGACAGAAATTCCTATCTATAGATAGGAATTCCATAGTAATACAGAAAATACACGTGACGCCAAAATTTTCAAAATGATGCCATCGTCGTCGTACATATGCCGATACTGATGCAAGTTGGATTCTAACCGGGATACCGGTTTTGGGGAATCCATGACAAATCCTGATCGGGATTTGATCGGACATAGGGTATCCCGGTCAAAGTTTCTGCATGGGCAGTAGCTTAATTTCATAGCGTTTCCTCGTTATTATCGACGAAAACAACAACAACAACAACAACAAAACGTTTTATTTTCCTTTTTTTCCTTTTTCCTCCAATGGCACATCCGGCTGATGCGTCACGAGATTTTTTGCGTTGTCTCGTACAGTGCGTGCGAATATCTCGACGTTCCGCTAATTCCCCCATTGGTAGCGGCACGCGGTTCATTTCCTGCGTTGTAACACAGAGACCTCGAACAATCAGTTCCACCTCGCGGCAACAATTATTTTCTCCGTTTAGTCGTCCCGCGCGAAGGACGAAAGAAAAACCACGCGGCGGGAAGGGGAAAAAAGGTATGTAGGTCGCGCTCGCGGGCGGTGATCTTTCGGGGGAGCAAAGTAAATACGATCGTGGAAGTTGGGAATTTCTGTATTCCGGTTTGTAGTGCGAAGTGGTTTGATACTTAAAATCGTTGAACTTATGCCAGCGACACGACGGTATATTTGCTGGTTCCAACCGACAGCTCGAATCGTTGTGTTGTACGCTCGTGTACGTATGGCTCTGCCCATGATGTAACCGAGTAATGGCTATCGTAATGCCTAGTCGATGTCGTCCTCGAGTGATTTATTAGCCTCTGTGCTGCTGGCCTCGCACACAGTTTCTTCGTTCCTCAAACACTCGTTTCTTATATTCTCGGACGAGAAATAGGGACAAACTGGACATTAAAAAAAAAATGTCATAACAATAACTCGAGAGTGGAAAATCGCGCTGTTGTTGCTGAACGCATGTAGGGTCGCGGAGGAAAAGAAAAGTTTGGAGCGAGATATCCTTTGTGCTGATGGATATCAAAGAATAACCTCCTATTCACGCTCGTAAACTGATACCACGAAATACTCTCTCTCTCTCTCTCTCTCTCTCTCTCTCTCTCTCTCTCTCTCTCTCTCTCTCTCTCTCTCTCTCTCTCTCTCTCTCCCCTCTTGCAAACGTTTAACAAGTCAGATGGTCGGTGGAAACGAATTTACTGTATCACGAGCGGTTGGAAGTCTTCCAGATCGTAAATTTACCAAACTTGATATCCAGGCTGGATTTTATACGCGATTCTCAAACGATATTAATCCTCTGTTGATCAATCTCGAAAAACGTCGTTACCTATTGTCCCGCAACATCGAAGCCTCTCGGCTGATTCTCGGTATCGCGATGTAGACTCGGGAACGATGATATTTATAGTACAATCTCGATGATCGGAGAAACTGAACGATTCGGCTGGAAGTAACGGTACCTCTGCCCCCCATCCTCGTTTAATTCTATTGACTCTAAAAAAATAGGATGCTGACGCATTCGAACAGAAATGCGTCCATGGATCTGGAAGTCGTTTGCGAATGATACCGGGAGCTTCTATCCCTGCGAAAAATGGATTTACCACGGTCGTTGAACAGGCTCCGATTTCGTACGCACCTCTCGGGCGTGTACTCATACATTTTTTAAACATTCTTGGACAATGGGTGGGTGGAAAATCACTTTAGGATTTAAAGAAACACAGCTTCGTGCAAAATTTGCGACGTGAAGGAATGAATAAAAGTTTGTACTTGGGGAGAAGAAAAAAACAGTCGTCCCGATGAAAAGTGTGTCAACGCCCTCTATTTATCCTGTCAGGGGACGAATTTATCGCCCATAATTGCATAGTGCTCGATTTCGTATAGGACTCCGGTTTTAATCCCCTATCTCCCGTCATCCGAAAATTAATATATACACGTGCAGGGTAGTTCTAGGGTCGCCGAAATGGTAGAGAAGCCTCGAGGGTATGAATCACACTCGTTGTGCAATACAGTGTGGCGGGAAGCGGCTCTCGGAGTGTACAAGAACGTGTAGGGTTTTTGTCGGTTATGTTGATATTTCTCTCTCTCTCCACCCTCTCTCTGATGTGTTCCGTTGGTTTATGTGGGGCTACGCGAGGGGATGACGCATATCCGGCAATGACTAAGGGTCCTAAAATAGGGCTGTCTCGGCTCACTGCTCTCCCGAATTGTCATGTTGTCCCCTAGCTGCACACAGGCGCTCCTGTAGGCTTGGAGGACTTAGGAAGCGCCAAAGTGAAAAGAGCGCCGGAACAAGGGCCCGGGGAACGATGCGATCATTATTATAATCGGGACGTACGTACCCACACGAGTGAGCGAACACTTCGAGAACGACGACGCAACTATATCTTACAAGCGTGGAGAAACATCAAGGGGACAAAACACACGGCCAACCCCGCTGCGCGGTGAAGGCATTTCCATGGTTTCGGAAATCGGGAGATTCGGTTACTCGCGGAGCTGACAGAGAGGCGACGTTGCTTTCGGGATCAAGGTTTTGTCCCGAAATACTCTTTGCAATTGGAAGGCTTCGGAAACTTTTATTATTATATTTACCCAATCATAACTTTGCCGAGGAAGGAAAGTTTCCTTCGTTGAAACGGATTTGCAAGAAATTACCATTTTCGAGCCACCGTTTGCACAGTTTATATAATCTTGTCCGAAAATTTCAGTAAATTGATAAACACATTTTACGCTATCTTTATTGAACAATGATGCGCATTTTCGTGCATCGATGATACTTTTTTTAAGGGGTTGGGCCTAGTTGTAGCAGTCGAAAAATCACTCTTTCTAAAACCAATTTATTTTGACAGTATATCATCTTATAAATGTTCAGTGAAAAAGTCAAGGTGATCGGATCAAAATTGACAGATTTATAGGCTGTTATGTTGACGTCCGTCGGAACACTCGGAGTGTCGTTCGAAACCTTCAACGATTTTTACCACGTTTTTATTAACTCGCTTTCTTGTCTGCCTGTTCGGTAAACATTTTGCAATAGATTTCAAACTAACTTCCGGATGAGCTAATATATATATGTATATACACATAATATACAAATTCATATTGTATATATTTAAAAATATATACAATATTTAACAGTTTGCAACAGGTTTCAGATTAAAGAATTAAACGTGTAAGAGAGAGAGAGAGAGAGAGAGAGAGAGAGAGAGAGAGAGAGAGAGAGAGAGAGAGAGAGCAAAAAAATTGTGAAAAAAATTAATGAAAATAAAAATATAGTTTAGTGAAAGAGAAAAAAATAAAAATAATCATTATATTAATAGTGGATAGTGGATTAGTAAATACGATTTCAAATTTCAGATTTTCACACACCTGAAATTTGCCACATGTCTCTGTCATAATCTTATCGAGATGTTTAAAATCGATTGCAAAATTTCACACACACAAAACTAAAAAGAAGTAGATAAAATTATTTGAATATTTTTTTTTTTATTATTCCACGTTTTTCAACCGGACTAAAAAGTATAAAATAATTTCTCCTAGCCCCATACAGATTTATAACCCCATGCAGATTTCTAAACCCATATAGAAAGTCCTGGAAATTAGTGACTGTGAATTTTTAATAGCTATGAAAATACTTGTAAGATTTAAAACGAAAAACGTGGGGCGCATGCAATAGATAATGGATGCATGAATAGTTCACTTAAGTCACTAACAATTTTATTGCACTGTAAATGATATGAACTGTTGTGTGTGTTTTCTTAATGACAGCTACTCCCTACGCTCCTTACTATTATCTAT
Source organism: Ophion obscuratus (assembly GCA_964007375.1). Taxonomy (NCBI): domain Eukaryota; kingdom Metazoa; phylum Arthropoda; class Insecta; order Hymenoptera; family Ichneumonidae; genus Ophion; species Ophion obscuratus. The sequence continues at coordinate 32,205,768 of OZ023317.1, read as the reverse complement.
TGCATGTGCCCGAGGTTCTTTTTGTTTTCAACCTTACAAGTATTTTCATAGCTATCAAAAAATCACAAATTTTCCGAGCAATCTGTATCGGGTTAGGAATCTGTATGAGGATAGGAGAAATTATTGTATACTTTTTAGTCCGTTTTAAAAACGTGGTGTATTAAAAAAAATATCTAAATAATTTTTTTCTCTAAAGTACGTTTTTAAAGTCGGTGAACAAAATATCTAAAAAATGACTGCATCGACCGTTCTGAAATTTGTTGGGCTTTATCTAGATGTAAAAATATAGTACTTGATCGATGGATTTTTTTTCAATGTAAACTTTCGACTTGATGAACGAAAAATGCTCATTTTTCGTAAAATTCAAGACGCTCCGTTTAAACACGCGCTATTTTTTTAAATTAGCTAGTTGGGAAATTCGTGCGATTAATCATAGCATTAACTAATATACTAACGAAATCTGTCTGATATTTTTATATTAGATGATCTGGTTCAGAAGGGCTCAGAAGGCTCAGAAGGCTCACCGCAAAAGGCGTTACGGAGGGGTGCTTCCCGGACATCGGTTGTAAATCGACAATAATTAAATATTTTTCCACAAAAAAATACGGAGTGTTTTTTACATGATACTTTTTAAAATACCTATTTTTTGTAGAAATTTATCATCACGATTTTCCACAGTAAAAAATCCCAAAAATCAGCTGTTTTCGACTGTTACAACTAGGCATAACCCATTAAAAAAAAATACCAGTACATTTTGCGATACACATACAGTAAATTCCGCAGCTCGAATAATCGGCCATTTGTATCGATCAATGGAGTTTGTAAACACGGTTCTCCGTGCTCCGATTGACCCGAGCCATTTTTTTTTATTATCCGGCCAGCTCCGAGGAACACCAGCGAATAAATACGTTCCACGTAAATCGCTTACAACTCGCGGGGATTTCGGTGGTAGATGTGCCCTTAATGTTGTTGGAAAAATAACGAAAAACAAGTCGAACAATAATAACTCGGCTCGTAGATTTTTATGCATGGAAGTTATCAGGAAAGTCGACTCTTTTTCATCGTACCCACCTACGTTTCGACGTCCCCGTTATTACGTGGGCCTTGAGCAATTCCATTTTTTTTTCTTCACAAATCCACCTATATATTTGGGGTGGAAACGAATTAATGAAGTGGTTTGTTCACTGATACCACGCATACGAAGAGTTTACGATTGGACCAAACAGTCATCAGGTTTATCGTGACCGAATAATTCGGCCTGAGGTTCGATTGGACTCGAGATTGTACGACCTTGCAATAATACATCGTCAGCCTGAGGTTCTTAAGGGGCTACACCAGTGTGAACGCTGAAAATTTGGGTGATTTTCGGGAATTTTTTTGGAAGAAATGTACTTAATCAAATGTTTCGGAAAATTAAGAATATTTTTGGCTATATTTGACCTATATTATATCATTTTTTTCATACAAAAATATTGACATCCAAGCGACTTATGCGATGCCTTCGGTGGCGCAAAAAAAAGTTCCTCCACTGCTGACATGATTCCGGCCGATTGAGTAGCTGAAACCAAAAAAGGAAAAAAAGTCGTTAAACTGGAAGGTATTTCCTGTACAATGACGTAGAATTTTCGAAAAATATCAAAATCTAACAACATGGCGTAGTTATGAAAAAAAGTCTGTTTTCTTGCCTATAAAATGGTCGTTTTTTTCAATGCCAAATCGTCAATTTTCATCTAATCAAAAATATCGTACGTCATTGTGGAGTAAATATATTCAAAAGTACTCAGTTCACATTTCAAGTCATTCGGATAATTGCGCTTTGAGTTACAATGTCAGCAAATTTGAAAAATCTCATTTCATATTCTTGAAAGTATAAGCTGTCGAACAAGGCAAACAAATCGACTTTTTGAAAGTGTCACACTGGTATAGCCCCTTAAAGGGGTCTTCTCACTTAAGACGCTAAAAAAAGGCTATTCATGCATTTTTTTGATAGGTTTATATTATAGATATTGATATAAAAGTTGTTGCACTTTATAAATACATTATCAAAATACATTTAACATTTTTTTTATGTATTTATGTCACCCAAACAAACTTTAAGGTAGTACTAGCGGATTGACTAGTCAACAGAAAATCTATAAATTATCGAATCTGAAGAAAGCAAAATATAATGTATTTGGGTATAATAATAAACATGATAAAGAAAATAATTATTTGAGAAGCGCATGTGATAACTGTTTGTATTATGATTTGGTAAGTGAAGTAAAATCGCAATCAGATTTGACTTGAGTTGTCACAGGCGGCCATTTCATAATTCTGGCAATATCCGTGGCAACGCTGCATTCAGGTGCTTTAGATACATGTCAAGCATGTGTTTGTTTACCGTATGTGTAATCGAGTGTTGTAGTGGATGTGTAATGTGCATATTGTAACAAGAGAGATGGCAGACGCGGCGAGCGAACGCAAAAATGAGTCGATTGAATCGATGATATCTGCTCGAAATGTCCCGTAACCTATATTTTTTATGGAACATACGTGACCGCCACAGTTTTCTTGTTATTCGGCGTTCTTCGCATAGGTCTGATCTGATCGGGAACTATTATTATTTCCGTTCCAAAGTTCGATCCGCACGGATTCCCTATATGGTGCGGGTTAAATGCATTGATTTCTTGAATTAATTACTATCGTATTTAGCCGGTATGGCCTGCAGAGTTTTCGCGGACGTCATTTTTTATGTCTCTACTACAGCATATAAAAAAATCAATTTTTTTTCTAATGGGAAGGTTCGTGCACGTACTACCTTAAACGCGTTTTTCTCGAAACAACTTTTTTCGACGGAAAAAATTTTGAAACTACCGACCCGATCCTTATAAAATGTTAACCACATATTCCTTACAACTATAGCTATAGTGCATATCAAGGTTTTTTTTTAAATTTTATATTTACAATTTGTTTTGCCAAAAACGGTAAAAAATGCTTTTTTTTTGTTTTCTAGAAAAATGTCTATCATTTTGTTATTTTTACATATATAAAAAATCGCATGGTATGCGCTATACCCATTAACATACTGAATCTAAAACCGTTTGATTTTTTGCGTTCGGATGATCCATCTCCGAGATTTCATCAACAGCGCAGACTTACAATTTTTTTAGATAATTTGTTTAACTACCATTTTCGTGTATAAATAGTGACTTAAATAAATACAATTTGAAAAAAAAAATTGTATTTCAATAGTGTATTTATTAAGTGTAACAACTTTTACATGAGTATCTATAATATAAACCTATCAAAAAAATGCATGAAAATAGCCTTTTTTGCGTCTAAAGTGAGAAGATGCCTTAATTTACGTCTGTGGGGTTGCCACCAGCATACAGGCCTGCCGGATAATACTGTTGCGTCTGGCGCGGCAAGAATGGCGGACAAATAAAAACAAGAAAGGCTTCAGAGTGAATGAAGACGAAGCCAGGGATTAAGAGCCCCCAAAAATGATTCAGACGACGAAAACGGAGACAAGGGTAAGTTTGCTCGATGGCGTTGTGGATGTTTCGTAGACGAGAGGGCGCAATAGCGAAGTCTGTCTCTCTCCATTGGCGTCTGTGTCGACGTCGATTGGCGTCCCGGCGCCATTGGTTTTCTCTTTTCTCTCGCTCTTTCCCCTTTTTCTCTCGTTTCTTCTCGCCGATTCTCTCCTTTTTCCGCTTTCATCCTCTTTGTCTCTCATTTTCCGCTATCCTTTTCGATCTTCTGCTCTTCGGGCATTTTCCACCTCGATGGACAGCCGCGGCCCTTCGTCATCGCGAGATCCTCGATTCGCACGTTTTCTCACCCCTTTTATCAAGCCCTTCGTCCTACCTATGTATATATGATATACGCGTCCACGGAGAGCGAGTAGCTGCAGAAATAGTCCTCGCAGCGTCACTCTCCCTCGTCCTTTGTGCTCCTTAGCGCGGGGGTGACTTCTTTTACCCTCGATTCGTCATTCCGTTCGTCCCCATGTTCATATCGATCCGGAAAAAAAAAACTCGAAGAGCAGAAAGAACAACGCGACTTGTTTCGTGCAGAAGATAAAAGATGCGTAGATAGACTCGGGCTTTACGAGTGTCACGTCAACCTGGAAGCCATATGAGTGCACGAGGGTGACGAGAAGGGCGACGCGGAAATAATGGCCGTAGGAGGGAGGTGGAACTTGAGAACCGTAGTGAAATTTCGTTCATTTGCGCGTAGACAAAGCTTTCATTTGCTAGATTATACTTTATTGTCTTTGTCGTATTATCATTATCAGGAAGCTTTCTACGTGATGTAGTCTTCACGAAATTGCTGGCCAATGTTCGCTGAAAGACAACCTCCAGAGCAGAAATATCTCCTATAGGGTTTTATCAAATCTCTATGGGGGTTTGATGAGTGAGTGATGATTTGACACATTGGAATCCAAGTGAATTTCGCGCTATTTCCCGATCGATGCTGTTTAAGCCCTTACAGTAACGGGTATAAAATCATGTGCGAATTTAACCATTTGTTTTTCGTATGGAAAAGTGATTCACTCATAAAATTAATTACACATCTGTTTAGTATGAATATCAAGCTGTTGGAATTTTTTTATGTACAACATGGCCGACTACTCGAAACTTCTCGAAACAGCTTTTTCGAGAAGCTTTTTAAATTTTTACCCGATTTACTCCAAATTTGAAAGTTATGTGCCTAATTGCATTTCGCAGACAAGTACGTACGGAATTTGTGAGCAGTTATAACGAAATTGTTCACTGAAAATTAATTTCTTGAGTTCAAATACCTACAACTTTTGAATAAAACAATATTTTTTCAATTCCGTACGTACTTCTCTAGGTATTCTAATGTAGATTGACGAGAATTTTTGTTTTTTTGTTCTAGGTAAAAAATTGTGGATGCTAAATGTCACGCCGCGGAGCGCCTAAAAAAATATAACAAAAGAAAATATTAGTAGTCGGCCATTTCGTACATAAAAAAAATTCTAACAGCTTGATATTCGTACTAAATAGATGTGTAATTAATTTTATGAGCGAATCACTTTTTCATACAAAGAAAAATGGTTTAATTCGCACATGATTTTATACCCGTTACTGTGGCCTAAGGCCTTAAAGGCTTACATACACCTGAGACGGCTAAAAGTAAGGTTATGTTTAAGAATTTTATTTGTGTATAAAGCCGAATTTTATTGAACAACCATGATATACATTTTAAAGTATGACATTTTATCTACATTGCGTGAAAACGTGGTTAAACAAATTTCAAACGGTAAACAAGTTACGTTCGTTTTCCTGGGTCGTGTTTTTGTTGACAGCGTTTGCGGTACCAGACGTGCCTCTGCCATTTTGTATCTAAAAAAAATAAATATTCGTTTCTTAAAGTAGATAGATATAATTAGTACTTATCGAGCCGGAATTTAAAAAAATAATTGTTTCCCGTCATGGCAGTCATTGGAATAAAACAGGCGATTTTTCGCCACGAAATTGTTCAGTACTTATGATGAAAAAAAAAAACTATGCCAGGTATCGAAAAAACGGCTCGATAAGTACGAGATTATTGTGTAAAGGTAGGTTTACACTACAAAACTTTGGTGTATACACTCAATGTACACATCGAGTGTCTGCGTGTGAACCCCACTGTCTGATCTCGCGACATTTATTGCGACATCTCGCTAGGTATCGCGCCGAGCGCCGTGTGAACAGGTTGTGTCGGAGTGTCTGCCTCGTTGGTTCAAATTTTCGAACCAGCGCGAAATTATCCAGACACTTGCGACCCGCGTTAACTAAAAATGGCCATTACGTGGAGCAAGGAGAGCATTAAAAATTTGATATCTCCTGTGGAAGGACTGCCTGAACTTTGGCAAATATTATGTGCTGATTATAAAAATAGAGTAAAAAAAAACAGGCAGCACTTGAATGCTTAGCGGAACAATTTGGCGCACCATCAGCTGAAGTTGACAGAAAAAATCATAATTTAAGAATACAGCTTAAGCGACTGTACCAGTGTGAACGCTGAAAATTTGGATGATTTTCGGGAATTTTTTGGAAAAAAGGAACTCAATTAAAGGTTTCGAAAAACTAAGAATATATTTGGCTATATTTGACCTATATTACATAATTTTTTCATAGAAAAATATTGAGATCTAAACGACTTACGCGCTGCCAAAAAAAAGTTCCTCTACTGCTGCCATGATTCCGGCCGATTGAATAGCTGAAACCGAAAAAGGAAAAAATGTCGTTAAACTGGAAGATATTTCCTGTACAATAAGGTCGGACTTTCGAATAATATTAAAATGTAGCAAAATGGCGTACTTATGAAAAAAAGTCTTTTTTCTTGCCTATAAAATGGTCGTTTTTTTCTATGCCAAATCGTCAATTTTCATCCAATCGAAAATATCCTACGTCATTGTAGAGTAAATATATTCAAGAGTACTTAGTTCAAATTTCAAGTCAATCGGATAATTGCTCTTTGTTACAATGTCAGAGAATTTGAAAAATTTCATTTTGAGAAAAACGCGTTTATAGATTAGCTATCGATTTTTTCACGATAAAATGATATTTACCATAAAAACTGCTAATACCATAAAAACTGGAACTTTGTTTTTTGGCGCCTTCTAAGGCAGCGCATAAGTTGCTTGGATCTCAATATTTTTCTATGAAAAAATTATGTAATATAGGTTAAATATAGCCAAATATATTCTTAATTTTCCGAAACATTTAATTGAGTACTTTTCTTCCAAAGAATTCCCGAAAATCACCCAAATTTTCAGCGTTCACACTGGTATAGCCCCTTAAGACACGACGCCACGGTAAACAATTTTTTTTTGTCATTTTTTTTTTTCATTCCTGAAAGATACATTTGTTAACAATGCTCTCACCAAATTTTTAAAAGAAATTTGTAAAATTGGCGTAGATGCAGTATTTTATGTGAAATCGTTAGAAGCGCACGACCGCGCCGAGCAGCAGATGTGGACTGTGAACGCGTTTTTCTCGAAACTACGTTTTTCAACCTGGTTGACAAAATATTAAAAAAACTATTCAGCCGATTTGCATGTGCCAAGTCTTAAACTGTTTGAAAATCTAGTCTCTATGGCACCACGTAAGGATTTTTTTTATAAAGGACCCACTTCTATTTTTTTTAATAAACGATGAACGGTTTCCATGAAAATCGAAAATAAAATTCGCTGGTCCGCCATTTTTTTTAGATATCGAAATTCCCCTACGTGATGCTGTACACCTATATGTTTAGTTTCTAAATATATTTTTCTTTTATTTTTCAGATGAACCGTACGGCTTAATCGCTGTCAACCACCGAGCAGCAATTTCGTCGGAGTGTCCTCTTGGAAGCGGCATACACCGCAAACTATACTTTAGATTCGAGTACAAAAATTTGTATACAGTCTTCTGTATGTATATATTGACGATGAGTATTAATAAAAAGAATTCCATTCATCGTTTGCTTGAAAATAATTACGAAAAATACACCCTCGTACCGCGCACGAACCGTGGTATGGTCCCTTAAGGGGGGAAATCACAGTAGCACACAAAAATAGGCATATTTTCGGGAATTAATTTTGGCTGAATAAAAGTATCAATCGAAAATCTGTAAAGTAGGTTTTATAGCAATACTAAAAAAAGTACAAAATGTAATTTTTTCAATAAAAAATATTTAAAAATGGCGGCTGCGCAGCATATGCCCCAAGGCGCCTTTTTTTGAGCTCGCCGAAGACATAACTCGAGCAAATTTTTACCGATCGACTTGAAATTTTGACAGTAGCTTCGAAAGATCTTTCTCCACGGAGCTACGTAGGATTCTTTATTTTATATGGCTTACTTTTTTTTTATCGATGATTTTATGGCGTTTTTTTTTGTAAAAAATTTAACTTTATTTTCAAACATGCACCATTTTGCGAAAAATCAATATATCGAAAAAATCCTACGTAGCTCCATGGAGAAAGATGTTTCGAAGCTACTGTCAAAATTTCAAGTCGATCGGTAAAAATTTGCTCGAGTTATGTCTTCGGCGAGCTCAAAAAAAGGCGCCTTGGGGCATATGCTGCGCAGCCGCCATTTTGAAATATTTTTTATTGAAAAAATTACATTTTGTACTTTTTTAGTATTGCTATAAAACCTACTTTACAGATTTTCGATTGATACTTTTATTCAGCCAAAATTAATTCCCGAAAATATGCCTATTTTTTTGTGTGCTACTGTGATTTTCCCCCTTAATGAAATTAGTCCGCAATCATGCAAAAATGTTATTAAAAATTTCGTCAAAAGAGTGAACGTTTGCAAAAAGGGACGAGGCGGCCATTTATCCGATATTGCGTTCCACACATAACCTCCATGTTTGTACCTTATATTGAAATAAAAATATACCTACTTTTCAAATGAATAATACGTTTTATTGATAGATTAAAATGTCAGGTCATTTTGAGACACTCTTTATGAATTTTGTTTAAAAAATTCAACGTACAAAATGCAATGGGACCCATCAATAATCGTATCGGATTTAGCCCAATAATGGGGGTATCCTTCAGGATTCAAATTGGATTTGAGCATGGGATTCCAATGGAGAATCCCGACACGAATTCCATGTACGAGCATGACGTTTCAGTACAGGGATCCAATGCGATGACCTATTGCCTTCGTCAGGAAGTGAGGCAAGTAGGGAAATCCAATTGGATCCCTACAACAATTTCTGCACGGATTGCCCAGCCTCGTTAAGGGCCCCGGGGCGTCCTTTCACCGAAATTCTATTCTTAAAGCTGCGCTTCCCCAATTGGAGAGCTTCCAAAAATGCAATGGGCCAAACATCGCTCGCTCTACATGGAATACCCCGTGTGTGTGTAGGCGAAACAGCCTTGTCATCGCAGTCGTTCAAAGTTGACAAGCCCAGATACATTATCGATCGGCTCTGGCGTTCATCGACCTTCCCGGTAGGAAAAAAAAAACATAGAAAATACACCTCGCAAAGTAAACTCCTTTTCCCCACTCTGCCATGTAGCTCTCAAATTGGTGTGAAAAACACGAAAAAAGGAGCTGAACAAATAGGAAGGAAGAAAAAAATTCGGGGGATCTAGCGATTCCTATCGGGTATGCGACGATTACTACGCACGCACATCGTGATGTTATTACATCGGAAGGTAACATTTTTCGATGGGAGCGTGGGAAGATGTTCGAACGGGTGCCAAGTATGAGGAACGCGAATATTTCGAAATATTTCCGGACATGTGGGAGTGATGCACGAGGTGCGACGTTTCAGTGTATAATTGGTTTTGGTGCAGGTGCTTCCCAACCGAAGCGTCACTCCGTTAAGGCGGGATGTACATTTACAACGATCAAAAAATTGATTTCTTTTTTTTCTTTCTGTAAGGGGTTAGGGCACTCTAGAGGCTGAAAAAATAGGCTTTTTGGGTATTTTGTTTTTAAGGAAAACTACAAAATAAATCGAGATTACAAAAAAGGGGGTTTATCATACATCTCAGTGACTGTATACAGTAATTTTTTTGAAGCGATTAATTTCAAAATGGCGGCGGTGCAGCGTTTATCTTAAAACTGCATTTTTTAAGTTAGCCGGAAACATAACTCAAACGATATTCAACCGAATCATTTAAAATGTTCAATATATCTTGAGAAATACATTGTCTATGGAAGTACTTAGGATTTTTTTTATATTACATAGTTCATTTGTTATTGACAATTATCTGACGATTTTTTAGGCAAATTTTTCATTTTCCAAAAATGTCCTTAAAAAATCGTCAGGCAATTGTTAATAACAAATGAAGTATGCAATAAAAAAAATCCTACGTACTTCCATGGACAATGTATTTGTCAAGATATATTCAACATTTCAAGTGAATCGGTTTAAAATTGTCTGAGATATGTTTCCGGCCAACTTAAAAAATGCAGTTTTGAGATAAACGCTGCACAGCCGCCATTTTGAAATGAATCGCTTTAAAAAAATTATTGTATACAGTCACTGATGTGTATGATAAACACCCTTTTTTTGTAATCTCGATTTATTTTGTAGTTTTTCTGAAAAAAAAAAATCTCCAGAAAGCCTATTTTTTCGGCCTCTAGAGTGGCCTAAGGCCTAAAATATATTATTAAAGTATACCTTAAGTTTGATAATTTTAGAATTATTATTTCTTAGTTTAAAAAATCTCTCAATATTGCTCATTTTTTTCCTGTCTAAATGTATATCCCGCCTTAACCCTGTTTATCACTACGCTCACTCGATTCGTTGATGCACTTGGGGGGTTGCGAGACGTTCGAATCTGAGATCGAGTCGCGAAAATTTACGGTCGTATGTGGCTCAGGATTGACCCAAGCTCGGCAAATTAAGATCATTTGCTTTAGGGTACCAATTCGAGAATTTTACGACTCCGTAGCTCTTCTTCACAGTCAGCCAAGAGAGACAGAGATAGAAATAACGAAGGAAAGCAACCAAGATTGATCAATTTCGTGAAATGTCCTGCTGATCGGTGGATGAGTTTCCGAAACTAACCCATCGGTCACTTGTCACCCAGCCACAATCTCTCCTTCCTCTCGTTCCTTTTTATCATCCTGTTCGAACTCTCCGTTGCTTCGTCGACCGAAGCAGCTTTGGTCAGCGCGATGAGATAAAAAATGGGACACCTAACAGACAAACGGAACGCTACCGAAAATGCGAAAATTTTCATGAAAATTTATTATCCCACAGCGGTTTGATTTAATTACATGCTTTTTCATTAGCCGAACTCTCTCGTTTGTCTCGCGCTCTAGGTCAAATTCGACGCCAAAAAACTTTCGAACCGGGTCGAATTTTCGTGACACACGAACCAACGATAACTCCCTATCTCCCGTTATTTCTTTTGTTTCCGCTTAATGCAATTTTTTATTCTTTATTTCGACGAAGTGAAGAGAGAAGAATGCTTTAATCTCCTTCACTTTGACCTGCGTCCATGAATAAAACATAAAGCTGAAGTATATATAGAAGGATCGGCATTATTAAGTCCTTCGTCTCTGGAAAATCGGAGTTGTGAGTGGGAGTAACAAATGTGCCCTACTCTGTTCGACGTCAGACGTCAGACGGTTGCGAAAGGAAAAAAGCCAACGAGCTAGATGACATATCGCTCAGTCCGTCGTTGTATATACACGAGATAAAAATGCTCGAGTAATCGGCCCTTTGCGATGTGGCGAAATATTTGACCAAAAACGAAGCTTGACTTAGCAAATTACGCGAGAAAAATGATCGGACCTACATTTTTTACGAGGACATCCAAGTATTCGAAACATATCTCGATGATTGAATCTTTCGGTAGTGGCCTTTCATTGCTTTGTAGTCTGACGTTGAGTTTGGTACCCCTATAATTTATTCGCCTTCCCTCTTTGGCCAATTTCTTCTTTTTTTCACGTACACTCTTCATCCTGACAATGCTTTTTGTGAAAAAAAATATGTTATTGAGCGAAATAAACGTGATCAGGTTTAACCGGCTACATCTACCTAGGTGGGTAAAAATTGCATTTTCTGAAAATATTTTTATTCGACAATATTACCTTTTAGCTATATTCCCTGAAAGTTTCATTGAAATACTCTTAAAATTGAATGAGCTACTTCGCATACATCAAACTTTGAACGCGTTTTTCTCGAAACACTGTTTCCAAAGTCGGTGGACATGATATCTCAAGAACCCCTCGATGTATTATTTCCAAATTTGCAGGAGATACGACGAGAGACATTTAAAGGTCGTTGACGATCTCAGTTTTTCAATATCGATCTTCATTTTTTAATAGCGAGGTCAAAAAGACGACCTTTTTCGTAGATTTCGTATGCTTAACATTAAATTCATCGCCACGTTGTTGAAAAAAATTACTTTAATAATCGACGATCGTCAACGACTCGTATTTATCGTTAACTTGAATACCCCGTTTGGTTTTTAGATTTCGGACGGACCGTTTTAGCTGGAGAGTGTCCACCGCCAGACGTCGCGAAAAAAATTTCATCATCTCCCGGCCGTCTTGTTTTTGTTGTTTTTCTGTATTTTTGGTGATGCTTTTAAGGCTCTCAGTACGTGTACCCTTTCCTTTAAAAAACGCGTTTTTTTTCACCAATCGGTCATTAGATAAATAAAGAAAATACCTGACATTCATTCTCGGCCGTTTTCCAGCGTAGATACAATTATAATGACAATATTGGCGCTCGATAATTAAATGTGTTTGATTAGAGACGCGAGAAAAGAAATTAGCCAGCAATGGTGAAACCCTCGCGCAGTAAGGGAAGACAAAAAAAAATTGGACAATGCAAAATCGGAGGGTAACAAAATTTTGGATAACCTTCATTCTCTCTTCCTTCGCGTGGAATTTCTCCACCGCAACGCGAGGGGCGAACAAGATAAAGCTCTCGGTGATCGACTTTTCTGGAGCATTTTTCTTTCCCGCCATACTCGCATCTATCTCGCACGTACATTCGCGTGTATACACACGAAAAGACCGGTCGAGGAGAGAGGGGTAGGGGGTGAACGCATCCCCTGCGCTTCTACCCCCGGGGACCACGATACCGAGAGAGCCATCGACGCCACCGCCCCCGTGACGCCGGACTCCGATTCAACCCTCTAACTCAACCTTCTCATCCTCTCCGGCAACCTCCGCACTCTCGTTCAGTTTCATGTCTGCACAGTAGACTGAGAGAGAGGGAGAAAGATAGAGAGAGAAATGGACAGCAAAGCGGGAACAGCCACATCATGACGATGAACGTCAATGGCTTGAGAGCAGCGAGAGATTCCACATAATCGTCGTGAAAACTTGACGATATCGTTCGGATCCCCGAATAGCGGTGCAGAAATTTGTCGGGGAGTCCCCAGATCCTACTACATCCCCAGAGGGATTTGATAGAGACGACCCACGTAGGGATACCACATTGGAATCCAAGTAGATTCCGCGCTGTTTCCCGATGAACGTTTTTTGAGAACTTTCCATTTGAAATTCTCAATCGGAATTTGTTTCATCTTCCAAAAAAAGACAGGAAAAAAGATTTTCTCGATATATTACATAGTTTTTTTATGAACAATTTTCGGACGATGTTTTTTTTGAGAATTTTGAACTTTTATTTAAAAAACGCGCTGTTTTTGCAAAAATCGATATATCAAAAAATCCTATACATATGTATAATCGAAAAAAAATTGCATTCACTATAAATTAAAAATTGCAGGTGCCGTTGGTCCGGCGGCGCGCCTATGAAAAAAGGCTTGGCCGAAGAAAAGCTGTGCAGCCGCCATTTTGTTTTATATTACTTTGAAAAAAATAGTTTATACAGTTTATGATACAGTAGAACCTCGATTATCCGAACCAATTGGGACCGAGACTAGTTCGGATAATCAAAAGTTCGGATAATCGAAACGTGGGTTATTTGGGACGGGATCATAAACAGCACCTTTTTACATAAAAACAGTACATACATATATGCATGTACTGTTTTTATACATATATGTATGTACTTTTAGGGTACATACAAAAAACCCACGTTTCGATTATCCGAACTTTTTATCCGAACGATTTTGTAAAAAAAATATTTAAAAAGGCATTCAACTTTTGGGTTTTTTGGGACGAGATCATAAACAACAACCTTTTACATAAAAACAGTACAGTACATGTCAAATTTTAATATATATGTATGTACTGTTTTTGTGTACATACATATATCAGGTGTTAAATATATATATATATATATATATATATATATATATATATATATATATATATATATATATTTATTTATTTATATATATATATTAAACACCTGAAAAAAGTCGAATGCCTTTTTTAATATTTTTTTTATAAAATCGTCCATTTTTAATTAACGCACGGCCATAACGCGTTTTTGAGCGGCTAAGTCTCGCAGCCATTTGAGAAGGAGAAGTTGCGTTGGATTGCTCATTGTTGCTCACGGCAGTGGCAGCGAGCAACAATGTATCTTTCGCGCCAACGTTCGGATAATCGAGCGTTCGGATAAACTAAGCCATCGTTCGGATAATTGAGGGTTCGGATAATCGAGTTTCGGATAATCGAGGTTCTACTGTATGCACAATAAAATACCTTTTTCAGAATTTTGACTTATTCCATTGTCCCGCTAAAAAATCCCAAAATATACTTATTTTTTCCCACGCTACAGTGGCCTTACGTCTTAATAAATACACTTTCGAAATACATTTTTTTAAAGTGTATGTATTTATGTAACCCAAATAAACTTTAAACGCATTTTTTCTCAAGACAACGTTTTTCGACGGCTTGTTGATAAAATCTTCGAAACTACTGAACCGATCCCTGTGAAATTTTAACCACATATTCTTTACAACTATAGCTATAGCGCATATCAAGGTTTTTAAAAATTTTGATATTTACTAATTTTGCTTAAAACTGTGAGAAAACATTTTGTCATTTTTGCATATATCAAAAATCGTTTGATATTCGCTATACCCATTATCATACTGAATCTAAAACCGTATGATTTTTTTGTTTCGGATGATCCATCGCCGAGATTTCATCAACAGTGCAATTTTTAGGACCTACAATTTTTAGAACCTACAATTTTTTAGGACGTTTGTTTAACTACCATTTTCGTCTGCAAAAAGTGACTTAAATAAATAAAAAAAATTCTTTTATGTATTTCGAAAGTGTATTCATTAAGTGTAACAACTTTTATATCAAAATCTATTATGTAAACCTATCAAAAAAATTCGTGAAAATATTCTTTTTTTTCAGCGTCCGAAGTGAGAAGGACCCTTAAAAACGTGGCCAAATACAAGTGTGTCAAAGAAGGGCTTCTTCTTCGGAAATTTCCCCAATTCGAAAATCAAAATAGACGAATGCCAAAGTCAAAATGGTCGAATCAAAACTACAATAATCAGCCCTTGCCGTTCGCAAATAAAACTTTTCTTCCCACCATGAATAATTCACATGAATGCACGTGCAAAATACGCCACGGGACACGTGGAGAACTTGCAAAAAGTTTCTTGCCGCGATTTTTGTTCGGCAACAAAGGAGGGTTGGGCTGGAATCGTCTCGGTCCCGACGTCGAGAAACATTGACGCGAGTGATATATCGATTGGTCAGTAATGAACGAGGAGCACCGCAGATATTTTATCCGATGTCGAGCCGTCGACCCCTCTATTTCGATTATGCCACATAGATTATTCATCTGCCAATGGGAACGCCCGGTTTCATGGTGAATGTAGATTGAGGCGAGAAATACAACGTACCGGGGCGTCCAACCCAGTGAAACACTTTCCCGAGTATGAACGAAATAAAAAAAAAAACAAAACAATAACATACTATTTGCTTCCGGTATGTTTGGGTGAGTGCGTGATAACTGTGGGGTAAGCCACGCGCGCCGTTTCCCACCCCTACTGTCACAGATTGGCGCGATACGATCGAAAAGGACCTTGTTGTACTTCGGTACGAGGGTTCGAGGGGAAAAAAGGAAGAGAGGGCGAAAAGTTTCGAGCTTGGGGCGCGATTGGTGTTCGGGAACATTCACCTACACACACGCATATTCGTGTTCGGTAGATAAAAGTGCCGCCCATCCCCCGTTCATCCCCGATCGTACGACCGCGCTTTCGAATCCGTAGCAGGAGGAAACTCGCGCCAGCAAGCAAGTCCGTGTACCCGCAATCCATCCGTCGACTTCGTCGAGACAAGATCGTTCACAGTGCGCTCTCGTCGAATCAGTTCTCGCTGATACAAACCAAACATTGCCCATTTTTCGTGGTGTTTGAAATCTCAAATATTCCGACGACAAACGTACATACCTCGAGGATCTTCAATCCAAGGAAGAGACGTCGAAACGTACGGACGCAGTGAAGAATACACGTTAACAACGAGTACAACAATGGAATCGAGAATCTACGTACCAGCGGTCGCCCTAGTGCTCGCTTTGGCTTTTGCCACAGGTCAGCATTATTCGTTTATTGTCCAGTAATTTGATCTTCTTTTTTATACTCGATTTGCTCAATTTCGCCGTAGAGCTCTTGGGAATTGTCTCTTTGATTGGGGGATATGTGAAAAAAAATTTATTGTTGGTTTTTTAGTGAGATTTTATGGAAATTTTATACAGAGTGGTACTTTGTGAAATTGAATTTGCCGGTTATTAATTATTCGCTTTCTATTCGAAGGAAATTGAAATTAGGCATTGAAATATAGTATTGATTTACTAAATATAATGATACTTGTGAATTGTGGTCAATATTTGAATTCGGAACTCGACCACAGAATGGCCTGAATTTTGGTCGCTAAAATATTCCGAAATTACTGAGTAACGTTTGGTGAGATAATATGGAGGAATGAAATTAATAATTACTTTTATCAATTATTCGTGTGGAAGAATTGCAAAGTACTATACTATAATTGTGTTTTCAATTGTTGATGATACGTTCAAGGGAAATTGAAACGAGGGACAGTATAATAATACTCGACTAATCTGTTGTCAAGTTTGTCGTGCCTGGTTTGCGGGTAAAATGAGCGTAAATTCGATCGTCGAAATTAGTCTCTTATGTGCCTACCTTTGCCTTCTTTTCTTTTTCCTAAATTAATTGGATTCCTTCTTTCCAAATAAATTATTTTCTTTTTTCAAATAATTTATTTTCTTTTTCCGAACGAATTATCCTCTTTTTTCCAATAAATTCTTCTCCCAAATAAATGTTTTTTTATTCCAAATAAATTCTTCTCTTTTCCCAAATAAATATTTCTTATTCACGACAAATTCTTTTCTTTTGACAAATAAATTCTTTTTTCCCAATACCTTTGCCATCTTTCCTTTTATCCAAATAAATTCGATATTCGGCAAACTAAAGTCAATTCAGATTCGTTATCACGATCTCTCGGATTGTTTAATACTCCCGTGACGATATGATTCCCTGTTTTGGATTGTTAGTTACCATTGAATTACCTTGCCCTCTATGTGCTCAACTTTCCCTTGCCACTTTGTCAATCGTGACGAGACAACAGTACAGGAGAAAAAAAGCTCGCTACGTAGATTATCGATAATGAAGGACAAAGACCCCTGAGGTGCCTTCGCCTCACCTTCGCTTCACCCTGTCTACTATGTATTCTATGTGCGTGTATATATGCTACTACGTGCTATATTTACGTGGGGAGGGAGGGGGGGGGGGGTGTTATGTATCTACGATCGTGCGCGCCAGGCCATACCTCTCACGCACTTTCACCGCTCTCCCTTCCCTTCGTCTAATTAGATTGCCGTCGTCGTAAAAAAAAAGTTCCTACCACGTTGACCAACTGCCGGATTACAATTCATTTCACACACGACATATTCCACTCTCGTTGGAGAAAGTGATTAACGAGAAAATATTCAGAACAGCCCAATTTGGAATCGAGGGGAAAATTAAAATTTCATTAAAGCAATGCTACAAAAGTGGAAAATGGAAAATAAAGAATAGTCGTTTTTTGCGTGGGAACGGGGGACTGAATCAATATTGTAAATGAATCATCGATCGAAGCATTAGAGGGATGGGACTGTATAGTCAGGCTTCGGAAATGCTAACTCGATTATCCAATCATCTACGTTTTTAAAATTACTTTTGTGAAGGGGCCGGATATAGCAAGCGATTATTTTATCTCGATATTAAATACAAAAGACGAAACGAAGGAAAATTTAAAAAAAGGCGAAACTTGCGCATCTATAATTCTTTACGAATACTTTATCATTAATGAAAATAAATAAATATCAATATTTCGATAAATAGTTGATAAATAATCAAATTAATAATACTTTTTTTATTACTTGATGAATCATTAAATCAATAAACAATAATATCTTCATAAATACTTGATAAAAAATGCAATCAATCAATTATAATATTTTGATAAATACTTAATAATTAATAAAATCATAAAATAATAATATCTTGATAAATAATCGATAAATAAAAAAACCAATAAATAATAATACATCGATAAATACTTCGCATTTCATAAATGTAACTTGACGACCATGCGAAAAGTGTACAATAGAAAATGAGAAGGACCACTCCATGTATTCTCAAAAGCAATGTAATCAATCAATTATGATATTTTGATAAATACTTGAGAAATAATAAAATCAATAAATAATAATATCTTGATAAATACTCGATAAATAAAAAAAAACCAATAAATAATAATACATCGATAAATACTTCGCATTTGATAAATGTAAAGTGACGACCATGCGAAAAGGGTACAATAGAGAATGAGAAGGACCACTCCATGTATTCTCAAAAGCATTTAAGAAGCCCTGTTTCCGTTCTTTTTTCGGTGCTTCGCTACCAACCACGAGAGGATCTTCCTAAAAGCAGTTGACTTCGTTAGTGACGAATAGCACTCATTACTGTAACTGTAATAAATCATGGTAATTTTCGAATTGCCCTTTAAATATGCTGCCTTCGCAATTTAAAATTACTGCGTCGCGTGCAGCATAGCTGTCATCATTGATGCTCCTGTTCGAGGGTGCACATCTTGCACGATTATATATATATCAGACCTGGGTCAAGTGGGAGCCTCGCAAGATTAACTCTCGTTAACGGCGACTTAAAGGTCGCTGTATATAAACTACGATATACATCCTTATCTCGTTCATTTTTGCTATAGTTTTGACCCAAAGACCCAAAGACTTTTCTTTCAATCTTTCTCCAATCGAAGCAAATTCGAGCGAACTATATTTTTTCATGCCACATGCCTATCCATGTACTTGAGGTCTTAAATATAATATTGAAAAATATTTTCAAGAAATCGCTATCAAATTGATTTCCAATTGATTTCTCGGGAATGTTAGTGAAATTTGGGGACCGGAAGTGGCAGCCGTCGTCGACGGAGATGACGTTACGAAACTCCAAGAGAGGGTGTATCAACAATGTCCATTCCGACTCGTAGACAGACAAAATGGCGTATCACGTTGAATTTATTGCTCGTAGCAATGTGGGTTACGCCTTTCGACCACGAACGTTCTGCAGCATATGATATCCGTATATGGATAAATACAACGCATGTGGTCGAATGCGGAGCATAAAGGGAGTACAAGCACGGAGGGGTGGTTTAAATTTTCGACATCCTGGAGGAATGGGGTTACGCTTCGAGGGCTTTTGGCGCGTCACGAAGACGTTCCGACGACCCAAATAACACACGACACGCTCTTGTATCTATCAAGTATTTTTACGTTTCTTCATGCACATCCACGTATACGTATATGCTTATGAGGCTTGGAATTTGACGCTTCCAGGGCTCTGAGCCATGTTTCGTCGATGGAAAGGTGAACGTCACGGGTTGTCGAAACTGTCAACTTGTGGTTCCCATAGAACCGGCATACTCAAAGTGTGCTCCGCGGAGCCCCAGGGCTCCGCCGAAAAAAAAACAACTTCGTACCTCCAATTAAGGGGTCTTCTCACTTTAGACGCTAAAACAAGGCTATTTTCATGAATTTTTTGATAAGATTATATTATAGATATTGATATACAAGTTGTTACACTTAATAAATACACTTTCGAAATACATTTTAAAAAAACATTTTTTTATGTATTTATGTAACCCAAACAAACTTTAAACGCGTTTTTCTCGAAAAAACGTTTTTCGACTGCTTGTTGATAAAATCTTGGAAACTAATGAACCGATCCTTAGGACAATTTAACCACATATTCTTTACCACTATGGCTATAGCGCATATGAAGGATTTTCTTAAATTTTGATGTTTACTATTTTTTTTGCCAAAAATGGTGGAAAAACACGTTTTTTTTCGAAAAATATCCGCCATTTTGTTATTTTTGCATCTATACGAAATCGTACGACATGCGCTATAGCCATTAATATACTGAATCTAAAACCGTTTGATTTTTTTGTTTCGGATGATCCATCTCAGAGTTTCATCAACAGCTACAATTGTAGCAAAAGAGCTACAATTTTTTTTACATTTTTTTAACTACCATCTTCGTCTAAAAATAGTGACTTAAATGAATAAAAACATTCTTTAAAATGTATTTCGAAAGTGTATTTATTGAGTTTAACGACGTTTATATCAATTTCTATAATATAAACCTGTCAAAACAATTCATGAAAATAGCCTTTTTTAGCGTCTAAATTGAGAAGACCCCTTAACTGGAAACAATTCCATTAATTTACAGTGAAATTAATGCACTGTTATGTAAAGTACCTATTTTTGTATGATTTTCATTAAAGGGTTTGAATATTCTACCACTGTAGAATATTCAAACAATTGATTTTTCAAAAATTGGCTCAAGTGATGCTTTGAACCATCTAGAATAAAGGGGAAAAAGTTTGGTACATGTAAAACAAAGGTCCGCAGACACGTATGAGTCTGCGGTAGCAGTGGCTGGCACGTGTGCGAGACGGTGACCGTTTTTCTCGGAACACAATTTTTCAAAACTGCACGCAGCACAACTCCAACAATTTGCATTTTTTTCACTTAAAATTTTGAGCACATTTTTAAAATAACATCCCAAAGAGAAATACGTACAGGATTTTCCAGTTAATTATAACATCAGTTATTAGCATATGATTGTTCTTTTTTTCTGTCGAAAATTGAGTGTTTACGTTAAATGCTTGCCAATTACACAAAAATTGATATGTTCAAAATCCCCTACGTATACTCATGTAAATTAATAGAATTTTTTATATTTTTTTCTAAATTCAAATTTGCGTCAGTTATACTGCGAGCGGCGGAGCGTCTCAAATTCAACATGCCTCGCGAGAATAGCTCCAGCGTTATCATTTTGTATATTTTTTTAATATACATTTTTTTTGTTCACTTGAAGATACGCTTAATAAAATCCTTGAAAATTATTATTCGCTTACTTGTTTTTCCACCCAAAAAAAAATGGCGAAAAATCACTGCATGTCAGGCGTTTACAGTGGTGTTAGCCGTCAAGGCGTTACGGGGGTTTCGAAGCCAAAAAAGGATATTTTCTGTATGAAAAAAAATATAATATATAAATTATTTTATTCAAAATGTTAAGCACATAAAAGAGCAACATTTACACAATATTTTTTTTTTTAATTATCCAAAAATTTGGGAAATTCAGCGGGTGGAACCTGATTTCCGGAGACCCCTTAAAAAAGTGTCCTCGTGGTGGTCAGGATAATTCATGATAGCTTTATCTGAAGTTAAAAAAGCAAATTTTTTCTGTTCTTAGATAAGTATAGCTTGTGATTGAACGAGGGTTTTAAAAAATTAAAATTTGAATTTTTGGCGCAGCTGTATGCAAAATAGTTCATTGTTTGGTACAATTTACACTACGTATAGCCTTGTAAAATTAGTTGTAATTGAAAAAAAAACAACTTTCTTTCAATCACTAGTCAACCCTATTTTGGAGAAGCGTGCAAAATTTCAATAAGATCGGTGCATTAGTTTTTGAGAACTCGTGTCCACCGACTTCAAAAATAGTGTTTTGAGAAAAATGGATTTTTCGAAATCTTCAAACCCACGCAAGTCCTTAAAAAATAAACATAAAATCAGGTTTTGTTTGTTTTAGGGCTCCGTAAAATGTTTAGTGTTGTGAAAGGGCCGCCAAAAAAGTTTGTGAACCGCCGCCATAGAACATTAAAAAGAAAAGTGGTACACACGAGAGACGCTCCGAAAAATTTCGTCACCGAAGTATTCGCGTACCCACGATAAGTATCCGACTTGGCTCCCTCCCTATCTGCTCCTCCGCGGCACGTACGAAAAATTCAAATTATCATAATCCGCTGACCTCGATATTTTTTTTTTCGCCTGGTCAAAACCTGCAAAACGCGAAAAATTCCTTCGTACACGATTTGAATACATTTATTCGGCCGTATTCTTCGATAACGTCGTGATGGATTCGATCGAGAGAACTTCAGTCGAAAACGCTAATCGCTACTAGCCCGAATGTGTCACGGAATTTGTTATTCGCCAAGAAGTGGCAGGAGGTTCGTTTGTTCCGCTATTCCATCGATACGAGTCGATGAGTATGTTTCGCTGTGCTCCTCGTACGTTTTCATCAGATCTCGACGGAGTACACGAATTTAAATAATCGACCGAAAACTTTGCACGGTAATGGAGTGGAAAAGCGAATTTCGCGGATGCGACACTTCGTAAATTCTCCCGAATCACTTCGCGCCGGCACGAAATAGAAATCTTGGCAGGGCTCTCTCGTACGTGTGCTCGTGATAAATATGTGACGGAACGGAAATCCGCGCATTCGTTTACCTCGATTCAACGTAAAAGCCCGCCAAAATCCATTTGCACACTTGCACGAAACTTGTCAATGGTTAAGGCAGTCGTTGTGGAGACACTGGGGGAGTAGTCGACCATTGTCATTAACATGTTCTTCGGTGAGAGGGTACTATCAATTCCAGGTACAAAGGAGGAGGTACAAAGAGATTGCCAGCAGAATGATCAATTCACGATGAATATGGAAACATATTCTTTGTTTTCTATTTCTGATTATTTCTCTTACGGGGGAAAAAGTATAACTCAACGTCACCTCTTTGTTACCTAAATTATTTATTTTCCCCGTGACAAAACGGAGAACGATTTTATATTTTTCTGTCACGATTTTTTTTTGAGTTTTTTAAAACTTGTAGCAAACTATTTTTCCCCTCGCAGTCGATCGAAAATTGAAAACAATTTTTTTATTCGCAGCAACTCTTGATGCTTCGAAGTGTCGAACGCGTTCGAATACTCAACATTTTCAGCAAAAAATGTTTAGGTACGAACTATTTCGAGACCTTCGAGCGATATAATCGACTTTTGAATTAATGAATTTTTATGTCTGTCGTCATTTCGTCACGGATATATGCGATGGATGTGAAAACATATTCTTTGTTTTCTATTGCTGATTATTTATCTTACGGTGCAAAGAAGTGTAACTCAACGCCACGTCCCTGTTGCCTAAATAATTTATTTTCCCCGTATAACGAAAGGGAGAAGTATTTTATATTTTTTTGTCACGATTTTTTTAGAATTTTTAAAAATTCGTAGCAAACTATTTTTCCCACGCAGTCGATCGATAATTGAAAACAATTTTTTTTATTCGCAGTTACTCTTGATACGATACGATACTTCGAAGTAGCGTTCAAATAATTAATTTTTTTAGCAAAGAATTTTTAGATACGAATTATTTCGAGACCTAACGAGATGTTTTGTCTGTCTTCATTTCCTCACGACCATAGGCGAAGCACTCAAGTGTTACGAGTGCAAGTCCGTCGGGTCGGCCAACCACGATTGCAGCAGTGAAATGATGAAGAGCATGGGACAAAAACCGATCGAGTGCAGCCTGGACACGATGAGATCCTGGCACAACAAGCTTGCGTCTGATACATCCCTTGATCGAATCGCCAGTGTATTCGAGGTCTACACGAACATGGGAAACGGCCAGGGTCGCGAGCCTCATACACCGATGGCCTGTGTCAAGATGACTCTTCGAGGTAATTTTTTTCATCAAGCTTTTCAATCAAACGTTTCACTTCAGCCCTAACAGCGATACATCACATTCCATCTATTCTTCTTTATCCTCACATTTTGCCAAAAAGCAACGAACGTCAGCTCTTCGAGCAGAAATGAACCAGCATAAAATTAGAATTTAAAAAACCAAAAGTCACATTTGCACATAATAGTCCAGCAAAGGAGACGAAAACCGAGCGTCGTAGAATTATAATTTTTGGCTGATGCTATATGGTTGCATACTGAAAGTAACCCCAATGAAATTTTGCCCCTCAAATCGTCCCAACTCTAAGAAATAGGGGTTGAAAGGTTAAAAATCGCCGTATCTCGATAAGGAATGGCCCGATCAAAAAATGTTTCAAACAAAAGTTGGTTAGAATAATAGAACACGTATAAAGTTGTTTGACGTCCAACCCTCTATGTTCGAAAATAGTGACATAAAAACGATTAGAAAATTTTAGGCAAATTTTTCACTTTCCAAAAATTTGCAAAAAAATCGTCAGATAATTTTTAATAACAAATGAACTATGCAATATGAAAAAAAAAATCCTACGTACTTCCATAGACAATGTATCTTTCAAGATATATTTAACATTTCAAGTGAATCGGTTGAAAATTGGCTGAGTTATGTTTCCGGCCAACTTAAAAAATGCAGTTCTGCGATAAACGGTGCACTGGCGCCATTTTGAAATTAATCGCTTCAAAAAAATTATTGTATACAATTACCGATATGTATGATAAACACCCTTTTTTGTAATCTCGATTTATTTAGTAGTTTTTCTGAAAAAAAATCCCCAAAAAGCTTATTTTTTCGGCCTCAACAGTGGCCTAAGGGCTTAATTATCGAGATACGGTGATTTTTAAGTTTTCAACCCCTATTTATTAGGGCTGGGACGAGTTGAAGGCCAACATTTCATTGGAGTTACTTATAACGACGAAGACCCAGCACTTTTAGCGTTGAATTAACATTTTTGACTGAAGCCATATAGTTGCATACTGCAAGTCACCCCAATGAAATGTTGCTCCTCAAATCGCCCCAGCTCAAAGGAATAGGGGTTGAAAAGTTAAAAATCACCGTATCTCGATAATGAATGGCCCGATCAAAAAATGTTTCAAACAAAAGTTGTGCGGAATAATAAAATACGTATAAAGTTGTCTGACATCCAACCCCCCATCTTCGAGAATAGCGACACAAAAACGATTAGAAAAGTTGGGGTTGTCTGGGTCAGTGGTGCTCTCGCCCTTTTGAGTCGCTATTTTTGAAGATAGGGTATTGGACGTCAAATAACTTTATATGTATTTTATTATTCCAACCAACTTTTGTTTTAAACGTTTCTTTATCGATCTATTAATTATCCAGATATGGCGATTTTGAAGTTTTCAACCCTTATTTCTTAGGATTGGGGCGAGTTGAGGGCCAAAATTTCATTGGGGTTACTTTCAGCACCCAACCAATTACCTTCAGTAAAAAATTCTAATTCTACGCTAAAAGTGCTCGACTAATATTACTTTAGAGTAGCTTGTTCCCAAATATTCTTCGAATAGAAAAGTAACAAATATTTTCCTTCTTCAGCATTCACAGCATTTCTGCACCCTCAACTCCAATATCATCATTTCAATCGACATCGTCACATGAATTAACGATCCTCCATTTTCCATTTTTTTTTCTTTCACAGTTGACAACCAGCCGGTGACTTTGAGGACTTGTCAGTCCGCGAAAACGCCCGAGGTCGACCCGTGCAAAACGACTCGCGACAAAATCTCCAAGTCTTATCACAGCACCTCCGTCGAGTACTGCGGAATGTGCGAGACCGATGAGTGCAACGGTTCGTACTCCCTGTCACCGACGATGATAATGACGATTGCACCGCTGATCGCCTCCGTACTCATGAGCCTCGGATACAGCAGCGCGTAACCGATTTTTCGCGAACATTAACGAGGACGAACATCGCCTGACGTTCAAAATCATCTCGGTCCCCCGTACGTATGTTTACGGACGAATATAAATTTACGCAACACACACACCCACCCACACCCACACACACACACCTACCAATTTACATAAACCCGGAAAAGAAAACCGCTGCAACGAAAATTTCGTTTTTTTTTCATGCCCCTCGCACGCCTTACTGCGATAATTCCATATTCCGATCCGCCGTGGGGCAAGAGGGAGGGCATTATGGTATACATGCACATATATATTGAAACATTTTATATGTAATTCGAAGCCTGAGTGAACTTCTGCTGCAATGATTGTGGCTCGTGACCCGTATGAAAAAAAAAATATTCTTCGTTTGATGCGAACGAAAGAAAAAATCTCAAGCCTTAAACGTGCACGAAATTCATCTAAAAAGTATACCCTATTTCAATATATATATATATATATATATATATATATATATATATATATATATATATGTATGTATGTATACATATATGTAAGTATGTATGTATATATATTTGTTGGTAGTCACAGATGAAATTTATCGCGAATATTTCACGATGGAAAAAAAAATGCCGGGATTGATTAACTATAATTACAGAAGACGAGAAAAAGCCGAATGACACCGTGTTCGAACGCTTGTTGCTCGATATTGCAGCAGTTTTCTCCCATACTCCGTTGCCTTTAGCACTCGAGATTTTTGTAAAAAAAAAAAAAAAAAAACGTAGTACAACAAAAAAAAGGATTTCTCCGGGTCTTGAGAATCGTGTTGCATTTTCCTCTCTCGTACCCAGTATGCGCTGCACCGAAATGTCGTCATAAGTAATCGTTAACGAAAAAAAAAAGGAACAATAAACTATAAATGTGCGTTACACAATCCCGTAAACGGCCTGCAGTTCGTTTCGTGATACCACTCGAGAGAGTGAACAGAAAAACCAGCAAGAAGAAAATAAATTGATATAATGGAGAATTTGAAAAATAAATTTGAAAGGTTGAGGTAATGGAAAAGTTCCGTCGCTACGATTATTTCTTGTTTCTTTTGGCTGGTCTTTTTTGCTCACTCTCGTACCTCAGTCGTTTTTTTTTCCGTATACATAAGAGTGCGTAGGAGAAACAAGAAAATGAAACCAATAATACATTATCGTTCCTCGTAAAAGACGTTATGCCTTATTTGTACACCGAGTGATGAATTGCATTCGATAAACTTTATTTTCGTAAGTTATTTATACACATATTCTATATATATAATATATATATATATGCATATATATGTATGTATACACATGTATACATATATATGTTATATTACACAATATATTGATATGAGAATTGTTCTGTCGTGCTTGTTCGTCGTGAAAAGCTTTTCGTATAAGGAAAAGACGAAGTGAGGAGTATTTATAATCGTCGCTTTGATAATTATATTAGAATGTCCAACAGCGTTGATGCTTTACCATAAGCTTTTTTCATTATTTAGAGGGTATTTTTTTGTAATCGTGCGTCCACGAGGACGCAACGCCTGTATCAGCGAAAGGCATGTACACATTATAATTATACACGATATACATATACGCACATACGTGGGTATATATAAATATATATATCTATATTAGAGTCTACAAAATAAAATTTACCTCTCGTACAACGACTAAAAAATCCGATTATCCGTTCAGAAGAATCGCGATCACCACCAAGAAATATTGTCGAAAAAATGTTGCATTTAATTCACAAAAAAAAGTACGTTTGCATGCATATTCCGGCAGGCCTTCTCTTTTTTTTTTTTACTTCGATGTCACGCGATTCGAAAAGTGCGATTAAGCGCTTCCGCTGAACGCGGCGAAAAAGAGTTGTTCAGGGTAAACGAAACTCGTGGCAGAATCGGGAAAAAAATGTAATTGAGAAAGAATGCCCGAAACGAAGAACCTGGTGTATCCGATTGAAATGTGTACCGCAGTTATTGTACTGAGCAATAAAGATTTATTCATGGACAAATGAAGGATTTGGTTGACTCGGAAATGCTTGAGCAGGAAAATTCGGTGAAAAATATTTATCGAAGGAAAAATCGAACACTTCGATTGATCGAGAAAAACAGAGAGTTTAAGGGGAGATATACACCTGGAAGCCGGAAAAAGGGTGATTTTTGTGAATTTTTTCCAGGACGACTATTTGAAATTTCGGATTGGGGTTTTAATTATCTAAAAGTATATACGTTCAAAAATATGTTTAATTTTCTTTATCTAAAAATATCAAAAATATACAAGGATATTGCATGATCCTTGAAGCGTCATAAAAAAATCTGCGTATACGGTACCCACTGGCGTTTCTTCAAAAATCATCTGAAAGAAACCAAAAAGATTATTAAATAAGATACTATAATCTACTTGTCATAGCCGATTTTGAAAATATCGATTTCTGACAAAATGACGGACGTTTGAACATAAATAGTGATTTTTGGGCCAAAAATTAATTATTATTTTGTCTATAAAACTAAAACTAAGTAACGGGAAAAAAAATCCTGTGACAAGTACTAGATAATGGTGTATAGAATAACCACAAAAAACCTCAAGGCAATCGGTTCATTTGTTTTCGAGAAATTTTGGGTACCGATTTGAAAAACGTGGTTTTGAGAAAAACGCGTTTGAAAATTTGGGAATGAATAAATCGTGAAATTTGTCAACTTACATGGAATCATCGATACCAGGCCCATAGTGTAGGTCTTCTACGGTCGACCGTCTTTTTCGACCATCTAGGTGTATATCTCTTCTTAATTTAAATTGAAATATTGACATCGAGTTCGTGAGGCCCCAAGTGTATGGGGCGTTTCAGATTAAATCGGGAAGACCGTAACTAACTTTTTTTCCAAATAAAAATACTCAGTCAGTATCGCACCGATTGACACTTCGTGAACTGACAGCGGGCCAAAAAATAAAAAATAAACGGGTGTCAACAATTTTTTCAACGCAGCCTCGAACGCCCCGTATGGAAGCTCGTAAATTTTTTTTCGTACTCCGTCCCCGTATACACGCGAACACGCGATCGTACGTAATTCGGTCATGTACATGTACATAGGTGCGCATGCCGCTGTCGAGTGTTGAGCAGGGACAAACATTGAAGCGTGTAAAGCAAACAAACATAAATACACCCCCCACTTTAGCACGGTATTTAACACCTATCGTGACTGTTTTTCGAGACTCCGGCTGGTCCATGCTGAGAATATATTAGTCAGTGATACCTTATCTCGGCGTCGAACGAGACGGCGTGATAGCGAGATTTCTTATGCCGATGAACTCTTTTCGTGTATCGCTCCAGGATGAGATTTAGTCCCACGGAAATTTACGCTCTTCTCGCCTGTGTGACGTTCGGTGAGTTCGAAAATATATTTTTATATTCGCAAAAAACAGACATGTCACGATTACATTTAACAAACCTTGACACACTGGGTCGTTTTGACGAATTTGGAATGAAACACTCGCTTTCCCAAAATTAAAAGTTTTCACTATTTTTTTTACAATAATTCAATTTTACAATTTCCGAATTTTTATTATGCAGAAGTATTGAGACATTTTTCAAGTGTATTCCCGATTTTTTTCAATAAAAACCGAACGACGGGTTGTTAATGGCAGGTGGATGAAGTATTGTCAGGTCAAATTGACTCAGGGTGTCAAAATCGTCTCGAAATATACATGTGTCAACGAAGGGTTAGCAAAATGTGAAGAAATACTGATTTTTTTTTCAATCGTCGTGGTTGAATAAAAAATGCAATACGACGTTTTTTTAAATACATGATGTTATTTTTGAGAAATAAATATTTAAATCCAGGCAATGGGGTTGTGTGGATTTATGCTCAATTAAGATTGTTTAGTTAATCATTTTTTTGTAGCAAATGACGCAGTGGGGCTTGCGAAAATTTTCGAAATGAACTTTCAATGTCGTCGTTGAAGAAAAAATCAGTATCGTTATATATTCGTCAGTGAAACACGCTACGCTCATTTCATTTCATATGTATCGAATTTCGTTCTCTAATGAGATGTGAGTCGGAGCAAAAAATTGTTACTCATTTAATGGACAATCCGTGCGCTAATTTTTGTGATTTAGCGGGAATTGCCAGGGGCGATAGTGAATTATGGTGTTATCAGTGCAATGCTGATTTGAGTCAGGGTCGCAAGGCTGAATGCAACGACCCATATTCACCAGCTCCAAACGGCGATCTGGTCGCATGCCCGCGTAATGATTCTTACGTCTGTCTCAAGAGTCTTATATTCTGTACGTATAGCACAATTTTTATAGTTTTTCAATTATTCGTGTTTGTTTATCGATTCAAATCAAATTTTTTTAAATAAAAATGATTCATTTAATTCATTTTAATTAATAAATCATTAATTAATATGATATTCAATTTTTTTAATAGGAATGCCACATAAATATATTAATCTATCGATATTGTGACATTGTATTTGTCGAATATTCTTAGCTTTGATATTTTTTAATAACACCTTGGAAAATTGTTTGTTTGATAGTTTTTCCGATAAAATGATTCGAGTATTTTTTCCCCCGATGAAAATTAATAATAATTACTCAAATTGATTATTCAATTGAAAATTCAATTCCGATCTTTACTACTAAAAAATCAATCAGCGTTTATTAAAAAATAAAACTGAAAAACGCAAAATAGCATTATGGCAATTTTTATTATCGAAAAAGATTAACGTGTGCCTACGGCAGTTTGATTTTTTAAAACGTGCGTGTCTCTCGATCGAGACATTGAATCTAGGCGAGTCGCAATGATTCAAATACGCCCTGTGTATCACGACATCGACGAGACCACCTCTATTATTTTCCCAGTATGAGTCATTCTCCGGAGCGGTTTTTGCAACGTGCCTCGTGCTCGTAACCAATTATTGTCGTTGTTCGTCGAACGACATTCATGCTTCCTGGCCTTCCTTCTCACTCTCCATAGTCATCATAACGCCGCGAGCGTGCAATGAAGATTAAGCCGAACAGTGGATAAAACATTTGGTATTCGATTGCTGCCGATATTCCTCTTATTTGATTTGCGACCACACAATCGCTAATAAACTTTCAATAGTAGACGAGTTGCAGAAAAACAGAGAAATATTCTTCGCACTCAAACAAACCTAAATATGGGGAGATACAAATTTAAAGTAATTTTAATTAAGGGAGGACACCACTGGGATGGGTCGTTTTATTCCGAATGTTCTTTTCCTACTAGATTATGTATTTGGGATTTGAAAAAAAAAGTTTTCTTATTTAGCATACATTAAACTTGTCTCGTGTAAATTTTTATTTAAAAAAATAAGAAAGTAACAAAGTTATTGAGGTATGACAGAGCCTCCGTATAAAAAATGTGGTCCAACCGTCAGATCGATAGCTTGACGATGTTTGATCTGAAAAATAAAAATAAAAATGTTTTATAAACTATATAAATGTAGTTCCGTCATACGTAGCCGGTTTTCGAAAAAAAAATCACGAAATTGCGGGAATTGAAAAAAAGTGTAATTTTGGCGAAATTTTTTCTCACACAGGGTGTTTGGCGCATGGACTTACACAACTTTTTTGGGCAATTGGGGGGGGGGTCATTTGCTAGTCACGGTAATTGAGATATTTTTTTTTAATCACCCGAACTGTCGCCCTTAACTCGTCCTAACGTTTATATTTGTGGTTGTAATAGCACGAAATAACTTTTATTATATTCTCAATGTATATTTATTATAAATGAATTATTACAACCACAAACAAAAAAGTTATGACGATTTAAAGGCGAAATTGCGGGTAATTAAAAAAAACGAAAAAAAAATAATATCTCAATTACTTTGACATTTAGGACATAGGGTATGAGGGTGAAAAAAATTAGGAAATTACCGTCCCAATTCCTCAAAAAATTGTGTTGGTCCATGCGCCAAACACCCTGTATATGGGGGCTTAAAAAATACTAAATTTTAAAAACTTCCACCTACAACGACAGCTCCAGAAACTGCCGAAATTTTGTTCTTTTTAAATTTGAAAATCGGACTATTAGAGCTAGAGTTATGATTCTGGCCATGTCGAGAAAAGTCGTTTCGAAAAAAAAAACGCGATTGAAAGTTTTAGTACACGTAAATCGTTGCGTTACGTGCTCTCATTAAGGGGTTAGACCACGGTAACCGGTATAAAATCATGTGCGAATTTAACATTTTTTTTCGTATGAAAAAGTGATTTCCTCATAAAATCAATTGTACATCTATTTCGTATGAATATGAAGCTGATAGAATTTTTTTTGTTTCGAAGTGCAAAATGGCCGGCTACTGATATTTTCTTTTCTTATCGGCTTTTTAGGCGCTCCGCGGCGTGACATTTAGCATCCACAATTTTTTACCTACAACAAAAAAAAATTCTCGTCAATCTACATTAGAATATTCTCTGCAATCTACATTCTCTGCGAAATGCAATTAGGAGCATAACTTTTAAATTTGAAGTAAATCGAGTGAAAATTGTTGAAGTTATTTGTCACGCCAATTGGAAAAAAGCTGTTTTGAGAAAAACATGTTTAAAGTTTTAGGTACTCTATGGCCGTGCCAGAGTTGGGCTTACGTTATACGCTCAAAGTCGGTGAAAAAAAAGTTCTTGCTATAAATCGAATCGTAACTTATTCTCATGATGATAAAGCATCGTTTTAGCGAAAAAATCGATTTTTTGAAAATTCTACTGTGGCTTTACCCCTTAAATGGTTTGTTTGCGTTGGTCAATTTTGGTCAATTGGTCAACTTGGTCAATTTTCTATATTTTCACTTGACATTTTTTTCACATATTCTTGAATCTGTAAACTTTGTGAAAATGCGAAAAAAATCGATCTTGTTACCGGATCTCCCGCCTTAATAACCCGCAATAAAAATTGCGATTTGTGTACGGATTTGTTCGAGAATTCGAGTTCAGGGAGCTGAGCTCCATTCCCCAACTTCCTTGCCTTAGGCACTTGAGAAAAATAAGTAAAAACTTTTCGATACTTCTTTGTATTGACGTATTTTCGTAAAAAGTCAATCGACTTCGAACATCGATCCGCGGGCATAAAATCGCGCCCCTTCGCACGAAATGTCCGATGTATTTGGGTATCTCATGCAGTGCGGGTGTTCAAAGGAGTTTGGGTGATCCGACGACGATAAGAAAGTCCTCACTTTGCAGGTACAGGTCGTAAAAGCTGCATCGATGGGCTTACTCGTCTGGCTATGTAATTACGTTGCACGACGTACATCCCACGGAAGTAATTTTCTTTCCCGCACCCTCTTGCTTCCGTGATCTCGGGCATCGTCTTTCCTGGCCATTATTTTTGCCTCGCCACCGTTAAAACCATTAATGCTATTCTGTAAGGGTAGGCAAGAATATATCGCGCGAAAAGCGATATAAAAAAAAGTAAGGATGGCACCCATAAGAGCATTGACCCCCTCCCCCTCCTCCCCCCGACTCTCCACCGCATATTGTACCATTTTATTATTATTCAGCCGAAAAAAAATGCAATTCGTTGAAACATTATTAGGAAGCATTAGGGAAACTCGGGGTAAGATGATAACGCCAAGGTCATGTTCAAATAAAACAATAGATATACGAGTTAGTCAACTTCAATTATTCTTACAAACTAATCAACATTTTTAAATATTTTAATTGTGGAAGCAAAAAATCATTCTTTCTGACTGGTACCTTTCAATACCGTAAAATGGGGTTTGTTTGAACAGGTTTTGGGAGTTTTTTGTAGGTAACTTTTTTTGAACATCCTAGATACTAACTTTTCTTGCTCCAATAGAACAGTTCGTCCTTTGACTATCAAATGTATAAGAAAGTCAAGCTCCACCACCCCTTTCACAATTTGATATATATATATATATATATATATATATATATTTTACAGTGTCAAAGTAGCCCCGAGTGTGGGGCTTCTTTGACAGGGCATTGAAATGCAACTTATGTCAAAGACTACGGGTTACTTTGGAATCATTTTGATAAAAAATGTAATATTTTATGCATTATACATGGAATTAAATGAAAACAACGATTTTTTATAACCAAATTGTCATCGTTATTAATGCAGCAGAACTCGAACAATTTTCGTCCAATCGACTCGAAAATTTCACTGTACCTTTTTAGATTGCTTTAACAGTCAAGTACGAGCGCTTTTTTCGATGAACCGAAAATTGTAAAAAATATATCATTTTTTAGATGAAAATTATGGTCGAAAAATGAACTTTTTTTCCAAACTCGTCTCTATTTTTCTATTAATTATTTTTTAATTTCCCCCGTACTTGACTGCTAAAAATAATATATTTAACGAAAATATTTCACTCTTAGTTGCGGCACTAAATTTACGACAGTTCTACTGCGTGCCTCGGAGAGGGTTGGCTGAAAAACACTAATGCTATAGTGACTCGTGCGCCGCCATTTTGTATACTTTTGACAAATCATTTTTTTTACATACTCTAATAAATACCTTATAAAACCTAAAAGCTCTTTTGATCATGTACTTTATTCCTTTCTTTAAAGAAATTCAAAGAAAACGGTCGAGAATGGGCAGTCACAGTGGTGCCCTCCCTTAAGGAAACATTTTACATAAAAATATCAAGTACCTGGGGTGCTGTTATAGCCACTTAATGAGTCTTATAATTGTCATTAAGATCAAAATCAACTTGAGCCATATTACAATTAACTTTTGCAACATTATAATAAAATTGAACAACAAATTATTGTTCAAGTTTATTCCCCGCACCAGCCGCCCGCTATAGAAGGTTAAGCGGGCTCGCTGTGCACACATTTAAAACGTATTTTGGCGCTCTGTCAAAGTAGCCCCAAAAACTGTCAAAGTTACCCTGAATGTCAAAGTTTTACGGTATATATTTTTAATTAAATTTTTTTTTTCCTATCTTACCCCATATGCGTAGCAAGATGAAACATCGCTGGGAGAATGATGGGACACGAATTATTCGCATTTTTCGCACATAAAAGTAGTTTCATTCTCCATACCAGCAATTTGATAAGCCAATCGTCTAAGTTCTATGGTATTTAGTCTGAATAATCATGCTTCCATATCATTTTAATCATTTGTAAGTTCATCTTGCCCCATTAGACGGTTAACGAATTAACAAAAAATCACGCAATGACCTAGAACATTTTGGACAAACCGTTTTTATTATATTAATAATTAGTACTTTCATTCTGTTTACCTGCCAGTCTCGAATCAATATCGGCAACTCAAATGAACTGAAACGTCGGTAAACTTTAGTGCTCAATTTTGAGCACATGTTTAAAGTAAAATTCCGAAGAGAAATACGTACAAGATTTTCCATGAGTTAATTATAAAAATATTCATTAACAAATAATTCTTTTTTTCTGTCGAAAATTGAGCTTTTACTTTAAATGCTTGTCAATTACACAAAAAAAAATAATATTTTTAAAATCCCCTACGTATATCTCTAGCTATACTCATGTAAATTAATAGATTTTTTTTAATCCACATTTAAATTTGCGTGCCGCAGACCGTTTCAAATTCAACTTTTTTGTCCACTTGAAAATATGACAATAACATCCTTGAATATTATTATCCACTTAATCGTCCTTCTACCAAAAAAAAATCGCGAAAAATCGCTTAATTTTGAACGTTTACAGTGGTGTTACCCCTTAATATAAAGTACTTTTTTTTCGCAAAGTGCATGATTTATTTTGTACTTTGTCGACTGAATTCTCCTTCGAAGTATTAATTCACGAGTCACGTGATCATTTTTATGTACTTGGTAAAAATGCAACACGAGAGTCGATAAAGTTACGTGTAGTGCGACGATGCGCGCGCCGGCCTTCGTCAATATTTCGAGATACAATATTTTCACACGAAATATTACAATTTCAGACAGAAACGTTCACGTAACGGTGAGAGGTTGCGTGCCGAGCACCGAAAGGAGCACGTACTGTTCCTTCAAGGAAGCTTATCCCGAAGCAAGCCTGGAGTGTCTCTTCTGTGACGATTACGCCTGTAACGCATCGCACAAGGAATCGGCATCGTTTCTCGATCGTCATATCATGATCGCCGCAACAATTATTTTACTTGTATCCTCCGAATATCTACGTCTCCTAGCTTGAATTAAGCACCTTACTTGAATTAATGTGACGGGTCGAAAAAATGTCGTTTTTGCGATTTCGATTGTCTACTCGATCATTTATTTGGGATTTGGAAAAAAGGTACGTTATTGAGCATAGAATGAATTTATTTCGTGTACATTTTTATATTGAAAAAATAAAAATTAACATTATTGAGGTATAATAGATAACTTGATAATGGTTAGTTTGAAAAATAAAAATAAAAAAGTTTTGTAATCTGTATAAATGTAGTTCTCGTAGCAGTTTTCGAGGAAAAATACCAAAATGGCGGGTGTTAAAAAAAGTATAATTTTGGCGCAATGTTTACTTGTGTACGGGGGCGTAAAAAATACTACGTTAAAAAAAACGGCTATACATACTGCAATAACGGGAATTTTTTTTTTAATTGAAAATCGGACAGTTATAGCTAGGATTATGATTCCGGCCAGGTCGAGAAAAATCGTTTCGAGAAAAACGCGACTGAAAGTTTCAATATACGTAAATCGTTGCGCTACCTGTTCTCACTAAATCGTCTATAACTCAGTCAATTTTCAATATTTCAACTTGAATTTTTTTCACATATTCTTGAACCTGTATACTTTGAGAAATTACCAAAAAATCGTTTTTTTCACCCCGTCACAGTGGTGTCCCGCGTCGATTTCAATTCTGAAATCAGCAGCTGCATAGTATTATTTTCCACATAAGTTTTTTTTTTAATGACATTTTTGCAATCATTTTTTCAAATCCACTACATCAATTACTGGCTGAGCAAGCCCAAAATCGTTGACACGTAAAAACAAGGAAGGCGTTGACAGTAAGGAGAGTATTTAGTTGTAAGTAAAAATTCCTATTACAACTAAACTCTTTCTTCCGAATAAAGAAGAAACTAGCGCATTCGGACACTTGTGTATCGAATTAGCCCACGATGAATAAAGTTTCTTAAAAAATACGCACTATTCATTATATTCGAAGAAAAGGAAATAAAATAAAATGCCGAGTGAATGTGTTTGCCACAATTGACATTGTCTTATTAAAAGACACCGTCACCCGCGCGAGATCCCGATGACCGACGATCGATGACGAAGACGATAAATACAATGAGCTGGGAAGCTCGCGAGCGCACGACCGGAAAGGCCGTTTGACTTGACGCAGAAGTTAGAAATTAAGCAGACGATCTTATGAATGAAGCAGATGGGTTGTAGGAGATGACGGCAAGCGTCTTAGCGTACCGCAGTAGTACGTCATTCGTATATATGTAAATATTATATATATATATACACACACACACACACACACATATATGTACATATATGTGTATATATACATATATATGTGTGTGTGTGTATGTATATATATATATATATATATATATATATATATATATATATGGTTCAGTGTAAGAGGCATTTGCCATTGCAGTAAAGCAACGTCGCCAAGGGTACGGGTCAAATGCCTGAGTCAATTTAGTAATGCCCGCTCCGCGGGGTTAAATTTTATTGTGACCCCCCTATCTCTGCGCTCCCGGCTCCCCTGACCGTAATGAGAGCCCGAGGCCTCGCACTGCCTTGCTGAATTTTTACGAATCATAACACGATAAAAGCATCTCGTACGCGTATCACCAGGTTTTTATCGAACATAGCGCACCCTGTCCAGCAGAGCCATTGCAAAGGACTTGATTGATAAAGCCAACTGATAAATTCTGAATTAAGGGGTCTTCTCACTTTAGACGCTAAAAAAATACTATTTAGAAGAATTTTTTTGATCTCTTTACATTATAGATATTGATATAAAAGTTGTTACACTTAATAAATACACTTTCGAAATACATTTTTTTAAATGTATTTATTTAAGTCACTATTTATAGACGAATATGGTAGTTAAAAAAATGTACAAAAAAATTGTAGGTCTGCGCTGTTGATGAAATCTCGGAGATGGATCATGCGAAACAAAAAAATCAAACGGTTTTAGATTCAGTATGTTAATGGCTATATCACATATCATACGATTTTTGATATATGCAAATATAACAAAATAGCAGATATTTATCGAAAAAAAACAACAGAAAAGTGTTTTTTCACCGTTTTTGGCAAAAAAAAGAGTAAATATGAAAATTAAAAAAAATCCTTGATATGCGCTACAGCTATAGCTGTAAAGAATATGTGGTTAAAATTTCATCAGGTCAGTAGTTTCGAAGATTTTATCAACAAGCGGTCGAAAAATGTTGTTTCTAGAAAAACGCGTTTAAAGTTTGTTTGGGTTACATAAATAGACAAAATTTTTTTTTTTTTTTATTTCGAAAGTGTATTTATTAAGTGTTACAACGTTCATATCAACATCTCTAATATAAACCTATTTAAAGAATCATGAAACGAGACTTTTTTTAGCGTCTAAAGTGAGAAGACCCCTTAATGAGGTCTAATTTTGCCTGTGATGTCAAACGGACATCGCCAGCATTTTATTAGATGGCGGATTAAGCTCGCTTTTAGCCCTGGTGTTATAAGCCTTTGATCTGGTAGGTGAATGTTAAAATTAGTAGATATATGTGTGTGCGTGCGTGTGTGCGTGTGTGTGTGTGTGTGTGTGTGCTTCATTGAAATATTCAAAAAAATTTCAAATTCTGTGGCTAGGCCTATTTAATTTTTCTAAGCAGATAAGGGTTGGTGCGAAAGGCCATCGTGATCTAGAAGCAGTATTGTTCAATTCAGAGATTTAGCAGATTGACCAAGAGCGAAAATGCGAATAGTCAACCAAATATATATAGTTAATTTCAATAAAAACTTAAGAGCTTACATCTAGTTTAAATTTTTGAAAATACCGATATTTCTTTTTCGACGGATTCTTATAATGTAACATTTCACAAATATTCTCTGAAAATTTCTAGTCGATCTACTCAATTGAGGGAGTGATGAGCGTTTATGGGTAGGTTACGCGAAACGGCGAATTTTAAGGCATTTTTCCCAAAATAACTTTTTCAAAATCGGTTACTGCACTGAAAAGAAAAATTCGTTCATCCAACCAAAATTCAGTTGGTTTAACAAAATGTATCTTTAAATACGTTCAACTTGATTTTTAATCGGCATAACAAACGTTTTGTTAATCTAGCTGATAGTTTTAGTGGTGTGAACTGTAGCTTATTTAGCATGTCTGAGCAACTGTTAAAACAACAAAATTTCGAGACAATAAAATGCATTTGGAACATTCAACGATTTCTTTTTCTCAGTGTGCTATATCTCAAAAATCACTGCACCGATCAACTTTAAATTTCACAAGCTTCTTCAACCTATCAAAAAGCAGGCTTGAAGGAAGAATTTTTATTCGATGTATACTTTTTTTATCGACGAAAATAGAGGGTTTTTTTCACTGAAAATTGATACTTCCACTTTGGACTGCGACCATTTGTTCAAAAATCAATATTTTATTGAATCCTTCGTCCAATCACTGGATAATTTCGTGCAGAAACTGAATTCGTTTGATTTCTTTTTTTCGGATCATTTGTTTCCGAGCAGAAGTGATATCGCCACGAAGGACGTTTTTCAAACAGCACTCTGCACAAACTATTGTATATACCACATTTTAAAATATTTTTCAATACAAAAATTGTCAGATATTTAAAACCACACTCTTTAACGTAAAACAAAAAAAAATGAAAACCTGCATCCATTTTCCCAGAACAAAATTTACCAAAAATTCTCTTTTTCCGGCCACAGACTAGGTGTAACGCGTTGGGTTGAAAAATAACGTCATCAGCTCCAAAATAACCAAATCAGTGTATTGGAAGAATGGAATTAAATCGTGCAAAGTTGGACCATCATTCTAAAGTTCATATTTGAATTTCAACATCTGTGTCGAAACTCGATAGCTCAATTGGAATTATGATCATGAACCTGTTAATTTCCGTGTTTTTCATCCAAGTAACGGTGGCTTATATCCAAAGACGCGTCTTCCCCGATGTCATAGAGACGCGCAGCAACGGAGATAGGAAACTGGGAGAGGAATTAAGTGGGAGGCTTAAAGTGAAGCAAATTAAAATTACGTGCCTAATTATCCGCAGTTAAAGTACGACGGTCAAAGACGATGTTGATGTTTCGTGCGTGCACGCATACACCCTCACACTAACATATACATATACACATTTATATACAGAGTGTCCTGTTATCAATGGATAATCCTGCAACTGTCGATAGGTCAGATCATGTCCTGCTATATGCTGGAATTTTAGTTTAGTAAAAGTCCCACGGTTTTCGAGACTTTGGGCTTTACGTTACTTTTTGAAAAAAAATCATCTGCTTTTGGTTTTTCGCGTGCTATTTCTACAAATGATATAAATCGACAATAACAAAGCAACTTTTTTAAGTAATTGGTACGATATGCGTAGTACTTTTTTTTACATCGCAGGCTATCAAAGTCAGATGTTCGAATTGGTTTGTATGAACATTCTACATAAGATCTTTTTTTCATAAAGTTTCCTTAACATTTAAAGTTCAAAAGAAGATTTTTCTAGATAAAAAAAATAACCAAGAGTATTTTTTCAAAAACCGGGTAAAAAAAGTTATCATTTGTAGAAATAGCATGCGAAAAACCAAAAGCAGATGATTCATATCTCGAAAACCGTGGGATTTTTACCAACGTGAAATTCCAGCATATAGTAGGAAATGATCTGGCCTATCGACGGTTGCAGGATTATCCATTCATAACAGGATACCCTGTGTATACAGGGTGTCCTGTTATGTCCTCTTATCTCTGCCACCCGAAATAACTCAGTAACTATCGACGTCACAAAAAAAATGTTCCAGACAAAAGTTGTACGGTGTAAAGGGGGCCATCAAATGCGACCAATTTTTTTAAATTTCGTCGGCATCGCTGACGCACAGTGAAGGTCACCTCCGCTTTTTTAAACGTCATGGTTTATTTTTTTTCATTCCAATAATGTACCATTCCATTTAAAAAAGTGGAGGTGACCTTCACTGTGTGTCAGTGCCTCCACCGAAATAGAAAAAAAAATTGGTCGCATTTAAGGCCTTAGGCCACAGTAACGGGTATAAAATCATGTGCGAATCTATTTTTTTTTCGTATGAAAAGTGATTTATTTATAAAATTAATTACACATCTATTTAGTATGGATATCAACCTGTTAAGAAATATGTTTTTTTTTTTCGATGTACAAAATCGCCGGCTACTCGAAACTTCTCGAAACAGCTGTTTTCCAATTGGCGTGACAAATAACTTCAACAATTTTCACTCGATTTACATCAAATTTAAAAGTTATGTTCCTAATTGCATTTCGCAGAGAAGTGCGTAGGGAATTTCTGATTAATCGAAAACTTTCCATTTTATGAGCAGTTTATGAGCAGTTATAACGAAATTTTTCACTGAAAATTGATTTCTTAAGTTCAAATATCTACAACTTTTGAATAAAACAATATTTTTTAAATTTCACACGTACTTCTCTAGGTATACTAATGTAGATTGACGAGAATTTTTGTTTTGTGTTCGAGGTAAAAAATTGTGGATGCTAAATGTCACGCCGCGGAGTGCCTAAAAAAAGACAACATAAGAAAATATTAGTAGTCGGTCATTTTATACATCGAAAAAAAAATATATATATTTTCTAACAGCTTGATATTCATACTAAATAAATGTGTAATTAATTATATGAGTGAATCATTTTTTCATACGAAAAAAATTGTTAAATTCGCACATGATTTTATACCCGTTACAGTGGCCTAAGGTCTTAAGGAGTAAGGCCACTGTAACGGCCCAAAAAAAAAGGTTTTTTCACTAATTTTTTGCTCCCGAAATTGAAGGTATTTGAAAAAAAACTTTTAATGGTGTTATCGGGCATACATTAAACTTTATTATAAAATTTTTTTACAGTAAAAAAAAAAAATGGCGGTTCCACAGCTATCTTCCCGGGACATGTTTTGCTTCCAGGGCTCCGCGGCACGCAGCACCACTGGTGCACTTTTGAATCTAGAACAAAAAAAAACCATTAATCTAGAGGGCTATAGCTAGAGAATGTCGATCGGATTTTAAAAAGTTTCAATTTTTGTGGATTTGGCGTGCGTTTGAAAAAAAAAATTGATTTTTGACGAAAAAAACGGCAAGTTTTTTGTTAATAAAAAATCAATAAATAAAGTTCTTGAAAATTCCGATCGACATTCTCAAGATAATGTAAATGTTCACATCTGGTTAAAATTTCAAGTAAAAAAAATGAAAATTGTTCGAGTTATGCTGCGTGCCATTTTGAAAACATGTCCCGGGAAGATAGCTGTGGAACCGCCATTTTGTTTTTTTTTACTGTAAAAAAATTTTATAATAAAGTTTAATGTATGCCCGATAACACCATTAAAAGTTTTTTTTCAAATACCTTCAATTTCGGGAGCAAAAAATTAGTGAAAAAACCTTTTTTTTGGGCCGTTACAGTGGCCTTACTCCTTAATGGCCCCCTTTACACTGTACAACTTTTGTCTGCAACATTTTTTTGCGACGTCGATAATTACCGAGTTATTTCGGGTGACAGCGATAAGAAGGCCACCCTGTATATGTACCCATCTATAGTGAAATACGTGCGGGTCTTCGCGGTCGTCTCCGTACGACCATTCGATAATTCGCCCTCATATTTTACTTACGCTCAACCTCGCGAGGGTCCCTCGTCCAGTTTATTTTCGTCCATCATCCATGTTGCGATGACCCACCCGTATTGACAATGAAGGAGCAACGACGCACGCGAGGAATCGAATGGGGCAGTCGAGACGATTTTACGAATCAAGTGGTGCGCGAATTTCGCCATCTTGGTTCACTAGAGCTGCTGCAAAATGTAGGATAAACCTAAAAAGTGGAGAAACAAATGTGAGAAAAGGGAAAGTATGTCAATGGAAGTGTACAGATGTATTGCTCCCGGACGAAGGATCGCGACAGGCCGGTTATAGCGTTGACAGAAAAGAGCATCGCGCGATGCACATAGCCTCGAGTGCAATACCTTAAACAAGATCACACGTGCAGCAAACCGTGTCGTATTTTTATAGCAAAGAGAAACGGCGAGAAGTCTCGGTGCCCTCGTATCTCGTGCCGCGTTGTATCCATAATACGAATTATTGCACTAACATCCGTCTCTCGTGATGTTTTGAAGATTTAAATACTCGTTGTTTTTCAGGCACACAGGAATAGCCGTAATAAAGAAATAAATATATGAACTTGGAGATTGTTAATAAAGGGTGTCTCAAAATGATCTGACATTTTAACTTATTAATAAAACGTATGATTTATTTGAAAAGTACTGATATTTTCATTTTAATATAAGGTATAATGGCTGCCTCGTTTCTTTTTGCAAATGATCACTCTTTTGACGAAATTTTCAATAACGTTTTGGCATAATTGCGGCCTAATTTCGTTAATGGTGCGTCCAATTGCTTCTTTGAGCT
Source organism: Ophion obscuratus (assembly GCA_964007375.1). Classification (NCBI taxonomy): domain Eukaryota; kingdom Metazoa; phylum Arthropoda; class Insecta; order Hymenoptera; family Ichneumonidae; genus Ophion; species Ophion obscuratus. The sequence continues at coordinate 32,162,853 of OZ023317.1, read as the reverse complement.
CCGGAATGGTCTGTGGATCATTGGCATACACTTTTCCTCTTAGAAAGCCCCAAAGAAAAAAGTCACTCCCTAGCTACACTACGCTAATCTTGCCTAAGTTCCTATGCGTCCACAGCCGTCTTAAGAGGTTATGGCCAATTGTAAAAGTAAAAAACATCACGTTTTTTTGAATCAATATATTTTGACGGTATATTATCTTATTAAATGTTCTCTGAAAATTTCAAGGCGATTCGATCAAAATTGACAGATTTATGGCTATGTTGGCGTCTGTCGGAACGCTCGGAGCGTCGTTCGAAACTTTAAGTGGCTATACCAGTGTGACACTTTAAAAGAATCGATTTTTTTGTTGCCTTTTTCGACAGTTTATACTTTCAAGAATATAAGATGAGATTTTTATACTTTCAAGATTTCAAGGTTTCAAGATTTATACTTCCAAGAATATGAAATGAGATTTTTTAAATTTGCTGACATTGCAACTCGAAGAGCAATTATCCGATTGACTTGAAATTTGAACTGAGTACTCTTGAATATATTTACTCTACAATGACGTAGGATATTTTTGATTGGATGAAAATTGACGATTTGGCATTGAAAAAACGACCATTTGGTAGGCAAGAAAACAGACTTTTTTTTCATAACTACGCTATTTTTTTAGATTTTGATATTTTTCGAAAATCCTACGTCATTGTACAGGAAATACCTTCCAGTTTAACGACATTTTTTCCTTTTTCGGTTCCAGCTACTCAATCGGCTGGAATCATGTCAGTAGTGGAGGAACTTTTTTATGGCGCCTCCGAAGGCAGCGCATAAGTCGCTTGGATCTCAATATTTTTCTATGAAAAAATGATGTAATATAGGTCGAATATAGCCAAATATATTGTTAATTTTCCGAAACATTTAATTGAGTACTTTTCTTGCAAAAAAAATCCCGAAAATCACCCAAATTTTCAGCGTTCACACCGGTATCGCCCCTTAAACGCTTTTTTTCTCGTAAGGACGTTTTCAAAGTTGCGGAGCAAAATATCTCAAACACTACTGCATCGATCTTTCAGAATTTTCTAGGACTTTGTCTAGATTTAATAATATAGTATTTTTTGTAAGGATTTTTTTCCGATGTATACTTTCGATTTGATAAACAAAATATGCCCATTATCCCGCAAAAATCGAGACTCACTTTGAACACGCGTCATTTTGTTTTAATTTGATATTTAGGAAATTCCTTCCATTAATCATAGGATAAGCTAATATAGTAACGCAATCTATTTGATGTTTTTATATTAGAAAAGTTAGTTCAGTAGAGCATTGCTTACCACATAATACGTTTTCGACACGTTTTTTCCGGACATCCCCTGTAAATCGATCATAATTAAATTATTCGGATGATAATTTTACAAATGCCCAATGTTTGTAAAAATTTATCATCACGGTCAACTAAAAAAAAAAATCAACTGTTTTCGACGATTGGGGTAGAATATCCATAAGTCAAATTGTCATAACCGAATATCCATAAGTGCCAATATCCAGCAGTGAATATCCATAAGTCTAATATCCATAAGTCGATATCCATAAGTCGAATATCCATAACTCGAATATCCATAAGTTGAATATCCATAAGTCGACTATTCATAAGTCGAATATCCATAAATCTAATTTCCGTAAGTACGAATATCCATAAGTGAGTGTAGAGTAGAAATGAGTGCCCGAAATGGCGGGAGGTAGAGGAAAAGTGAGTATAGAGGGAACCCAAACAAACCCAAATAAACTCACTTGTCTCTACCTTCCGCCATTTTTGGCACTCATTTCTACTCCATACTCACTTATGGATATTCGACTTATGTATATTCATTATTATGGATATTCGTACTTATGGATATTCGTACTTATGGATATTTGTACTTATGGATATTCGTACTTATGGATATTCGACTTATGGATAATCACTTATCGATATTCGACGACAGGGGTTTTCGACTGTTACAACTGGGCATAACCCATTAAGCGACACTACACCGCATTTGCCGAGGGTACAGGGAAACTGTGGAAAACCCATACCGGTATAGACGTCCCCATATTCTTCTAATTATCGGGTCCACAGACGTTTTCTTCAAGTATCTGAAGGTCTCAGAAGTATTGGTCTTTCGCTGACTGGTTAACGCACCAGTCGGTGCACGGCTAAGCTGTCACCGCTCCGAGTATCGACGATGCACAACGCTTTAACTCGGAGTCACGTCAGAGCCGAAACCGCCCATCTTCAATGTCGATTTTCCAAAATAAATAAATATTTATGTGTACAAAACTCGATGACCGTAAATAATGAATTAATATTACGAGCAAACGTAAGAGATTCCACCCTCTGAATAAAGGGCAAACTAAGCTTCACAAATATTGCCCCCATGCCGTCAATGACTCAGGAATTGTATACGTAATTATTAATATATGGATGGTTCACTACGTACGGAAATTGTTTGGACGATTAAACTCGACGCGAAATCAAACATTTGTTTCGGTAAATGTATCGTCGCTAATGTAAAAAAATAAGACTTTTGGCATTTTTTTTAAGAATAATAAAAAAGTCAATCAAAATGAGGTCTGGAGGGTCTATTCTATATGTGTTGAAGTATACATAAAAATGGATAAATAAAAAAATTATTTTATAAGAAAAACTACAAAAGAATAAAAATACACCGCGCTTACCGACACTAAGAGCAGTTTGTGGGCACTCTGCGGGAGGTCGCAGAACTTTTAGGATTCAGCACTTAGAACGAAAAAAGGTCGTCATTTACGTTAGTTTTCGCAAAATGGCACCATTTTTAATGAATTTTCTTTCTCAAAGAAATCGGTCCTAATTTGTCGATGAAAACGAGAAATATCAATGATTCGTAAAAATCGTGTGTACTTCCCTCGAGAATTTATTTGAGAAACTATAGTTGAAATGTCAAGTTAAGTGGATGAAAACGGCCCGAATTATGCATTTTTTCAATTTCAAGAACGTGGTTTCGAGAGAAACGCGTTTAAAGTATGAAAGCTGATTTAAGGGGTTAGGCCACAGTAACGGGTATAAAATAATGTGCGAATTTAACAATTTTTTTCGTACGAAAAAGTGATTCACTCATAAAATTAATCACACATCTATTCAGTATGAATATCAAGCTGTTAGAAAATATGTATATATTTTTTTCACTGCTCAATTCAAAAAAACAAAAATTCTCGTCAATCTACATTAGAATACTTAGAGGAGTACGTACGGAATTTAAAAAATATTGTTTTATTCAAAAGTTGTAGGTCTTTGAATTGAGTTGTAGGTATTTGAATGAATTTTCAGTGAAAACTTTCGTATAAAACTGCTTATAAAATGAAAAGTTTTCGATTAATCAGAAATTCATGATTTTTAAAATTGAAGTAAATCGAGTGAAAATTGTTGAAGTTATTTGTCAGGCCAATTGAAAAAAAAGCTGTTTCGAGAAAAACGCGTTTAAAGTTTTAGGTACTGTATGGCCGTGCCAGAGTTGGGCTTACGTTATATGAACAAAGTCGGTGAAAAAAAATGTTCTTGCCATAAATCGAATAGTACCTTATTCTTATGACGATGAAGCACGGTTTTAGTGAAAAAATCTGTTTTTTGGAAATCCTAACGCCTTAAGAGCTATCATCCACACGACGGAATTGAAGCTCTCATTCGAATTCTGCATGTGCCGACTGAAGTATTTTGATAGTGGGTCTCCAGTAGGTCGTTGTATCTTTTTTCACAACTGGACTAGACGACTCTAAATTGTTGCCTTTACCGTCTACCGGCTGTTTCGTGCGTTTCGGAGCGCTCAAGGAGCTTCGGAGAATAAGCTCTAAAAATAAATAAAAAATCGCCTATAATTCCTGTTCTATATGATTTTGTGATGTTCATACATCATTAAAGCTAATTTGAAAAAAAAAACTAAAAAATACAATATTTTCCACTCAGATGTAACGCCTTAAATATCTCCTCTGGCCTTTCATGAATTTTCCCAAATTCCAGGCCGCCACCTGAATGTTTTTATTTCAAATTGGCTTTAATGATGTATAAACATCCAGGGCACACCCGAAAACGATAGATTCAGCCTATAACGTGAAAATCTCAGGGTACGTTTCTACGATATAATTGACAAACGTACGAGGATGGCTTCCGTCTACACGACGGCTTTAAAGCACTCTTTCGAATTCTGCGTGTAACCATCGAGGCATTTTGATCGTAGTTCTCCAGTTGTACATTTTTCGTTGTATATTTTTGTCGTTGTTTATTTTTTGTACAACTGGATTATACGATTCCAGAAGCGCTCGTAGGCGCTTCGGAAAATAAGTTATAAAAATTGAATTAACATTGTTTTCTCGCGTAATTACTTTTGTATATGATTCTTGTAATATTTATACATCATTGAAGCCAATTGAAAAAAGACGGTCAGAATTTTTTGTTCGACTGAGATGTAACGCCGGCTATTAAAACCGAGATAATTTATTCTCTTATCCCTCTCTCTCTCTCTCTCTCTCTCTCTCTCTCTTCTCTACACGGAAAAATATCACGATGACAAATCTACGTAAAAAAAAGAATACAGAATTAATGAAGAAGGAACCTTGTTTGTTTCTTCCTCCTCCCGACCCGCATTATTTCCCCACTCAGAGTTCTAAAAATTCCCACCACTATATTCGTTTTCCCCGCTTGTCTAACCCACTCTCCCCCCTCTACATTATTGTTCACAAAGTCCTTTTCTTCGTTTCCCTGTCTTTCTTCATCCTTCGTATCGAGCGTCGTCGCGTTCCCGTCGAATCGTCATTGGTGCGTAGATGATCCCGATGTTGTATACGCTCCTTTTTTGCTATTCGCTCTCGTCCCATCTCCCCGCATTACTATACGTAAACACACGCGATCTTTGAGTCTTCCGGGGTACATACAAGCTGGGGATATGGTGGGGCTATGAGTCACTCTCCGTCTCTCTCTCTCTCTCCCCCTCTCTCTCTCTCTCTCTCTCTCTCTCTCTCTCTCTCTTGAACGGCATATTACGATATAATAATTCACGACGACGAAGGAAGCTGGGAGTGTCATTAGCCGAGCTTTCCGGAGTGCATCCTTGCGTTCCCCAAAGAGAAGTTTTGTCGGAGCGAGCTTCACAGTATCATCGCGACCACCTTCCGCATCGGTCTCGCACCCACCTCGCACTCTCGATCATTTGTATTTTTTTTTTATTTTCTCCGTCATTCTCTCCGAGACGTGAAAATTGCGTAATTGAAATCTAACACTTTGCGCGGGTTTGCTCTCCTTTCATCGTCGTGCGTCGAACATTTCGAAAGCCAGAAGCAAGATGGGATTAGGACTGAATTTCAACGCCTGCGCGGCTTTCGCCCTTTTGACGATTGCAGCCCTCGTTCAATCCGGTGAGTAACGACAAATTTTACAATAATTAATCATTTAGGTCTAATACTGCGATTGATAAAAACAAAATATGCATAATTACGCGTACTTAGTTATAACCGTGCTGTGTGACAGTTTTGGCAAGTCTTCGTCGTAGCAAATTTCGGGCAATCGAATAGTGTCATTGTACAATGAGCGACGAATAATTGTGAAACGCAACGCGAATGGGCCTTTTGTTTAATTCTGTCGAAGAATTTTTTAACGTATATTTTGGAACATGACCTCCCGTTACTAAATATATTTGAACACGTGTCAGAAAGTCAGAGTCCATAAATCATTTTAATTGTCAGCGAGGCTAGGAGGGATAACCTCCTTGTGGGAGGAGCACGTGGACGAGGCAGCGGAAAAAGAGGGACGCAATGAGGGTTAGATTGCTGAAACTTTATACTCTAGCCTCAAACTGTTCCTTAAGAGAGTCTTCCTCTTGTTATATTAAAAGTGCTCTGGGGAGGCGTTTGGTGTCCCATAAATGATAATGCACACTGAGTTGACAGCTATGCCGGTTAAGGACATTGTTATTAGCTTGCGAAAAGAACGATAGTTATTTCAAAATGTGTGTTTAGAGTTTGCCGTGTTTTTTTTTCGAATATCTTCTCGTGAGCATAATTTCTCCTCATTTCTAATGCTCGTGCCATAGAGTACGAAATCTCAATAAAAAATTAAATCTCTGTCTCTCATTCTTGTAAAAACTTCATTTTCAATCGGTTATCGTGATTTCGTGTTAAGTATCTTCATTAGAGTTTGCCGTGTTTTTTTTTCGAATATATTTTTTTCGTGTTAAGTATCTTCATTTAGAGTTTGCCGTGTTTTTTTTTCGAATATCTTCTCGTGAGCATAATTTCTCCTAATTTCCAATGCTCGTGCCATAGAGTACGAAATCTCAATAAAAAATTAAATTTCTGCGTCTCATTCTTGTGAAAACTTCATTTTCAATCGGTTATCGTGATTTCGTGTTAAATATCTTCATCTTCAACTTATCTTGAGTATCACCTTAAACTTATCTTAAATATCTTTATCTCAAGTATTTCAACCTTAAACTTACCTTAAGTATCCCAATCTTAGACTTATCTTAAGTATCGTCATCTTCATCTTAAACTTGTCCTAAGTATCTTAATTTTCAACTTAGCTTAAGTTTCTCAACCTTAAACTTATCTTAAGTATCCCAATCGTAAACTTATCTCAAGTATCTTAACCTCAAACTTATCTTAAGTATCTTCATCTCAAATTTATCTTAAGTATCTCAATTTCAAATTTATCTTAACTATCTTGATCTTCAACTATCTTATCTCATCTTAAATATCTTAATCTTCAACTACCTCGATAAAGTCTAATTTATCTCAAGTATCTCAATTTAACCTCGATAAAGCCTAATTTATTGTGAAACGCCATTGACCCAAACAATTACTTCATTCATTTGTGCAAAAAACCGACTGCGGTGCGAGTAAAGTGAATAGGATAGAAAAACTCGCTATAGCTCGAAGCAAAATACATTTAACCTTCGTAATAACTCGGAATAATAAGTGACGGGCGTAAAAAACTTTTCGTTTCGAACAATTTAATATTTCGTATGTTTCAAGAACGATTTCATATTAAAACGGGGACAAGGCAAACGTGACATCGACACAAGGCTAATAAAAAAAAAGTACATCAATTCGATAAATATCTCCGTAGTTCGATTCAGTATTTTTGATTTCACAAAAAATACCCAACACATCGATTTTGCATTCGTAGGTGGTTCTACGAGGCGAAATGGCAAGTAAAAAAATGACTCATACTTCAGACTTAATGGGTTTTTTTCTCAATCACAATAATGGAGCTCGAACGACACACCGTAGCATAACGATAGTCCATCGTTGCCTCAAAAGCAGTGGGTGCATATCGGGTTTATCGATGAATTGCAAAAACCCACGCGATGCGCTCATCATCGGTTGGCGACCTTGTACATCCCGAGGCCCTTTCGGAAAAAGCCTTAATTAACAGTCAATTACGTAATAAGGCGTATTCCCTGGAGGCATTGCGTATCGCAACTACGTCGCACGCTTCGTGTTATTCATTGCACCCCGGGCCACCTGTTGGAAGAGAGCAGCAGGGGAGGGTTGCTCTTCTGCATGATTTATGGCAAAATAGTCACGCGTTCGTTTCCAGCTGATTTATGTAACTGCGTTTCGTACAACCGAATTACTCGAGAATGTATTAACTAAACGACGAGTGAAGGCCTTAGGCCACAGTACCGGGTAAAAAATCATGTGCGAATTAAGCAATTTTTTTCCGTACGAAAAAGTAATTCACTCGTAAAATTAATTACACCTCTCTTTAGTATGAATATCAAACTGTTAGAAAAAATATATATATTTTTTTTCGATGTACAAAATGGCCGATTAGTCGAAACTTCACGAAACAGCTTTTGTCCAATTGGCGTGACAAATAATTTCAACAATTTTCACTCGATTTACTTCAAATTTAAAAGTTATGTTCCTAATTGCATTTCGCAGAGAAGTACGTACGGAATTTCTGATTAATTCAGAACTTTTCATTTTATGAGCAGTTTATGAGCAGTTATAACGAAATTTTTCACTGAAAATTCATTTCTTAAGTTCAAGTACCTACAACTTTTGAATATAACAATATTTTTTAAATTCCGTACGTACTTCTCTAGGTATTGTAATATAGATTGCCGAGAATTTGTGTTTTTTTGTTCTAGGTAACAAATTTTGGATGCTAAATGTCACGCCACGGAGCGCCTAAAAAAAGATAACAAAAGAAAATTTTAGTAGTCGGCCATTTTGTACACCGAAAAAAAAATTCTAACAGCTTGATATTCATACCAAATAGATGTGTAAGTAATTTTATGAGTGAATCACTTTGTCATGCGAAAACAAATTGTTAAATTTGCACATGACTTTATACCCGTTAATGTGGCCTAAGGCCTTAATTGATGAACAAGATTATTATATATATAGCAGCTAGTTTAATCACCACGTTAATCACAAAGGTTAAAGTTCAGACGCGTCGTGATATCGTATGAAATTATCACGTACAAATGACCAGCGCAAAGCAGTGCAAACCCAAATAAAATCCCCTCCACATTGTAGACCCTAGCCAAAAGCGCATCAATTTTTTGGGCCGCAAAATCTGAGCGTCGTTCATCACGGATCCATGGAATCAATGATGATGCATGATGCGATGGATTGCCAGATGGATTTCTTAATCAATCGAGGCGAATTCGCTTCGTGATGATTGAAAAAAGACCAGCATACTCTGCAAAGCACGAGTGATGTCGTAAACCAGTTTATTATAAACTGGTCATTGGAATCTCGTATAGCATCGTCGTAATTCGCGACAACACAAGATATGCGTTTGCGTAACACTTCCATATTACGTCGCGCGTATATATCGCGTATAAATACCCAAGCAGGAACTCGTTGTGCAGGCTGAATCATTGCGGTGTAGGAGTGTAGGTTGCGTGTACATGAACAACTCCATTGTAATTCAATCCGGCATCGCCAAGCGTCAATGATCGATCCTGTTGATTGAACTTGATTCAATTTCTGCCCTAAACATCATCGAATGTATTTGAGCAATGAACGCGCTCAATTCTGTCACGCTACATCGGTGCTCCATAGCCAAATGCAAACTAAATTGTTCCATTGCTGAATTAACTGGTGTTTTTTTTTTTTCCCCAGGCTCGGCCATCAAATGTTGGGCTTGCACGTCGACGCTGAGCAAGGATTGCGGCGATCCGATGAACGTAACCGAGCACAATCGTAATTTCCACACACGAGATTGCGAGTCATCCGTATCCCAATCTTCCTACGGATACAACGAGAAATACGTTTGCAAAAAAGTTGTGCAGAGAGGTAACTTTTAATTTTCTACTATCCCGCGGACCTTTGATATCCTGATTTTTCGTCTCCTTTTGAGAACGAAGATTCTGAGAGTAATCTCTCCCAGACGAGTTTAAGGGGCCAGTCCACTTTGCAGCCACGAAAAAGGCTATTTTCGCGATTTTTTTTGAGGTTTTTATAAAAGATATGAATATAAAAGTTGCTGGGCTTGATAAATAAAGTCTTGAAATACATTTCAAAAAAATTAATTCATTTTTATTCATTTTTAAGTACAAAAATCATAGTTTGACGTAACGCCTCAAAAATAGGTGGGCTGGGTAGCTCCATCACAACTCGGCAATGGCTTGTCTGAAACGAAAAAAATCAAAGTCCATTAGATTCAGTATGACACCAGCTGCAAAATGACCCTCGGAGATAAAGTTTTATCAAAAAATAAAAAAATGGCAGATGAAAAATGAAAAAAGTTTAAAAAAACGCGTTTTTTCGCAGTTTTTCGCAAAAAAGTAAAAATCAAAATTTTAAAACCATCGAAGTTGCAAATCATGTTTACAATATGTGATTCAAATCACATATTGTAAATCATGTTTACAATATGTGATTCAAATTTCAAATCATGCAAATCATGTTTACAATATGTGATTCAAATTTCAAGAGAATCAGTTTATTAGTTTTAGAGATACGATGGAGCTAGATTTTGAAAACGTTGTTCCGAAAAAAACGCATTTGAAGTTTGAACTATGAAAAACTCTTACCTAAACTCAATCGGCACGTCCTGCACCGTACAAAAACCCTTCTGATTGCTCATCATCGTCGATTTCTTCAAGTATTGCTTGGATTCGATTTTTTGAAATTTTCAAAGTGGACTGGCCCCTCAAGAAAACCCCGGGGTAATTATAATTTGTTTTAGGCCTAACATCGATCAATGGCTGACGGGAAATTGTTTTTTTTTATCGTCGATTCTAATAGTACAACGTAACTTATTCGAAAATATGCACCAGAGGAATGTATCGATCCACATGACTTTCCGAATTCCAGAGATCATTTTCACCTAATCAATCTTGAAGATTTTGAAGCGAGAGGAGCAATTTTACCAATGACGCAGCGACAATTCTTTTTTTCGCCGTCTATACAAGTGTCAGTTTCCTCGCCGGTCTCGTCTCTGTGACGTTATTACAATTCAGTACTTTTGTGCTTGTTAATCCAACACATTGGCGAATCCCCTGGAGCACCAAACGTGACTCATCTCCCTCTGTCTGTCTTTCTCCGTCGCCTCTTGAATATTGCATATACACGCATACGAAAAACAGCATACAGCCGAGAACAGGTGTATGTAGCGAGCACAGTGGCACAAATTGCGATAATTAACTTGACGACATGCTAGGTGAATCCCAAGGACAATGCCACACCCGATACTCTGCGTCGTAGACTTCGCATTATTCGCTCGCGTATGAGAAAATAGAATCAAGATCTTCATACGAATGAAAAACGTTTTGTCCTATTGCAGCCGCTTGAGTGGAAAATAATGATATAACTGATGATGCCTTGTTCACTGTCTATCGAAGGATTATAATTGTCGACGACCCGATGTGTTTGTCACACATGTATGAATGAAATTTCACTTGAAAACAGGACGCAAAATAGTATCTCAATTTTCGTGATTGCGTATACTTGGAGAACCGAACTCCCCAGGAAGGGCTAAGGGCGTAACATTTCTTATATTCTTTGCATCAAGTTCAAAGACACTGACTCAGAAGCATCAAGATGATTAACATAAGGCGCATCAGCGACCATTTTTATTTTATGATTAGCACATTTTTCTTTCGTAGGAATCAATCTGGTTAATTAATTGCTTATAGAGGGGTGGATTTTCGTACAGGCTGCGTCGACAATACCTTTTATGTGAAATATTTTTTGTGAATTAATTCTTAATAGTCACACCGGGTCCACGGGACCCAAACAAATTATTTTGATGCCGTACAACTTTTTTTTCCCAATAAAACATACATTTCTTTATATGCGTAAGCGTTTTATTGTTTTCTTCTAAATCGCACCTGCGTTAGATGAAATAAATATACTTTTTGAAAAGTCCACAGAAACCGGTATGTCTATTTGAAAGTACATTGTTTCCAGATTATAAAACCAATTTTTTTGTCAATAATTATAAGAGTTACAGCAATTTTTGTACGAAAAAGTCATTTTTCACGGTTTTCTGCATATTTAAAATTTAATTTTTTATTTCTAACCAGTATCTTTGTATTGAACAAGGTTCAAATTATACCTCACTATTTTTTTCATATTGCTCAATGCATTATTTCATTATTTATAACAATTTAAAAACGCCTGGGTCCCATGGACTCAGTATGACTATAACGTGATTCCAGCTAAGTGTCACTACTAAGGGTTAAGGAGTCTGCCGCTGTAATTGACGCGTAAAAAAATTTGATACACATAACATTGTAGTCGACACTGATCGAATAACTTTTTTGACGTCTAATGACAGTGACGGACTCAACGTGACAGTGGTAACGGTAAAAATGTAAATTGGGTATTGTGTTTTATTTCGTAGAGTAGTAGGGATTACCATTCTTTCAAAAAAGCCAACAAAAAATATCTATCATTTTCAATGTAAAGAGAATGTGCTATTTTCATAAACTTTTATGCAAATTTATGTATTATTAATAACAGCATTGTGTACTCACGTTTGAGTATCCCCCTTCAATTTTAGGGCCTTGCGACTATTATTCCAGGCTACGCCTATAGGCCAGTCATAGTCTTAAGATGTTACGTCTATGTGGCTCACTGAAAAATGAGACTGCTTTGGGATTTTTTCGAGAATACTAAGGTAGCAATCAAAATGAGGTTCGGGGGTTTTATCCTACATGTGTTGAGGGACAGACAAAAAAATGTGTGAAAAAGAATTTAAAATGACGGCTAAGTCGTAGCTATGCGCCTCGTCACTGTTAACCCTTTGAAGCATACATTTTTCTTTACGTGCAATTGGCTTGAAATTTTGTACCCGGGGGTTTTCGGGGTCGCTGATTATGAAACTGCGATCAAAATTCGGAAATTCAAGATGGCGTGTACAATATGGCGGACCATAAATGCAAAACGTCGTTTGATGATGGCGAAAGTTGGTACTCGGGGATTGTCGAGGTCGCTGATTACAAGTCAAATACGAGATAAGTTCAACAAAACAATTTTCAAAATTAAAAATTAATTTTTTTAAATAAAAAAAAAGAATAATGGAACTAGAAACTCGCTGTGTCCTCGCCGTTAGTTCTGGGGATGCTAAACGCGTAGTACATTAGATAGATGTTCAGTGTAGCAGAACTGTCGAATGTCATGAAATCCTTTTTCAGTAACGTCTGCGCGCTAAAATTTCAGTATACCCAATTAAATATCCGAGTTTTGTTAGCTGCATTGTATTCAACATTTTTAATTTTTGATTCTTATTGTGTTACATGAAATAAGCTCCCCAAAAAATAGATCATCAAATTTGGCAAAAATCCTATAGTTTTTGCCATTTACCGCCGTCATATTGGATCTGCCATTTTTACTTTGACGGTTGAGATCTCGGGTTTGTATTCAGTGGATCAAAAACCGAGTTTTCACCTATTTTTTTGGTTATGGTTTACCTGCTAGATTAGTCGCAATCAGATTTATGATGTAAAAAGTTTGTTTTTTTGCACTTTCGTTATTGATGACACCCGATACGTGAAAAATAAAAACTTAATAGTCATGTTTTAGTAGTTATTGAAATCTTAGGAACCTTGAAACACATTTACAACTGCCATGTTTAATTTAAAAAACACTTTTAAATCGTAAAAATTTGAATTAAATTAGGTGCAACACCATTGTTACACTATGCCGAAAAAAGGTTGAGAGCCTTTTAGGTGTTCTGCAGGCAGACGAAGGACTTTTATGAACCAGCACCCAGGATTTTCAAAAAAAATCGTTACTTACATCAGTTTTACTAGAGAAGCACAGAAGATTATTGAAAAATATGGTTTTTTTTCGCAAAATGGCATCGGGTTGAATAAAAAAAATTATTTCGCTTGAAAATGAAAATTAATTTGGTTATAAAGACGAGAATTGTTGATGAATCCGATTTCGAAAACGTGATTTTGAGAAAAACGCGGTTTATTTTTCAAAACTGATTTCGGAGCTATCGTCTGTACGACGGAATTGTAGCTTTCATTCGAATTCTGCGTGTTCCCACCGAGGCATTTTGACAGTAGGTCTTCAGTTGTTAGGTCGTTGTATATTTTTTGCACAACGACCGGACTAAACGACTTCAAATTGTTGCTTTCACCGTCTAGGCAGTTTCGTGCGTTTCGGAGAGCTCAGGGGGATTCGAAAAAGGAGCCTCAAACATCTTTTTTTTTATTTTCGCGTATAATTCCTGTTGTTATCATTCTTGTGATGTTTATACACCATCCAAACCAACTAAAAAACGATCAAGATTTTTTTCCACTCAGATGTAACGCCCCAAATGCCTGTGGCCCTTGATGAATTTTTCCCAAGTCAAGGCCCACCTGAATCTCATTGTCACACCCAAAACGATAGATTCCGCCCATAACGTGGAAATGCCTAGGTTCGGTTTCACCATACAATTGACAAACGTACGAGAATGTCCTCGTTCGACAGTACAGGATGTAGCATCTCTATTCACAAATTGTTTCCCCTTTGTGAACAGAAAATGGCCAACTCATGATTGTTCGTTCTTGCGCGGTGCCAAACCCAGACGAGCGTGACATCACCAACGGTCCGTGCGGGCCTCACACGGCAACCCAGAGCCAAGTGACAATCGAGTCGTGTCACATCTGCAACAGTGATTACTGCAACGGTGCGAGTTCCATTTCCGGAATGCAACTCATACAGGCTGCCGCGATCACTCTCATCACCTGTGCGCTCTCACCGTCGATTAGGTCTTTTTTTTAGTTTGAAAAAAAAAGGAACGACGACAAATGAAAAACGAGGTGAAAAATCGATGGGTGTTCGGGCCAGTCTCGACGAGCACAAAATAAATCAACTCAATCGCGTTTAATTCAAGCACGAATTGTTTCAACGCCGAAGCTTCGTCCTGAAATGTTATTTTTGTTTTTTTTTAACTCGATATACGAATATTATACGTACAGTAGATTCGGTGGAAAAAAAACACAGAAAATATAAAATTCGCTAAATGTGAGTGTGCACCGGAGGTACAAAAATCTCAGATTTGCCAAATAGCCCCGAAATTATCGCCCCCGATGATTTCAATTATGCCGTATACGTTATAAATATATTGTAATAACGAAGAACAAAAAGGTGGCATTTTTTATAATCATCCACGTATGAAGTATTCATAGAATTCGTCGTCTCGAGATTCTCGGCGATGACGGAGAATAATTGCTATACGATCAGAATTAGTCATTTTTTAAAAACAGATTTCTTGCTCGCACTGTATCACATTGCAAGTGAAAACGCACTTTGCTGACTATCAACGCTCACATGGCATCACGAGAATGATTTTTGCCGTAGATGGAAAATTTTTCTTGCCTGTACAATTGCATATACACATTCTAACAATTTTATACTCTCCTTACTACTAAGCTACACTTTCGTTATTGATAATAATATTATCGAAGAAAAAAAAAACACTAATCATTATTTATTTTTTTCTCTTAAATAATCCTCACTGTATATCCTTTTGAACTTCTATCACGTTTTCTTTCTGTTCGTTTTGCGTGATGTGCGATGTGTATCTCAATTCGTACGTTCTATTCACGTAAAACGTGGCTTATCAGGAATCCGTCCAGTTGATAGAATCGCGGCTACAAAAATGTATGAGCTTCGCGAGTTTCTTGAATTTTATTTTCCTCTAACGGTTGATGAACGAAAAAACAAGTGAAACGACACTCTCAGAGTCACGTGGAATTATTCAGGCTCAAAGATATTTGATTCGTCGTTGCCAATATCGAAAATAAAAATAAAATTTTTAATGTGCCCAAGTTTTGTAGATTTTTTTTTTGATAGATGTAACAAAAGTACTCGCCTAGTTTTGCGTACGCGTAGTCACGAGTTATACGTGTGGACACGTACCAACTTTTTCCCCGCAAGCACAGGCCTACCGAATAGGAAAGTGGGCGTTGAAAATAATTTCGTAATACTAAGGAACTTGTATCGGTTGAATTTTTATATTTTTTTTCAAACTTTACGTTGTTGATTCATTAGAGAGATGAAGTTCAACTCGTCGTCGTTGAAGTTGTGGAGTTCCAGTGCCAAATGTTTTTTTTTTTTTTTAAATAAAGATTTCGTGAATACCCTGACTGTAGCCTGAACCAATGCGTTGTTGAAGCATACGAGATCATGTGCATTTTACGGAGTATTGCAGAATTAAGGGAGGGCACCAAGGTAGTTTTTTCCGATTTTTTTGCCTACTGGATTATTTATTTGGAATTTGGAAAAGAGGTATGTTATTAAGCATACATTGAACTTATTTCGTGTAAATTTTTATTTGAAAAAATAAAAAATTGACAACCTTATTGAGGTATAAAAGTCTCTGCGTAAAAAATGTGGTCCAACGGCCGGATCGGTAACTTGACAATGGTTGATTTGAAAAATAAGAACAAAAAAATGTATAATGTATGTAAATTTCGTTCTCACTCTACGTAGAGGTTTTTTTCGAGAAAACAAACTCACAAAATGACGGGTGTTAAAAAGAATACTAAAAAGAATTAAAGAAAATACTAAATAAAAAAGGGTACTTACAACTGCAACTGCAATTACGGAAGTTTGGGGTTTTCAAAATTGAAAATTGGACAATTATAGCTAGACTTATGACTCCGGCCAGGTCGAGGAGAATCGTTTCGAGAAAAACGCGATTGAATGTTTTAATATACGTAAATCGTTGTGCTATCTACTCTCATTAAATCGTCTGTAACTTGGTAATTCTTCAATATTTCAACAGGATTTTTTCACATATTCTTGAATTTGTATACTTTGAGGAAATGGAAAAAAATTGATTTTTCAACCCATCCCAGTAGCCTTCCACCTTAAGACCTTTTTTTACCGAGGAAACGAGATTAAAACGCGGCGGGATCTGCCAAATATGCTTCGGGAATCCGCTCGTTCAAGCCGATGATACCTTTCGAGAGTCCAGTTTCTGAAAGGCTCCGAAACTATGAGGACCTACTGCCAAATGGAGAAAAAGTGATGTCCCTCCTCGATTCTGACGTTTAATTCTCTCTCGTCGCGATTTGAAGCTGCATGTCACAGGTACAAGTATGATAATTGCCTGGTCAAGGCTGCAACGCCGAGCTCCACCGTACCGGCAATGATATCATCTCTGAGTAATCGTGATCGTCGAGTTCCGAAGGATGATACGATCGTTTACGCTCGTGCAACCTCATCGTCTTCTTACAGTTAACAATATGTTGAAACGCGAAATAACCAGAGTAGTCTTTTATTTTTATTTGGATTTTACCTTCACTATTATAAGCTGTTATGTGCCATGATATTGAGTAATTTCTCTGTTTTAAGGTGGGATATACATTTACAACGATCGAAAAATCAATTTCTTTTTTTTCTTTTTTAAACGATAGGACTATATATGCAGAATATTTTCCTAAAGTTTCAAAGCGAAATACGAAAAACTTCAAACGTAGCAGCCCGTCAACACTGTGCCTCACATTACTCAAAAACTATTAAGCCGATTGAGTTGAAACTTGGTAGAAATATTGATAATATTGGTACCTTTTACTTGACCAGAATTGTTTTTGAAAAATTGGAAAAAAACTACTTTTTTTAATCCACATTTTACAGAGATGTTGAGTGAAATGTTGATTTTTTTTTTTGTAAATGCGTGCCATTTTGACAAGACCCCTTAACAACCCTTCGGTCGGTTTTTATTGAAAAAATCAGGCATAAAGTTGGAACAATTTATTTTTCTTTTTGATTGTGTCCGCATAAGTAAAATTTGGAAAATATATGTATACATAAATTGCTTGATTCAAAAAAATTATTTAAAATATTCAATTTCAGAAAAGTCAGCATTTTACTAAAAAATCATCCGTGTAAAAATGACCCAGTGTGGCAACGCAGGGTTAATGTGGCTCGCCCAGGTTAGCCTGCGATTGAGGTACATGCCAAGATAATTTACCTCGTTAACTCGTGTGAGGGCTCGGCCGTACAAAGCAGTCGGGCCCCGTCCTTTTTCTTCATTGTAAAGGTGATGTGCATGGATATCGTTGGCTTTGAGTAACAACGGCAGTTACAAATATTTTTCTAGTCGACTGAAGTGGTGGAAAGGCTTCGATCTTTTCTGTCAGTTATTCGCAGTACGAGATTTTTTGCTGTCAATGACATTCGAACATTCTGCTGTCGAAAGAGCAGAATGTACGGTGAGATTAAATATGAAAATTTGAAAAATGCAGTAATGGAAAGTAATGGAAAGACAATATTATTATGCGGAATATATTATGGCAAATTAACTCTGTCGTAAATTCACAACGTGTCGCATGTTTTGGAACATATACAACGCGCATTTACTCGTTCGGTATTAAGGCGTTACCCCCACTTGTAGCGCAAAAAAGGCCTTTTTCATGAATTTTTTTAAAGAAAACTACAAAAAAATTTTAATCGATCAATATACCATCTTAAAGAACATATCTTGAAGAACTTATAGTAATTTTTTTATTGAAAAATATTACATTGTTTAGTGGCAAATGGCCGTCAATGAAATAATGTTTTTATATACACGGTTTGCGGTGACCAACATTGCGGCGAAGTGGATCATCTGAAAAAAAATGCGGATGGATTTAGTCGAATATAAGTATAAACTAGTCTTTAATCGAAGGATTTTAAAAAATATTCATTTTTCACGAAATGGCGGACAGTCAAAGTTAATGGTTCGATTTTAACGAAAAAAACCGCCGTTTTTTGGCTATAAAACGGCCATTTTTTTCGAGAAAAAAATCGAACGATTAAAGACTACATTTTTATGTATTAAATAAGCCTGCAAAATTTCAAGAAGATCGGTTCATTACTGTTCGAGTAATCTTGGTCACCGACTTCAGAAATGCCATTTTGAGAAAAACGCATTTAAAGTTTCAATTTCCGGTCGTTTACACAACGGATTCTTCTCTTTCAACGGTCATATCTCAGTCAATTTTGTTCGGATCGACTTGAAATTTTCAGGACATATTCTCAGATACTTATACTTCAAAAAAATGCAATAAAAAAAATCGATTTTTTCAAAATCGCAAGTGGGGGTAACCCCTTAAGGGAAGGGTAGGGGTTTCAGCGTGAAAAACAAACACTTTTTTGCGATTTTTTTTCATCTATATGGATAGAGTAAATTTATTGAAACCTTTTGTACATTATTAAGTTTCGTTTCAAGAACATTCCATGAAATTTGTACGCGAAAATATCCGCAAACAAGCCGGTGACAAAGCTTTTCCAAGAACGCCTTTGAAAAAACACGATTCGCGCTGTTCACTGTATTTGAGCTAGAAATTATCTGAAATCAAGTATCATTAAAATTTAGTCAAAGTACCATCAAATCCTCCCCTCAACGGTCTTTGATAATTTTGCTTTCATTCCTAAACTTTTGGTGGTCATGTAAAGTGAAAAGTTCTATTTTTCACGACAAATTCCGCCATTTTGGGGGTGGAAAACCCCGTCACTGTAAAAAAAAATTCGAACTAACCGTTGGGGGGAGATTTTTTATATGTAGAAAGTGTGTACCAAGTCTGAAATAAATCGGTCATGTCATTTTCAAATGGCAGTGAACACGGACTTTGAAAAAGTGGTTTCGAGAAAAACGCGGCACCGGCTTGTTTGTGGATATTTTCGCGTACAAATTTCACGGAATATTCTTGAAATGACAGTTAACAATGTACAAAATGTTTCAATAAATTTACTCTATCCATATAGATGAAAAAAAAACGCAAAAAAGTGTTTGTTCACGCTGAAACCCCTACCCTCTTTAATTTTCTTGCTAACGAAATGATATAGTGCAGAAGTAAGAAAATGTTTCACCCTCCCGCACTTTCGGGTCCCCGTTATAAAAGCCAAACACGCTCTACGCGAATTAAGGGGCTATACCAGTGTGAACGCTGAAAATTTGGGTGATTTTCGGGAATTTTTTGGAAGAAAAGTACTTAATTAAATGTTTCGGAAAATTAAGAATATATTTGGCTATATTTGACTTATATTACATTTTTTTTTTCATAGAAAAAATCGAGATCCAAGCAACTTCTGCGCTGCCTTCGGCGGCCCCAAACAAAAAGTTCCTCCCCTGCTGACATGATTCCGGCCAATTGAGTAGCGGAAACCGAAAAAGGAAAAAATTTCGTAAAACTGGAAGGCATGTCCTGTACAATGACGTAGGATTTTCAAAAAATATCTAAATCTAACAAAATGTCGTAGTTATTAAGAAAAAGTCTGTTTTCTTGCCTATAAAATGGTCGTTTTTTTCAATGCCAAATCGTCAATTTTCATCCAATCAAAAATATCCTACGCAATTGTAGAGTTAATATATTCAAGAGTACTCAGTTCAAATTTCAAGTCAATCGGATAATTGCTCTTTGAGTTACAATGTCAGAAAATTTGAAAAATCTCATTCCGAGAAAAACGCGTTTAAAGATTTAACTATCGATTTTTGCAAGATAAAATGATTAGAGATACGGCCTTGAAATTTTTATAGGATATTCTTCAAAGCACTGTCGAAAAAGACAAAAAAATCGATTTTTTTAAAGGGTCACACTGGTATAGTCTCTCAATTTTGGTTTAGCTTAGGGTCATTGTAGTTCCCTTCTGTCCCGATCTCGGACTCCCCGGTGATCGTTTACCGACCGACGAATTTCAGGATCGAATTAATGGATTGCACCTACCTCGTGGGATTTTTTTTTTCTGGGAAAACGTGTGCAGGTATTCAATTTCTTTGTTTACATTAAAGAGTATGGTTTTAATTATCTTTTACAATTTGTGTATTGGGAAATATTCGCTGTTATTGTTGTAAATAACGCTGTTTGAAAAACGTCCTTCGCGGTGGTGCTCGGAAACAAATCATCCGAAATAAAAAGAATCAAACGCATTTAGTTTTTGTATGAAATTATCTAGTGCTCGGACGGAGGATTTAATAAAACATTTCTTTGAAAAAAAAAACGGCCGCAGTTCACAGGGAAAGTATCGATTTTCGGCGAAAAAAACGCTCCATTTTCGTTTATAAAAAAAAAACTATGCATCGTAAAAAAAAATTCCTTCGTTCGAGCACTACATTTTTATATGTAAAAGAAGCTTGTAAAATTAAAAGTTTATCGATGCGGTGATTTTTGAGATATCGTGATTACCGATCTTGAAAAAGTGATTGTGAGAAAAAATCGCTTAAAGTTCGCCGGTTCTTGGAACCTACCTATAAACGCCCATAACTCCCTCAATTTTGACCGAATGGACTTAACATTTTCAGATGACATCTTGGAGATGCTATATTTTGAGAATTCGTTGAAAACCAAAAATCAATATTTTCCAAAATTTCAACTGGGTGTACGCCCTTAAGGCAAAGTGTCACCGTAGTGTCACAGATTCCGAGTGTTCTTCGAGACGTCTGATATTTTGGCAAAAAGAAAAGCAACCCCTTCCGCTCTGCCAAAAGACGAACAACGTCCACGTCTTCGTTTCCCTGAAATGTAATCCGTCTCGGAGAAAACTTGGCCGTAGGATTTTTTACCGACCGAGTGTTGTGACACGTGGCCTCGATGATAAGCGATGCTCTGTCGGTAACTAGTTTCTTGCGTACGATTAATATGTTTTATTTCATTCTATAAATCTGAAGCGATAATGCCGAGGACAACCGAGGAGAATTTGCTTTTTGCAAAAATAAAGCCTCCTTAAGGTAGTACGAGGGCGTAATCTTGATTTCTACAGATTTTGTTCAAATTTTAATCAGACATTGTTCACAGCATTATGCATGTTTGAGTGAAATTTCAGGACAGTCGAACATTTATATTGGGAAATAATTGGTTTCAAAATTGCAACTTTTGACACTGCAGGTTCTGCATTGAAATTTAGACAGAATGATTTTCCGTAAAAAATATTTGTCCCCTATAATAAGAAGGCATATGGCAACACTGCAAAACAGTATTGTTCAATATTTCGCGAAAAAAATAATTATCGTGTTCCTAAAGTTAAAAATGTTGTCATAAAAAAATATTTGCATTACAAATATTAATATTTCATATTGTTTATGTTATATTCATTAACAAATAAAAGTGTTGGTTCATTCATAACTAATTAAAAACTTTGTTCGATTGAAAATTACTTCCAAATAAATTTGTGTTGCAGTATTATTTTAAATATGCCGCGCAAACTCACTTCATTGGATACGTGGAACGATGCAGTGTTGCCATATGTCTTCTTATTATAGGGGACAAATATTTTTTACGGAAAATTATTCTGTCTAAATTTCAATGCAGATCCTGCAGTGTTGAAAGTTGCAATTTTAAAATCCATTATCTTCCAATCTACATAGTCGACTGTTCTGAAATTTCACTCAAACATGCATAATGACATGAACAATGTCTGGTTAAAATTTGAACAAAATCTATAGAAATCAAGATTGCGCACTCGTACTACCTCAAGCCGGATATAGAGAATGATCCGGCATAATACACAACCGTGAACGATACACATAATGGTTTGAGGCGCGAGGGAAAGAAATAGGGGTTCGTTTTTTAAAGTATAGCTTACAGTCTAATTAGGAGTACGGTAACGATAATAATGTATATGCATATATGTACAGAGTGTTCTGTTATGAATGGATAATCGTGCAACTATCGATAGGTCAGATCGTGTTCTACTATGCTGGAATTTCAGTTTAGTAAAAGTCCCACGGTTTTCGAGATAAAAATCATCTGCTTTTGGTTTTTCGCATGCCATTTCTACAAATGATAACTTTTTTGACCCGGCTTTTTTTAATACTCTTAGCTATTCGTTTTAGCTAGAAAAGTCTCCTTTTGACCTTAAGGGGGGCGGTATTACATTTTTTGTGCATTTTTTTCATTTTTTAAATAAATGCATAATATCTCAAGAATATTTTGTCAAAATTTCAAGTCGATCGAAGAAAAATTGACGAAGTTATAAGTATTTGAGCGTCCGTTGCTCCAGGCGTTGACGAGTTGCGAATTAGTAGAGCAGAGGAGCACGCGGCGCACGAACAGTAAAGAAGGAAGAGTTTTGCGCAGACAAATGCAAAAAGATGGTCTAGATCATGTTGATGGAAGCTTTTTGCTCTACGGACCTGGCATCGACGACTCTGTGTGAGTATAAGAAAATTATCGAGTTTTGTTTCGAATTTTTCAGTGTGCAAAACTTCAAAGCGTTTTTCTGAAACTTGTCATGTTTGAAGTCCGTGTACGCCATAACTCAAAATCTACTGGACCAATCGTTTTGAAATTTTGCACAGTACTTCTTCACATAATTCGCCAGGTATTGTCGGGAGCTTTTTTTTTAAATAATGATTAATCTCACAACAACAAATTAGCCGATTTTTCAAAGCAAAAATCGTTTTTTGGCTCCCAAGTGCGACGAAAAATTGAAAAATCGAGAAAATAAAATCCTCCCGTGGTTACCTCGAGAAACATCTCCTTTATCAAATGCGTTTTGATTCTTTTGTTTCAGATGATTCTTATTTTTCGAGGCGCCTCCGGAGATTCACTGTCACTCGCTCAATTTTCAATATTTGGCAATGAAAATTTAGGAAAGTATTGTTCAAATGTTGCATTATTGTATGGTAATTGAGTGAATAAACTAACACTATCTGTGTCGCCAAAGAAAAATCTCTAAAACATGCCTTTTTTCACCGCATTAACCTTACCCCGCCTTTAAATGTTGAGAAAACTTTATGAAAAAAGATCCGATGCAGAATTTTCATACAACCAATTCGAACATCTGACTTTGATAGCCTGCGGTATACAAAAAATTTACCACGCACATCGTGCCAATTAGTTTCAAAAAGTTACTCAATTATCGTCGATTAACATCATTTGTAGAAATGGCATGCGAAAAACTAAAAGCAGATGATTTTTTTTTCGAAACACAACATAACCCCCAAAATCTCGCTATCCGTGGGACTTTTACTAAACTGAAATTCCAGCATACAGTAGGATATGATCTGACCTATGGACAGTTGCAGGATTATCCATTCGTAACAGGACCCCCTGTACGTTGTCTCCTCAGTAGTGTATAATTACGAAAGAAATCCTGAAACGCCACTGGACGCCTCGACGACCTCTGAAAGTCACCAAAGCTTTCCGTCACGAACAAGACCAAGCCTATGCACGTACGAACTAAAAAATTTCACTATTTCGCGTTTCCGGACGTTCCGGGATCGAAATTCATTTACACTGGTCGGAAGTTCTGTACAATCGCGCGAAACGCACCAGGATCGTTCTCGATCAACTTGTCGGGCGAATAAAGAGGTTGAAAAACATCGAGAACGTGTCAGTCGCGATGTGCTTTTACTCACTGCCGTTATTGCTCGTTCCTCATTCCATTCTCGAATTCTTTGGACTCGCACGAACTCACACGCACACACACACACACACACGCATACAAGAGAACAGGATAATTCAAGAGTTTAACGAGTATTTACGAGCATAGAGTTTTGCCTCGAATGTTTTTGGGGATGCACCAAAAAGTCATTAGTCCTCCGCGTTGCGTGGCTGCGCGAGGCTTCGCAGAATCATCCAATCTTTTTCTCCCGCGGACCGCGCGTGGATTGCGTGAGCGGAAGAATTTAATTTCGATTATTCGTCTTTGGTGAGAAAATTCGACTCGCGGCGGTCTTCGGATCGCATCTGCATACGCAACACGAGGGAAAGATGAACCAGTCCATGAAGATGCCCTTGCAGTCCTCGTCGGGATCGTATGCGAGCAGTCTGTGCCACTTGTACTTTTGCTCGCAGCCGCAATCATTGTGGCAACGATTCGTTTCCCTTTTCCTGTAACACGATGAATTTAGGAAATGCATTAAGCTGGTTCTTACGACAATGCCGTTTTGGCAGTATTTATATTTATAGTGGCTGAAAATAACTGTGATATTTAGCTGCTTGTGAAGGTTCAAGGAGCTTTACCCTGTTTCTAACTCGAGATTATTGACAATCAAAGTTAGGAACTTTTCACATGTCGCCTCGCAGCAACTGTATCTGTTGTTAGCTCCGTTCCTTAAATTTTTCTTCATATATTCGATTCAAGGCCTTAGGCCACAGTAACGGGTATAAAATAATGTGCGGATTTAACATTTTTTTCGTATGAAAAAGTCATTCACTCGTAACATTAATTACACATCTATTTAGTATGAATATCAAGCTGTTGGAAAATATATATATATATTTTTTTTCGATGTACATAATGGCCGACTACTCGGAACTTCTCGAAACAGCTTTTTTTACAATTGGCGTGACAAATAACTTCAACAATTTTCACTCGATTTACTTCAAATTAAAAAGTTATGCTCCTAATTGCATTTCGCAGAGAAGTACGTACGGAATTTCTGATTTATCGAAAACTTTTCATTTTATGAGCAGTTTATGAGCAGTTATAACGAAATTTTTCACTGAAAATTCATTTCTTCAGTTCAAATACCTACAACTTTTGAATAAAATAATATTTTTTAAATTCCGTAAGTATTTCTCTAGGTATTCTAATGTGGATCGACGAGAATTTTTGTTTTTTGTTCTAGGTGAAAAATTGTGGATGCTGAATGTCACGCCGCGGAGCGCCTAAAAAAAGATAACAAAAGAAATTATCAGTAGTCGGCCATTTTGTATATCGAAAAAAATATATATATTTTCTAACAGCTTGATATTTATACTAAATAGATGTGTAATTAATTTTATGAGTGAATCACTTTTTCATACGAAACAAAAATTGTTAAATTCGCACATGATTTCATACCCGTTACAAATGTATTTTATGAAATATTTTCATGAAATACATTTGCTTCGATATATTTAATAAAATGCATTTTATTTAATAAATTTCATAAAATACATTTTATTTAATATATTTCGGAAAATGCATTTTCTTTTATATATTTTTTAAAACACATTTTTTCAATATACTTCATAAAATACATGTTCTGTCATATTTCATAAAATGACCTGTCTTTTATTTCATAAATTTCATAAAATGCATTTTATTTCATAAATTTCATAAAATGCATTTTATTTCATAAACTTTATAAAATACATTTTATTTCATATATTTCGGAAAATGCATTTTCTTTTATATATTATATAAAATACATTTTTTACAACATACACAATTTCATTGTGGCCTAAGGCGTTAAATATTTTCATGAAATACATTTGCTTCGATATATTTAATAAAATGCATTTTATTTAATAAATTTCATAAAATACATTTTATTTCATATATTTCGGAAAATGCATTTTCTTTTATATATTTGATAAAACACATTTTTTCAATATACTTCATAAAATACATGTTCTGTCATATTTCATAAAATGACCTGTCTTTTATTTCATAAATTTCATAAAATGCATTTTATCTCATAAACTTCTTAAAATACATTTTTTCAATATACTTCATAAAATACATTTTCTGTCATATTTCATAAAATGACTTTTCTTTCATATATTTCATGCAATACATATTTCATGCCTTTCGTATATTTCATAAGATGCATTTTCTTTGATATGTTAACAAAACAATCTCCATACATTCACCTGATATATTTTCATAAAAAATACGTCTGCAAAAGACTATTATTAAGATGAGGTAAGAGAAAAACAAACTATTGATCGTTTCCGAAATAAAATCACGAAAAATATGAAATTTTAACCAAGCTCGGGCACGCGATGTTGTACGATCGTCAGTCAAGAGAATTCTCTATGGTGTATGCGTGCGTCCGTATAGAGAAATGCTTTTAGGTGCAGCAGCGATTCGAGTATTCTCAATCAAAAGTTCAACAGCCCCGATATGTTACTATGAGTTACGAGGAAAACTTGTTCACATCAGTGTAGCACGAGAACAACCTTAAACAGATCGACTTTCCATTGACGATCGAGCGTTTTACCGATTAATGTCAAGGGATACGGTTTTTCAGGCATTTGTCCAATAAAAATCCAATTTGGACGTTTCAAGTCCACATCGTTATCGGGAGAAAAATTTTAATCAAAGCAATTGAACACAGATTCTGATAGAAAATTGTGAGTTACGCTGAAATTTTAATGTCTGAGATCGCGGTTGGTTTTTCTGCTGAATAGGTAATTGTTTAGATAAGTGACTTCCTGAAAAAAAATGTTGTGCTTTTTTCCTCATTTATTGGATTATAAATTATGATATTCAGTCAGGGGAAGCTGACATTTTTCATTAACAATTTTTTTACGAGCAAAAAATCGTTAAAAATAATTTCGAATTTTTCAAAAACGCAAACAAACCCATTTTAGGCGTCGAAATGTTCCAAAATATTTGATCATTATCACGTTTATTTTATCCCTATTTTATCACGTGTTTCCACGAACTTCAAAATCCCATAACTTTTTATGGGGAGGCGGGGGGGGGGGGGGGGGGGGGGGGTTAGTAAATTTCAGCTTTCCCGGACTAAATATCATTATTTAGAATCCAATAAATGAGAAAGTAGCGAAAGAAAACTTTTAGGCTCATTTTTCGGAAAAGTCACTTATCTAAAGAATTACCAGAGAATGAGACTTTTTTCCACATTGTCCAAATATGTGTGAAAATTCACTACCTCGGATTTGTAATTTATAAATAATTAAATATGTGTATGCATATATGAGGCATTCTTCATCAACTAGGCCACTTTTTTTTCAACCTCTCCGATTTTTTTTTCAAAATTCGCCAGTTTGAAATATTAGTCAAAATGAACGTTTGTGGTTTTTTAAAGATTTTTTAGGCGTTCGTTCAGAATTTTCAATTTTTCATTACGAACACTGTATCCGAAAAATGTTCAACAAACAAAAAAAACAAGAATAAAAACTGTTTATTTTTCCCGCTTTGTCGAAAAAAATCAAAATCATAATTTTTCTGCATTGAGAAAATTGACATTGGGCAAAAAAAAATGAGAATAACATTTTCTTAAACCTAATAATACACTTTCGATTTCGGTACAAATTTTACAGGATGTCTGTCGTTGGGTAAAGAGTCTGCGAAAAAAAATTCAAAATGGTACCTGCAATGGTTAGGATGAAAAAAAAATAAAAATCCTGCGAAATCTCATAACCGCATATATGCGGTTATAAAAACTGCGAAATCTCATAAAAACCGTGCGAAATCTTATAACCGCATACATGCGGTTATGAGATTTCGCAGGGTTTGTATTTTTTTTCATCCTAACCATTGCAGGTACCATTCTGAATTTTTTTTCACAGACTCTTTACCCAGTGACGGTCATCCCGTAAAATTCGTACCAAAATCTGAAGTGTGTTATTAGGTTTAAAAAAATGTTTATCCCATTTTTTTTGCCAAATCTCAATTTTCTCAATGCAGAAAAATTATGATTTTAATTTTTTTCGATAAAGCGGAAAAAATAAAAAAATGTTATTCTTATGTTTTTTTTGATGAATGTTTTTTTCGTATAGTGTTCGTAAAATTGAAAATCCTCAACGGACGCCTAAAAAAATCTTTAAAAAATCCCAGACGTTCTTTTTGACTAAAATTTCAAACTGGCACATTTTGCAAAAAAAAATTGGAGAGGTTGAAAAAAAGTGGCCCAGTTGATGAAAAATGCCTCATATAGCAGGATGATTCAAAACTATTAGCTGTCAGTTTTCAAAACTTTATCGAGTCATTTTCCAACGATACGAGAAAAAATACTCACGTGCAAATTTCCTGGTGAATCGCCTGTTCGAAGTGTTGAGTATTGACGATAGCTCGAGTCTTGGCAGCGCTGTTTTGCGCCCAATACGGCGAGACTATCTCGGCTTTCGACTCGCAAGCGTCGATACTGAAGTACGAAGGCAAAAAGTTGAGTATTAAAAAAAGTGAAAATTACCGATGGTGACTTCACTAGAGTATTTGTATTTGTGTATGCGAAAGAATACCGTCCACTCTCGTTGCCACCAGTACCGCTGGTGGTTGCTTGCCGAGTTTTTCGAACGTTGCCGAAGAACGATTCGCCGCCACCCTCCGGGGAAAAATCCTCGTCTGTGTACCAACCACTCGGACCACCATCCGGTATACCGTACTTGATGTTCCTCCGTCTTCTTTTGCCGGGTCGACGACTCGGCGGACCGTAATCCTCGTCTATCTCGAACACCCCGTACATTCTCTTCATCAGGGCTTTATTCTCGTCTATGAAATGCTCTATCCGATCGCTGCGGGAAAATATTATTCAATTCATTTTTCTCAAATTCATTTTTCTCAATTCATTTTTCTCAATTCATTTTTCTTCGAAACAGAACTTCATTTCGATTTCATTTTCATTAAAAAATGACCTACACAATGGCAAAGGATTCAGTTACCTTGATCGTGAACTCGTTGAACGAAGGAATCACGAAACAAAGCAATTAAGGGGTTAAGCCAATCTAGAATTTTCGAAAAATCGATAAAAAAATTGAATGGGCCCCTAGGGCCCAAAAATGATGTCCCAAAAGATTATGACCGGGAAAAATCTCTAAGTACTCGGTTTTCGAATTTTAGAACAAGGCCGCCGGTCCGCAGCTCACTACTCAAAACTTCGAAAGCGTTTATCTCAAAACTGCATTTTTTATGTTGGCCGGAAACATAACTAAGACAATTTTCAACCGATTCACTTGAAATGTTGAATATATCTTGGAAAATACATTGTCTATGGAAGTACATAGGATTTTTTTTTTATATTGCATAGTTCATTTATTATTAACAATTATCTGACGATTTTTTAGGCAAATTTTTCACTTTCCACTTTAGGAGTGCGCCATTTGGCCAAAAATCAATATATCGAAAAAAAACCGTACGTGCTTCTATAGCATTTATTATATATAATCGAAAAAAAATGGTTGGCTCATTATAAATTAAAAACTACAGGAGCTGTTTGCCCGGCAGTGGACCCTGGAAAAACGGAGACGTCATCGCAAAAACGCTGCACAGCCGTCATTATGAAATTAATCGCTTCAAAAAAATTATTGTATACAGTCACTGATATGTATGATAAACACCCTTTTTTGTAATCTCGATTTATTTTGTAGTTTATCTGAAAAAAATCCCCAAAAAGCCTATTTTTCGGTCTCTAGAGTGGCCTAAGACCTTAAGGGGTAAGGCCACTGTAAATTTTTTGAAAAATCGATTTTTTTTTATTGGCTTAAAAAATAGTTTAAACCCTCTAGAATAAGAAAAAAAAAGGTCCTGTGCTTCTTCTTTTTTTAATTTTTTCCAATAAAAAACTATTCGCAAAACTTTAAACGCGTTTTTCTCGAAACATGGTTTTTCAAAATGGCACGCAGCATAACTCGAACAATTTTCATTTTTTTTACTTGAAATTTTAACCAGATGTGAACATTTACATTATCTTGAGAATGTCGATCGGAATTTTCAAGAACTTTATTTATTGATTTTTTATTAACAAAAAACTTGCCGTTTTTTTCGTCAAAAATCAATTTTTTTTTCAAACGCACGCCAAATCCACAAAAATTGATACTTTTTAAAATCCGATCGACATTCTCTAGCTATAGCCCTCTAGATTAATGGTTTTTTTTTGTTCTAGATTCAAAAGTGCACCAGTGGTGCTGCGTGCCGCGGAGCCCTGGAAGCAAAACATGTCCCGGGAAGATAGCTGTGGAACCGCCATTTTGTTTTTTTTTACTGTAAAAAAATTTTATAATAAAGTTTAATGTATGCCCGATAACACCATTAAAAGTTTTTTTTCAAATACCTTCAATTTCGGGAGCAAAAAATTAGTGAAAAAACCTTTTTTTTTGGGCCGTTACAGTGGCCTTACCCCTTAAGGAGGCCTTAGGTCACGTTAGGCACAGTCCACGATTTAAAAAAAATATGTTATTGTCTTACTGAGTCTACACTGAGTCTTTATGCATTTTTTGAAATTTTTTCACCATAAAACACCAGAGATAAAAAATAGTTTAATGTTTGTAATTTTACGTGCGGCTAGATGGACGTTCACACTACGGGTGATGATTTTTTTCGGCTATTTAGCCCCAAGATTAACCATTTCTAACAACGGATTAACGCAAACTAAGCCTTTGTAAACATTTAGAGAAAAAGACCATCTTGCCCATCGTAAACGATGTAGGGTAAGATGCCTAATTATTGGCACTTTAAGGGCCCAATTATCGGCACTCGAAGGACCACAGTGTAGGCAGGAGAGAAGTGTCAATAATTGGTCGGTTGCCAAAATAAGGTCACGTTACTCTATATTCAATATTGAACCATCAAGGTTTGATAAAAGATTACGAATCTTGGCTGGCGAATGAGGAGCATTGCTGCCAACCCCAATATTCACGAAGTTGCCGTATTTCGGCAACACTTAATATTCACCCTTCCTTGACACACTGGGTCATTTTGACCCGGACGAATTTTCAATAAAATGCTCACTTTCCCAAAATTGAAAGTTTTCAATGATTTTTTAAAATAATTCAATTTTATACTTACTGAATGTCAATCATGCAGACGCATTAAGAAATGTTTGAAGTGTATGCTGGATTTTTTTTTATTAAAACCGAGCGAAAGGTTGTCAATGGCAGGTGGATAAAATACTATCCGGGTCAAATTGACCCAGTGCGTCAAATGTAAGTGTTAATGTATAAATATAAATCAGTGTTAAATATAAATATAAGTTAATTACCAGTAATTAACCCTATGGTTAATTAATATTAATATTGAATAATCTCGTAACATAAATATAAATAAGCATAATTATAAACGACTCAAAATTTCATTCTGAGTTGAATAAAACATTTACTGACGCAGTTATTTCATAATAATCATCGATAATGTTATACTCTTTCAAATTGGTAGTAACACAAAAGTTTTTCCTATTCACGCAATAAAAGCATAAAAATGCATCATTTTGCCCTTTAATTATATATTTTACAAAAAATTACCATCTACAAAAATGTATACCTCGCATAAATTTTGTTCAGGTTCATGGAAAAAAAGAATTCATAAATTGTCATTTGACTCAACTGGGCCGCTCCAACCTCCTTAAGAAAACACGCGTCAACCAACGCTTATTGCTGTTCAAATTAATTTTTTTTTCTCCGATTTAAAACGTAATATATTTTTTGCCTAGTATGATACTTACGACGGATAAGATTTTCCGGCGGTGGGACAATAAAGTTGATGATGTCTCTTGATGCAGGGTGTTCCCTTGACGAGATCACCTCGCAGCTCGACTCCCAGAGCAACCGATAGCGCAGTCCAGAGGATCTGAATTGGCATGAAATACAAAGCAGAATGGGAATCAATTATCGATCAACCCAATGTTGCTTTTGCATTGGCGCTGTTCATCTTCATAAATATGAATCTCCATAAATTCCTGTTTAATCGCCGTCCACCGAAACGACTTCATAGAATAGCCGCAATTTTCACATATGCCCGGTCATTCCGACACCTGCGAATGACACTCCACAAGCTCGACAAGGTGACGTTTATCAGGGAGGTCCTTGTTTATGAGTTGTGGGTTCATTTCATCATCATTGTCGTATCTAACAATTCTTTTGGAATACGTTTGTGTAATCCGCGCGTTAAGAGTCGAGGGGTATTGCGAGAAATTGTCTTTCGCGACGAGATCTATGGCATTGCGAGCTTGCGGGTGACTGAGCATTCGAAGCGAAACGCCCGGTGCGTGGCATCAATTGAGATATCGATTCAAGGCTTATGCTAATTGGATTGAACGCACGCGGTGCAAGCGAACAAAAAAATAGTATTGCCGGGTTCGTCGACCCGGAGGACAACCTCGGTCAACTCTCTGGCTGCCAACTCGACCATGAAAGATGAACATTTCCACACAGTATACTGCCAAAAAAATATTTAACTTAAATGGGATCTATTCGAATCAAATAGGTTTTTTTTTCCTCGTCTGCCTACTACGATCCTATTCGTTTCAAATATACTTTTTTAATTTGTTCCACCTATTCTTGTTAAATATTAAATATCTTTGAACTGAATTAATAAAGGTTAGATTTGAGTAGATTCTTTCTTTGAACGTATGGCGGATATATTCGAATAAGAAATATCTTTATTAGCGTGAATAAACGTCTGTTTGATTTTATATGTATATTTCTGTTATTTTGTGAAAGGATGTTTTTGAATGAAATAAATCTTTATTTGCTTACAATATATGTCTTTCATTTAAATGTATTTTCACTTCGAACGTACGAAAAATATATTTGCCCTGTCGATATTTCTATTTGCATATGGCAGATGTACATTTACCTCAAATAGATTTCTGTGACCATCATATGAAAGGTGCATTTAGATCAAAAGAATTTTAATTTCATATTTTTGTATAGCATGTATATATGCGTATAATGCGTGTGGTGACAGTATGGAAATAAATAAATACATTTGTAGGATCAAATGAAAAGTTTCATGACGAAACGTTGGTCCATAGCTTGATTCAAATAAGTAGGTATTTTTTACAATAAAGACAGACCATTAATTCAATCAAATAGAAAAATGTTTGTCTCTATGAAAATTCTATGTAATTTGAATTTTAAATATTAAATAAATACATTTAGTAGATTCAACTAAATTGTTTTTTTTAACAGATGAAACCGACTCACAGATTTATTAGGAAAAAATTAAATATTTAGTTATTATACGATATCAAAAAGATCTTGATTTGAATAAATAAATATATTTAAAATAAATAATTCCAATAATGGAATGCAATAAGAAAAATTTGATTTCACGAAAAATCTCGTGAATTCAAATTTTCAAAAATCAAATAGATGCATTCAGTTAATATCAGTAGAATTTTTTTGTCAGTGTAGCTGTCTGAAACTTCGAGGCTTTTCTTCCGAATGTAGAATTGAATTTGAATGGTGTTATTGTTGGTGAGATAGTGATCATTGCAATATGTAGCTGTCGAATAGTACACGTGAAATCATACAGCGTAAAAATACAAGATCGTATATGGCGCAAATCCTGATTTATCTACCGGAATTCGCCGCGCTGAATTAATTTGACGCCGCAACTGATCTATTCACCTCGGCGATGTCGAAAACTATCGCGAATGGATAAACGCGATCGAGACCGAGTCGGCTATCGAGGTCCGGAGATTAATTAATCATCAGCGTACAATAATTTCATTGCAGTGATACCGCGAAGTGAACTGGAAACTGATTAAAATCCTTTCATAGCGATAGACGGAGGCATTGTGTGCACTCGAGTGAGCTCGGAGAGTAATTAATTCGATGTGAGAAGCGAAGGTAACTTGGTCGAAGGATTTCACGACCGAGTCTGTATTTAAGCGCTGATTCACTCGCAATTACAGGTGAGGACCTTTTTTTTCTTACGAGCACCTGCGCAGTAGTTCGCGTGTATTGATTAGAGGAATTTTTGACGCGATGTAGAAAATCCCTTAATTTTATTTTAAAAATTGGAAATGATTTGTGATGTCGTACATAGATGGGCAATTCGCTACTTTCGTAGACGCGACATCAATGAAAAAAAAAAAAACAAAACAATGATCCGACGCTACCGAAAAAAATCGCAACGATTTTTTTTTTTCAATTGCCAATTTTCTTTGGCCAGGAAAAGCTACGGCCTCCTCTTTTAATATCCTTATTAGAGACCTACAACCTAAATATATCGAGTACCGTTTTAGATAGCAATAAAAATAGAGAAAAAAGGAACGTAAATAATCGTAAACGATGCAAACTTAAGCAACTTAGAATTCCGCCCTTTGCATGGAATAGCCCGTATGCAGTCCAGCCCTACAAATTCCACGTCTCGTTCGTGTTATTTGTCGACTCGCCGGCGTGAATATCTTCTGTTCGAATTGAATAGCGTTCAACGAGGTAATGACAGTCGTCTGGTCGCATACTACGCGTTTCCTTCCAAGGATCTTTGAGCACTAAAGTGACGTACTCCATGTTTTCTCCCACGTTTGGATCCAAACCTTCACACTACTTTTTCTACGGCATCAATACTTTTCATTCGTCTCGAGTCATAAGTCACGCAGTCATCGACTCTACATTTTTAAGAGGAGAGATACCTTTGGGCGAGGCAAAAAATTGCTGATTTTCATGATTTTTTTTTTAAAGGAAAGATTTCTTTACTATTTTTGACACTTAGGGTATGTTTTGAGACTTTCGGCTGTTGCATGGTATTTTTTTCATCAATCTTCAAAAATGGCGGAGCTGTGGTACGGTCTTCTAAGACGCATTTTCAAAACTGGGGTGACGTATAGCCCCGGTCGAGTAACTACTCGACCGATTCTGACGAAATTTGGTATATATATTTCTAACGTTATTGTCTAAAACATGATCTTAAATGTTCTTGAAAATAAAAAACGTATTCTTTGCAAAATGTAGCCATTCTTCGTTGAAAATTCAATTTTTTGTTTTAGAGTGTACCATTTCATCGATCTTAAACATTTCACACTTTTTCTTGGCTCATATTCTGCGTATGCGTGTTAATGAGAAAAGAATCTTCGTTGGTTTAAAAAAAAAATTAATCCTGCCGACACTACGTGTCACGCTGTCTGACAACATCCGCCGCAACCTGTTTCGAAGACCGTGCCATATCTCCACCATTAATAAAGATTAATTTGAAAAATACTATGTAGCAGCCAAAAGTAGTAATAAAACATATCCTTAGTCTAAAATGTATACGTAAAAAATGGCTTCAACAAGCTTTTATTCAATCTACTAAAAAATATAAAAAAATTTGTTTACCTAGTCACCTGTAAACTATATATAAATAATATAGTATATATATAATAATATCTATATATAGATATAAAGCAATGCTATATCACCATATGCGATATGAATGTGACTATAAATAAATGCTTATGGCGCTTAACATCTTGAATGTTTAATAAATTTGACCAATTAAGTTTCATTAATCGTATTTAATTTAGCACAATAGTAATTAGATAAATTATAATCACAGGTTTATACTCAGTTTCAGGATTTTTATTTAAGAAAACTAAGGGCGTTTTACAGTAAATTAAATACAGTTGATGTGTTAACTGATTTATGTAAATCAAAGATTATATGTCTAAATGTTGAGCGCCAAAAGCTTTTATTTATAATCACAAATAGGTGACTTGATAAAAACAAACATTTTTTTTCTACTTTTTGGTACATTAAATAAAAGCTTGTTTAAAAAGATTTTTTTTTACATATACATTATTCTTTTCTTTGTAGTCTTCGATTGATTTTACTAGAGCTCTACATTTTTGCAAATAGGGATTAATCCTTCCAAACGACTCGTTATTATTGGTTGATTGTCAGGAGAAACCCTGGAGAACTGTGATAGGTGACATCTGTCATAGACGTTGGCTCACCAACTATTGGACCTTATCTTCTAACCTGTTGGACCCTTTTAACGATTGTGCGATCCGAGAGCACTTAGAGCCGATTCATATGTTCTCATGCACTTACATGGATTGTCACCTCTTAGATGCATGTTTGCAAAACTTCAGAGCTTTAAGTAGTCGGGAAGTGGGTGAAATATCGATTTTCCGTTTTGTATCTAACAGAAAGTCCTAGTTTTTTTTTTCAAGTTGAATCACGCATTGTCACCTCTTAGATGCATGTTTGCAAAATTTCAGAGCTCTAACAAGGAACATCCCTCAGGTGACACCCTTCGATTTTGTTGAAATTTGGATATGTTATAAAGCACCGAAAAGTAAACGATACGTATTTTCTTTTATCGGCGGAAAAACGGTTTTAAGGGGTGAAACCACCCCTTAATATAGGGGTGGTTCATCCCTTAATTTTTTTTGTAATGTCACTATAGTGGATTTTTCATTGCTTCGGATTAGAAGAATTTTCTTTTTTGTTTAATCAAAATCGGTGGACTCGTTGTGTGTGAAACTGCTATATTACCCCTAGAGATGCGTTTTTTCGAGGGATGGTTTCACCCCATAAAACCGATTTTCCATCGATAAAAAAAAATACGTATCGCTTACTTTTCGGTGCTTTACAACATATCCAAATTTTAAGAAAATGAAGGGTGTCACCTGAGGGATGTTCCTTGCAAGTAGTCGGAAAGTGGATGAAATAACGATTCTCTGTTTTAAGAGGGAATGATACTTCATCGCGGTCGGTATGGTAGAACAATTATAGATTCCCAAAAATCTCGAAAACGGCTCTTCAGATCCCGTCGAAACTTTGCCAAACGACGTCAAATAGATAGACGAACAGCTGTCTTCCTCTCAAATTTTCTGAATTTGAGAGGAAGACAGCTGTTCGTCTATCTATTTGACGTCGTTTGGCAAAGTTTCGGCGGGATCTGAAGAGCCGTTTTCGAGATTTTTGGGAATCTATAATTGTTCTACCATACCGACCGCGATGAGGTATCATTCCCTCTTAAATCTCACAGAAAGGCAAGTCTTTTGTTTCTATTAATTAATTTTTTAAAAGTTGATTCTTGCATTGTGACCTCTTAGATGTATGTTTGCAAAATTTCAGAGCTCTAAGTATTCAGCAAGTGGGTGAAATATCGATTTTCCGTTTTGCACCTCACACCAAGTCAAGTTGAATAAAAGCTGGTGAAAAAGGTGAACAAAAATCTTTTCTTTAAAAAAAATCATGAAAATCCGCAATTTTTTCCGAACCGAAAGCCCCCCCCCGCCTTAATCTATATTACCATGATTTTTTTTTGGTTGGTCCGAATGGATTACGACGATCACCCGAATTGCGTGACAAAACATTATTTTTATTCTCCATGGTCCACACATTTGTAACCAGGGTATTGGATTATTTGGACGTAAGAATGGACAATCTTCTGATGAACGGACTCCAGTTAAAAATACAGCTAAGCCAGTTCAAACTACTCGAATGCTTCGAACTAACGGTCTATGAGTCAATGATTGTCGCGCCGCGCGGTGGGGGGAAGCAACGTCGATCTGAAAAGGTGTGACGCTGCGAGCCGGTTGAATCGAGGTTCAAGTGTACAAACCGAGCCTGTACGTATACGCGCCACCCATGATCGTGCAGTCGTGAGCAAGACTCGCGGACCGGAAATCAGCGACGCGTCATTGACGACTATCGTCCCACGAGGAGGTACGCTCGAGTGGGTGTCATTGAGGACTCGCCATCAACATGTATACGATTTCCGCGCGTTTTTTACGCACATTTATATATACAGGGTGTCCTGTTATGAATGGATAATCCTGCAACTGTCGATAGGTCAGATCATGTTCTACTATATGCTGGAATTTCAGTTTACTGAAAGTCCCACGATTTACGAGATAAAAAATCATCTGCTTTTGGTTTTTCGCATGGCATTTCTACAAATGATGACTTTTTTTACCCAGTTAAAAAAAATACTCTTGGTCATTTGTTTATCTGGAAAAGTGTTCTTTTTAATCTTATATTTCAAGGAAACTTTATGAAAAAATATCTTATGCAGAATTTTCATACAAATCAAATCGAACATTTGAATTTGATAGCCTGCGGTATAAAAAAATGTACTACGCATATCGTGGCGATTACTTTTAAAAGTTACTTAGTTATTGTCGATTCATATCATTCGTTGAAATAGCATGCTAAAAACCAAAAGCAGATGATTTCTTTTCAAAAAATAACATAAAGCCCAAAATCTCGAAAACCGTGGGACTTATACCAAACTGAAATTCCAGCATATAGTAGGACATGATCTGACCTATCGACAATCGCAGGATTATCCATTCATAACAGGACACCCCGTATGTATATATATACACGTTTGTCTGGATAGTGTGGATACTGCGATGTGTTCTGAATCATTGATCTTGATAATCGAACTTTAATGAATCCACGATCGTCATGTACAATAATAATTATAATGGAAGTACGGATTTTTTCTCTCCAGCATTTTTGCGAATTGCCTATTCCTAGAGTTGCAAAATGGGGCAGATGAGACAAATTTAAATTTCATATAAATGTATCTTGATGAAAGGAATAGTGGGTTGTTTGTTCTGAATTATTGATCTTGGTATTCGAATTTTAATGAATTACCAATTGTTATGTGCACTTTAACGAGTTAAACTTAGCTCGGGGCCGGTAAAAGATGGGTTTTCGTGATTTTTTTCGAGCAAAAGATGTGCAGGTTTTACAAGTAAATAAAAAATATTCATGAGTATGGATTTGAGTATCTTTTACAAGTATTGTATTGGAAAGTATTTATAAATGTGGTAGAACAATGTGTGTAGACCGCTGTATAACAAATGTGGAAGGATTTAATGAAATATTGGTTTTTGAAAAAATGGCCGCCGTCCAAAGCGAAAGTATCGATGTTTGGTAAAAAAAAACGCTCTATTTTCGTTGATAAAAAATACTAGGCATCAAATAAGAAATTCCTTTGTTCAAGCCCTGCTTTTTGATATTAAAAGAAGCTTGTCAAATTTAAAGTTGATCCGTGCAGTGATTTTTGAGATATCGTGGTCATCGATTTTTAAAAAGTCATAAATTTCTCAACTCTGACTGGGTCGACCTAAATTGTTCGGAGAATATTTTTGAAATGCTATATTTTGATAAACCGTCGAAAACCAAAGATCTATATTTTCGAAAATGTTAACTAGGTGTAGGCCCTCAATAATAATGTAAGTATCTATTTGAAATCTTCGGGACTTTATGAAATTGTTTATTCCTACAGAATGCAAAATAGGCATATGTGAAAAATATAAGTTGCACGGTTTCTTTCACTGAGAAATTAAGGAGGCTCGAACGTATTTTTATTCTTTAGATGTAGATATATCCATGAGCTCTACTCCATCGTTTTCACCAAGAAAATATTTAAAGCTCGGCATTCTCGGCAAACTCGTGTATTCTATTGTAACCTCAATGTCTGAATTTCGATATTTTTTTTTTTCCAAAACGATATAGCGGAACTTGTCGGAACTTCAAAGTTGAACTTTTATTGGACGTATTTAGTACTAAAAAAAAACTAATTTTCTTCTAAGACCTATGAGTTAAACTGTAGTGAAAGTTAATCTAATTTTCCCAATCATGACGTTTTTGTGTGCAACCATTGAGAAGAAAAATGCTGATCATTCTGCCAAGTGCTCTGGCCGTCGTATCACGTGCTCAAAATCCGGACTCTTGACTAACGTCGTTTTAAACGGTAAATTGTGTGAGATACACTTCGGCGAGTCTTAGGCAATTATACATATAAAAATGCGTATATTATAGTAGAGCGATGTGAATGATGGTGAAAGGGTCCGGGATGCCCAGAGCTCAGAGACTACACATATACATACATTGAATCGATTAGACGATTTCTCACGTCGGGGCCTTAGAACTCATAATTAAAGATTGTCTGGCTATTGCTCGTCTTCTCCTTACCTCGGTCACTCTTCTTCTTCTCTCCCTCTCGCTCTCTCTCTCTCTCTCTCTCTCTCTCTCATTGCTACCGTCCAACATGGCGCTCCTGTTTCGTAAGCTCGTCGGAACTTTGCTCGATGAAAGGGAATAAATTAAATGCTCGTTGTCCACTGGTCGTACAAAAATTGGGAGATCGTAACATACGAATATTTTTCTTAATCCTTTAATTTCGATTTTCCCTCGGGCCAACGTACAAGGCTCACGATATTGCGATCGTTTATGAAAGTCGCTTCGTCAAGCTCGGAAAGTTGTACGCTCGAGGGAGTGTGCGATTACAAAAATTTCTGTGACGGTTTTTGACAGTTGAATCAAGTTTTTATGACATTGAAGTTTGCATCGTTGGAACGCAACTGAAATCATTTTTCTTTAATTGCCCATTTTTTTTTGACGGAACAAACCAACGGAAAACTTTATTGAAGATCCTCATTAGAGACCTACCCACCTAAATCTATTGAGAATAATTTCGGATAACAAAAAAAATGGCGAAAAAAGGAAACAAAAAAATTCGTTGCATTCCAATGATTTTGTTTTTCAAAACTGAAGGGAACTTGTTTGTTTGTACATATATAAATTTTGAACGTTTCGTACAATCGAACAACCCAAACAAACATATATATATAGGATTATCTCTGGAAACGAAGAAAAAACCATATCTTCCAGGGCATTTCTACAAGCTCCTTCGATATGAATAATTTCCATTTAAAAATCCTTTCCAACATACAGACTCTCTTCCTTGGTCCAAGAGCCCACGCGTCGTCACGAATATTTTCCATTACATTTAACTGCAGCGATTGAAAAAAGTAGCTAATTAATTTTGCCCTACTCGTCTACGTTCCCTGATTCAAGACCTACACGTCACTGCGGCGTTGAAGTTTGCATCGTTGGAAAGCAACGATTTCTTTTCTTCTCCATTTTTTTCATTTCTTTTTTTTCATCATTATTCGGAGTTAAAAAAAAATTAATATCGTTAATCTCTAATAAGAATACGTAAAAACATTTCAGTGATTTTGACAGCCCCAATCGGCCAAACAAAATGTGTACAATTAAAAAGAAAAAAAAACTCGTTGCATTCCAACGATGCAAACTTTAATGTCATGGCGTCCCTGTGCTAACTTAGAACGATGATGCATGAATTCGAAGAAATTTTCTTCCGGTTTTCTCTCGATTTCCCATTCGCACGGCTATATATAGCCAAGACGATACGTACATAACTGTCAGCATGGAAAATCGTTCTTAATGAGCCGGCAAATCGCGTTTCTCGCGACGATTTTACGATCAATTTAATTTTGAAATTAGTCCCTCGTGCCTCGTGCCCATAAAGTATATTTTTACGTTTTTTTCTTCCACCTTCATGGCGCCACATCTCTCAATATGATAAATACGTGGATACAAGGAGTCGGAATTCCCGTTTCGTGTTGATCGTTTGTCTTTCTCTTTGCACGCGGGAATTCTTCGACGTCGATCGAGTGCTTGGATAGTTTCGAGAAAAAAAATCTTTTCGGGATGATTTTTGTTTTTCGTCGAATGCTCGTTACGCAAATAAACGTCTCAATCGCGAATATTATGCGGACAGAAGAGTTGAATGGAATGACAGTTAAAACGCAAATAACAAGAGTCATTATTTCGTCAAACAATTATTTGCGATATTCAAATGCATGCATATGGCATACACACACACACACACACACACACACACACACACACACACACACACACACACACACACACACACACACACACGCACGCACGCACGCACGCACGCACGCACGCACGCACGCACGCACACACACACACACACACACACACACACACACACATGTATATACATATACGAAATATTGAACAAAATTTCAGCACGGGATAATTTTCCAAAATGAGGTTGACGTTTGCATCGTTGGAATGCAACGAAAATTCTTTTTAGTTTCTTATTTTATTTATCCAAAATCATATTTTGCAAGCTTTTGGTGGCAGATCGCTGAATGAGAATTCTAAAAAATGGTTGCGTGATTTTCACAGCTCAAAACTACCTAAGGAAATTCGGGAAATACCAGAAAATTCATTTTCGTTGCATTCCAACGATGCAAAATTCAACGTCATTTTCCAAAAATATCAGTACTTGGAGAATTTCTTATCTTTCACGTATCACCTGTAATCACAATTATTGCGAGCTATCGTAAAAAAGGTTTCACCGAAAAATACATATAATCGACATGTATTCTCCATATCGCGAACACTTTTCGCTATATATTCAACTTCGAATCGCTTAGTGCGATTCCATCTGAAATCCGCGAGGACAGGTATATTTTTTTTTCAATTTATGACTGCATTGGAAATTCAATTTTACGGGCTCTTTAGTAAGTGAAGTTTTCTGTTTCTGGAAGAGCCAGCTTTAATATGATCGAAGTATCAGGTGTATCGAATCTTCTATATATATTGGGTCATCCCATAAATAATACGGGTTTTTTATTGCATTTTACGTCACGGTCATGTGAATTTTGGAAGAGGGGCCTCGAAAGTCCACCAGAAAAATGGAGAAGCATTGAAGAAAATAAAAAAGAGTATATTTTGGATGGAAAAGAATTTTGTTTGTCTTAAATTTGAAAAATGAGAGTAATGACAAAACCGCATTATTTAATGGCATTAAAGTTCTAATCGTTGGAAAGAAACAAAAATATAGTTTCTTTTTCGTGTTGTGCGATTTTTTTGAAAAGTTTACGTTACGAAAGGCACTGAAACATTTTTGAGAATCCTTATTGAAAATGTATAACCAAAAGCTGTGAAGAAAGATTTTAAGTGCTGGTAGAATTAAATAAATAAAAAGAATAGAATAAGAAGAGCATGAAAAAGGGGAAGGACCTCGCACACATGGAAGAATTATTTTTAAACAGTAACCACACATATATTTGTGTCTACGTGTAAGTACGGACATGAGTATATATATATACAGGGTGTCCTGTAATTGATGGATAATCCTGCAAGTGTTGATAGATCAGATCATGCTCTACTATATGCTGGAATTTCAGTTTAGTAAAAGTCCCACGGTTTGCGAGATAAAAGTCATCTGCTTTTGGTTTTTCGCATGCCATTTCTACAAATGATAACTTTTTTGACCCGGATTATTACAAAAATCCTCTTGGTTATTCGTTTTATCTAGAAAAATCTTCTTTTTAACCTTAAATGTTAAGGAAACTTTATGAAAAAAGATCTTATGCAGAATATTCATACAAACCAATTCGAACATTTGACTTTCATAACTTACGGCGAAAAAAAATGTACTACGCATTTCGTGCCAATTACTTAAAAAAGTTGCTTGGTTGTTGTCGATTGATATCATCCGAAGAAATAGCATGCGAAGAACCGAAAGGAGATGATATTTTTCAAAAAATAACATAAAGTCGACAATCTCGAAGACCGTGGGACTCTTACTAAACTGAAATTCCAGCATATAGTAGGACATGATCTGACCTATCGACAGTTGCAGGATAATCCATTATCTACAGGACACCCGGTATATATACACATATAAGGAGAAAGATATGCATCGACGTCGCAAGATCACGTTATACATTCCCATCACGTTTGCTACTCCCTCGCATCAGCTCGTTTTACTTCACGACGAACGAACCTACGTCCATTTCTTCGTCCATGCGCCTTGGATACATCAGCGTCGTATACGTATACACGGGGCATTCAGGCAACATCGTGTCATCGTTCTAAAACTTTGATATGTTTCTAGCGAAATTACCCCCCTACGTCTAACAATGTTTCTTCTTCTATCGCCTTGAAGCGGGATACCAATTTGACGGGTAAAAAAAAATCGATTTTTTTACGAAAAATGTTCAAGTGAAAAATTGGAAAATTCACCAAGTTACAGACGATTCAGTGAGAGCAGGTAGTGGAACGATTTACGCATACTCAAAACTTCACTCGCGCTTTTCTCGAAACGATTTTTCTCGACCTGGCGGGAATCATACATATAGATATAATTGTCCAATTGTCATTTTTTTAGTATTTAGACGTTTTTTAGTATTCTTTAAGACCCCAAATATAAGTAAAAATTTCGCCAAAATTACACTTTTTTTTTACACCCGCCAATCTGTGATTTTTTTTCGATCAACGGCGACGAACAACGAGCACCACATTTATATAGATTATAAAACTTTTTCATTTTTC
Organism: Ophion obscuratus; assembly: GCA_964007375.1. Classification (NCBI taxonomy): domain Eukaryota; kingdom Metazoa; phylum Arthropoda; class Insecta; order Hymenoptera; family Ichneumonidae; genus Ophion; species Ophion obscuratus. The sequence goes on along the minus strand of OZ023317.1, from coordinate 32,118,895 downwards.
GGACCAACAATTGTCAACTTATCGATCCGGTCGTTGGATCACATTTTTCATTCACAACGTTATACCTTAATAACGTTGTTAATTTTTTTGTTTTATAAATTAAAATTTACACGAAATAAGTTCAATGCATGCTTAAGGCCTTAGGCCACGTGAACGAGTATAAAATCATGTGCGAATTTAACAATTTTTTTCGTATGAAAAAGTGATTAACTCATAACATTAATTACACATATATTTAGTAAGAATATCAAGCTGCTAGAAAATATATATAAATATTTTTCGATGTACAAAATGGCCGACTACTTGAAACTTCTCGAAACAGCTTTTTTCCAGTTGGCATGACAAATAACTTCAACAATTTTCACTCGATTTACTCCAAATTTAACATTTATATTCCTAATTGCATTTCGCAGAGAAGTACGTACGGAATTTCTGATTAATCGAAAACTTTTCATTTTATGAGCAGTTTATGAGCAGTTACAACGAAATTTATCACATTTATATTCCTAAAATCATTTCTTAAGTTCAAATACCTACAACTTTTGAATAAAACAATATTTTTTAAATTCCGTACGTACTTCTCTAGGTATTATAATGTAGATTGACAAGAATTCTTGTTTTTTGTTCTAGGACAAAAATTGTAAAAGCCAAATGTCAAAAAAAAAATGTCTAACCGCTTGATATTCATACTAAATATATATGTAATTCATTTTATGAGTGAATCACTTTTTCATAAAAAAAAATTGTTAAATTCGCACATGATTTTATACCCATTACTGTGGCCTAAGGCCTTACACAACATACCTTTTTCCAAATTCCACATGAATAATATAATAGACAAAAAAAATTCGGAAGAAACCTCTTTTTGGCCCGTCACAGTGGTGTCCTCCCTCAATGCAGTATACGCAAAACAATACTTAGCTCATTTCCGAAGCTAGAATGTATATTCGCGAAGATAGAAGCGATGTAGTAAAAATATTGAGCGAGCGGCAAAAAAAAATTGTTTACTCGAGTTGTACGGTCGGAGCACAGGACAATAAATTCTGAAGAAGGAAAACGAAGATTGCGAGAAGTATTCCCTGATTCGTCTCGAGATTCCCCATATCTGTGTATGCACGAGGATGGGAATTCGCATTGACTGTGACGACGTGCTTGTGAAGAAATGTCACGCGGGTGTGTAGGAATAAAAAACGGGCATATCATGGCATATAGAATATATGTATGTATGTATATGTATATGTATATGCATGTGTGTGTGTGTGTACATATATATATATATATATATATATATATATATATATATATATATATATATATATATATATGTGTCAGAACAGTAAGGCCAGGATGTAATTGAAAAAAAGCCCGCGGCACGTTCTACCTTTCGAATTCCCGAAGAGTATAAGAGACGGGTGGCTTTTGCCTAGCGGCACTCCGTGCACGTTGTGGACATCCTCCGATATTCACGAGGATTCTTGGTGCTCTCCGTACGTACATACAAGCGGTTAATTTTCGTCATATGGTAGACTTGAATTTAACTGCGCGTATAGCAAACATGCGATTCATCGATTCGACGAAGCTGAATGAACCGTGACTCAATTCATTAGCGGAGGGAGGTGTGCGTAACGAACATGACATTGAAGTGGCAATTTTGTAATGGTGATTCATACTGTTTTTGGAGTCCATTTTTTTCGTGCCACGGACATCGATGAGTCGATCAAATATCGTATTTCGATATCGTACTATTATTTTTTAATTCGACAATTTTTCAACGTCAATGGATGAAAAATATCGCAGACATTGCGATTTGCATCGTTGGAATGCAACGGAAATACTTTTGGTTTGTTTGTTTGTTTTTATTGTTATCCGAAATCTTGTTTTTTTTTACATTTCGGTTGCAGATGTGTGAAAAAGAAATGTTCGCGTAATTCTCGTAGCACAAACGTGGCAAAAAAATTGGCCGAAGCAAAAAAATTAATTTGAATTGCATTCCAAGGATGCAAATGAATCGCTGTCCCCGCCACAAGAATGCGACGACCTCGAGCTTTTTTTTTACATGGAAAATAATGTTTGACGTGTGAGTACACTCACCGGTATCTGCACGAAGCTGCCGTTGTTGAGCTGTGGATATGAGTAAAGGGGTACGACCGGCACGGAGCCATTTTTGACGTATATCGGACCCTGTATAGGTGTGACACGAGTATTCTTCGGCATGTCTGTTGCGTCCTCCACGTCGTCGTAATAATCTTCAACGCCGCCATCCTCGTCGTCATCGTAATCGAGGATCGCGTGTATCGAGGTTTTGGCGTCAGCGCTACCGTAAGCACCGCCGTTCACTCTTGTATACCTTTTGGAAAAATTAATATATTCGGATAAAGCGAGATTAGACGTTTTCAATAAACAAATGTTGCGTTCAGAATTATTGTTAAAAAAAACAGTAATATCCGTTAATTTGTCTGTTCCGATAATTGTGGCGTTTAATTCGTTGGTATACGAGGAGAGTGGTTTTCCTTGCATTTTCGGGGCTTCTCCTTGGAGCAATTTTATAAGACGTAATCCCTTCGAATCGAAGGTACTCCGTGATGAGAGAGAGAAAGAGAGAAAGAGAAAACGCGAGGCGTCGAGGCGGGTAAAATTCGCGAAAGCCGCGCGATCGCGAAAAGATCGCATTATTATTACGCGTTCAATTATATACCTGCTGCGGCTTCTTTTTCTTTTTGGCTTCTCCACTTTGTGCAAGTGGAGTAATATATACATCTCATAAGAAACGCTTTCGCCTGGCGGGCGAGGTCCTCGGAAATGTGTAACTATCAATGGGAACAGAAGCAGCGAACCGCAATCATGTGGTCACGGTGGTAGAAAATACCATCCGGAGTAAGAGGTAAAAAAGCGAAAAAATATGGGAAGGAACGTTCCCGAAAGGGAAAAACAGATGTAAAAAAAGGCAAGGCAGTGCGAGAAGAATAGAGAGAGGAGAGAGAGAGAGAGAGAGAGAGAGAGAGAGAGAGAGAGAGAGAGAGAGAGAGAGAGAGAGAATAAGGTATTACAGTCTCGTAAGTCTGATCGCAAAAGCCTGGCGCCCAAAAAGCATAGTCACTATGTATCGTGTTGGGTCTCCTGTTTCACCTTTCGCGATCAAGTTTCACGATTTCGACGCCTCAAAAATACATGTACTTATATATATTGGGAAAGGTGATTTCGAAGATATTCGCATTTGCGGACTGTCCTCATAGTAGCCTGTCTCCATGCTCAACATTATGTAAACTCCAATACCCGTGCAGAAATTTTTTGGATAGTCTACAGATCCTACCACCTCCCTATAAGGGGGTTGATAGGGCCGTCGCACGTTGGAAGTCCACATTGGAATCCAAGTGGATTTCGCGCTATTTCCCAATTGACGTCGTTTGAAAAAAATTTTATTTGAAATTCTCAACCGGAATTTGTTGGATCTCCCAAAGAAAAGTCCTTTGGTGATCGCGCACACACATGTGTTGGGGAGTCGCAAGGTGCACCCACATCCCTATAGGGATTGCCTAGGGACACCGCACATAGGATCCACATTCGGATCCAATTGAAATCTGCACTGTTCCCCGATGAACGCCGAGAATTCTTGCCTCGTTCGAATCGGAAATATGTGAAAAGATACGAGATAAAACCCGGCGTATTTTCTTAAGGCAGGAGCCTGAATTAGAAGGCAAAAAAAGCGTTTTTTCGGGAATTTTTTCAGAAGGGAGAAAAATTGACCCCAGTAAAGATTGAGGTATCTTTTCATGTACATTTGAAATATATTTTTTTAAAATTCAACATGAAACAATAAATGACTGCAGATTTATCAGCCTATTCCATGTGCGTCTTGCCACTGCAGTTTTTCTTCTGGGTGAATTAATAAAAAGCTGAAAAATCGCGAAATTATTACTTGTGACAGTCTTGAAAAAAAAATGGGTTCGAAAAACACTTTGACGTGCTATAAAAATTATTCAAAAAGACTTTTTCAACGGCTTCTTTAATTCACTTAGAAGAGATTTTCATACTGAAGAAAATAAACTTTGGTTTGATTCAATAGGGCGTTTAGTTTTTTTGCTATTACGCCCGCCAATTTGGAAAAATCGTGGAAATGAAACCTGGAGAAAACGCGCGTCAAAGTTTTCAATAGGAGGAAATATCAATATAAAATATCAATCGCTTCTCTGCTTGTGGCCTTGTATTTTCGAAAATATTTACAATTGGCCTCTGTAACTTTTTACATATATTCTTGGATAGTTTATCTATCGATTTAAGCAATAAAAAAAACGAGTTTTCGGACTTTCTAATTCAAGCTCCTGCCTTAAGCGATTTATACTTTTTTTAAGATCCACTCATTTTGTAAATAGTAGGTGTAGTAGAAAGAAATCCATTATTCTTGCCTTCAATTTCATGCAAAAATAATAGTTTTCTTTTTACTACACCTAATATATCCACATATTTTCTTTAGAAAATTCAACGTGCAGAATGTGAAAGGATCCATCAAGAGTCGTATGGGAATTGGAATCCAATGGGGAAATACATTGAAATCCAATGGGGAATCCCGATGAGAATGCAATGTACGAGCGTGACGTTTTAGTATTGGGACAAACATGGGAATCCAATTGGATCTCTACGACAATTTCTGCACAAGTACCTACAACATTACGTTTCAATAAATGTAAGTATATTTATATAAATGTCATCCCACCGACCGTTCTATCACCAAAACCAAAAATCTATATTGACAAAAACGTAAGAACCGTCTTACATACGGCCAGTTGGGCTGATAGCCAACATCACACGGATGTATTCAAAATGCACTTTCCCCATATATGCGCCCTATATATCGCGCACCCGAGAATAAGATCCTCTCGGGTTCCTATAGGTGTACCCGTCTGTAAAATCCGCGGCATCCTGGTCAAGATTTCGTCGAGAATATCCTGTGCATAACTTTCCCTATACGCATTCGCCAGTAGACGCTGACATCCTGCCGAAATTAACCGTGCAAGTTGTAATACTTTTTCTCTCAACCACTGTTTTGCATGCGAGCTGTCTTCGAGCTCCTCATCGGGCAAATGACATTGTCAGGAACTTGGAAACATGCAATGTCCCTAGTCATCCACGATGTTTTGAGACTCTACTAATCTTTTGCAACCTCTAATAGGGTGCTTTTCAATAAGATTTCGTACAGTAATGCAAGACTCAAAGTAAAGTATTGTTCGTCTGGTAGGAGGAAGCAGTGCAGTGCTCCATGCATCGCGGAATAGAATGAAATTATGAAACCGAAGGAGAACATCAAAAGGCAACAAAGACTTGGACCAGGAACTTGGAAACATGCAATGTCCCTAGTCATCCACGATGTTTTGAGACTCTACTAATCTTTTGCCAGCTCTAATAGGGTGCGTTTCAAGAAGATTTCGTAAAGTAACGCAAGACTCAAAGTAAAGTATTGTTCGTCTGGTAGGAGGAAGCAGTGCAGTGTTCCATGCATCGCGAAATAGAATGAAATGACGAAACCGATCAAGAACATCAAAACGCAACAAATACCAGAAGACTCACCCATCATCGGGACTTCCGGGATAAACAGCCGATCCGGCGTTTCTGTTGGACTCGTCAACGTTTCGTCCGCTGTCCGGTGCACCGTGTTGACCGCGTTGATGCTCCTGATGCGTGGTTAATCGAGGCTGGCTCCGCGGCAAAGATTGTTTGTTCGTCGTAGGCGGACTGCCATGATGTCCGTTTTGCTGTTGCTGCTGCTGATTGTTCTGTTGGTGGGATACCTGCTGCTGCCTGGGCTGAGTTCGCCGGAAGTCCTGATTGTAATTCGCGTATCTGGAGTCTTGACTCGAGGAGGAGGATGAGCCTGCGGAGGTTGCGACGTGATGTTGATGATGATGTCCAGCGTAGGATTCTTGAGCCCTCAACTGCTGTTCCCTCTGTCGTTGCTGCTGCTGTTGATGCTGGTGCTGATACTGTGCCGGAGTGATGTAAGGCTCGTTATCGTATCTCGGCTCCTCGTCGAAACTCGGTGCTGGGGTTGGTGGCAGAACCGCATTCAAGCGAAGATTACTGATGGTCGATTGCGGGTCTTGACCACCTGGAAACGCGTACGAGCTCGAAGCCGCCAATTGAAAGGGGAAACTGAAATTGGCTAGAGACATTATCGACAATTGCTACTAGGAACTTTGGCACTCTCGCTCTCCCTTTGTCTGTCCTTTGCGGACTGCCTCTTTGCCGATTGCCACACTTTGCCGTCAATTCGGCGAAATCTTATTCACTCGACACGCCTCGCAATTCGGGCAGAAAAGTCATTTTCGGAATGGACACTTCGCATCTATTTGTCGTATTTTCCGTTCTCCTATCTCTTTCGCTCTCAATTGTGAGGACTCTTTCGTCACTGAACCGGTAAGGCGTCAATGTCGACCTCCATCATTTTACCGGGGAGACCGAGCATTTGCGTCCAGCCTTGCGTGTACACGAGGACTTTCCGTATCGGTCGCGACGTCGTTCCTCGGTGACCTTCCTCACCATCGAGGTTCTCGAAAGCACTAGCGGGAACACCGACAAGACATTTCTTGCCTTTTTTACTGCGAACAAAAGGATCTGTGGTAGCGATTTCTTTGCTATCGCACGCTACTGCCGAAACTCACTTGCCCTACACATATGTAGATACGTTAGATCGTGCATCTAGACGTGCTAGTGGGAACGGTACGCCGACAAAGTTTCGCTAACGAGGCTGCAAGACTCCCGTGTATCAATCGAGAATTATCATTGACAAACCCTATTATTTTACGTTATGCAATGATACTAAGCATGTGTGTACGTAGCGCACCCTAACGATCATCGAAGATGTATACACTCTGCGCATGCATGCAGAGGTAACGAGGCAATCTGGTGCATTAGCGTGCATTCGTACGAACGTGTTAACTCGACGCCAACGATTTTACGATTCGCCAAAGGATCGAGCTACCAATAAATTCGCTTATTGCCGGCAGCGCAATCAAGGATTGCGAATTGTGCGATGTGGGGACTGGAGAGCCGAAAACGTACACTACTGAGTGTCTGTGTGTTAATGCCGAAACTGCCATTTGGAAAAAGAATGCGTTGGAGTTGAGCCAGCAAGTACGCAAGGATTTGTGCGCAAGATTTAACTACACCAATAAAAAAGAAGAGACAAGCTGCTGGAAATGAATATGATGAATGCTTGGGAAAATATAACAATGGTCTAGTGTTAGAGACTTTGGACTAAATCTATGTACCCCATGTACACCTCCCTATCAATTTATTTTTGAGACACAGAAACTAACTAGTTGCCAAAACTGTCAAAACAACTTATAAGGAACATCGTTTAAGTATCCACCTTCGATTTTGTTAAATCTCATGTGTGATAAGGCATTGAAAACTATTAGACACGTATTTTTTTATCGGCGGAAAAACGGTTTCAACGGGGGAAACGACCCCTCAAAGGAAGGCTTGTCGAGGGATGATTTTGCAGTTTCACCCACAAGCAGTCCACTGATCTGAATGAAACAAAAACCAAAATTCTTCTAACGTAAAGCGATGAAAAATCCGCATAGAAGTGTTGAAAAAAATTAAATCAAGCGGTGATTCGCCTTTCTCAGAGGGGTGGTTTCCGCCCTTACAGTCGTTTTTGCACTGAAAAAAAACCTATCTCATAGTTTTCAATGCTTTATCACATATATAGGAGTTTGAACGGAAACGAAGGTGGACACTTAAACGATGTTCCCTGTTAAAGAAATTCCCGCTTGTTTCTAGGATCCAACTGTGTCGCGTAGCATTTTATTCGAGGCAATGATGCATCAAGATCGAGAGAGTGAAAAAGTCACAATTAGCATACACCCATATAAATAATTAGATCACGCGGCAGGTTCGTGAAAGTTTTCTCCGCCACTACCGGAGGCGTTAGAAAAAGATTTGTGGGCGATGTGCCCCGAATGCGCGGTCGGTTCCTTAGACAGCGTTTCATCAACGAAATTATCCGTATCGAAATAGCCACATAGCAGGACGATTTTTTTTCTACGGCCTCCAAGGACGTAGAGCTTGAATCGCTATGTACAAGAGTGTTGAACGTTTTAAGGGGTTAGGCTACTGTGAAAACTCCAAAAATCGTTCGTCGCTTGAGGCAACTCAAATTACATATGAAGGCCCAAAATATGGTGCAGAAATCGCAGATGAACGGTAAACTTATGATTACAACGATAGAACTGCTCGTAAAACTTTAAACCCGTTTTGTCGAAACTGTTTTTTAAAACGGTGTACACGATTTGTCGACATCTAATGAACGGATTGACTTGAAATTTGGTACACTTATTTAGTTTAATAGCAGTTTAGCCTTGAATTACGTTTTTCTTCTTAACATTTTTCTTTCATTAGTTATTAACAATAATGATGTCATTTTTCCTCGAAAAATCGAAAAAAAATTAAGAATGTTTGTTTGATGATCGAAACACGATTACAAAAAAAGTTTAGTCAAGCCGTCAGCCAATATTATCTATTTTAAGAATTAAAAAACTCGCTATTTTATTTCAGATCAACCGGGTGGTCGAAATTAAGTAGACCGTTGAGCCCCTCACATTCAAAGGTCCTGCACGAGATTGTTTATAACTTCTTTGATTGTGAATATTTATTCATGCAATTTGGTACACAACTTCGTTAATGTACATACAAATAGATGTGCAAACGATTTGTCTATCATCTCACTTATTCTTCCAAAATTAATTGTTTTGTATAGCCCTGATTTTCGAATCGTCACAGTAGCCTAACCCCTTAAAAATCAATTCCTACAACTTTTCATAAGTAAGTTACAGCAATTATCATTATTTTTTCGTTATAGATCAATTAAATAAACATGATTGGTACGTTCGTTTATGTTTTTTTTCCGAGCATGGAAATTACCGGACCAACAATTGACCAAATTTAAGTTAAAATCGTTCCGAACATTTAAAGATTATGTTTATCGCGTCATTTACAACGTATGTGAAAAACACATACGATATTATTGTCCGGGGATCGCTTAAAAATATGCACACCCGCGACGGAAGGTTTTATTCCGTGTGTTTCGACATCCTCGCGAGTTTTACGACTCGAACTGGCACTTTCTTTCCGACATATTGCCTCTCTACGAGACTGGAATGCCAAAAGCCGGAGTATGGTTTTTTTTTCTTTCGGCCGAGCAATCCACCGACGTCTCAATACCGATCTAATGATTCACAACACCTTTGACCCAAATTAATTCACAGCGGTAAAATAAATCCTCAACTATATTGACATCGTCTGATCAAAATGGTACTATCATCATCGCGTTATATCGCAAAAATTGAAAAGTCTGCTTAAGCAAAATACACGTGAAGTAAACAATCATATTGTAAAAAAGACCTCAAGAAAGTATCGACAATTTTTTCTTCTTTAACAATTGTGCATATAATTATTACTTTAAAAAATAATTATGCATATTTGATGCATAGCATCAAATTCTATAAAAAGCGCCATAGCAACTGTGTGCAAGATTCGTGGCCGAATAAAATGATTCGCCAATGACCACAATCGGCAGAAAATCGTCTTCTGTATGATGCTGAAGTTTGCATCTTCGTGATGCAACGAAAATTCTTTTTCATGTTCGCTTTTCTCCATTTTCATTGTTATCCAAAATTACTTTCGACAGATTTAGGTTGTAGGTCTCTAATAAGGATCTGAGGAAAGTTCACAGTAGCTTTGATTAACCAGAAAAAAATCGCATTTGGAAAAAAACAATTTCGTTGCGCTCCAACGATGCAAACTCCATCATCCCTCTTTTCGGGTGTATCCTGTTTCGCCGAACTCTTTTTCTGCCGGGCAATATAAATCGCTCGAGTTGCGGCTGCTTAGTATATCCAAAAGCCATTTATTCGTTTCTCCGATACGAAGAAAGTAGACATACTGGTCGCATATTTTCGAAGGGAAAGGCCCGCGACGGAGGAACAAAAAAATAAGAGTAATCCTCGTCTGCATATCACATTTTTTTTACTGTCTCTTTGCTTTGCCAGAGAAACGTGAGAACGAAGATATATTATTGCATGCCATACAGATGGGATGTAAAAATATATCTTCCGCGTGTACACGAGGGAAAAATGTATGAATACGCGTACGCATTTGTGTATTCGTAAATTTATAGCGTAACTTTTGGCTACTGTTTGGACATCAAAATACATACCCACACATCACAAATATATATATATATTGTGTGTGTGTGTGTGTGTGTGTGTGTGTGTGTGTGCGCGCGCGCGCGCGCGCGCGTGTAACTGTGTGCGTGCGTGTGTGTAGACGGTAGTCGAACAGTAGCCAAGTGAGGGCTGTCAGCAGCAGCGGCTCCTCTAATTGACGGGCATTCAGACCCTCTCCCGCCGTTACGTACAAACATTTTTTTAATTACGTGTCCACGTATCCCTCCCCCGGCTTCCTCCTTTTCACCAAAAAAAAACCTGATCCCCTCGTCGAGGATTAATTTTGTTGCTGTTTCTTTACACGACACAAGATCGAAAATTCCCCTTCAATCTGCGCGGCTTTCAAAATAAAATAAAAATAAAAGTTCCAACGCGTCATGGACGAGATGCCGGATACGTTATTCGACGAACATTATAAAATCCACGGTAACGTGCTTTCGATCGTGTTAAGGGGCTATACCAGTGTGAAAAGCTTTAGCCTCTCAGCAGGCATTATTCGAGGAAGAGGAGGGTTTATTGTATGGGCCAGGGATATCTGATTAGCAGTTTTTATGATAAATATCATTTTATCTTGCAAAAATCGATGGTTAAAGCTTTAAACGCGTTTTTCTCGAAATGAGATTTTTCAAATTTGCTGACATTGTAACTCAAAGAGCCATTATCCGATTGACTTGAAATTTGAACTGAGTACTCTTGAATATTTGGACTCTACAAAGACGTAGGATATTTTTGATTGGATGAAAATTGACGATTTGGCATTGAAAAAAAAAAACGATCATTTTATAGGCAAGAAAACAGAGTTTTTCTTTTATAACTACGCCATTTTGTTAGATTTGGATATTTTCCGAAAATCCTACTTGATTGTACAGGAAAAACCTGCCAGTTTAACGACATTTTTTCCTTTTTCGGTTTCAGCTACTCAATCGGCCGGAATCATGTCAGCAGTGGAGGAACTTTTTTTGGCGCCTCCGAAGGCAGCGCATAAATCGCTTGGATCTCAATATTTTTCTATGAAAAAATTATGTAATGTAGTTCAAATATAGCCAAATATATTCTTAATTTTACGAAACATTTAATTGAGTACTTTTCTACCAAAAAATTCCTGAAAATCACCCAAATTTTTAGCGTTTACACTGGTATAGCCCCTCAAACGTAAAAAAAAAAAACAAGGAACGAAAAAAATCGCGTTTGGGAGGTGAAAAATGCTGGAGAGACATTTGAAAATGCAATTTTTTGACGAGACGAGAGCGGCAAAGTTGTGAGCGGCGACGACGAAGACGCGAGTGGTAAAGCGGAAGTGCGCGGGTTTTGCCTCGCGTCCTTGTCGGGCCTATGATTAATGTGCAATTTTTCAGGGCATTGCGAAGGATTTGCCACTCAATAGCTCGCGCGCTCAACGAGATTATCGAGTATGCAAAAAAAACGTACTAATTTTGACGATGCAAACCGTTTGTGGATCGAGGCTTTTGTCTGCTCTTTTTTCCCGTGGTTCGCGTGACTAAAATTATGTCATCGTTCGTTTATCCTCGATTGACTGGAGATCGCTCTGATGTATGTATATTATTATTAACAGTTATTAATAGAACACCGGTTTGAATCTACACATTCGTAGCCGCCAACAAAAAAGAACTAAATCAATGTTAACCAATTCAAGTGATAAAAATAATGTAACAGAGATCACGAAACGTCCGAAGCATCGCGACTACGAAAACTTCATTTATATTTCCATTGATTCCAAGAGAAAGCGCCAGAGAAGATAAACAGATGAATTACCAAAAGAAAGTATCAAGCACGATAAAAAATTTCTTCGATTTAAATGATCATCAAGTTCTGCGTTAGGTTGGAGCGTGACACTTGTACGGTGTGTGTCTCTTCACGAATGCTAGGGGTCCACGTGTTCCCGTGGCAATTACGCAATGTTGACGAGAAAAAGAAGAAAAAAAAACACACACAGACTTTCCTATAGACGAGACGTGCGTGCGAACAAGACGACATTAGTACGAATAAAAGTGAAGAGTCTCAAAGAGGGCGGAGGGGCGATAGGGATAAAAAAAAGATACTCGTCTGCCTCGCAGCCATGAGAATTATCGAAAAATCCCACAAATCTCATGGATAAAAGCAAAAGAAAACCAGCAATCACATTTTTTTATCGTTCGTAATAATATCTGCCCAATTTTGGCACACTATTTATTATTCATCGCTAAAAATCAATTAGGCGCCATCTATTATTTGCCTAGCTTTATTTCATTTCCCTAATTTTGGTAAACTGTTATTATTTATCGCTAAAAATCAATGAGCTATAAATAAATCGAAATCGTCCGATAAATTCTGATCAAACAATAAAAGTCACGCTTTTGATTTATTGATTAAAATTCCTCGCGATTCCTAAAAGCCACACTTTTTATCGTTCGTATTTGTCCAATTTTGGCACACTATTATTATCCATCGCTAAAGGAAGGTAAGACAGCGGGGGAGAAATTTGTACGAACGCAAGAAGCGCAGCGATAATAGGATTAATGTTTTTGATGTTTAATAATAGGAAATGTAAAGGAAGTTTCTGTAAAGAACGAAAGAAAGAAAGAAAGAAAGGGGGAAATGTAAAAAAGCCCGCAAGGGTGTCCATGAAATAAAAGAAGTACTTATCTTTCTATTGCTCATCGGTAAAAATCGATTAGCCGCAATCTACTATATGCCTATTTTTATTTGGTTTGCCCAATTTTGGCACACCGTCATATTATTCATCGCTAAAAATTACCGAGCTATAAATAAATCGAAATTATCCGATAAATTCTAATCAAACAATAGAAGTCACGCCTTTGATTTATTTAGTCTCAAAATTCCTTTCGATTCGTAAAAATCACACAAATTCGTGGGAAACAATGTTCGATCGTACATCTTCGCTATCGATGACATTAAAGTTAGCATCGTTGGACCGCAGCGAAAATAATTGTTCTCTAATGGCCCATTTTTTTTGTCGAAACTCCTTCTCTCTAAACCTTCGACAAGTTTTCTTTGAGATCCTCATTACAGGTCTACAACCCAAATCTATCGAGAATGATATTGGATCACGATAAAAATGGAAAAAAAATCGTTGCATCCCAACGATGCAAACTTCAACAACATCGTTTCATTTTTTCGTTAATCCAAATGGATTTGTCCGGTTGCACTGATCAATTTTGAGAATCGCGACCACTATGCTACTAACGCGACTAATGACGTTCCTAACGGTCGGCTTGAACGGCGTGTGTACCGGCAGACTGCTTTCTACCTATTTTCCCGCATTCATACATATACATACCAGTTATTATACTCTCCGTATACGCGTGTCTACCGCAACGATATTTAAACTATCAACCAGCACAGGACTCCACGAAATCTCGGCGTCTTGCGCAACTCGGTGGTTTCGTGGATCCACGTCAAAATTTCGAGCCCATATAGCACATACGTGCGTTCCGTGAGCATACAGCCGAATGAAAAGAGTTTGCGGTCCCGCGGCTCTGACGTGTCTCGACGTATGCGTATACACATATAGTTACACCCATATAGATATATACCCACGTATATAACAATGTCGCCGTGTGTCACGTTATTTTTTGCGTCATGCGTAAGAACTTGAGATCATCAAGTTCGCTCAAAGATAATCGTACGATTGCCGGACAGTGGCCGCGCGCAATTGTTCAATACGCGTATCTACACCCGCGTGTACTTCCGAAAACTCTCCCGCCAAATAAAAAGGCGCGTTACGCACAGATATCGGAAGTCAATTTCACGATTGTTTTCCGCATTCGGTCATTCGATTCAGCCGGTCGATTTTCCGTCAATTTTTTTTTATTCAGCCGGTCGATTTTCCGTCAATTTTTTTTTGTCGTTCGTTCGCAAAAATCGCTCGAGACACTGCAAGGGAAGCGGCCCTTTCGACACGATCGATCTATGGGAATACGAAGTCAAATGAGACGGCTCGAGCGGAGCAGAACGAGCGATTTTTTTTTTCTTTTAATCGCCGCAAAAAACGCGCGTGTAACGCTCGAACGACGAGCGACAACTGAAAGAAGCGTTACCGAGACCGCGAAGGGGATAAAGACCGAGGAGAGAGAGAGAGAGAGAGAGAGAGAGAGAGAGAGAGAGAGAGAGAGAGAGATTCGACGTGCGAGCTCGTGCTTGTGGCACAGAGCTGTAAGATTTGCTGGATGCTGTCCCCCCATACACATATCCATGACCGCGGAGGTGAGGACACTCTCTCTCCTTCACTCTCTCTTCTCGCTCTTTCTCCCTCAGCGATTCCGAAGACACACCAGCCGATTTCGTTACCCGATCAAACGCGAAGAGAGCACGGGAGATGTATGCATACGTACGAGAAAACTTGTCGCTTGCTTCGCTCTCTCTCTTGCTCTCTCTTCATTATATCCACCAGCATTGGAGAACACGACCGCGGTTCTCCTTCTCTCTCTCTCTCTCTCTCTCTCTCTCGCTCTCTATACCACCTCTCTTTTGGACCACCTCTCACGATCTCCCGTTGATTCGCGACTACGTGGCTAAAGACTGTACGTGATCGTGGACAGCGAAATTTTTAATTTTCCACCGGATTCGTCACGTCTCGATCATTTAATTGATTCCCAATCACTTTCTTGGGCTTTTTTTCCACTCGGCAAGTCGGCGCAAAAAATTATGCATTACTGTGTACGAACCGAATGATTTGGCAAATCGAGGCAATGCATGCGGAAGCGAATGAAATAATTGGTGGCTTTGTAGTGACATGGTCATTTTAGGATTCGGTTCCGTCGCGTTGGAGAATTTTAAAGCAATTCGGTATCCTTTCTATCGATTATTGAAACGTGTGCCGCGAAGAATGGACTGACTGCGGGAAGCACAATCGGAAACGATTAGGTCGATCGCGGGAAGAATTACGACCATACGGGAGGTTGCAGCAGCCTCGGAAAATGTTCTATACTTGAGGAATCATCACAGTGTGACCGCCCGAAAAATAGCCGATTTTCGCGATTTTTTTTTAGGTGGATAGGATAAGCTAATCGGTCTAATTTTTTTGCAAATTGAAGCACCGATACGGAATATAAAATGATTTTTTTTCAATTTCTCAATTTATTGTTTAACATTGTTTTTATTTGCGGAAAATAGAGTGGAAAAACATGGTGTCCCATGGTTACTAGGATTGCGGCCGCAAATTTTATCTGAAACAAAAATTCCAAAATGATTATTAAGTTGTAGGGAAGCTGGTATGTTCCTATGGAGGTTTCTTTTTAGTGATATTTGAAAAAATAGCGTCGGTTTGAACAAAAAGTATCAAATTTAGCCTTTTTTCGACAGCCTTTCGTGAAAAAAATAGGAATATTAAAAAAAAGCTTCCATAGCAAAATAAGGAATGACGTGAAGAATGTTCTGTTAAAATTTCAAACGCATAGCTTCGAAACTCTGTCTTTGAGAGTGGCCAGCGTTTGAAAAAAAAAACCATTCCGAGAAAAACGCGTTTAAACTTCTATGAACGGCTTAATTTTTTCTGAGAAAGGCTGTAGCGACCGAAATAATTTGAATTTCGATCTGAAAATTGGACAGAACGTTTATAACCGTGCATACTATCGGATAATGCAAAAAGAGATTTTTTGAAATTTTTAAGGGGTAAGGCCACTGTAAATTTTTTGAAAAATCGATTTTTTTTATTGGCTTAAAAAATAGTTTTCGCAATTTCTATATAATAGTTTTCAAAAAACTATATCGCACTTTCTATATAATAGTTTTCAAAAAACTATTCGCAAAACTTTAAACGCGTTTTTCTCGAAACATGGTTTTTCAAAATGGCACGCAGCATAACTCGAACAATTTTCATTTTTTTTACTTGAAATTTTAACCAGATGTGAACATTTACATTATCTTGAGAATGTCGATCGGAATTTTCAAGAACTTTATTTATTGATTTTTTATTAACAAAAAACTTGCCGTTTTTTTCGTCAAAAATCAATTTTTTTTTTCAAACGCACGCCAAATCCACAAAAATTGATACTTTTTAAAATCCGATCGACATTCTCTAGCTATAGCCCTCTAGATTAATGGTTTTTTTTTTGTTCCAGATTCAAAAGTGCACCAGTGGTGCTGCGTGCCGCGGAGCCCTGGAAGCAAAACATGTCCCGGGAAGATAGCTGTGGAACCGCCATTTTGTTTTTTTTTACTGTAAAAAAATTTTATAATAAAGTTTAATGTATGCCCGATAACACCATTAAAAGTTTTTTTTCAAATACCTTCAATTTCGGGAGCAAAAAATTAGTGAAAAAACCTTTTTTTTTTTGGGCCGTTACAGTGGCCTTACCCCTTAAACTGTGATGATTCCTTAAATCAATCCCGATCCTCTACTCGTATTGGGTCATTAAGTATGAAATGTCCAAGTTCCACCTTAACCTTACCGATTTATTTCAATTGGTTGGGAATATTGTTGGAATAGTAACACTAATCCGTGTTGCTAATTCTCGCGTAATTTGCGATGTATCCGCTTCCACTGGAGCTTTCAAATTATCATCATCCACCTTGCTCTCGGGTTGCCCACCTGGTCCATTTCGAAGATCAAAGTCGCCAGATCGAAGCTTCCCAAACCATCATCATACTGTGTGCTCATTAGTAACATCCTTGCCAAAGACTTCGTTCAGACTTCGAGTTACTTCCAGCGCATTAGCTCCACGACGGAACTCATATTCGAAAAGAACACGGATTTTTTACGATGGTGCAGTTTACATCGTTCATACACAACGAAAATTCTTTTTAAATCTTTTATTTCTTCATTTTCTTTATCGTGCAAAATTTTGTTCCGAAAATTTAAGCTGTACATTTTTAGTAACGACAGAGAAACTACTAAAGTCTACTAAAGTTTTGTTGCGTGCCAATGATGCAAATTTCATTATGATGATTTTTCACTCATCCGTGCTTCACAAAATTAAATCTGCCAACGGCAATTCGACAGATAATCACAAACCAAATTTGCGCCTAAAAGGTTGATGACCTTCACTAAAAAAAACCAAGAACTGTCAAAGTGAAATATCAGGGATATCGGGTGTCAAATTTGGTACCTGAGATAATCGCACATATACTTCGAAACCTAATATATAGCTCGTAGTTATACGCGACGGTACGAAACGTAAAATGTTGAGAATTCGGAGATCCCACGTATGGGCATAAAGAAACAATAAGTAAAATTTTTCACAAGTGTGATTTGAGTGTTATGACGTATCTGGAATTTTAGCGATCTCTCCAGATCTCCCAGTTACGATAATTTACCGCTCGAGCAGTCTGTACGAGACGAACTAGCTCAACAAAATGTCGAATGCCCCTTCTCCAAATGACATTCGGAATGTTTCGCGTCCCCTCATTTGGAGTCTTACTGACGTATACTTAATTCTGAATTGACAAAAACGAAAACATTTGCATCACTCGAGAAGATAATTAACATGTTTAATTTATCTCGCAGGTACCGTCTGTGTGTGCTTTGGTGTCTGGAGATCGTGGGTAAGTTTGACCAAATAATGGAAACAAGAAAAACGAGAATCGAGACATGTCCCTCGTTGCTCTTGAGCCCAGAGTGCACTTCAGCACTCGAATTTGCGTACTAGATGCAGTTGCCAGTTGCGTCAATAAATCACGTATACCTGTATATCCGCGCATGCAAGTACTATAATAGGACCGGTTCTAACCCAGGTCCTCAAGGGGGAACGGGGCAGGAGGTCCAACGTGGGTGAAGAGTGGATAGGGGGATGACATCACGCGGCCAAGGGGTTCATCACCAACGAGCGAGCAATTCCTGATATTTTCGAAAAATATCGGACAATTTTTATTCCGGTAATACTCCAAATAAGACACCCCGAGTCGAAATTTTCAGCCTATTTTAAAGGCCTTTGATCCTATGTCAGCCTCACTTGAGTGTGTTTACTGCTAGAAGTCCTACTATGGGCTCCTAACATGCTCTTTCTTTGCTGCTTACCTCCTCCATAGGCCCTTATACTCCTACCTAACCTAGCTGAAATCGTCACAGCTCCTCTTTTGATTGCGTTCGGACCTATCGAGCATTTGGCTGTTTCGACGAAACGAGGGTGGGGATGGTCGCATTCGAAAGAGGGGGTCTGATAGTTTTCAGTAACCATCATGCGTTGGACTAGATAGGACCGCGCGTTCGATGTAGAGGCGTACTTTTCCAATGGCCTTTCCATTATCTCCATCCAGCGAACCTTTCGCATTCGCTGTAAACTTGCCCCTGCAACTCCAGCAACTCTCCAAAGTGGAAGAAATGAATCTTGGGCAAACAGTTACAATATTTTTGATAGGAATTGCCCTCATGTATGCATGTACACGCGGATCCCTATAACAGGCACGCATGCATACGTATAGGTACTAGTATACGCGTGTTGGTGTATACGCATGCGCGTATTCAGCCATATTTATCTTTATATGCGTAATAGAGTGTATGCGTGTGCGTGTATACGTGCACTGTAAAAAATGTCTGTATAAAAATTAATATACAAGTGTAGGAAGTTTTTATGCGGATACCGCTAATGAAATTTCAGATGCGATTTTGAAATTCCAACACAGGTTATTTTAAAAATGAAAGTG
The DNA here is from genome assembly GCA_964007375.1 of Ophion obscuratus. Taxonomy (NCBI): domain Eukaryota; kingdom Metazoa; phylum Arthropoda; class Insecta; order Hymenoptera; family Ichneumonidae; genus Ophion; species Ophion obscuratus. The sequence goes on along the minus strand of OZ023317.1, from coordinate 32,100,071 downwards.
TAGTTCCGTCATATTAATATATTTGTGCGTTTGAAAAATAATGCACGTGCAAAGAAATAATCACATCCAAGTATATTGAAATCAAAAACCATTTGCTGATGTCAAAATACGAGTGTATACAAAATTCAAGAACCATTTGCTAATATCAATATACGGGTGTGTATTAAAATTACTGATCCTAAGTATTAAGTTTATTTCAGAAATTGATAATTGCAATACGTTTTTATGTAAAAATTATCAAATTAAGACCATTCAATTCATATACTGTATGATGCTTTCGTCATACTTGTGTATATGATTTTTTCGCAGCTTTATCCCATAATTAATATTGAATACTTGCATAATAAAATTTAAATGCAGTGAAATCAATGCACGTATGTATTTTTTTTCTTTATATATGTATTCCTCAGAGGCACGGGGCCTTCCCCTTTTACCATCCCCTCCTTTATTCCTTCCATCATTCACAATCCTTCCCCAGTTCCTTTTCTACATTCCTTCTAGAGTCCCCCCCAGAGTGTTGACCGCATCCGCTCTTTCCTAATGCACTACTGTATCGCATTTGCACGAGGGCCCAGGGAAACTGCGGAAAACCTGGGCCGATACAGGCGGCTATATTTGACTGAGTTTCAGTTGTTAGCAGAATTTTACGGATTCAGGCATGTCATGATAATCGGAACGGCAATTATTTGGCACAAAATGAGTTTTTATTGTTGCAAATACAAAAATTATGAAATATTAATAATAATTGGTGAAAAAATGTATAGTGCGCAATTGTGGCAACAGTGCGTTCTGCCCTATTTTTTGTTTTCTTCGTGAACTTCATCTCCATTATCTTCATTTGAACTTTATTCATTGCAAAACACATGAGAGCGACGGTCGCGGAAATTGTACATAACCTGAGATGCACTCCTTTCACCCATTTTAAAAGACTGTTAGAACAAAAAAACTTATTTCTGTACAAAGCATGGGCTAATAAAAAAATACCGAAAAAGCAAGAAAGTAAGGAAAGTAAGAAATAATATAGCAAAAGTTTATTTTCTATAAAAAAATTCGGAAAATAACGGACTTATAAGCCCAAAATATTAAAAAAGTATTCTTTTTGAGATAAAAGTCCGTAAAAAATCGCCAAAACAGCATCAAATTACATAAATCATTTATTTTAGCCATGAAATAACTTTAAAAAACTACGAGAAAAACACAAAAAAACATTCACTTACCTTCGAAAATACCGACGCCGCGTGTACACTGACCCTTTTAGGGAACGGACATGACTTGCTCTGGCTGGCGTTCTCAAGTAAACGCCTTTAGTCCCCACTACTATTTAGATTTGGAGGGGGGGGGGGGGGGGGGGGGGTAGCCGAAGCCCGCCCTCTATTCACTAGAGGGAAATTCGAGTTTCAAATTACGACTGTTCCTTCGAAGACCCAGTGTACACGCGCAAGGTTGAGACATATCATTTTTAATAGATTCATTCTTAATTTATTAACTTTTAATTCCTTAACTTTCTAAATTGTAACGCGTATTTTAGGAGATAGCAGCCGGTAACACTTTGAATTCGACACTCTGCATATGAGTTCGCTAATTGTTAGCTCGGTTTATCGCGAAACATTCTAATCGTGCGATGCTATTAAATCAACAAGTGTCGTCAAAGTCACCTCCCGAAGAGGATATTTCTGTCATAGGCGTCACAGAAAAATAAAACGGAAATCGAAACTACAAAAGGTGCAAAGATGTGTGACAAACTAAACGGAAAAAAGCTCATGAAATAGCACATTCTAGCCCAGCATAGGGTATATTGTGCCACATCCATGGCCACAATGCAAAAAGCCGATCAGATCGTACCAAAGGAAAAGTGTCGCAAGAATACCCATCTATATAATACGAATAAAGCATAGTCTCGAGATGGTACACAGAGAGTCCATGGTAGTTACAACAAACACCTATGGTAAAAGAGAAGATAGTAAAATTGCCTATATTTTATTGATACCGAAATTATAATATGGTTAACACAACCATAAGCAAAAAGTATATCTGAACATACGATTTAGGTGGCTCGTTTGATCTGTTATCCCCAAAATAATTATTAACTGTTGTAAAAGGCTTGACAACATAGATATGATTAATTCAGCTCTGCCACAAAATTGATGCACAAATACACATGTTGTGTATTGTACGTTAGATTTTATTCAGGTCAAACTTCTACTCTATTTAAGTTTGTACAATTCATATGAATAACATTGATGTTTATCGAGTACAATTGGTTAGAAGACCTTATAAAAGTGATCAAGCGAAAAAAATATGGTAATGTTTACGTATAGGGAAAACGTAAATCATTTGCCGTTGGAGCAACCACGGCTTGGTAGTTTTAAGAACTACGCGTTTCTCACAAACATTCACATAGTATGTTTGGTGCATTTAAAAAATAGCATATCCGTCCAACACTTCTTCATGTAGTTCACTTCCCGTTTTTTGTAGGACACACATTACTATGCATACAGCCGGTCGTATAATATATGGTACAAACTATTGCGACGCGCCAAAAATTCATTTAAGCAGTGACTTATATTATCAAAAAGAAGATCTGTTAAAAAATTCGCTTAAAACGGAGGTAACAACTGTTTGGAAGCACAACCGGAGTTATTTTTGTATGTTATGCCACATGTGCGATTAAGATACCACAAGCACGCCATATCGCAGTGCCAGCGAGCGTCGTATAGGCAGACGATAGGCAGGTACGTTGTAGATTCGATTCCCGGTGTAGGCGAAATATTTTCTTCGGAACATATCATATCAGGAGGTCAGAGAATGACGAATTATAATAAAAATCCATTGCGGTCGAACTCTCAGTTTAGTATTACATTTTATTTTGGATTTATATAATGTTCTATGCATTTAGTAGACAGGCTGTAATGCCGTGAACCAAAACGCATGCAGTGTATGAAAAATAGTCGAATAACATACAAAACACGCATTTAGCAGGTCGTCTCTTACCTTATATTTTTAATCAATGTGTGTGTGTGTGTGTGTGTGTGTGTGTGTGTGGGTGTGTGTGTGTGTGCGTGTGTGTGCGCGCGCGCGCGTGTGTGTTTGCGATGTTCACCATTAGCATCTGGGGAAAGTCAACTTTTCATAATGTAATGGACTATCCATTTTAGGAAAACCTACCATATTGCAGAGCATAGAACAATGAGCGTATGCTTGTAAAATTAGTGGTTAACATGTGTACAAAAGCCATATAACTGCCAAAGTATCAATAAGCATTAGGGGAGACTAGCCTAAAACGGGTAAGCTGCCCAAATCGGGTAAGCAGTTCGAAATATGTGAAGAACCTGGTTTCTTTTTGCCTCCAATCTTAGCTAACCCGTTTTGGACTAGTCTCCCCTACGACTCGCACGCCGAGTTTCATTCCCATGTTTTTTTCTTCATATATTTCGAACTGCTTACCGATTTGGGCAGGTCACCCATTTTAGGCTAGTCTCCCTTACTACTGGCAGTAAGCATGGCTATAAAATATTGTCCCCCCAGGAAAATATAAATAAATAAATTGAAAACATCATGTATTTCTCTCACATCGGTATACATTGCAGCCACCTATCCGACACGTCGTATCACGATGGTAGGTCACTATATGCCATTCAATAAGCTATTTTGATTTGAATCATTTAATGAGTTCTATTTCATTGTATACCTGAAGGTCTGTAGGAATTAGTTATAACTGGTAAGCCTTTGTTATATTATTCTGGTAAGATATGGTAATACTAATCTATTAGAAAAAAAAAGCGGCACCCGATAAGTGTTATATCGAATGCAGTGGTGCAAAGCGTAGCGCTCTACACGAACATATCACCTCCTAGATGTGACTTCGGCGAAACGTGCCGCTGAATAATAATCACCGTAAGATTCGAACGTTTTGCCACAAGCCGAGCTAATCATTGGCGATTTCATATACAGGGTGTCCCATTTAAAGTGCTAACAGGTTATATGTCAGAAAACGCGCGTTGTAGTGAAAAAGTTTCAAATGAAAGTTACATCTGAGATCAAAGGAAATCTCACCTCCCCCGTCCCAAATGCAGAACGATAAACAAAAGACTGCCGAAATTTTTAGAGATCGACTGTCTTCATCATGACTTTGATTCCAAATAGCGTCAATGCGTATGTGAAATACGGATTGGAAATACTACAAAAATAATAATACACCGAGCTAAATCTATATATAATACTAAATAAATATAAAATATAAATAAATATAAATATAATAAATATAAATAAATAAATATAAATATATAAAATAATAATACACCGGAAAAAATAATACACCGAGCTATCGTAATTTATCGACTTTTCGCAAGTTTTTTTCCAATCCGACCATTGATTTTTGTAAATTTTTATCTCTTACCTCCTTTTCGGCGATTTTGCCAGTACGTTGAAGCGACGAATTAATCGCTATGGTGGGTTCGGTCAGAGACATTCTTCGAGCTTATCAAAATCCTTCGAGAAAGCCCCCGACTAGATTACTCGGATCAAACAGAAACGGTCACTTGAAATTTTCGAATTTTGAGGTTTTTGGAAAAGTGGCCAACAGAGGTTAATTTTTTCCCCACTTTTAACCAATTTCATTGGCCTGTCCGATAGGAATTTTTCCGCTGATTACGACTATCATGGAGTTTTTCTCGAATGCTCTAAATTTAGTTCGAGTATTATTATTATTATTAATTATCGAGGGATAATTGGTTACTACGAAGTGTCCTCGAAGTCGGATCTCTCCACATTACCTTTCCCCAAATATTCACTCATACACCCATATATATATATATAAAATGATATCTGCGTTTCCGTGAGGGAGTCCGACCCCCAATTAGCATCGACCGAAAGATCTCTCGTCTCACCTCCGAGCTATACAAGCCCTCGGGGAAGTAATAATACGTACAAGTAAATGAGGAAGGAGGTCCTTGGGTTTAATGGTTCCTTCTCGCCCGGCTCGCAATATCGAGGAATGTCTGCCAGCGGAACGAGAACACGCGCCCGTCGTTTCCGGGCTCCGTTTTTCTCGATTCGCGAGATATTTGCCTCCCGGCTAAGATATATATATATATATATATATATATATATATATATATATATATATATATATATATATATAAAGAGAGCAAGAGACCCACGCACAACGGGTATCCCTTTTTTACAATTCTCTCTCATTGTGATAATGAAAATTCGCGAGGTCGCCGACAATGTAATGCGGCCGAAAAAACAAAACTAACGTACGGGCAAAATACATGCACGCGCTGAAATATTTATGGCCGTAAAACGCCCACGTGACATGCGAAACAAGTTATCGCGGGCTTACGGATTTTTGGGCGTAAGGAAATAAATTGAAAAACAAAAAAAAACATGCGAAAGAATTGCCATACATCAAATTCCAAACGATTGTATTTTCGATATTTTTCGTCTCGAAGAATCATCGTTACTCCATTATCATTCAGTCGACATCATTGATCGTCTTTTTTGCACGCCAATCGAACAACTTCTGCAAAATTCGAGACAAAGTTATTTGTTTGTTTTTCTGGCGGTCTTACAGTTGGAGAACACATACAAGCATAAGGGGTTGGGGGCAAGAGAGTGCATAGAAAGTTTCCCGCAGGGACATAAAGAATTGTAAAAAAAATTTCATCCGTGGCTATCGAGCGTAACGATCTATATATAGTCCTTGATCCTTGATCCTTGCTACGGTGACCGGCACGATACGTTCGAGTAGCGAGGCAATCGCAGCATGTTTTTACTCTATGTAAATAAATAAATAAATAAATAAATATAATATATATATATATATATTATCGAAGGAAAGTAAACATTTTATTTAAATTCACATTTTAAAGATAATTATAATAATGAGCATTAAAAATGAATAATTGTAATCTCAAAACAAGACAATAGAAAACTTATTATTTTATTTTATACATACATATGTATGTATAAAATAAAATAATTTATATAAAAAATGATAATTAGAAACAAATTTTACCATATACAAATTTATTTCGATATGCTTATTTTCATCCAATAAAATTATTTAAAGAATTGAATAATACCTGTACAAAAATAAATTACATAGTATACATATATACATATATATATATATATATATATACAAATCAACCATCAATATTGCAAATAATCAAGTGCTTAAAACACAACAACTTAATTCAGTAACAAAAAAAAAGATAATAATTGGCACCGAAAATAAATTATCACCGTAGGGCTTGCACGAGGAAGGATCGTAGCGTGCGTATGATAATTTAAAAGACAATATTTTCACCCTAAATTGTTAATTTGCATCGATGCTTTTCCATTAAAGTGTTTACTGACAAGCTATTTACTCCGAGATCTCGATTGTTCGCTGCGAGGTCAACAGTTTTGTGAGTCAACAATCTCAACGGCCGTATGTAAACTAAATTTCACAATCGACCTTTCTCTCGTGCATATATGTGAGGCAGCGTGCAGCTCCCCGCGCTCATACACGTTATTTCGTACTTCGTTCTCATCAGGCTTTTGCGAACCTACCAAACGATCCGATTTCCTTTCAGCAGACACAGAGTGCATGTAATATATACCGAGGCATGTGTACACGCGTACACACGTTTGGTTAATGCAATGCGCAGAGTGACCCATGGGATACATGTGCGTGTCGCGCACGTGTACACTTCGTCAGGAGGTAAAAATCTCAGGTACTTATATATATATATATATATATATATATATATATATATATATATATATATATATATATATATATATATATATATATATATATATATTCGTGTGTATGTAATTTACTCTGGAAAGTATCTGCACGGCTATTCATTCGATAATATCAGCGCATATTCGTCAAACTTCATCCTCACCGCTACGATGTGTTTCTCGGCAAAACAGAACAAAAAACGAATTGAAAAAACTTCGCCGTTTCGTATGTATTTCATATCCGAAGGAATGAGGAAATGATGTTGAGTAAAGAAGAGGTAAAAATACCAACGCAATTGCGAGGAGTACCGGGATGACGAAGCGATGCACGGTTGAGGGGGTCTGGGCATAAGCAAACTTTATATTTCATTACGTTATTTCCAAAGATTGCAATAGTATGCTGAAATAGTCAAAAAATCAATATCTTCTTGAAGATATAAATGAGTTAAACGAATCGGATACAATATTTTTTTATCATCAGTAGATCATTAGTTGGTGGAGATGAATCTAGTCATTTGGGGGTCTGCATAGGCTTGGAGTTTTTGAAATACATTTTTATCGCATATGTAGTTTTGCAGCCTAAGGTCTGAACTTTGATTGACAACGAAGATTTTGTGAAAATTCCAGAAGTTGACCCAGTTAGGATGATTTTTGTGGAGAACATCGGCCACGATTCTTTTGCGTTCTTTTCGGAACTATTATTTTTGAACAGTGTAAGGCGGATCGCTAAATCTATCCGTTTGTAATGAAGTGAATTTAAATTCGGACAGAGTCTATGACACTTACTATCGTACAACCAGATTATTTTTTCATCTGTTTATCCATTTGTTCATAATAGATGATTGAAGTTGTTTTTTTTTTCGTTCGAAAATTGAACTTTTTTTCCACAGCTTGCCAACTTCGTCAATGTAAAAAAAAGTATCTGGTCATACGAAAATATTATTGTGATACTAATAGTATATTTTTTATTTTTTATTTCAAGACACTCTAGTTGCCAGAACCACCTACACCGATTGGCCGTGCAGCAACAGCGGCACTGTGTTTAAATAATAACTTCGTTCCTTATCAACATTTTCCAATAAAACAAAAATTAACTTGGCAAGACTGCGTCTAATTACGAATTACGAATTTTCTAGGTAGAACTTGATCGGATCAAAAATGTTGATCCGGGAGACGTTTATATAAAAAAAAAATCATCTCCTGGGCTAAATAAGAATGGGACCTTATTCAATGTGAGATTTCACATTGAATAAAAGCCTGCCCAATCCATTTTAGCGAGAAATAAAAAGGTCCATTTTTAGGTCTTGTGTCCTATAGATTACGACCACTTCGTATCTAGCAGTCCAATAGAGCTCTCGATACCTTGTCGATGCAAAATCATGCGCTGATTACAAATTTTCCAGGAGAACTCTATCGGACCAAAACTCTTTATCTGGGGGACGTTTATATTGAAAAATCCATCTACTAGGCTTAAGGCGGAATATACATTTCCAACGATCGAAAAATCGTTTTAAAAAATGTTTTTCTTTAATCGATAGAACTATATATGTAGCATATTTTCTCAAAGTTTCAAAGCGAAATCCGAAAAACTTCAAACGTTACAGCCCGTCAACGCTGTGCCTCATCGCTCGAATTCGGAGCGGGTGTGAACTTCAAACGCGTTTTTCGCAAAACTGCATTATCGAAATTAGCGTGCAGGAATACTCAAAAACTATCAAGTCGATTGAGTTGAAACTTGGTAGAAATATTGGTAATATTGGTACCTTTTACTTAACGAAAATTGTTTTTGAAAAATTGGAAAAAAAACTACTATTTTAATCCACATTTTGCAGAAATGTTGCGTGAAATGTTGATTTTTTGTTGTAAATGCGTGCCATTTTCTCAAATTTGTATTTTCATCGTGTTAATTACCGTCACATAGAAACTATGTATGTTCTAAGTGAAAAAATGTTCGAACTTTTGTGCAAATCAAAGTCTGCCAGAAGCTAGACTGCACGCCGATTCGCAACTTCCGCGGCGACCTTGCAGTAACACTGGTCGTGTTCGTTGGGTCTCATCATTTTGATACGAACAAGTGCGCATGCGCATAATGATGCGCAACGCGCAACTGTGCAATGAAATGAGTCATGCGCAAAACAAATGACCGTTTCATTGCGCAGTTGCGCGTTGCGCATTATTCTGCCCATGCGCACTTGTTCGTATCAAAATGATGAGACCCAACGAACACGACCACTCTGCCACAGCTCCGCCATTTTGATCATTAATTAATTTTATAAAATTGTTTCGTATACTTTAATATTCTATTAAAGTATACTTAAATTTTGATAATTGTAGAATAATTATTTCTTACTTCAAAAAATCGCTCAATATTGCTTATTTTTTTCCTGTTTAAATGTATATCCCGCCTTAATAAAGCCTGAACGAGAATGGGACTTGAAAATTTGTCACTACTCAAAGATTTCCCATTGAATAAGAGCCTGCCCAATCCATTTTAGCGAGAAATAAAAAGATCCATTTTCAGGGCTTGTGTCCTATCGATTAGGACCAATTCGAATCTAGCAGTCCAATCGAGTTCCCGGCACCCTCATCGGTGCAAAATCATCCGCTGATTTCGAATTTTTCAGGTAGTACTCTATCGGACTATAACTTTTGATCTGGGACACGTTTGTATTAAAAAAAATCCATTTCCTGGGCTGAATAACGCCCGGACGAGAATAAGACTTAAAAATTCGTGACTATTAAACGATGTCACATTGAACAAGAGTGACATCGTTTACTTCGATACCCAATCCATTTTAGTGGTAAATAAAGAAGGTCCATTTTCAGTTCTTGTGTCCTTTAGATTTCGACCAATTCGAATCTAGCGGTCCAATCGTGTTCGCGACACCCTCGTCGGAGGCAAATAATTTTGCATCGAATTCGTATCAACTGTGTGTAAAATCCCGACCTCGTCATCTCAATACTTTCATCAGAAAAACAAATATTGAATATCAAACTCTTTTTCGGGCCCCAAGCTTATGCAGACCCGTCAACCAACCTCCAATATTTCGCAAAGATCTCGCGTCAATTTCTCTCTCGCACTTACGAAAACGATGCATTTACCCCATATCATCAAACCCCTCAGGACCTTCAAGATGAAATTTACAAATATACAACAGTCCAACGGTCCAGGTTTTTGCGCAGTCGCGAAGGTTTTTCACTCATCAAACCCGACAAAGATGTCCATTTTTCACAACCCTCGTGTTACCGCGACTCACCCGAAGGATGGTAAATGTCAGCCAAAACGTCAACGGAACTCATTCAATGGCTATTTTTTTTAGACTGACGAAAATCTCTCAAACCTTTTCTTTCGTTGTCTCTTCAGTGTCCACTTCGACAGATATATTCCTGGAAAAAGTGTTCATCGATCGGCCATTCTTGTCCCTCCAGTATGCACTGCACGAAGTAAATCACGTATCGAATCTCGTATGAATGAGAGTTCGATCGAACGAATATAATGGGAGCATTTTTCCGCGGTATTGATATAGAATCTCGTTTATGGCGTACGCAATAAATGGGAGTCCACCAATATATGTATAAGGGGAGCTTTGTAAGATCCTTCTTTCTCTTTTTAACTGCCTCTATTTCCGAATGCGTGTAGGGTATATAGGGTTTGTTTGCCCATGCGGATCCGTAATAAACTACTCCAGGCTATATGTCCATTCGATATCGCGACGTATCTATGTATTGTGAATTTTCCTTGTGCAGCCGAACAATGCGATCGAGAGAAACCCATGCAAGCCGGCTATCTCATTCTTCGTGCTCTCCGTAGTGAGAAAATACGGGCGGTACGCGAATATGGCATAAACTGAATCACGTGTGTATATATACACACACACACCCACACACACACACACACACGCGCACACACACACACACACACACACACACACACACACACACACACACACACACACGCACACGCACACGCACACGCACACGCACGCACGCACACACACACACACACACACACACACACACACACACACACACACACACACACACAAAGACACACACACACACACACAAACACGCACGCACGCACGCACGCACGCACACGCACACACACACACACACACGCACGCACACAGGGTAATGATTATAATGTGGCCATTTGTTTTTAAGAGTTGCGCGGAGATTTTGCGGCCGACACAAATATGATTTTTCATGGTTTTTCAAATCCTTTAAAAAAAAATATAGCGTATTTTTCCGATGACTAATATTTGCCAGAAAAAATTGATCATCCTGAAAAAAATCAAAATTTATCAAAAATCAAATAAACTTTTTTTGAGACGTCGATAATTACCGAATTATTGTCGGGTGGCAGAGACAAGAGGGACACCCTGTGTATGTATATAAAATTAGCAGAAATACTCATTATCCACGTGAAAAACGACGGAAACAAATTTATCGGTACAATGAATAATAAACAAAAGTATCTCAGTATGTAGATATCTGATGGATTCCGCGAACAAATCGTACTCTAGTCTTTTCCGAGGTTACGCAGCGACTAAGAACCATATTAGTTAGTTTCGTCATTTTCGTCCGACCGTCTGTCAACGCAGAGTTTTCCCCTCCTCGCCTTTGGCAGGGTTTTACTTAACTATGCAGCTTTTTTTCGTCCCTTTGGATTTCGAAGGGAGCATGACTTTAGCGACGATTAAGCTCAATTTCGAAATAAGTCTGTCCCGTCCAGTTTTTACACGAGATGTTCCTCCTCTCCAGCTACAACTGCCGATTTTCCAACCCTCAGGATCTTTCAGGCCAACTGGCGGTCGATTTAACGCGGAAGGGCCCATAAGCATGTATTACAAATGGCTCGAGTTGGGAAAAGTAGACCTGTTTATACGAGCCCGCTATCGAAAGATCTATCTGGAGTATGAGACCGTTAATCCTGGTGAGAAAAGTTACTCATACTAGCTCGAACAATCATACGGTCTCGAACCATTCGGAATAACACTCGTATTAATTCACGCCCAAACGAGGCTTAAAAGCGGAACAGAAGACTGACAAGGCTGATGAATGGAAAAAAGAACACGAGCATCTGAGATCGCAATTGCGTGGAGGTACTTGACGGACAGTGAAAGTCGAAAGCATCAACTCGAATAGAATTGACAAAATCGGCTAGTGAATTTAATCGATTTCATTGTTTCAGTCTTTTGTTGATTCATCTTTGTATACTTTCTGCAGGATGCATTTCGCGTTGCAATGTACGAAAAAAATCAACCTCGTCCGCAAAAACGCATGAGTCGATCCAGAATGACTGCAGTTCCGGATGCATTGATCGAAAATCCGGGGACAGAAAAATCAATAAGTAACGTCGAAGACAATAGAGATCCGGCTTTGGATTGTTCGGAAAGTAATTTCGTATTGCCCACCAGTGTCGTTTAAAAAAAAAAGAAATTACTTTCCAAGCAACTCAATATCTATATAGAAAAAAAAATATATATATATATACGTGGGGGAATGTGATATTGAAGACAATCGAATTCGAGGACCGTCCTCACGTTAGTCGATTGTACGCATACTTAACATTATCAAGCCAATGTCTTCATAATCACTGCGAGATACATATCAGCAGATTTATACAAAGGTCATTTCAAGGACCGACCGGTCTCCGAAACCTACGGATTGTCAGCAAAAAAAATTGAAAATCGTTCTGAAGCAGCCAGATGGACTGACAGACAACATTATATGGTTATAACGGGTTCAAAATGTCTTGTCCCCATGTGTACATGTCCACACAAAGAATGAAAACCCGCGGAGATCGCGTCGAGTATCCACTGTAACACATGCGTTAGTCATGTGCGCGATTCGAGATAAGAGTTATTATACCGATTCGATCGATGATCAGCGGGGCGGAGCGATTTTTTTTATTGCCTACTCTTGTGTCAATTAGCTCTTATACATTTTGCTTACTGTCATTATTCTTCCCCCCCCCCTCTCTCCCTGGTTATCCATTTTTCCACGGTGTGGCCACGTGCGCATACAATTAATTGCAGCCGGAACCTCGTGAAGAAAACGCGAGCAACGGGCACGCGTGCGCGAGCGCTCCGAGCTCACCCTGGCGGAGGCGTCACTGAAGCTTCCACCGCCCTGTCAGACGCGCCCGGCGCGATTTCGCAACTTTGGCTGGGCAAATCGCCTCGGCGTAAAAACCACCCGATCTATGATTCACGCATGTGCTAAAGCGCTGCGTAAATTACCCATTGTCGCGCACTCGAGACAAGTTATATGTCGTTTGTAAAAGAAAAACGGTAAAAAAGTATTTCGTTGCAAGGTCTTATCGACGTATTATTTTGTTCCGGGATCGGTGGTGCGGGCCGATAAAAAAAAACGATAGGCCACTTCGCAATCGGCTACAGTTACGGGAATATTATTCCGGTTGTACGTGGCGATATAAACGGGTTACTCTTAGCTCGTGGCCGCGAAAAAAAGGAATCTTTGCGATTTTTTTCTGGAAAAACGTGTGCAGGTTTACACATTTTTTTTACATTGAAGAGTATGGTTTTAAGTATCTTTTCCAATGTTTGTATTGAAAAATACTTATAAATGTGGTAGACACAACAGTTTGTGCAGACCGCTGTTTGAAAACATCCTTCGCGGTGACCACTGCTGCTCGAAAACAAATCATCCAAAATAAAGAAATCTATCGCATTTAGTTTCGGCATGAAATGATCTAGTGCTTGGGCAAAGGATTTAATGAAATATTAGAAAAAACAGCCGCAGACGAAAGTCAAATTATTGATTTTTAATGAAAAAACGCTCTATTTTCGTCGAAAAAAAACTATGTATCGAAAAAAGAATTACCGTAGTCATGATTTAAAAAAAGTCATTTTGAGAAAAAGCGTGTTCAGAGTTCGCCGGTTCGCGGAGCTTACCTATAGGGTGTCTCGAAATCACCTGATATTTGAATTTATTTATATTATTTATTTGAAACGTACGAATGTATATTTTTTTTTAAATATAACACAATATCCGATAAATGGCTGTCTCGTCCCTGTTTGCAAACGTACACTCTTTTGACGAAATTTTCAATAACATTTTAGCATAATTGCGGAATAATTTTATTCACGGTGCGTCCAATTGCTTCCTTGAGCTCCGGAATGGTTTGTGAATCGTTGGCATACACTTTTCCTTTCAGAAAACTCCAAAGAAGTTTGTACCTTATATTAAAATAAAAATATTCGCCCTATGCAAATAAATAATACGTTTTATTAATAAATTAAAAATAAATTCAAATTAAATTCAAAATTAGAGTCAGGTCATTTTGAGAGCCCCTCTATAAGCGGCCATAATTCCCTTGATTTTTAACGGATCAACATAAAATTTCCACAGAATATTTCCGATACGTTAGATTTTGAGAATCCGTCGAAAAATCGATGTTTTCAAAAATTTCAACTAGATGTGAGCCTTCATCGAAATCGAGTTGAACCAACATATATCGAAAAATATTTTCCGTCAGGCTGCGTTCAACATAACAACGAATAAGATTCTCACGCTTGTCGAATGTAAAAAGAAACCACCAATGTCCGTCGAAAGTGTGAATTGGCAATTGAAAGTGTGAATTAATCAAGAATCCCGGACAGTCACGCAATGAAATGTACGGGCATTTTCAACGCACTGTGTAAACGCGCATTCCGAGATTTCCTGAATGACGAATCGGACAAATGCCTTCTTAAGGTCGAAAACCTTTCGACCAGGATATCGACTCCAGTCTCCATGTACACACACACACACACACACACACACACACACACACACACACACGCGCGCGCGCGCGCGCGCGCACACACACACACACACACACACACACACACACACACACACACACACACACACACACACACACACACACACACACACACACACATGCGCAATGTTTTGAAATCATACGTAACTTTTCGTATCCCGTGTCAATGTATATCGTGACAAATTGACGGCAGTCACCCTCCCGTCAGTCTGCCAGACACGAAGGACGACGTTTCGGCGCCATCGATATGAATCTACGTGGCTCGTGTGCTTTGGGAATCGATCTTGAGGAGCCAAAAGCAACACTGGCTTTCATCGGTATTGCTTTTGGCAACTGTGGTCCAGTTAGAATTTAATGAGCAACTCATTATTCAGTTCATGCGTATTGCCAATATTTTCTTTAGCGACACCGTACAAACCTATGCCTACGAAATTTAAATGCTTGAGTATCAGGAATAATAAGTGGATGAGAAAAAAAAATGAACGAAAATCAAGCTCCATGGGAAATTAACGGAACTAGCATGAGAGACTGCTGATATTGCTTAAGGCGGGATATACAACAACGATAAAAAAACGATTTCTTTTTTTTTCTTTACTTGATAGAACTATAAATGTAGAATATTTTACTAAAGTTTCAAAGCGAGATTCGAAAAACTTCGAACGTTACAGCCCGTCAACGTTGTGCCTCACCGCTCGGATTCGGAGCGGGCGTGAACTTCAAACGCATTTTTCTCGAAAGTGCATTTTCAAAATTGGCGTGCAGGATTACTCAAAAACTATTGAGCGGATTGAGTTGACAGTAGAAATATTAATAATATTGCTCCCCTTTACTAGACGAAAATTGTTTCTGAAAAATTAGAAAAAAAAAACTACTTTATTTATCCAAAATGTACAGAAATTTTTATTCTTATTGCAAACGCGTGCCATTCTCATAAATTTTCATTTTCTTCATTTTAATTACTGTCAATTACTGAAATGAAAAAAAATTATTTTGTATACTTAAGGGGAGGTACCTGAGTAACCGGCAAAACAGTTTACCTGTTTTTCTTAAGAAAAACAGGTAAACTTTGGGAATTTTGATCTCAAAAACTAATGTTTCGATTGGATCCGGGTTTTTTTAATTGGAAAATATGTATACTGAGGTATGTTTAGGAATTAAAAAAAATAAATTCGTTGACTGGAAGCGATTCAAACGCGATTATCTCGAAACATAGTTTTCAAAGTCAGTGCCAGATGTATCTCGAAAACGGCTTGCCCGATCTTGTCAAAATTTTGAAACAATATTCTTCGATAGTTTTTCTCGTTCGCCACGTAAAGGTTTTTCATTTGATTGAACCATTGCTTTTTTATGCAATGTGTATGCAATCCAAAATCGTCGGAAACTGCGAACGAAAAACGAATGTTAAATTAAAACGGTTGCAATTCCGTCAAAAATGGAAATTTCGAAAAACTACGTGGCGAACGAGAAAAAACTATCGAAGAATATTGTATCCAAATTTGGACAAAACCGGACAAGCCGTTTTCGAGATACATCTGACATCGACTTTGAAAACTATGTTTCGAGATAATCGCGTTTGAATCGCTTCCAGTCAACGAATTTATTTTTAAAACATTCCTAAACATACCTCAATGTACATATTTTGCAATAAAAAAAAACCCGGATCCAATCGTAACATTAGTTTTTGAGATAAAAATTATAGAGATATAAATAATTATTATGAGATATAAATAATTATATCTCAGTTTAAAAAATCCTTCAAAATTGCTTATTTCTTTCCATTCTAAATGCATTGCCCGCCTTAATAAATTGTTTTCGCTCGATCAATTGTCCACCTTGAAATGTAAAATTGACAAATGAGAAAAAGCGTTGTGAGTGCCGAGACTCCCGGTCTCTAAAATTCCTCTCAGCAATAATATATCACTATCGATCTTTGAATGACAACAATAATAATAATGATATCAATGTTCAATAGCGACCGTACCGTTACATATGCGACCTGATCGACATCCCACTATGACCCTGACGACCATGTCCGTTTCGTATCAAGTACCAGGTCACGTTTGCATTGTTCATTGCCAATGAAGCCAACACTACCGCATTTCTTGCTTTATCTGTATCTAAAAGTATGAATATATTTTTCTAGCTTGAGATCGCGAAATCATTAAACGACCTGTCAGTGAGTTCCGCGAGATTCGATCGATCGAGATCCGTACGACGAAAGACAGGAGTAAAAATGAATCGATTTCTTTACATCCGACCAAATCGATTTTTCATCGAGATCCGATGAACAAATGTAAATAAATTGCTCGAGGAGTAAAAAAAAACATTCTCGCCATAGTGCAACAAGGCCACCGAACACAATTGCCGCAATTGTCAGTTGTTTATTCATTTATGTCCAAATACGAGGGTTGGAAGAACTAACTTTTATTTCCAAGTGGGAGGAATCTTAAGGGGTTAGGCTGCTCCAAACATGATGGACACTCGTTCACTGCTTAAGGCAGCTGCAAATGAAGAGCAAGGTCGAACACATCGTACAGAGATCATACATTGAAGGTAAACTTATTATTACAGTGGTTAAAACTGCTAGTAAAACTTTAAAAGCGTTTTTCTCGAAGATTTTGTTTTCAAAACGGTATACACGATTTCTCGATATCTAATGAACGAACTAACTTGACATTTGATTGACTTATTCAATACAATAGTAGTTTAGTCTTGGCCGACTAATCTTTTTTTTTTCATTAATTATTAAAAATAATGTCATTTTGCAACGAAAAATCGAACAAAATTCAAAATTGATTATTGAAACACGATAACAACAAAATGTCGGTCAAGTCCAAGCCAATATTATCTATTTTAAGAAAAAACTCATTTTTTTTAGTTTCATATCAACTGAGTGGCTAAAATCAAGTACATTGTTGAGCCCTTCAGGTTGAATGGTTTTTCACGAAATTGTTTATAGCTTCTTTAATTATTAATGTGTCAATGAAAATTGGTACACAACTTTGTTAATCTCCATACAAATAAAATGTCTAAACAATTTCTCAATCATCTTACTTACTCCTTCAAAATTGATTTTTTAAAATCAACCTGATTTTCCGGTCGTCACAGTAGCCTCACTTCTTAAAAATGAATATTCTTGAAGATCTAATGCATTTCAATTCGCCGAGAAAACGAATGCCAAGTTTCAAATATTTTAAAAAGTCAGTTTTTGTTTGATGATTGAAACACGATAACGCCAAAAAAGATCGATCAAGTCCAAGCCAATATTATCTATTTTGAGAAGAGAAAAACTCTTTTTTTTGTTTCGTATCAACTGAGTGGCTAAAATCAAGTACATCGCTGAGCCCTTTACGTTCAAAGGTTTTTCACGAGATTGTCTATAAAATCTTTAATTATTCCTATTTTTAATGGAAATTGGTACACAAAGTCGTAAATTTACCTTCAAATAAAATGTCCAAACGATTTTTCAATCATCTTACTTAATCCTTCAAAATTGATTTTTTCAAATAACCCTGATTTTCGGGTCGCTACACCAGCCTAACTCTTTAAAAAAAAATATTCTTGCAGATCCAACGCATGTCAATTCGCCGAGAAATCGAATCCTGAGCTTAATTAAATAAATATTAAATCAATTTGAGTCACGTAAAATTAAAATGTTTCCAAAACAAATTAAATAAACTTGTATTTGCCTGAATTTCAATTATCCAAAATTATAAAAATGTACCCAATGAAAACCGAATCCATTTTAATTACCTGAGAAATAAAACGCCAAATAAATCGTCTTAATTTCTAACGAATTTTAATAACCTGAGAAATCGAATCCTAAGAGCTCCAAATTGCAGCCTCTGACGCGAACATTTCCTGCATAACGAATTCGTGTAATTTCATGCAAGAAATAAGTACGGGCGTGTTTTATGGGAGCAAGTTTAATTTTATAGGTACGTCGAGAGCTGCGCGGTTCGAGTATCGGGACAAGTATTATATCTTTATATATCGTACGAACACCGAATGCATTTTCAACCACGCCCTGATCTCGTGTCTGCTGACCGAGATCGCGCGGACACCTTTCTTTCTCTCTCTCTCTCTCTCTCTCTCTCTCTCTCTCTCTCTCTCTCTCTTTCTCTCTGTCTCTTTCACTCCGAGTTTTACGCATTTAAAACCCAAAGTGTCACGCAACTCGGACAATGGACTTTCTTTGCGTGTACCTCTTCTCGTTATTTTTTTTTTTTTACGGAACCACAACACGAGACGAAGAAATTTTTACGAGCTTCCAGGTGCACATACATATCGCGTGTGATTTCGTTGCTGCAAGAGAACAGAGAGAGTTCGATAAAAATAACGAGATATCCGCAAGACATTCGGAAAATGTTGCGTAGGTATATTTCTGATTCATAAGAAAGGCGATCCTGTCCACGTGGTCAAATGTTCCGCCGACTTGACCCGTGGGACTTGCACCCTACAGGACTCGCCGATGTAAATTTACCATGCACGCTCCCCAACATATCATCAATTTTTCTTATCTGCACCCATGAGGGATAACGTTCATAGAGGTATAACTATAGCTGAGATTATTATGATAGTACTTTTTAAAGAACTTTACGGCTAATGCATTTCGAAATATTGCACGCGTTCAAGCGTTTTTCCATGCGAAGAAAAAAAATCAATTACGAAGGTATAAATTATTCGTAATTACTCAAAAAGTGCTTGAAATGATAGAAATCTTTTCTATGTATCGTAAAAAAAATGGAGTGTAGACTGTTACGATTTTTATTCGTGTAGATTAATTAAAAAAATTTTATTGAAAATTCTTCATTTTATCGTAATAAAACTTTTTTTACGCACTCAATTTTTGTATACGTATTTTTGAGGTTTTTATTTAGTTACGCTCTTTTTCGATTCGAATACATTTTTTTTCTCGCTCACAATTTATATCGATGATTCCAAAGGAATTCCCAATTAATAATCATTTCAAATTAATGTGATCAATTTCTCTTCCATACAAGGGTTCGCCCAACGTATATTTAACGAAAAAAAAATACAGTGGATTCTAATAGGCTTCATGGGAAGACGGACAACCGTTTCGGAGCCGATTTTCTCTCTCTCTCTCTCTCTCTCTCTCTCTCTTCTCTCTCCTGGCGCCAGTCGCACTTAATTATTCATCGACTCGACTGACGATATGGAAAAAGTAACAAGAAAAAAGATCACGTCGCGACAGGGACATGTGTCAAGCGAAACCAAAATTTTGATTTCCTGACTCTCGCGATTATTCGTGGCTGACACGGATCGAAAACGAAAAAACAAAAGTGTTACCTTTCACTTGGATTATCGGTCGAGAAATTTCGAAATAATGATTGATATGTGCGCTATCGAAAAAAAAAACAATGCGTTACCTGTCAAGTGTTTGGGGTAAGATAATTTTCTAGCAATGATGAAAACAAAAACTCTAACGTTTCGATAAGTACTTATCGTGGTTCGAGCAACCAAAAAAAAAACACTCGTCATTTCGTACACGCGATCATTCTCATTTTTGTTTCCCTTTTTTCGTCCTTCGAGCAACACGAGAATTGACGTGCGCGTTATACCGGATATCTCTAATGTGTAATATGCAAATTAATACTTCTACGCGCGGACAAATGCTAGACACACCTGATCTATAAAAATAACGATTTAATGTCGCGCCTATCGCCCGAAAAGTGGGGAAGGGTCGACCGTAAGTGTTATTGAATCGTTATTGAAAAAAAAATATATATTATATATAAAGACGAAGGAAACCGAAAAAAGTGATTGCGCGGTCTCGGGGGCACTACTCGGATGGGCGACCGCCTATAGTACTGTCTTGCCACTACCAAGCATTGCCTCTCAATAATGTCGAAATTCTGTTATCAATATTCTGTCAGTTTAGTACGTTTTCTCATGGAAAATGAACCCCTCCCTCTTTTGAACTGTTAGATCAGTATTCACCTTAAGGGATACTTTGTCCTTGGAGTGCCATATTTCAGGTGTTTAC
Source organism: Ophion obscuratus (assembly GCA_964007375.1). Lineage (NCBI taxonomy): Eukaryota > Metazoa > Arthropoda > Insecta > Hymenoptera > Ichneumonidae > Ophion > Ophion obscuratus. Next base: position 32,079,537 of record OZ023317.1, on the reverse strand, counting down.
ATTTTATTGTTTTTAAGGAAACGCGTAAAGCTTTTTGAGTGCGGTTTTTTTCTTGCTTTGATTCATGATATACAGAACGTTAAAAAAAAAAATTTTGAAAAAAAAAACCAAAATGGCGGCCGTTGCAGCTTCGCGAAAACAGGTCCTCAAATCGCGGAAGGTAAACGTGTTTACGTGGTAAATTTGTGTTTCCGATCAACTCTTTGTTGATCTGAAACACAAATTCAAAGCATATTATCAATCTGTGACCCTTTGGTCATGGAATGACATATAGGTTGTTCGTTTAGTACAAATTTCGGAAAATGACGGCAATTAAAAAAAAATCGAATTTTCGCGTTTTTTTCGCATAAAAAGATAAATAATAAATGCAAAAATGTATCTATCGAAAAAAACGATCCGTCATTGCGTGAAGACATATTTTTTGAGTATGCTCTCCAAATTTCAGGTCGATATGTTAATTACAGCGGTCAGGAGAATGTCAGCCATTTTGAAAAACGTGTTTTCAAGAAAAAACGCGTTTAAAGTTTTGTAATGTGTTTGCACAAATGTGTTTATAATTACCGCTAATCGGCAATGCCTGGTCCATAGAGGCATCCCTCCTCGTCTTCTAGCTGCTCATGTTGAGTCGCTAACATCTCCCAGGACATCTTCAAGGACAAAGTCTCCTTTAATTAAAACGCACCACGCAGCCCGGGAATCCCCAGGTATGGGCACGCATTCATAAAACTGATTCATCATTGAACAAAATTAAAGGGGCGATACCTTTAGGCGAGGAAAAAAAATTGCCGATTTTCATGATCTTTTTTCCAAACGGATAGATATCTTTATCTCTTTTGAGACTTAGGGTGTTTCATTACTACTTTTGGCTGTTGCATGGTGTTTTTTAAAATTTATTTATCAATCTTCAGAAGGGCGAATGAATGGCACGGTCTTCTAAACTGCATTTTCAAAACTGGCGTGACCTATAGCTAAAAAATCAATCGACCGATTCTGATGAAATTTGGTATCAATCTTTCTAACCTTATTGTCTAAAGCATGACCGTAAATGTTCTTGAACATTTAGAAAAAAACCTATTCTTGATTGCCAAATGCAACCATTTTTTTGGAAAAATTCAATCTTTTTGTTTCATGGCCTACCATTTCATCGATTTTCAAAATTTCTCACTTTTTCTTGGTTCATATTCTAAGTGTGAGTGTTAATGAAAGAGAAAACGTCGTCTGACAACATCCTCCGCAACCCGTTTAGAAGACCGCGCCATATCTCCACCATTTTTAACCCTAGAACTACAAACAGATATCTACCCCAAGCTTTTATTTTCAAAATTACGTTTCGGCCGTTTTTAGCATTCTCAGGTATTTTCATCGATTTTTCACAGACTAAACTTCAATGAAATTGAATTTGCTTTTCACCATTCTCTACTGCATCAAAGAATGAATAGATTCGTGTACTTACGAGTCTCATTACTGCTTTCAGAGTGATTTTACGAACAAGAAACGCGCGGGGTAAATATTTACCCCGCTTTGTAGTTTAAAGGTAGGAAAAATGGGTTTGTTCTCGGGTGAAAGATTAATAAAAAAAAATATATCATGTAACAGCCAAAAGTAGTAAAACATAACCTAAGTCGCAATAATATTGAAGAAATCATTCCTTTTAAAAAGTAATCATGAAAATCAGCAATTTTTTCCTCGCCTAAAGGTCAAATAAAATCTCCCCCCTTAAGGCGGAGAACCTGTTGAGAAGTATGCTTTTTAAGTGATTTTCGTGATCTTTTTTACAAGGAATGAATGGACAGAATTTATTAAAGCTTTCGGAATATTTTATACATATGTTGAAACAAATGTTTTGATTTTTTCGAAGAATTTCTTCTGAAGATATGAAACATATGACCTGTCGCCCATCGAAGGTGTCCATCAGACTTTGCTGTTTGGGTACACTCTGAAGGCCACAGTTATCGTCGAAAGTCAATGAGGTTTGAAGAATATTTTAAGAACATGTTTTCCTTCTATATGCACCTAACTCTGACAAAAAATTGAAAATTGCATTTTTAGAGGTGTTTCAACAAAAGGGTATAATTTTTGCCATTATTCTATAACTTTTTTGCTATAAAAAAAATATACTCTAAACAATGATATTGCCCCAAATTTAGGTTCGTAAAGAGCGTAATTATATAAAGAAACTATCACTTTATAAAATTATAGGTTACAAACTTTTTGATTTGGTGTACAAGAATTGCAAGAGTTTTTGCTATAAAAACGCGTTAAAAAACCAAAAACAAGAAATTCAAGGCAGTAATGAATGATTTATACTATTTTAGGAGCATATTCTTGAATAGTTTTACTAACAATTTATTAAGATTAAAAAAAAAAATTAATCATCTAAACTGGTTACCCGCCTTAAATGTCTAGTCCCAATAATTAGTCTCGATCTCTTGGGGCTCCCTGGAAACGGACAGTTTAACTTTTAGCTCACGAGCGTACATTACTCACATAATTAACTCTCGAACGAGACGCTTCCTTTCGCCCACGCGATCCGAAAGACGATCGCGTAAATCGCGGGTGAATCGGTCGATCGTATTTGCACACTCGCTTCTTGGTCTAGTCCACTGATAGACGCATACGGCAAAAATAATCGTAGTGTGGGTTGAACTACTTTCGAAATCACTTCGATGCTCTCGAGGGTTAACTTCTTTCATCTCGCGATTGCTCCAGTAAAATACTGTGCAATCATACCTATATATATGTGTACATATGCATAGATCTCAAGAGATTGATAGCAATGATCGACTCGCTCACGTATCCTCGTACGAATTCTCTCGTGGAATCGAATGGACCGTAAAAGAGCACCCGCATTTACGAGAAGAACTCCTTAATCGTTCGCCGCTAATTGTTCGGCAAAACCCGCTCCCTTTTGATGATTGCCAAAAGTTAAAGTTGGTGCATTCGCTTGGAGACTTTCTCGTCGAATTCACAAGGTCGTGGATCTAGGCGGGTGTCTTTCCTCGTTGGGAAAAGATTGTTGTTGCTTTGTAGCAATATTTTCTACGGTTATTCAGTACGTGAGAAAGAATGCTGAAAATTGCCTGATTGGGTCTGTTTGGGTTTGGGCGTTGTTGATGCATCGTTGTGGTGAAGGGGTAATAAAGTGTCAATAAGGGATTGTCGGAATGTGTCAGGGTATCAATAAAGGATACTCAGGATTTATTGTATTTTTGAGTAGCTATTTTCGATTGGTGAATTTTCAATAGGGTGCATTATTTTTTTTTAATAAATTAAAATTTTTAATAAATTATATTTGATCAACAAAATGATAATAAATTTCGATTCGATTTTTTAATAAATAATCTTTAATCGATAAATTCTCAATAAATACAAATTAAAGTTTTCAATAAACAAACTCTTAGTGAATTTAACCCTTTGACTGCACACTTCCGCCGCGAACCTCCGACTGCATATGGGGTCGATCCGACCCCAGAGGTTTTTCAGATCGTTGTATTTCGGTAAAAATGCATTTCTTTTGGTAGTGAATGATCCGTATGTTGTGGCCCAAAATGTATTTTTTAAGAAAAACAATAATTACCCCCCCCCCCAAACATTCGTTCAAAGTGGGAGATGCGTTGAAAAATACGTACTTGCACGAAAGAGATCATAATTTTATTTCCAAAATATAAAAAAAGTCCTTTGCGGTTTTTAAAGAGAAAGACTTTTGGATACAAAAAAAGACAGTGTCGACCGTCTTTCCAAAAAGTATATTTGTTCGGAGATTTGAATTTGAGCATTTTCGGGGTAGTGAAAAATGGAAAAAATCGACTCCTTCGGCAGATTAATCGTTGAAAACGTATATTTTCCGCATGTTTTCACTTCAATGACTTATTATTATTCACATTCACCGCAATCGACGCATAAGTACATTCGGTGCTCGTTTCACATAGCCCTCCTGCATAATGGATACTTATTTTAGTTTTATTATCGGCATTCTAAATTTATAATTTACTATGATAGCGCAAAATAAAACATATCTATGCGCATCTTCTATCGTAACTCACATGTAGTAATAAAACACCAAATTTCACACATAAAATGTTTTCACTTTCACCGCACTACTGCATAAACGGGGTCGATTCGACCCCAGGTAGAGTGTCCGTCTCTAGAGTAGCAGTCGGGGAACATTCAACCGCCGCACTGCGGCCGAATAGATTGCCCCGTTTTGCGATAGTCAGTTGAAAAAAAAATGGGGTCAAAATGACCCAGTGTGCAGCCCCAGGGTTAAATTTTTTTTCAAATAAATAACATTTAATTAATCAATTAATAAATTATTTTTTTATAAAACAATATGTAATAAAGCAATTAATAATGAACTCAATTTTTTAGTAAGTTATTTTTAATAAATCAATTCGTAATAAATTAAAATCGAAAATTCAATTCAATTTCAGGTCCCCGTATGGGAAGCAGCGAAATATGTTTTTACTACTGTTATAAATATGCAGACCAGGGGGTAAAGAGAGCGAGAGAGAGAGAGAGAGAGAGAGAGAGAGAGAGAGAGAGAGAGAGAGAGAGAGAGAGAGAGAGAGAGAGAGAGAGAGAAGTGCGATTTAGCATTGAATGTCCTGTACTTGTAAATCACTTTCATCCAAGAAGCATTACAACTCCATCAGATCTTTTGTTTTTTTTTTTTATCTTTTCATCCTTTTTTTTCGTTGTTGAGCCGAGACGCGTGCGTCTCATGAAATCCAAGCTCGTCTCGTCTCTTTCTCGTATAATACACGACAGGGTGGAATGCAATCGCGTAACACGAGTGAGCCATAAGAGATAATTATCCTCGAAACGGTTTTCTCGATGGTCCCGCGATCTCGTTAATTATAACGGTGATCCAAATGAGGGACGAGGGGTCTTGCGGGGGCTTTGGGCATACGATGTTCAGCGTGGCCAATCACGTTACACGTGAAATTTCACGAAATTCTCTCCTCTGTATTTATGTCTCGTACGGTCAAATGCGTCACGCGTTCGCAAATGCTCGATCGAGTGAGCAACATGTTCCTTTTTTTTTTCTTTTATTTTACTTCATTTTCGACCACTTTGAGGATCAATTGGAGGAGAAAAAAAAATGACGAAACGAGAGAAAGCCCGGGGAAACGTGAGAAATGCAATATTTTACGGTCGAACGATCAAATGTGTGTACGACTTTTTTTTCCGCTGTCCAATTAAACGATCCATAGACAGGCGGGCAGTCGTCTCGTTCAGAGAGTCCTCGATGCTTTAATTACGTTTCATTTTTACGTATCGATAACTAATGATACTCGGACATCAGAGGACGCGTGGTCCCAGCGATCTTCCGCGTCAAGTGTCGTTCACCTGGGCGAACATACTCGGAGGGTGACCGCTCGGCCACGCAGTAGCGCGTCGACTACCGTAAAATATGTACTTTGTACCGTACTTTGAGCATGTTTTGGAAGTTTTTTTGATAGGCAACGTTTTTTTAACATCCTACATTCCAACTTCTTTTGCTCCAATGGAACAATGTGTCCTTTGGCTATCAAATGTATAAAAAATTTAAGCTTCATCTCCATCTCCAATTTTCTATATATATTTTTTCAACGTCTCAAAGTAACTTCGAGTGTTGGGTTTCTTTGACAAGGCATTGAAATGCGGGTACGTTTTGGCGCGAGGACGTTTTGCCATGGGGACGTTTTGGCGCGGGGATGTTTTGGCGCGGGGACGTTTTGGCGCTGCTGTTTTGGCGCGAGGACGTTTAGGCGCAAGGGTGTTTTGGCGCGAGGACGTTTGGGCCGCGAGGACGTTTAGGCGCAGGGATATTTTGGCGCGAGGACGTTTTGGCGTGGGGATGTTTTGGCGCGGGGACGTTTTGGCGCTGCTGTTTTGGCGCGAGGACGTTTGGACGCGAGGACGTTTTGGCGCGAGGACGTTTTGCCATGGGGACGTTTTGGCGCGGGGACGTTTTGGCGCTGCTGCTTTGGCGCGAGGACGTTTAGGCGCAAGGATGTTTTGGCGCGAGGACGTTTGGGCCGCGAGGACGTTTAGGCGCAAGGATGTTTTGGCGTGAGGACGTTTGGGCCGCGAGGACGTTTAGGCGCAGGGATGTTTTGGCGCGAGGACGTTTTGGCGTGGGGACGCTTTTGGCGCTGCTGCTTTGGCACGAGGACGTTTGGACGCGAGGACGTTTTGGCGCGAGGATGTTTTGCCGTGGGGACGCTTTTGGCACTGCTGTTTTGGCACGAGGACGTTTGGACGCGAGGACGTTTAGGCGCAGGGATGTTTTGGCGCGAGGACGTTTTGGCGTGGGGACGCTTTTGCGGAAATGTACTGGCACAAGCAAATCCGAATAATACACACACGATTTGTACTTATACAGGAAAGCAACGTTATATAATTTCATAAATAGGAAACCCAAACAAACCCCAACAAGCCGGAAAAAAGAACAACAAAACCAAACAAAAAAATGATTTTTTAAAATGATTTCTTTTATTTGGCTGATATACACAAACGAACCCAAAAACAAATCCCAACAAGCCCGACATAAACCAAACAGAAAAAAATTATTTTGTTGATGATTCTTTTTATTTGGCTGATATTTTTATACATTTTGTATTAATCAAAAGGAGTATTCATCCTTTTTTTTTTAAATGTGTTCCTCAAACAGCTGAAGACTTAGGCCTATATGACATATGGTTTATCATGGACACACGATTCGTGGAGCTAAACCAACTTGTGCTAGTGCTGGACCACCCTGACATCAAAACGTTCCCGCGCCAAAACGTCCTTGCGCCCAAACGTCCTCGCGCCAGAACGGCAGCGCCAAAACGTCTCCGCACCCAAATGTCTCATGCCAAAACGGCGGCGCCAAAACGTACTGCTCCCTTGAAATGCAACTTATGTCAAAGATTAAGGGTTACTTTGACATCATTTTGATTTAAAAAAATAATATTTGCATTATGGATGGAATTAAGTTTAAAACAACGATTTTTCATTATAAAATCGTCATCTGTATCAAGGAAACATTTTGGATAAAAATATCAAGTACCTAGGGTACTATCATAACGACGTTGAAGTTTGCACCGTTGGAATCCAACGATTTTTTTGTTCTTTTTTCATTTCTTCAATTTGATTCATACCAAAAGCCTTTCTCCTGAAAATTGAGGTCCCAAGTCTCTAGAAAGAACACATAAAAATGTTTGGGTGATTTTCAAAGCCGAAACGAAATTCGAACAATTCCAAAGAATGAATTTTCGTTGGTTTCCAACGATACAAACTTCAATATCAACATACAACTTCAACATCAACATAGGCACTTAATCACTCTTATAATTATCATTGAGAACAAAATCAACTTGAGCAACACTACAATTATCTTTAGCAACATTATAATAAACTTGAACAACAAATTTGAGCAACAATAGAAAACACGTTAAAAATAATTAGTCAAAACCATATTTTGGCGCTCTGTTAAGGGGTGAGATGCAGGCAGAGGCGTGAAAAAACGAGCATTTTCAATCATTTTTTGAAATAGTAATTAAGTTGGTTTTACAAAAGTGGTTACACAGACTTTTTATGTTATATATTTCAACTTGACTTGTACAAATTTTCAAAGAAAAATATTGATTATTTATAAAAATATCGCCATCTTTGTCGGACCCCCTTCGGCATGTAGTGCTTTGCGGTGACCATTATAAAATTTTACTGGATCATCTGAAGAAAAAAAAATCATTAGTTTAATAATAAATCTAGTCCTTAATCGTGGCTTTTTTTTAATTAACAAAATGGCGGCTACCGACAGATAACTTTCGATTTTCGACCGAAAAATCGCGCGTTTATTGCTTTAAAAAATAGAAATTTTCAACAAAAATGAAATGCCTTCGATTAAAGACTAGTTTTTAATGCTATCAATAAGCACACCGAGTTTCATCAAAATCCATCGAGTGGTTTTTTGATTAGAGTGGTCACCGACTCGAAAAACATAGTTTCGAGAAAAACGCGTTTAAAGTGTTTCGATGTGGATACGGTTCGTAAAATTTTGAGCTCGATGGATAATGCTAAACTTTTTAACGTATTTTGATCCGCTGAATCCGAATATCACAACTTTTTTGCCGAAAAGTCGAGCATGCTCAACTTTTTTTTATAGCCGATGGTTAAAACAAGTTTATAACCAATGGTTAAAACAATTTTTCGAAAAATTACAGTTTTCGGGATGAATTATTATTTTTGAAACATTTTGGGCAATTTTAAAACGGAAGTATTCTTTATAAAATTTTGCTAACGTTCATAATTTTTGAATAATACATTTTTGAAAATTTCTGGGAGTTTTCAATCTTTACACTTGATTTATGTATAGAAATACTAATTAAAAATTACTTACATCGAATCACCAATTCCTGGCCCATACAATAGAGCTTCTGCCGCGGTGGAAGCTTCGAAAATATCAATTTGTTGTTGAATATAATAGGGGGGGGGGGGGGGGGGGTCGAAACCGGTTGCTTGCAGCTCCCGTCCGCTACCTGCCATGGGGACCCGACGCCGCTTCACTAATTGTGGGATATCCCGGAAACTATTCATCGGATTGATTTAAAATTTTCAGGGAATATTTTCGAAGCAGCATACTTCAAGAAAATGTATTTAAAAAAAAACGATTTTTTTTTTAATTCTGACTGCATCTCACCCCTTAAAGTAAACCCAAATGCTGTCAAAGTTACCCTTAATGTCAATTTAACCCCGTTTTACGGTAGCCAGCGATAGCCAGGTGTACCAAGTTTTGGATGATAACGCAACTGACCGTGAAATGTAGCCGTCTGATTTGGCGCAGGTTTTCCCCAGTTTACCCGTGCCCTCGTGCGAACGCGGGACATCGCCGCGTTGGGTAACGAGTCGGCTTTGAGCAACACTCCGGGGGGTCTTTCTCTTGAGAACTGTAAATAGCGAAGTGACAATAAGTGCCGGGTAAAAGTGAAAGGGATAGGAACGCAAAAGGCCGCGCAAGGGCATACGACCATTGGAATAGCAAATAATTCTAAGTGATTGTATACGGTGTCTCAAAATGACTTGACATTTTTATTTATTAACCGTTCGACTGCCCATTTCCGCCACGAATCTCTGACTGCATAAGGGGTCGATCCGATCCCAGACGTTTTTCAAATCGTTGTATTTCGGTAAATATGCATTTTTTTTGTAGAGATGTTTTTTGCAGACAATGATCCGTATTTTATCGCCCAAAATTTATATTTTAAAGAAAAGAAAAATTAAGCACCCATACATTCGTTTAAAGTGGGAGATGCGTTAAAAAATACGTACTTGCACGAAAAAGATGATGATTTTTATCAAAATATAAAAAAAAAAGTCGTAGGTTTTCAAAGAGGAAGGTCTGTAGATACAAATAGAAAGACAGTGTCGACCGTCTTTCCAAAAAGTATATTTATTCGGAGGTTTGAATTTGAGCATTTTCGGGATAACAAAAAATGGAAAAAATCGACTCCTTCGGCAGATTAATTGTTGAAATCGTATATTTTCCGCATTTTTTTACTTCAGTGACGTACTATTATTCACATTTACCGCAATCGACGCATGAGTACATTCGGTGCTCGTTGCACATCGCCCTCCTGCATATAACGGACACTTGCTTTTAGTTGTATGATCGGCATTCTAAATACATTATTTACTATATTAGCGCAAAAAAAAATCCATGAGCTTTTTCAATCGTAACTCACATGTAATAATAAAACACCAAATTTCACAAAAAAAAAAAATGTTTTCACTTTCACCGCACCATTGCATAAACGGGGTCGATACGACCCCAGGTCGTTTTTCGACAGTTGCCCTCAGTACACGGGCAGGGTGTAGGGTGGGGGCCGAGTGCCCACCTATAAAGTAGGAGTGGGGGAACATTCGAGCGCCGTTGAAAAAAATGGAGTCAAAATGACCCAGTGTGCAGTCGAAGGGTTAATAAAACGTGTTATTTATTTTAAAAGTACGAATAGTTTTATTCTAATGTAAGGTACAAATATGGAGGTTATGTGTGGAACACAATATCCAAAAAATGGCCGCCTCGTCCCTGTTTGCAGAATATCACTCTTTTGACGAAATTTTCAATAACATTTTGGCATAATTAATGGTGCGTTTAGTTGCTTTCTTGAGCTCCTGAATCGTCCGTGGATCATTGGCATTCACTTTTCCTTTGAGAAAACCCCAAAGAAAGAATTCCACCGGGGTCAAATCGCATGATTTTGGTGGCCAATTCACATCGCCGCGGCGCGAGATAACATGACGTCTGGACTTTTCGAACAGTCTCGGCAAATTTATCACCATTTTTGTAATGAATTTTCACAATTTCCATGCGTTGCTCGATCGTGCAATTCTCCATGACTAAACCTGAATACTTCATGATGTCAGTTGTCAAAGATTAGGACTGTATGTCCGCCACATAAAAATGGCGCGCAATTAAAAATTTCCGGTCATTTTGAGACACCTTTTACTTTAATGAGGTGCATGGGGTGTTCGGAACTGTGGAATAATAAAACGATCCGCACGAATTACACTTCGCATCAAATGAGACGCTCCGTAATGACCGCGTTGTCGCCCTGAGGCGAATTTCATTTCCAATCTGACGATTTGTGAAATTGCCCGATGAAAAACAACAAGAACGATCTCGTTTTCGACCAATGCGGAAACGTTTGGATTGTCGATTATTAGCGAGGCTCGTATCACGTTGGGAAGAGAAAGAGAGAGCGAGAGAGATTGAGACAGACGGAGAGAAAAAGGAAGCAGAAAAGGTGAGCGTACCGCCATGGATTGTATCAGTAGCTCGAGAAGGTCGAGATTGCAGTGGGTGTGGCGCGATTGATCGAGGGAAAAAAAAACGCACATCGCGGGGTCCCCACGCAACGTACAAAAACCAGCTCTTCCATTCTTTCAACTTGCGCGACATCAATTTTCATCCGGAACAAACCGAACCCATTATAAAAAAGCAAGGCTCAACTAGGATCGCTTCGAACGGAAATGGCGACAATGCAAGGCCTCTTAGTGGCTACGGAACCGTAATTTCTATTGAAAAAAAAATATTTAAACAAAACAAGCTTTCATTTAGGTTACTAAAAAGTAGAAAATAATTGTGTTTCACTAAATCACCTATATGTGATTATAATTCAATTCTGATTAATTCAGTTTCATTAACCGTATTTAATTTGGCACTATAGTAAATAGAAAAAAAAATTATTACACGTTTATACTCAGTTTCAGGAATCTAAGGTTGTTTTACAGTAAATTAAATGCAGTCGATAAGTTAACGCATTCATGTAAATTAAAGATTATATGTCTGAACTTTTGGCGCCCCAAGCTTTTATTTATAGTCATATATAGGTGACTTGATAAAAAAATGTTTTATACTTTTTAGTACATTAAAGGGAGGTACCTGAGTAAACGGCGAGAAAAGCAGGTAAATTTCGGAAATTTTTATCTCAAAAACTAATGTTTCGATTGGATCCGAGTTTTTTTTTATTGGAAAATATGTACGTTAAGGTATGTTTGGGAATTTTGAAAAATAAATTCGTTGACTAGAAGCGATTCAAGCGCGATTACTTCGAAACATGGTTTTCAAAGTCGGTGCCAGATGTATCTCGAAAACGGCTTGTCCGATTTTGTCAAAATTTGGATACAATATTCTTCGATAGTTTTTCTCGTTCGCCACGTAGGATTTTTTTTTTAATTTTCATTTTTGCCGGAATTGCGACCGTTTTAATTTAACATCCGTTTTTCATTGGACATTTCCGACGATTTTGGATTGCATACACATTTCATAAAAAAAAAACAATGGTTCAATCAAACGAAAAACCCCTACGTGGCGAATGAGAAGAACTATCGAAGAATATTGTATCCAAATGTGGACTAAATCGGACAAGCCGTTTTCGAGATACATCTGGCACCGACTTTGAAAACTATGTTTCGAGATAATCGCGTTTGAATCGCTTCCAGTCAGAGAATTTATTTTTAAAAATTCCTAAACTTACCTCAATGTACATATTTTCCAATAAAAAAAACCCGAATCCAATCGAAACATAAAATGTTATGTTTTTGACATAAAAATTCCCGAAGTTTACCTGTTTTTACCGCCGTTTATTCAGGTACCTCCCCTTAAATCAAGCTTGCTTTTCTCATATAATTTTTTCACATAGAAATTACGTTCTACTTTGTAGGCCTTAATTGATTTTACCAGTTAGTTGTTACTAATGATTTACTAGTTTACGATTTTGTACGTTAGGAACATGGTATGCTTGTGAAAAATAACAAAGACTGTAATTGGGATTGAACTTACGACTGATTGCTGCATATAAACTGTTCACATACAAACACAGTGGGCTACGAATTTGTTTGTATGTGTTAGTGAGATTTTTTATGGATGATTAGATATCGCTAATTTTATATGAAATGTTGCAAATTGTTCAATATATATCTTTTTTTGTGTCGACTCATGTATTGTCGCTTTTTAGATGCATGTTTGCAAAGTTTCACGGCGCTAAGTAGTCGGGAAGTGGGTGAAATATCGATTTTCCGTTTTGCATCTCACAGAAAGTCAGGTTAAATAAAAGCTTGTGAAAAAATGGCAAGAATGTGAAAGAAACAAGAATTCTCAAACAGACATATTCGCAATCGCAGCCAGTGAAAAGAGAATGCTTGGGAGCATTTCCTATGGAGAAGTAAAACGAAGTTCTTATGCTGGCGGAGTTTGTGAAAAAACATAAAGCCTAATGGAGAAACATAATATTGCCACTTCTCGCGTGAAAATCTCGACAAAGATCTCGATCCTCGAGAAATGCTATATTATACAAGAGAGTTCAGACTATGTGAATATATGGGTGATTCTCCCGGAATGATCCCCTTGCAGGACAACGAAATTTATAAACAAAAATATTAAATTTTTTCGTTTGAAAATTACAATTGACTTCAGCTCTAATCGATATGGTACAATTTCCTATGGATCACACTGATTTTTCAGTTTTGCGAGATTTATCATGATCGAAAGATATTGTAGCGCCAGAGACATCATGCAAACCTTTTCCTATCAAGTTTTTATTCGTTTATTAATATCTTCTCCTTTTTCTTTGAGTATTGATCTCGTTTTTTTTTGTTTCAACTTGTTTCTTCCAACAGGATCCTGTTTAAGCCTTTCGTATCTGTTTTTCAGCCTCTCTTTTCCTACGGAGCCTTTTTTCTTTCGATAGCGGCATGGCAACAATCTAAGAGAAACATTTTTATATAACCTCATGCATATCCACACATGCGTAACCACGATACAGTCCTGGATTTGCCAAAAGGCCGTATAGGCCGTGGCCGAGGGGCGGCGGATTCTAGAGTCCAGTGGCCTATACTTACGAAAAGTATCAATCCGGCACTGCCAAGATAGTGTCATTCCTCCGGCACATTTATCATAGCCCTGGATCACACATGTTGGGAGGAACCCAGAGGAATCATGCCAGAAAAGTGACGATCCGATTCTTTTTTTTTCAACCATCTTGTAGAGCACCTCAAGCCGCATAAAAAACATTAGGGGGTCAAAGTCGTTCAAGGTCATTCAAGGACACCTGTTAAAATGAAATATAAATGTAAATATCTCGGATCACTGCCAAATATTTGGTAGCGAGAGATATTTAGATTTGTATTTCATTTTAATAGGTACTCTTGAATGACCTTGAACGACTTTGAACCCCTAATGTTTTTTATGCGGCTTGAGGTGCTCCACAAGATGGTTGAAATAAAAATGTACCATTACATTTAAAAATGTGGAGGTGACCTTCACTGTGCGTAAGCGCCTCCTCTAAAAAAAAAAAAAAAAAAAATTAGTCGCATTCGATGGCCCCCTTCACACCGTACAACTTTTGTCTGGAACATTTTTTTGTGACGTCGATAATTACCGAGTTATTTCGGGTGGCAGAGATAAGAGAAACACCCTATATATATATGGATATATAGATATATGTATCGTATATGTGTCGGTACATGCTGACTTCTCCAAGGTAAATACGATCCTCGTGGGCTATCCTGCATAAATACGTGAAATGTATAATATAACGCTTAACTCACGTAACCAATCTTCTCCTTGGTTGTGTACCCATCTCTGGTTGATCTGGTAGCGCCCAGCACGAGAGCATCGTAACACGTTGAACTCGGCATTAATAACAGTCTCTTGCTTTCGCGGTTGAATCGGGAGAGTGGGAGAGGGGGAGGGAGAGAGAGAAAGACAGAAACTGGAGGGTTTGATCTTTTCGATGTTGTTCTCCTATACGGTAATCGTCCACTATTGCCTTTCGAGGAAAGGGAAAGGAACAACGATGTCTGGCACAGTGACGTCCGAACACCGTCCGAGCGCTGATCCAATGATGACGAATTCGGGAAAACGTTTTCCGGATCTACCAGGATGTGATTACGGTTTTTACACGGTATGCTCTCAGTGAAGAAAGATCGCATCGCAATGCCTGGAAAAAACCGTCGAGCGGGCGTGACGTAAATCTGCGGAAGGAAATAAGAGATTGTTAGTTTTGGAATTATATAGATATTTAATAAACATTATTCTATCATTTCCAATGTGGGGATATTGCGATATCTGTGGCCCCCAATACCGACCACGCAGCCGTCATATTTGAACCAAAATAAGACTTTTTTTTCAAAAGTGGCAAAAATCCAAATTCGACCCTTAAAGGGGGGAAACAGGGGTTTTAAAGCTTGGGCTTGTTTTGATGTTTTAAAATCATGTGCGAATTTAACAAATTTTTTTCGTATGAAAAAGTGATTCACTCATAAAATAAATTACACATCTATTTAGTATGAATATCAAGCTGTTAGAAAAAATATATATTTTTTTTTCGATGTACAATTTGGCCGACGACTCAAAACTTCTTGAAACAGCTTTTTTCCAATTGGCGTGACAAATAACTTCAATTATTTTCACTCGACTTACTTCAAATTTAAAAGTTATGTTCCTAATTGCATTTCGCAGAGAAGTACGTACGGAATTTCTGATTAATCGAAAACTTTTCATTCTATGAGCAGTTTATGAGCAGTTATAACGAAATTTTTCACTGAAAATTCATTTCTTAAGTTCAAATACCTACAACTTCTGAGTAAAACAGTATTTTTCAAATTCCGTACGTACTTCTCTAGGTATTCTAATATAGATTGACGAGAATTTTTGTTTTTTGTTCTCGGTAAAAAATTGTGGATGCTAAATGTCACGCCGCAGAGCGCCTAAAAAAAGATAACAAAAGGAAATATTAGTGGTCGGAAATTTTGTACATCGAAAAAAAATATATATATATATTTTTTCTATCAGCTCGATATTTATACTAAATAGATGTGTAATTAATTTTATAAGTGAATCACTTTTTCAAAAGAAAAAAATTGTTAAATTCAGACATGATTTTATACCCGTTACTGTGGCGTAAGGCCTTGAGGAGTTGAAAGTACTAACATGGTGTAGTGTTATATATAAAATAAATTTGGTAAGTTTCAAGTAAATCTGATCGAAAAATAGGTTTTTGCACACAAACGTTAACACTCCCGTTTAACCCCCTTAAAGGTTACATCTTGGAAATTACTGAAATACATGTTTAATTATTCGTATTGGAGTGTATTTATACCAAGTCTCAAGCAAACCTGACCAAAAAATATATTGTCGCATATAAACTTTAGAACCCCGGTTTCGCCCCCTTAAGGGTCGAATTTCGATTTTTACCACTCTTGAAAAAAGTCTTATTTTGGGTCAAACATGAAGACCGTGTGGTCAGAATTAGGGCCCACAGATATCGTAATACTGTCTCCGATGTTTCTTCGTATATTCGAAGCGCCGATCGCGCGGCCGCTACCGCCGGTGGATTTTTGTTTTGTTTATATAATTATGAAAAAAATGTACACATTAAAGATTCTTTATTGACGCGATTTCCGTTGTCCTTTTACAAGGGACATCGAAGATTCCATATACAAAAAATAAATTTACACATTACTGATTTTGCTCCTTCCCGATACTCGTGTCATTAAATATCTAACGTCACATTTTTCTCTATATATTTCTCACTCCGGCAATTCCTCGGTATATGCACTCTCCGCCAGTCAATAGAGAGAGCCCGAGAACAAAGCGCAGCGTTTAATTTCGCGAAGCGCCAAACTTACATCACTCGTTTTCTCTTCTTCTTTTTTTTTTCACATTGAGTTATCGTTGTTATTAGTTCTATCAGAATCGGTGACGTTCCTTCACGCTATTTTGTTCGACGACAATGTCTAATGCTCGTTATTTCCTAATACTGACTCCGTTAACCCTATCCACCATCCTAGAAATTATCCTCGCGGAAAAACACCCACTTGATATTGAGGACATACGAATTACTGTAAATTGTACCATAGGAAATAAGTAAAAATGCGTTTTTTTTTTAAATATCAGGGGTAGAAGTAAGTTTTAACGGATTTACAAGAGAGGGCGTTACTGGTATCCAATCGCATCGGATCATAACCTAACCACCATTATGTTGAAGCGTCGTCATTCGGCTTTAGTTTTCCGTACGCCTCATTTTGTCAAAGTGTAAACAACGTCGTTCTTTTGAACTCCAAATACGTCGCCTTTTGTGCCAACGAAACGCAAATTGCGGAAGCTTTACTTTTCTGCTTCCATTTGAAGAAAAAAAGGCAGCCGAAGGTCATCGATTGCTGTGTGAGGCTTATGGGGAGCATGTTCTATAAATGTCAACTTGTGAGTAGTGGTTTAGACGGTTCAAAAGTGACGATTTTGACACGGAGGACAAGGAACGTGAACGAAGGCCACAGACGATTGAAGATGCGGAATTGGAGGCATTATGGAACGAAGACTCGTGTCAAACGCAAGAATAACTTGCAGAATTGTTGTGGACGAATCAACCATTTTTACTCAATAAAGCCCCAATTGTCACAAATAAATCCTTTAAAACTTACTTTTACCTCGAATAAAATATGCAATTTTTCGAATCTCGTCAAACGTTTGAAAAAAAAGCTGCCGGTGGGTTGAACATGTTGACTAAAGTTTCCAAGAAAAAATCGGATCGGAAGTACTCGAGGTTGATCGCGAGAATGACATCACTGATTGATCGTAAGTAGACAATTTATATGAAAATTCCGCACTCGAATATTTAAACGCGTTTTCCTCGAAATGTCGTTTTTCAAAACGGTGTACACTCTCAAAAGAAAGAGTTTTCAAGCCGTGCGTCTTAAATTTTCAAACGATAATTCTTCACGCTATTCTTTATCTTGCTACGGAAGCTTTTTTATCTTCATGTTTTTTTTTTAACGAAAAACTGTCGAAAAAAATAGCTCAAATTGGAGACTTTTTTCACAAACACCGCCATTTTGTCAATTTTGACTTTTAAAAAACCTCCATAGCAATATAACGGCTTTCATACTGATTAAGGAGCGGGTAAGGTATTTAAAGTTTTTGAATTAAAAAAAAATGTTTGAGTGCATATCTCAAGAATATTGTGTCAAAATTTCAAGTCGATCGGAGCAAAATTGACGAAATTATGAGTATTTGAGTGTTCGTTGCTCCAGGCGTTGGCGAGTTGCGAATTAGTAGAGCAGAGGAGCACGCGGCGCACGACAGTAAAGAAGGAAGAGTTTTGCGTAGACAAATGCAAGAAGATGCTCTAGATCATGTTAATGGAAGCTTTTTGCTCTACCGACCTGGCATCGACGACTCTGTGCGAGTATAAAAAAATTATCGAGTTTTATTTTGAATTTTTCAGCGTGCCCAACTTTAAAGCGTTTTTCTGAAACTTGTCATGTTTGAAGTCCGTGTACGCCATAACTCAAAATCTACTGGACCAATCGTTTTGAAATTTTGCACAGTACTTCTTCACATAATTCGCCAGGTATTGTCGGGAGCTTTTTTTAAAATAATGATTAATCTTACAACAACAAATTGGCCGATTTTTTTTTAGCGAAAATCGTTTTTTTGGCTCCCAAGTGCGACGAAAAATTGAAAAATCGAGAAAATAAAATTCTCCCGTGGTTACGTCGAGAAACATCTTCTTTAACAAGTGCATTTTGATTTTTTTGTTTCAGATGATTCTGTTGCAAGTTATGATGTACACCGCGAAACAACTTTTTTTCGAGGCGCCTCTGGAAATTCACTGTCACTCGCTCAATTTTCAATATTTTGCAATGAAAATTTAGGAAAGTATTGTTCAAATGTTGCATTATTATATGGAAATTGACTGAATAAACCAACACTATCTCTATCGCCAAATTTTTTTTTAAAACACGCCTTTTTTCACCGAATTAACCTTACCACGCCCTTAATAATCTTTATACAAATTTTAACCATCGAAAAAAAAAAAATCACGAAAACCAGCTATTTTTCGACCCGTCACACTGTGATGATCCCTCAATGGGAATAATCTTCAATCAATCGTTCTAACTCTTTTTCAGTGAGTCACCTAATTAACTATTTACAATGGAAGTATTACTAGAATCGTTATTTCATTGACAATTTTTAGACGACTTATTGTGTTCTCAGATTATCGGAAAGTTTGTTTGGATTATCAGGAATGAGTTTAAAGTGTCCATGATTAACCCAAAACATGACGAGTCAGAAAAAAAAAGACAGGAAAATCAAAAGCAGGAAATCCGTAACTCATATTGACGTAAGACTCGATCAAACGTTCCGTTCTTCGAACGCGACGCGATTTTACGCTGAGCGGCTCGTAGCACTCGTCTCAATGGTTTTACACGCAAACGCAAATCTCGAAACCAGAGTCACGAAAATCGATAAACGTATCTCGAACGAGGCTATAAGTATGCGCAGAAAAAAAAAACAATTACGATCATTCGGTAACGCATTTGCCGCGTTATTATTGCATCTCAGTCTGACTGTAACGCGAATACGCAGATTCGCCAAAGATAGAGCTCAATTTATGTACAACTTTCAGCGTTAACCTACAGTCTATCGGCTACAACGGTGGATTTTTTTTTCTCGCTCAAAATAAAACGAAAGCGTAGCACGAACGTACGATGAAAAATCGTCCGAGTAGTTTCAACATACGGACAATTTTTCAACGATAATTACGAGACGTGAAAACCGTTCGAACGCTTCGCCATTATTTAGAGACTTCGCAACGCCGAGCTTAAATTGAAATTCGCGCCGGGAGGCGATTGCGAACGAATCAACGATCGGATTATGATAAAAATTGACGATCTTCGTCTCGCATCGTTGGAAATTAACGGAAATCAATTTTTTCTATCGTTCAAGTAGTTTTTAAAAAAACTCGCACTACGAAAATCGTCTTAGACTATGTTCGGCTCCTCTTTAAAGATTTACAACAAAAATTAACAATAAATGTGAGTAATAACAATGTAAAGAAATAAATAATTGCGTTGCATTGCAACGATGCAAACGCCGTCAACGTCGTGAACATTTTTCGTACCCTTTGGCCCATATTTGCTGTTACGATTTTTCGCAAGCTACTGGCAATCGCGTGGAAAAATCATTTTCAGCGATTCTTCGATACTTGAGATTTTTTTTTTAACTGCGAGATTTTGATTTTCCCGACGCTATGAGCTGCCGGATTTCGCTCGAGCACGCTCGGTGGTCGTTTTATCGACGGCCTGTCCTTCCTCCTCTCTTTCTCCGGCGCATCGCTCGCATTTCGAATCAACGCGGAAGAACATTTCGCGAAGAGCTGTCGGAAAATAAAAATAAACGGCGAGAGGATATCGCCGTAATTGCCGAGAGAACGCCCTAATCGTGAAACGCAAGAGGAAAAAACGACCTGCCACATTCGCAAACTGTGAAGAGCCTGATTGCGGGAAAAGACCGTTTTTTTGCCGTCTTCGCGAACTTAAACCGTTAAAAAAAAAAAAACTGACACCGAGGTGCTTATTACGAACGATCGAACGGACTTGCGGAACGGCGGGAAAAAAAAATTTCACCATCGTGTGCTTTTTTTTCACTCCGAAGATCTCTGCACTTTCTGCGCAATTGCATGTAACGCGTGTCTCATTTTGCACTTTTTCTTTTCTCCGCGATCTCATTTTTTCGGACCTCCGGCGCGAAATAATCGACGAAAAGTTACGAAAATAATCTCGCAGAAGTATTAGCCTAGGAAGAAAACTCATCGGTCTACGAATACGGAGGCAAAAGCACGCTGTAACGAAATGCAGAAGTGGGGAAAAAAAAATTCCATCCCGACGAGTGTGCGGAGAACAGAACCGTGCTTTTGTTTAAATCAGATTTTTAGACGACCGATAATTTTGGCCATCGCCGAATTTGCCGTCGAATCGAAGAAAGAAAATATGTTAAGGAAAAATTGGCTTTTTTTTCGAAATTGTCAAGGTAGAAATTGTTTTTTCCCCATCTCCGACGGAATGATCAATCAACGATAATCTCAACGATAATCCACATTCGCAACGTTATTATTTACAACTGTAACGGAAGATTATCGTAAACTACGATTAAAACACGACGAGTAAAAATATCACTCTGTAGTCTCGACTTCTCTCGATGTTTTACATCACAAATCTAATCCACCCTGTCCATACTCGTATTATCATGACTTACAACAAAAGAAACAAACCCTTTGATAGAGATATTGTGAACAATAAGTCGCCGATAATTCAACGAGCAAAACTGGAGATTCGTTCGAAGGATATTGACACGCAGAACTTTTAGATTGAATTTAAACCCGATGCGATCGAAGTCAGATTTAGCAGAGACGTCAAATGTCCGTTGCATCGAGTCCTTCGATTAAAGAATTCATTATAACGTCCTGCGAACAAATATTGCCCATCTCTTTCGTCAGTGGTTGTCTCTAACAATGCACCTTTACATCGATTACCCTATGCGTTTATTCACAATCCCTCCCTTCCTTTCTCCCTATGTGAAACAAAATACTCGCGATAATTTGATTATTTCGCTATGAGGCGTACTCTTGCAAGCTACGAATCGATTATTTTCGACAGTTCAGAAAATTGCATTCACCTCGTGCACGATGTACACGAAAAACGTGCGGTGTGCATTAACGTCAAAAACAATCCTAAACAATTCGCAGGTAAAAATGCCCGATACATTCGCGCATCCGATTATTATTCCGTCGCACCCAGACGCGCACGATTGACCTCGTGCACTCGCAGCAAATATGGCCGACTCTCGTCATCGATAGAAAGCATTCGTACGATAAGTCTCCCGCAACGTTTACGCGTTTTTTCGAGTGCCCCGTTTGACTTTGAAGCGCGATCGTCGGCAAGAAATCGGTCGAAAAAAGTCTCCACCGCGTGGCTCGAACTTTGCTCATCCGAAAGAAGCTGAAGTGAAGCTACAAATTACGCGAGCGATAAACGAAAAATTCAATATTTCCTCTTTCCTTAAGGCCTTACGTCACTCCAGAGGCCAAAAAAATAGGCTTTTTGGGGATTTTTTTTTCTTCAGAAAAACTACGAAATAAATCGAGATTACAAAGAGGGTATCATACATATCAGTGACTGTGCACAATAATTTTTTTAAAGCCATTCCTTTCAAAATGGCGGCTGTGCAGCGTTTATCTCAAAATTGCATTTTTTAAGTTGGCCGGAAACATAACTCAGACAATTATCAACCGATTCACTTGAAATGTTGAATATATCTTCAAAAATACATTGTCTATGGAAGTAGGATTTTTTAAAAATATTTTGATATTTTTTTATATTTATATAAATATAATATATATTTTTTTATATTATATAAATATCATATTTTTTTTATATTGTATTTTTTATATTATCATTTGTTACTGACGATTTTTTAGGCAAATTTTTGAAAAGTGAAAAATTTGCCTAAAAAATCGTCAGATAATTGTTAATAACAAATGAACCATGCAATATAAAAAAAAATCCTACGTACTTCCATAGACAATGTATTTTTCAAGATATATTCAACATTTCAAGTGAATCGGTTGAAAATTGTCCGAGTTATGTTTCCGGCCAACTTAAAAAATGCAGTTTTGAGATAAACGCTGCACAGCTGCCATTTGTAAATTAATCGCTTCAAAAAAATTATTGTATACAGTCACTGATATGTATCATAAAACCCTTTTTTGTAATCTCTATTTACTTTGTAGTTTTTCTGAAAGAAAGAAAAAAAAAAGCCTATTTTTTCGGTCTCTAGAGTGGCCTAACCCCTCAAATAAAAATGAGACTTCCGGTATCGGGCGGCAAGTTTTTATTTCCCCTCGGTACTTTAATCGCGAGATTCCTCGGTGTCGCTTTCCTGATGTTCCCTCGTCTCGTCGATTCTCGGTGGGGCTTGTTGCTCGAGATTGGCTGGTGCTCGGTCGTTGCTTTGTGCCTGCTGAGCGCCCCACGACGGCAACCATCGGTTAACGAACCACCAATAGATGGAGACGCGTCCGTGGTGACACTCGGGGCGTTCGTTGCGCGCCAAATATTGACAAAGACCGTTCAAGTTGCCGGGATGAGTGCGAATGCAGGAGTCGTCGCAGACGTGTTGTCTCTCGATGTTACCGGCGACGGAGCAAACGGAAGAGCCGCCGGAAGTGCCGGCGGTGTTGAGGCCGGGGCCCCGTTGAGTGCCCGATGTGCCGGCCTCGTTTGGAAAACCGGATGGACCGGATGCCGGTTGAGGATTGCCAGCGCTCGAGGGTGCCGACGAGCTCGTCGAGGGATTAGCCCCGGAAGCGCTGCTCAAACCGGAAGCGGAGGATCTGTCGATTCTACCGATGTAAATCGTCGGGCTCGAGTAGAGAGGATTGTTGACCGTTTGCACGAGGCCCAAACGATCGATTCTACCGATGTATATTGCCGAGTTCGAGCTCGAAATGTTTCTCCCTCGACAGGTGCAATAGCCCGGATTACGACAGTGGCACTCCCGATGAAAAGTTTCCGAGAGTCGTCCCGCGTTCATGGGGAATCTCGCGCAGTGGAAGTCCCCAGGGCACAATGGACATCTCGTGTTTCTCGTTACTTGATAGATGTAGTGTCGGGAATTGCCGAGCTGACTCGACGAATTCGCGTTCTCGCAGTAGCGCAATCGCTCGTGAAAAGCGTTGCAGTAATGACAGGGGTAACGATGAGCGAAGGGAAATCTCGCGCACGATTGGCACATCCGACTGTGCCCGAGCTGATAGACGTAGCGTCGCGCAGTCGTGCTCGTGGCCGAAGCGACGTTCTCGCTGGAGAAACAATTTCTACCGAGGCGTCCGAGGCGACTGAGGCATGGTTGATTGATCGTTCTCGCGTAAACGTGACGCGGATGATCGTAATGAGCCGCCGAAGGTTCGATGAAATTCCAAAAATTCGACGATGGTAGATTTGCCGAGTGTGCCTCGTTCGCGGTGCGATTGTTCAGACTGCCGCGATACCAAGGCCGATTGTCGATTCTCTCGTACGTATGATCCTCGACGTTGTTCACCTCCAACGATGGATTCGCCAAATTTTCATTCCTCGAACCTTCGACTCGCTGATCGGCCAATTCTCCCTCGTCCTCGTCAGCTCCGTCCTCGTCCTCGTTGTCCAATCTCTCGTATATGTTCTCCTCCTCCGGGACGTTGATTCGCCCGTTGCGATTGTAACTTCTCAAGAGATCCACCGGATTTTGGTACTGAGGATTCAGCAGATTCGGATTTAACGGGAGCCCGTTCGCTCGCGGTGGTAACACCCTCTGATGGCCACCTCTGAGGATGTTCTCGTGAGAATCGTCGCGCTCCTGGTGCGCCCTGTTGCGATTCATCACCACCAGGGCTAGCTCACCGTTCTCGTAACGCTGACACGGACATCGAGCTCCGTCGCAAACGTGATTGCCACGCTGCTGTTGCTGATGCGGCTGGAGTAGCGAATGTTGTTCGTTGCTCTGCAAACCGCTGGGCGCGGATTCTCTCGACGAGGATTCCGAGGGGTCGGGATCGTCGGCCTTTGGTTCCGTGTTGTGCCCAGCGGTTTGCTGACCTCACATCGTCGACGGCGGTGCTTGCGGCTTGTCGATTATCGCCACACCCGCGTAACTTCGACCTATTCCCATAGAACTCGGCAACGTCGTCCACGTGTCCGTACGAGGGGAATACACCTCGACCGAGGCGAGATTCGATGAACCGTCGTCACCACCGACCACGTACAACAGACCGTTCAAAGCTACGACGCCTGACAGGGAGGAAGAGATACTATTACCCTCGATGCGTCGGATATACTGTATACTTGTGAGGGGGCGTACGAAAATTACGTAATGTAAATTGGGCGGGGGGGTGGGGTGGTCAGGCGTTACGGTCTACGGTCACGATTTTTGAACTGCCAGAATTAGCAAAATGTCTGCATATTCAAGTTTTTCATTTTAACGTCTTAGGCCACACTAACGGGTACAAAATCATGTGCGAATTTAACCATTTTTTTTTCGTATGAAGAAGTGATTCACTCGTTAAATTAATTACACATCTATTTTGTATGAATATCAAGCTGTTAGAATTTTTTTTCGATGTACAAAATGGTCGACTACTAATATTTTCTTTTGTTATCTTTTTTTTTTAAGCGAGAACAAAAAAACCGAGAACAATAAAACAAAAATTCTCGTCAATCTACATTAGAATACCTAGAGAAGTACGTACGGAATTTAAAAAATATTGTTTTATTCAAAAGTTGTACGTATTTGAACTTAAGAAATGAACATTTTCAGTGAAAAATTTCGTTATAACTGCTCATAAAATAAAAAGTTTTCGATTAATCAGAAATTCCGTACGTACTTCTCTGCGAAATGCAATTAGGAACATAATTTTCAAATTTTAAGTAAATCGAGTGAAATTTGTTGAAGTTATTTGTCACGCCAATTGGAAAAAAGCTGTTTCGTGAAGTTTCGAGTAGTCAGCCATTTTGTACATCGAAAAAATATATATATATTTTTTCTAACAGCTTGATATTCATACTAAATAGATGTGTAATTATTTTTATGAGTGAATCACTTTTTCATACGAAAAAATTGTTAAATTCGCACATGATTTTATACCCGCTTTATAACCGAGCAAAATTTGAAAAAAAAAAAAAAAAAAAAAAAAAACTTCTTTTTAACAATTCTTGAAGGTGCATATATTGAAAAATATGTTGGGAACATTTTTATTCACGAGTCCGAAAATTGACGAAGTTATAGTATTTTGTGAAATATAATGAAGGTGAAGAACCGCCATATCGTCCGCGCCTAGATACTTCAATATAGTTATCAATATTCTAGAAAAAACATAAATTTATATTTTAAACAAAAACGGAAAGAAAACTTTCAACGCATTTTTCTCGAAACTACTTTTTTCGACCTTGTCCCAGCGAGTACTCAAAAACTTATCAACCGATTTTCAATTTTTTTATGCCATTGTTGTAATCGCGTTGACTAACGTTGTACTTAACCGATTTTTAAAATGTTAATAATTACTGTTTTTAAAGACTGCTTGAATACAAAAAAAGGGCCTTGAAAATAGAAAAAAAGTCCAAACTGTCGGCATTTTATAATCATAAAAAAAAAAAGGACTTCACATAACGATAGCTGAATTTGTATAGATATCGATAAATTGTTGACTTTTTATTTACATGTGACCTTTCATAAAGATATCGATGGGACAAAGAGAATTTTTTTCGTCGTCAAATCAAGGCATATATATATGTCGGTCAATTTTGGAGATTTTTTCATAAAAGTTGGTATAAAACTGGATGATAATATACTTCATAAAATGAGTATAAACCCGATCCTTTTATAATTAGTTATATCTATGAAAAAATTGCAATTATTGATGACAAGTATCCGTTACGTAACGGAATAGAGGAGGGGATTCCAGCCAAGCCTTACGGTCCTGTTACGCGGAGAGGGGGGGAGGGGGGTAAAAATTGGGAAATTTGGCGTTACGAAATTTGTGTACGCCCCCTAAGGTTGGTGCTTAAAAATATTGGGCCCAATAGATATTAGTGCAAATTTTACTAGTCATTATATATATATTTATATAGCCAGTATATATTTATATATACATATTATATATATATTTATATAGCCAGTATATTCAGAAAATATATAATGACTAGCATTATATATTTTCTGAATATACTGGTAAAAGGAGAACGGAGGTTTCCGCTCTCGTTTATTAAATATTGAATTTTCAAGTTCATGCAACCACCGCTTGATCGCATTGGTTGTACAGTAGAACCTCGATTATCCGAACTAGTCTCGGTCCCAATTAGTTCGGATAATCAAAAGTTCGGATAATCGAAACGTGGGTTTTTTGGGACGAGATCATAAACAACAATTTTGCTTATGATATCGTCCCAAAAAACCCACGTTTCGATTATCTGAACTTTTGATAATCCGAGCTAATTGGGACCGAGACTATTTCGGATAATCGAGGTTCTACTGTATTGCAAAATAACATGTTGATCTTCCAAAATCTTTCAGTAATTAAAAATCCTGCGATTTTTAATTCAAGAGCTACGATAATGCCGTTGTCACGATAGTGCCCGATACTCTTGGCCCAAGTTTAAAATCTCACGTCCCGTCTCATAGTCACAATATTCACGAGCAAACGGAGGGATAAAAAGTTTTACCGGCGTTTCTACGGCAGAGGGCCATGTCGCTGACCGAGGTCCACTGATTAGTTTCAGGATTGAAAGCTTCGACGCTCTTCGTCACCAACGGTCCGTCGTGTCCGCCAACGGCGTACAAAATTCCATCGAGCACGCCTACACCAACGCCGCTTCGTCTCGCTGACATTTCCGGCATCGGTTTCCACTTGTCTTTCTCGGGATTGTAACACTCAACGCTCGAGAGACACTGCCTCGAAGCACCGTCGTAACCGCCGACCTTTGGACGAGCGTTGGATAAAAGAAGAACGTTTATAACCCGGCAAGGGTATACATTAAAGTTTGAACTCGGGTTCCGAACGACCCAAGCCCGGCCATGGTTGTTACGCATTTATTGACTCAGAAATTCCCGGACTTTTCCACGCTTTCCACACAGCTTTTGGAATTATTCCAGGGAGATTGGGGGCAAACAAAAAACAATTTTTTTAGATCAAATATATGAAAATATTAAATATTAAAATTAAATAATTTTTAAAAAGTGAAATTAGAACAATCATTCAAACACTGTGAAGTTAAAATAATACATTAAAAACGGGGATATTAGAATACCTGTGGCCTTTAATGCTGACCACGCAGCCTTTATGTTTGACCCAAAATAATATTTTTTTCAAGAGTCGTAAAAATCGAAATTCGACCTTTAAGAGGGTTGAACGAGGGTGTTAAGGGGAGGGTTTCAGCGTGAAAAAAAAAACACTTTTTGCGTTTTTTTTCATGTATATGGATAGAGTAAATTTATTGAAACCTTTTGTACATTGTTGAGTGTCATTTCAAGAACATTCCGTGAAATTTGTACGCGAAAATATCCACAAACAAGCCGGTGCCGCGTTTTTCTCGAAACCACTTTTTCAAAGTCCGTGTTCACTGCCATTTGAAAACTACATAATCGATTTATTTCAAACTTGGTACACACTTTCTACATATAAAATACGTCCCCCCAACGGTTAGTTTGAGATTTTTTTTACATTGAGGGGTTTTTCCACCCCCAAAATGGCGGAATTTTTCGTGAAAAATAGCACTTTTCACTTTAAATGGTCACCAAAAATTTAGAAATAAAAAAAAATTATCAAAGACCGTTGGGGGAGGATTTGATGATACTTTTACTAAATTTCAATGGTACTTGATTTCAGATAATTTCTAGCTGAGATACAGTGAACACCGCAAATTGTGTTTTTCCAAAGGCGTTCTTGGAAAAGCTTTGTCACCGGCTTGCTTTTGGATATTTTCGCGTACAAATTTCACGGAATGTTCTTGAAATGACACTTAACAATGTACAAAAGGTTTCAATAAATTTACTCTATCCATATAGATAAAAAAAATAGCAACAAAGTGATTTTTTCACGCTGAAACCTCTAGCCTCCCCTTAAAGTTTCTATGAGACAATTTATTTTTGTCAGATTTACTCGAAACTTGGCATAAATACACTGAAATACAAATAATTAAACACGTATTTCAGCAATTTCCAAAATTTGACCTTTAACGGGGTTAAACGGGAGTGTTAACGTATGTATGAGAAAACATATTTTTTGACCAGATTTACTTAAAACTTACCAAATTTATTTTATATTTAACACTGTATATTTTCCTCGCTGTTCGGTGCGTGTAGACAGTCAAATAGTACTTTTAACCCCTTAACTGTGATTGTTTGGGTTGGCGTAAATACACTAAACAAATACATGTTTAATTATTTTCATCGGAGGGTATTTATACCAAGTTTCAAGCAAATCTGACCAAATAATATGCTGTCTCATATTAACTTCAAAACCCTCGTTTCACCCTCTTAAGGGCCCAATTTCGATTTTACCACTTTTGAAAAAAGTCTTATTTTGGGACAAATATAAAGACCGCGTGGTCAGAATTATGTGCCACAGATATCGTAATACGGCCTTAAAAGCAAATACAGAACCTGTTTTTTATTACAAACAGAATTTTTATGTTGGTGTCAATAAATAGAAAATAAATATAAACACTTATCTACAATAATAATTGTGTGGTTGTGTCTCGACAAATCGAATACAAATGTATAGAGCCGTAGAATAAATGAATTTTTAATTAAAAAAATTTTCGATGTTTGGCACTGTCATAACTTTTTTTAACATAATAAAGAATAATATAAATATTCAAAATCTACAAAAATATTAATTTTTTTCGTTCAAGTCGGTTGCCTTTTTCGTAATTCTTGCAGAAAGTAAATTCTGGAAAAATTCCAGAGAATTTTTCAAAAATCCGTGAGTTTTCCCGGTTTTTCATATGCGTAACAACCACGCTGGCAAGGTATTGTGTACGCTGTTTAATTACCGCGTAGAGAAGCCCTTTTACGACGCCGACACCGACGCTACTTCGCCTCGTCGACATGGGCGATATATCGCGCCACTCGTGCGTACGCGGATCGTAAACTTCCGCGGAATTCAGTCCCGTCGAACCGTCGAATCCACCAACCTGAAAATGGCTTTTTCATTGTAACGATGTACCGCGGCATTGGCCCCAAAACTTCGGTTCGACTCTGAGATTTTGTTCGAAACGCCTGGGTTTAATTATTTAACGATTTTGTTGAGGGATGTTTTGGAAGAAAAAAAGATAGTCATTGTATGGGAAAACAAATCCGGGTAAAAGTAACCGAAAATTTAAATTCTCAAATATGTGTTCTAGATGTAGAGTCCGTCGTAAACGACACGAAATGGAGACCAAACCTTAAATTGATAGTGAAAATTGGTTTTCTCTATGGCTCATCTCCATTTGTTAATTTTTAAGGGGCTAGGCTACTGTGCCGCTATATGAAAGAAGGTGGCATTTACTAAAAAATCGAAAATGCGTTTTACTATACAGAACGATGGGAAACTTTGTACTGATTCCAACGGTGCGAAAAAGCGCATTTTCGATTTTTTTTTGTTGTAGATGCCGCCTTCTTTCATGGTGGCCGCACTGTGAAAATGAAGAACACTCGTTCGTCGCTTGAGGCAACTCAAATTAAAGAGGAAGGTTCAACCTATGGCGCAGGAATCACAGATTAAAGGTAAACATGATTACAACGATATAACTGGTAGTAAAACTTTGAGGGGCTATGCCAGTGTGACACTATCAAAAAATCGATTTTTTGCCTCTTTCGACAGTTTATACTTTCAAGAATATCATTATCATTTATATCATTTATATCAATATAATTTTATCTTGCAAAAATCGATAATTAAATCTTTAAACGCGTTTTTCTCGAAATTCGTTAGGAATTAAGACGATTTATTTGGCGTTTTATTTCTCAGGTAATTAAAATGGATTCGATTTTCATTGAATACATTTTTATAATTTCACATAATTGATATTCAGGCAAATACAAGTTTATTTTATTTGTATTGGATACATTTTAACTTTAGATGACTCAAATTGATTTAATATTTATTTAAACTTGGGATTCGATTTCTCGGCGAATTGAGATGCGTTGGATCTGCAAGAATATTTATTTTTAAAGAGTTAGATTAGTGTGGCGACCCGCAAATCAGGGTTATTTGAAAGAATCAATTTTGAAGGAATAAGTAAGATGATTGAAAAATCGTTTGGACATTTTATTTTCATGTAGATCAACCAAGTTGTGTACTAATTTCCATTAAGGGGCTCTACCAGTGTGACACTATCAAAAAATCGATTTTTTTGCCTCTTTCGACAGTTTATACTTTCAAGAATATCATTATCATTTATATCATTTATATCAATATAATTTTATCTTGCAAAAATCGATAATTAAATCTTTAAACGCGTTTTTCTCGAAATTCGTTAGGAATTAAGACGATTTATTTGGCGTTTTATTTCTCAGGTAATTAAAATGGATTCGATTTTCATTGAATACATTTTTATAATTTCACATAATTGATATTCAGGCAAATACAAGTTTATTTTATTTGTATTGGATACATTTTAACTTTAGATGACTCAAATTGATTTAATATTTATTTAAACTTGGGATTCGATTTCTCGGCGAATTGAGATGCGTTGGATCTGCAAGAATATTTATTTTTAAAGAGTTAGATTAGTGTGGCGACCCGCAAATCAGGGTTATTTGAAAGAATCAATTTTGAAGGAATAAGTAAGATGATTGAAAAATCGTTTGGACATTTTATTTTCATGTAGATCAACCAAGTTGTGTACTAATTTCCATTAAGGGGCTATACCAATGTGACAGTTTCAAAAAATCGATTTTTTTAAGCCTTTTTCGACAGTTTATACTTTCGAGAATATCCTGTAAACATTTCAAGGCCGTATCTCTAATAATTTTATCTTGCAATAATCAATAGTTAAATCTTTAAACGCATTTTTCTCGAAATGAGATTTTTCAAATTTGCTGATAAAGAGCAATTATCCGATTGACTTGAAATTTCAACTGAGTACTCCTGAATATATTTACTCTACAATGACGTAGGATATTTTTGATTGGATAAAAATTGCAAGAAAAATGACTTTTTTCATAACTACGCCAGCGCATAAGTCACTTGGATCTCAATATTTTTCTATAAAAAAATTATGTAATATAGGTCAAATATAGCCAAATATATTCTTAATTTTCCGAAACATTTAATTGAGTACATTTCTTCCAAAAAATTCCCGAAAATCACCCAAATTTTCAGCGTTCACACTGGTATAAGCCCTTAAACGCCTTTTCTCGAAACTATGTTTTCCAAAACGGTGCACACGATGTCTCGACATCTAATTCACGGATTGACTTTAAATTTGGTAAACTTATTCAGTGTCATAGTAGTTGATTCTTGACCGACGTTTTTCTTCTTATGGGGCCAGGCCACTTCGAAAATTTAAAAAAATCGAACGCAAGCAAGCCTTGAAGAAATCGACGATGATGAGCAATCAGAAGGGATTTTGTACGGTGCAGAAATTGCCGATTGAGTTTAGGTAAGAGTTTTTCATAGTATAAACTTCAAACGCGTTTTTCTCGAAACAACGTTTTCAAAATCTAGCCCCATCGTATTTCTAAAACTAATAAACCGATTCTCTTGCAATTTGAACCACATATTGTAAACATGATTCGCAACAAGATGACCTTCGATGGTTTTAAAATTTTGATTTTTACTCTTTTTTGACAAAAAACTGTTTTTTTGTGTGGCGTTTTTTTTTTTACTTTTTTCATTTTTCATCTGCCATTTTTTAATTTTTTGATAAAACTTTATATCCGAGGGTCATTTTGTAGCTGGTGTCATACTGAATCTAACAGACTTTGATTTTCTTTGTTTCAGACAAGCCGTTGCCGAGTTGTGATGGAGCTACCTAGCCCACCTATTTTTGAGGCGTTACGTTAAACTATAATTTTTGTACTTAAAAATGAAGAAAAATGAATAAATTTTTAAAAATGTATTTCAAAGCTTTATTTATCAAGCCCAACAACTTTTATATTCATATTTTTAATAAAATCCTTTTTAAAAAATGGGGAAAATAGCTCTTTTCGTGGCTCCAAAATTAACTGGCCCCTTAACATTTTTTTTTCATTAGTTACTAACAATAATGTGATTTTTCCTTTTAAAAAAAAAAAACCAAAAAAATATCAGTTTTATTTTCTTTGATGATTAACACGATGACAAAAAAAAACTCGGTCAAGTCTTAGCCGATATTATCTATTTTAAGAATTAAAAACTCATTTTTTTAATTCCAAATCGACTAGGTGGCCAAAATCCAGTACATCGTTGAGGCCCTCACGTTCAAAGATCTTTTACGTGATTGTTTACGACTCCTTTAACTATAAATAATTTTTTCATGAAATTTGGTACACAAGTATTTGTTAATATACGTACAAATCAATTCCCAAACAATTTTTCAATCTTACGTATTCCTTTAAAAATAATTTCTTTAAGTAACCCTGATTTTCGGGTCGTCACAATAGCCTAACCCCTCAACTTTATCAGGACAAAACTGTCGCCGTACGGTTTGGCAACGATGTAAGGGAGTTTCTATACCTCGATAAGATATGCACCCAATCGTCATATTGACTAAAATCAATTGAATAAAAACATCATTTCTTTCAGAAAGCCCGTTGCTCGTCGGAAAAACGCAATTTTACAAACATCGATATTTATCATTATTTGGCGCGTGACATTTTTCAAACAACGTCGCACATCTGGCGGATCAAAGCTCGTCAAATGGAAAAACGTTTTTTTTTCTTTTTTACCCGAAATAATTATTTTACTGTAAGGGCAACATATTTACTGGAAAGTATGCGCTAAATGGTATTTCCATGAATTATTTGAGATTTTTTTTAACGGGCAGTTATAAGAATAGAAGCGAACACCGTGCGGTGACAGGCGAAAAGAGGAATATGTCGAAATTGCTATCGAGATTTGCTCGTTGAACGAGGAAAAGTTTAACGAGTCGACAAAAAGATACGTACCGCGTAAATGCAATTGCCGAGAACCGCAACACCCAGTGTGGATCGTCTTGCTACCATTCCTGGGCAAGCTGACCACTGATCGGCGGATGCGTCGTAAACGTCGACCGTTCGGACTCTCAGCGATCCGTTGAATCCGCCAACTGCGTAAACTCGACCTCCCAGGACGGAAAGTCCTGAAGTATGAGAAAAAGAAAAAAAATGCACAGCATTAGTAAATAGATACAAAGGGCTCGAATTATAATTTCACTTCGATCAAGGAGAGAGATACCTTTGGGCGAGGAAAAAATTTGCTGATTTTCATTATTGTTTTTTGAAGGAAAGATTTATTCACCATTTTTGAGACTTAAGGTATGTTTTGTAACTACTTTTGGCTGTTACGTGCTATTTTTTTATTTATTAATGTTTCAAAATGGCAGAGGTACGGCACGGTTTTCTAAATTGCATTTTCAAAACTGGCGTGACGTATAGCTGAAAATCTAATCGACCGTTTCTGATGAAATTTGGAATAAATATTTCTAGCTTTGTTGTCTAAAACGTGAACCTCAATGTTCATGAAAATTAAAAAAAAAAAGGAGCCATTTTTTTTCGGAAAATTCAATGTTTTTGTTTCAGAGCGTACCGGTTAATCGATTTTCGATATTTCCCACTTTTTCTTGGTTCATATTCTGCGTACGAGGGCTAATGGGAGAAAAATCGTCGTTGATTTTTGTTTCAGATTAAGCCCCCGACGCTACGTGTCACGCCGTCTAAAAACATCCGCGGCAACTCGTTTGAAAGACCTCCGCAATTTTTAAGGGATCATCGCAGTGTAAAATTTTCCAAGAAACGTTTTATTTTTTGTTGCATTAATTGATAGTATAGAGGGTTATAAACCTGCTGTTCAATTTTTGGAGCAAAATTTCAGTAATTTCGCTCGCTACAACCTTTCTTAGAGAAAGGGATTCGAGCAGCGGCGTGGGGCCTGGCGCGGCCTCAAATGAACGCGGGTTAAATGACCCAGTGTGTCAACGTAGGGTTAATAGAGAAAAACAAAAGTAACACCTAAAAGTAACAATAAAACATACTCTAAGTCTCAAAAGTAGCAAAGAAATCTTTCCTTTAAAAAACCATCAAAGTCAGCCATTTTTTTCTCACCTAAAAGTACCTCCCCCTTAAGGCCTTAGGGCACTCTCGAGGCCGAAAAAATAGGCTTTTTGGGGATTTGTTTTCAGAAAAACTACCAAATAAATCGAGATTACAAAAAAGAGTGTTTATCATACATATCAGAGACCGTATACAATAATTTTTTTTTAAGCGATTAATTTCAAAATGGCGGCTGTGCAGCGTTTATCTGAAAACGGCATTTTTTAAGTTGGCCGGAAACGTAACTCAGACAATTTTCAACCGATTCACTTGAAATGTTGAATATATCTTGAAAAATACATTGTCTATGGAAGTACGTAGGATTTTTTTTGTATTGCATAGTTCATTTATTATTAAAAATTATCTAACGATTTTTTAGGCAAATTTTTGGAAAGTGAAAAATTTCGTGGCCTAACCCTTTAAATATAGCGATTGGAAAATCATTCGGAATATCCTATGAGTGGCTCACCGGCTCTGCACCGTCGCGTCGGCAACTCCGACACTTGATACCACTGTTCCTCCTTGAAGTCGTAACACTCGACGCTCCTTATGGCCTTCGGGGCCTGGCCACCGACTACGAGTAATACTTTCGGCAAACCCCGGGGTTGTCGTGGTTTCGTTCGTGGCGATTTGAATAGAGACTTTTGTTCACCCTTCAGCAAATGGTACTTCAGCGCCTCGATGAGAAAATCTTTGCCTGGGTCAAAGAATTTGCGGGTTGATCGTCGTTAATTGGAACGAAAAATGTACAGTGAGTTTTGCGTTTCTGTCGTTTTACATTGCAAGTTTGCCTTGAGGAGAGGTTCCTCCTCGACTCGTTGGACGAGATAGTCCTGCGACAGTAGCGGCAATCTCACGTGTTCCATCAATTGCGCCAGGAAGCTCTGACGCTTATCGAGATCCGAGTGCACCCACGATATGACGCACTCGAATACTTTCTCCTCGGACGGTACGGTCAAACGATCGCTGCATATCAGTGTCGCCACTTGTTGCGGCGCTAGAGTCAGAAATTCCTCACCCTCGACGACTTCGCTGAAGACAAAACGAAAATTGATATTAAAATCTTTGAACCGAGCGTAGTGGAGACATTTTTAGCGCCCCTAGAGAAACGTCGGGCTAGACCGAGACTCGAAGACGTCGGCTGTCACGAACGAAAATCTTACGAGAAGTGTTGCTCTATGTAGCTGTCCGCGTGGGACAGCAATTCCAGGCAACCGTGCAGATCGGCGAAAGCTCGGATCCCCAAACAATTGGAGGGATGCAACTGGGCCTGCAAAAAGTCGCAACACGCGTCTCTGACGTCCGTCAGTTGGAGAAGATTCGCAGCTGGCAACAAGACTTGAACGTTTTCCTCGCCGACGTGAACCTCCGCCGAATAAACGTAATCCACCAACAATTCCAGGGCCGAATGATCGACGCCTTGGAGCTTTATTCGCTGCTGATCTCGTTCCTCGAAACTCGTGAACATGGCGTAAAAGTAAGGGCTGCAGGCCGCGAGGACCATCTTGTGAGCCGGAATGTCGTTGCCACCGTCCGCGACCAGAGTTACGTCGCACAAGAAATTTTGCCTGCGTTAGAAATAAAATTATTTATTCGTACGATTCATTCTGTACTATAAAAAGCAAGCTCTGAGAATTTTTTAAATTCACGTAAAGTCCTAAGAATTTGAGGATACCATTCAGCGCTACAATGCATAGGAGGAAAACTTCTTTCGTTCTGGTACCTCTTCATACGCGTAATATACGCTGTACTATTGAACGAGGCGGTGCACTTCCGTAAATTTGATCTTCAAAGGGGGACTAAGGATTTTTAGACAATGGGGTTAATCCATAATTGTCCGGTGTGTGAAATCATTCAAGCACTTACACCTAGTTGAATTTTTTTTAAATATCCTTTTTTTTGTTTTCGACGAATGCTCAAAGTATAACATTTAAGGTAGTACGAGCGTGCAATCGTGATTTCTATAGATTGTGTTTAAATTTTAACCAGACATTGTACACATCATTCTGCATGTTTGAGTGAAATTTCAGAACAGTCGACTATTTAGATTGGGAGATAATGGGTTTTTAAAATTGCAACATTTAACACTGCAGGGTCTGCATTGAAATTTAGACAGAATAATTTTCCGTAAAAAATATTCGTCCTCTATAATAAGAAGACGTATGGCAACACCGCATCGTTCCACGTATCCAATGACGTGAGTTTGCGCGACATATTTGAAATAATACTGCAACACAAATTTTTATTTGGAAGTAATTTTTAATCGAACAAAGTTTTTAATTAGTTATGAATGAACCAACACTTTTATTTGTTAATGAAGACAACATAAACAATATAAAATATTAATATTTATAATGCAAATATTTTTTTATGACAACATTTTTAACTTCAGGCACACGATAATTATTTTTTTATCGAAATATTGATCAATACTGTTCTGCGGTGTTGCGATATGTTGTCTTATTACAGGGAACAAATCTTTTTTACGGAAAACTGTTCTGTCTAAATTTCAATGCAAACCCTGCAGTGTTAAAAAGTTGCAATTTTAAAACCCATTATCTCCAAATCTAAATAGTCGACTGTTCTGAAATTCGACTCAAACATGCATAATGATATGGACAATGTCTGGTTAAAATTTGAACAAATTCTATAGAAATGAAGATTGCATGCTTCTTCTACCTTGAGGGGAGAAGATATACACCTAGATGGTCGAGGTCGAGGATTCAGGAGCTATGAACATTCCGTCGACCGTAGAAGACCTACACTATGGGCCTGGTATCGATGATTCCATGTAAGTTGACAAATTTCAATATTTATTCATTCCCAAATTTTCAAACGCGTTTTTTTCAAAACCACGTTTTTCAAATCGGTACCCAAAATTTCTCGAAAACCAATGAACCGATTGCCTTGAGGCTTTATGTGGTTATTCAATACACCATTATCTAGTGCTTGTCATAGGATTTTTTTTCGTTACTCAGTTTTTGTTTTATAGGGAAAATAATAACTAATTTTTGGCCCAGAAATCACTATTTATGTTCAAACGCCTGCCATTTTGTCATAAATCGATATTTTCAAATTCAGCTATGACAAGTACTAGATGATAGTATCTAATTTCATAATCTTTTTGGTTTTTTTTTTTCAGATGATTTTTCAAGAAACGCCAGTAGGTACCGTGTACGCAGATTTTTTTACGACGCTCCAAGGATCCTACAATATCCTTGTATATTTTTTATATTTTTGAATAAAGAAAATTAAACATATTTTTGAATGTATATACTTTTAGATAATTAAAATCCCAATACGAAATTTCAAACAGTGTTCCTTGAAAAAATTCACAAAAACTACCTTTTTCCAGCTCCTAGGTGTATATCTCTCCTTAAACAATATTGTCTGGAAATTTCGAGTCGATCCGTTCAAAATTGAGGGAGTTAGAGGCGATTATAGGTAGGTTCGGCGAACTAGCAAGCTCTAAACGCGATTTACTCAAAATGACTTTTTCAAGATCGTTGACCACGATATCTAAAATTCACTGCACTCATCAACTTCAAATTTTACAAGTTTCTTTACAATATGAAAGAGCAGTGGTTGAAAGAAGGAATTTTTTTTACGCATTGTTTTTGTTTTATCAACAAAAATAGAGCATTCTTGACTTTAATGACTAGTCTAGTGACTAGTGGAATACGATGGGGGATGTAATAAGAGGGAATACTCTGTACAGTGAGATTTACGATTAAAAAAAAAATTAGAGCATTGTTTTCACAGAAAATCGATACTTTCGTTTCAGACCGTGGGCCATTTTTTCAAAAATCAATATTTTATTAAGGGATCATCACAGCGCAAAATTATCAAAAAATCGATTTTTTGTCTGGCATTATCCGATAGTGTAGTTATAGGCATGCTGTTCAATTTTTGGGACAAATTTCGAGTTATTCCGGCTGCTATAGCCTTTCTCAGAAAAAGAATTCGACCTGGCGTGGACGAACGCGTTTTTCCCGAAATGTCGCTTTTCAAAATGGTGTACACTCTCAAAGGAAGAGTTTTCAAGTTATGCATCTCCAATTTTGACATAACATTCTTCATGCCATTCTTTATCTTACTATGGAAGCTTTTTTTTTTTTGAATATTCATCCTTTTTTTAATGACAAACTGTCCAAAAAATAGGTTAAATTCGATACTTTTTTTCCAAACCGCCGCCATTTTGTCAATTTTTATTTTAAAAAAAGCCTCCACAGTAATCCGAAAACCCCAGATAATCTGTTTACAAATTTTGTTTTAGATAATATCTATGGCCACAACCGTGTACACCGTGAGGACTCCTTTTTTTCAAATACATTCTCAATAGTTAAATTTTTTTTTAATTGAAAATAAACGTTCAGAAATATATTTTCTGTTCTTCACGAATGCTTTGATTCGACGTAAAAAATCAGACAGATCAGCATATTTTAAGCATTGAAAAAAAACATCGTAAAAATCAGCTATTTTTCAACCCGTTACACCGTGATGATCCCTCAAATCCTTCGTCCAAGCACCTGATAATTTCATGCATGAACTAAACGCGGTTTTTTAATTTCGGATGATTTGTTTCCGAGCAGCAGTGTACCATTGTATTTACCACATTTATGAATATTATTTTCAATGCAAAAATTGTAAACGATACTTAAAACCGTACTGTTTAATGTAAAGAAAATAAATGTTGAAAACCCACAGATATTTTCCCACATAAAATGTACGAAAATTCCTTATTTTTCAGCTGCAATCTGGCTACGCAAGTGTCTACATAAATGCTAAGTACCCCCATTCGACTACGGAAAATAATCGTTATATGAAAAAGTATAATTTAACATTTGCATTAAGGCATTCCTTTCACGAACCCAAATATGTTACACTTAACTGATTTTCGTCTATAATGAAGTAAAAATACATCCCAGTATACTGGTAAAATTTCAAACCAAGTTACCGAACCTTTAACGAAAAATTACGGCCTTGAAAATCGTCTCATTTATATGACACTTTATGGACACGTCAAGCTGGCCACATTTCTATCTAATAATTTATACACTAAGTAACTCTAGATGCCTGGTATAAACTGCTCACAGGTGTGAAAAAGTCTAAAGATACCGTAACGACAATAAAAACAGAGGGTCACCGAACGTTTAAAGAAAATATTAATGTTAAAATTTGGAAAAATGTGACTAGCAAAATTTTTGTATCCGTAACGTTTCAAATAAATGTAAAAATGTCTTAATCTACTAAATTTGCACGAAATGTTTTATTCTAGTTTATCGTTGTGTATAATAATCAATTGTAACTTATTTTTTTATTGATCGTCATTTACCGACGATTCAGAAGGCCCTGCTAATGCCATCACAAAATACGGCCCTTCACGAAAAAAATACCATAAATCACACGATATGGAAGTTTGCATAGTTTGCAGCGCAACGAAAATCATTTATTTCCCATTGCAACTTTCTTTGACACATCAACTAACCGCCAAATTTGTTTTAAGATCCTCATTAAAAAACCTACAACCTAAATCTATCGAAAATGATTGTGGATGGGGATAAAAATGGAGAAGAAAATGAAAAAGTATTTTCGTTGCATTCCAACGATGCGAACGTCAACAGCGTTATATCGACAAGGAGTAATCGCATAGACGTACTTTCTCATAGCGTTCATGACGTCAAACGCTCTGTTGGTATGATGATGATTTCTGTAGGGTGGCTTGTCCTTTCCGTTTTCCCTCGGCATGTGCTTCTGGGAGCTCTCGTCGAGAGAATTCTGGCTGGCGTAGCGGAGCAGCAGGCAACTGAAGAAAAACAAAACCTTTCGAATGAGCAATCGCGATCGAGATAAATCGTAGAAACAAAACTGCAAGGCCCAAAAATAAACAAAACCCAAACGAACGATTGCAATATCTTTCTCTGGAAAAAAAAACACTGGAGCGAACTCACCTGCCAACATTGTCGGCGTCATTGTTCGGATTTTGACCCTGGATAGTTCCGCTCGGTTCCATCTTCGCGTTTTTCCTGCCCTTCCGTCAACACTAGGCCGAATATTTCCGCTCGAGTCCCGTATACATATATGGACGAAAACACGCGCGACGCGTTCTAAACGAGCGAACGAGGGTCAATGAGTACGCCGAATGTCATAATTCGCGCAAGTGTCTTGCTGTTGAAGAGCTCGAATATATGTGATGGGAACGAGGTGTTCATCTCCCGAGATCAGAAGCGATTGTGGAGAAGAGCGAGGGGTCCGTTACCGCGGAACGAAACATCGCGAGTGATGAATGACGAAAACAAAAACACTGACAAGGGACGACGAGTCGATAACAAGCCGAACAATTCTCGTGAACTCGCTGAACATTCGATGTCAAGCCAATGCGACGTTGCGTATGACGACCGTCGTTTTCGACAGCCAAATACAATTTTGGCTTCGAACGCGAAATCACTGTAATCGCGCGCGGCTGCGAGACGAAGAGGAAAACAACAAAAACGCTCAATGGCCGCAAGAGAGGAAACTCTCAGCTGACTGTGCTCGTCACGCTCGTCACTGACGCCACTGCACCGAGACTTTTTCCAACGCGCGCGCCATCTCTCGGCAATCCGCGAATGCTGCGAGCCAATTTTCAGCAGCGCGGTAGAACGCGCATGCGCGTTATCTCTTGCATCGTAGTTTCTAGTTTCTTCTAGCGTTTTTGGCGTATCAGAATATTCAACGGTTTTTTCTTGCACGTTTGTTAACGGGCGAAAGTATACTTCGGGTTAATTGCTAATTATCCGAGCTTGTAGAAACTTTTATCAGTCTTTTTTAACCGAATTAATATTAGTGTACGAGATCGCGCCTTTCGGGTCAAATGCATGCAGCGTTTTCGCGTAAGTTCAAACGATGCTCAACGTTTTGCTTTGATCTTTTTGTTTGGGGAGATTAAGACCGGTTCCCTTATATTGGGACTCTCGTCGAACGATTTGACATTTGAATTCTCTTATTCGCTTCTTTTGTCCAGTAAATGCGGTGATAATTGGTAGGATCACGTTACAATTGGTAAAAATTGATGATTGTCGGCTAATCGAATCGCGATGAAAAAGACGGGCATGCTTTTGTTTCGCGGACATTTTGAGGATCAAGGCCCGCAGCGAGACGGTTGACGGGCCGGTGGGAGGAAAAAACCGTGAGCGGTTCGTGCGGGCTACAAAGGTAATCGCGTTGGAAATCGTTTCGCGTAAGGTAAATGTCCCAATTATTGAACACTATCTTGTATTTCTATTATTTATCATTCACCTGCATGCATTTACTTATTTATAAAAATTTCATTACATATATGGAACTTTTATCTATCGAAATGTTACCTTGTGCAAAAAAGCTTTAATTAATAGAGAAAAAAAATATTTTATCAGCAACGGTGGCTCGATTTGACGTCTCGTGGTAACTGCTAATCGTTTTTGCTAAGACGCGCCGCTTCATGCGTAAGGGCATAAAAAATTCAAAGACTGTCGCATCTCAAAAAGTAAAGGCGTTTCAGGTTCCTCAGAAAATTTCTTACAAATAACAATTTGATTTTTTTTAAATTAATTATTTGTTAAAAAATACGGTGTTCGATCATTGAGACATAGAAAATGCAGTGCGTCCCAATTATTGAACACTCGAATTCTCCAAGATGGCGTCATTAAACCCATCAAAACATCGAGACAGTTAACGTGTGACAGATCGTGTGAATTGGATTTATTCAAACAAAAACTGTAAGTTCCTGAATAAACTTACCTTTATTCTTTTAATAATAAAATCGTCATATATATGTTTTATTTGTATTTTCGTACACTAAACATAAAAAGAAAAGTAAAAAGAAAAGACAACCTAAATGTAACCTAAAAATACGAATGTAATGATCAATATTTTTTGCTCTCCGATATTTCATGGAGCCAAGCTGCGGCAAAATCAAACAAAAACAGAACATAAAAACGAGGAAGCTGAAAAGAAATATAAAATAAAGTTCAAGTTGAAAAGCAAAAATAAACCAAATGCGAATGAACGATAAACCTGTCAAAAGAGACTAAATATATATTTTTGTATGTTTACATGATTAATAAAAGATTATTTAAGTGTTTGATTTTGCTTTTATTTCTTAATATTGTACCCAAAATAATATTTTCAAAACGGAAAAAGAATTCTCGAGAGTGTTCAATAATTGGGACATATGCATGCTTCACATTGTTATTCGTTTTTTTTCATTTGAAATAATTTAAAAATAATTTAACGGGTGGTTTTTCGAAAGTAAAAATATCAAAGTATCATTTGAACATGAAAGCGATGGTTTTTTTTATTTTATATTTTTTTCTCACCGAATTCAATCCCCCAGATCCTTAGCTGTTCAATAATTGGGACATTTACCTTAACGAAAATTATCGTCCGCGTCGATAGAAGGAAGCCACGATTCATGCGAAATTTACAATCCGTATCGGACGACGCGAAAAAAAATATATGTCGATACTGAAAGTGTTGCTTGATTGTTGCCAAAATGGAGATCGCGAAGAAAAAAAATGGCCAGAATTCGCGGCAAGGGGGCGTACACAAATTACATAACGCCAAATTTCCTAATTTTTTACCCCTTCCCCACGTAACAGGACCGTAACGCTTGGCAGGAACCCCCACCCCTCTATTCCGTTACGTAACGGGTACTTTGTCGTTAATAATTTCGATTTTTTTCATAGACATAACTAATTATGAAAGGAACGGGTTTATACGAATTTTATGAAATATTCATTCATCTAGTTTTATACCAATTTTTATGAAAAAATCTTTATAACTGACCGAGATATATGCCTTAATTTGACGACGAAAATAAATTATCTTCTTTGTCCGTCGATATCTTTATGAAAGGTTTTCTGTAAATAAAAAGTCAACAATTTAGC
The DNA here is from genome assembly GCA_964007375.1 of Ophion obscuratus. NCBI lineage: Eukaryota > Metazoa > Arthropoda > Insecta > Hymenoptera > Ichneumonidae > Ophion > Ophion obscuratus. The sequence goes on along the minus strand of OZ023317.1, from coordinate 32,036,535 downwards.
GATATCTACACAAATGTAGCTGTCGTTATATGTAGCCTTTTTTTTTTTACAAAATGCCTACAGTTTGGACCTTTTTTTCTATGTTCAGGGCCCTTTTTGTATTCAAGCAGTCTTTAAAAATAGTAATAATCAACATTTCAAAAATCGGCTACGTACAGCCTTAGTCACCGCGATTACAAAAATGCGAACAAAAAAATTGAAAATCGGTTGATAAGTTTTTGAGTACTCGCTGGGACAAGGTCGAAACACAGTAGTTTCGAAAGAAACGCGTTCAAAGTGTTCCGTTTTTCTTGATGTAAAGTTATGTTTTTTCTAGAATATTGATAACTACATTGAAGTATCTAGTCGCGGGCGACATGCCGGTTCTTCACCCTCATTATATTTCACAAAATAATAAGAGGCTGTACTTCATCTATTGTGAACGTAGGGACTGAGGGCACTAACCGGTTGCGCTACCTGTTCTTACTAAAGTGACTGTAATTCCGTCAATTTTCGGACTTGCGAATAAAAATGTTGCCAACATATTTTTCATGTGCGTACTTTCAAGAATTATAACAAACAGAAGACATTTTTTTTTTTAATTTTTTTCGGGGAAAATGGGAACGCTACTGTGCAAGTAGTAGCAAGTGACTTCCCCCCTCAACTGACATTTCGTATGGAAATCTGTCAACCTTACGCGGTAAAATTGCGAGCGAGTTTAAAATGAAAAACTTGAACATGCAGAAATTTTGCTATTTCTGGCAGTTCTAAAATCGTGACGTAAGGCAAACCTTGACCCCCCCCCCCCCCCCCACCCGTTGAAGCCTGTTGAATTATCAAATCATCTTCGGGAGTTGGAAAAACTACAAGGGTAACGGTTCGGAGGATATTCAGAAATAAATATACATGTAAATTCCATCCATATATAGACGTACGAGTGTGTAATTTATTTTCAAACATCAATTATCGACGTCTAAACGTCCTCTCTCTCTCTCTCTCTCTCTCTCTCTCTCTCTTTCTCTCTGCTCTCTTACATATTCGCTGGTGAAGTTACCAATTCAAGTTAACACGACGACTCCAAAAAGCATCGTTAGGAAAGGCCGAGCGTTTCTCTTATTATTTTCTGTATAGATTCGAGTCAGTCGAGCGTATCAGGATGCACGATCAAGCACGAGACAAAAAAAACATATATATCTATATAAAATAAAACGCGCGTGTAACTCTCGTGCCGTTTTTCCTCGCTCCCTCGTCAGCCCTAATAATTTCTCGTCCCCTCGATCACAAAAAACACGCGAAGCTCGAACGCGTGTCACGCTGTACATCAGTAACGATACAGTGCACGACACGCTGATCCGTTTTTGTGTCTCTTCTCGAGAGGCACGCGTTAACACGTACGGTACACAGCGTGCGCTTTTAGGTAAAACAAAATGGCGGATCCTTGTTTACGCGTACGTATTGCGCGCGCAGCGCGAATCTAATGTTTTCTCACCGCCAACGCACGTATGTAAATATATATATACACGTAAGTCCGAACGTGGCTTGAACGTGGTAGTAAAAAAGAGCGTTTTTAATCGAAAGTAAATCATTTCACGAAGTCTTACGGATTCACGAAATTATTTCGAGGCTCGCGGCGAAACGTGAGCTGCATACTTCCGGAATACGAGGACAAAAAATCCCTATAATACATCGGCTCTATATTAAGTTGATTTTTTTTTATTCGTCAATTAAGGGGTTAGGCTACTGTGAAAGTGACGACCGCTCGTTTGGCGCTTGGGGCAACTCAAATTGAAGAGGAAGTTCCAACGTATGGTGCAGGAAGTGCAGATTGAAGGAAAACTTACGATTACAACCATAGAACTGCTGGTAAAACTGTAAACGCGTTTTTCTCGGAACTATGTTTTGCAAAACGGTGTACACGATTTCTCGACATCCAATAAACGGATTGACTTGAAATGTGGTACACTTATTCAGTGTAGTAATAGTTTAGTCTTGACCGACGTTTTTCGTCTTAACATTTTTTTTTTTTCAACAGTTATTAACAATAATGTTTTTTGTGTTTAAAAAACCGAAAGAAAGTTCAACATTTTTTCAATGATTGAGACACGATAACAAAGAAAAGCTCGGTCAAGTCTTAGCCAATATTATCTAATTTGAGAAAAAAAAATCGTTTTTTGTTTCAGATCAACCGGGTGGTCGAAAATCAAGTACACCGTTGAGCCCCTCATGGTGTTGAAGTTTACATCGTTGGAACGCAACGAAAGTTCTTTTGTACACTTTATCTTCCTTATTTTTATTATTGCAAGTCTTGTTTTTATAGATTTATAGTGTAAATCGCTGAATACGTATCTTGACAAGTGGTTGAAGGAGTTTTGTTGGCAAAATGCGCCAAAATAAATTAAAGGAATTCAGAGATATTAATTATCATTGTATTCCAACGATGCAAGCTTCAGTCTCGTGAGCCCCTCACGGTCGAAGGTCCTTCACAAGATTGTCTATGAGTTCTTTAATTGTCATTTTTCAAATGAAATTTGGTACGCATCTTCGTTGATATACATACAAAATAAATGTTCAAACCATTTTTCAATCACCTTGTTCCTTCAAAATTAATTTTTTTTTCAATAACCCTGATTTTCGAGTCGTTCCAGTAGCCTAACTCCATAAATAAATGTCCCGGAATCCCGAAAAACTTCGCGAAACAATTTTAAGCCCAAAGCTGTACATTTTATTCTACTCTGACGAGTGAGACATATTCGGTGGGTCGAATCAACAGCAAAAAAACTTTACATGGAAAGTCCTATTAAGATAATCTCGAATAATCTCAGCTAATCTATAGATGTATATGTACACTTGGAACAACATGTACGGTTCGACTAGGGCTTCGGAGAATCCGCACCCATTTTGCCAAGCCGTCGTAACGCTCTATTAGGAAAATCATTCTCTCGCACATCGCGTCATTCTCATAGACATTATTATTATTATTATTATTATTATCGTTACAATATAGGCGTGTACCCTTGAGAACTGAGCATTTTTAGTAAATCGTAATAAACGGCTATTTTGTCACTCCTCCTCATTATAATTGCGAAAAGAGGGTTAGGAGACCGCCACCCGCGATTCTCTTTTTCTCGGTTGTTTATCTTCGAAACGTATTCCCGTGTTACGTATCGTGTTTTCATTCTAGCAGTCGCCGAGGTCGAATAACACACGCGTGTAAGTAACGCGTCTCTCCGTGAAAAACGGGAATCTATATAATTTAATGTACAGGGTGATTCGCTAAAAATTCGACACTCGAAAACGAGGCATTGCGAAACAACTATGATTATTAAAAAATTGTATGGAAAAAAGGTTTACGATTGACGGAGAAGATTTTGAACGTGGTATGTTGTACAAGTTAAGATTTGTTTCCGGCAACGCTATGCCGAATATCCGCCTTGAGTTGATTTCCGTTTTAGAGTTATATATATATATATATATATTCCGCATAAAGTGTTACAGAGCAATATCACTCAAACTATTGATCATATCCAAAAATGTTTCAGACAAAAGTTTTAGTTTTCGAGAAGGCCGTCATACTGGACTACCCTATTTTTTATCGGTGGAGGCGTTAAAGCTACGTCAAGGTCAACTCCACTTTTTTAAATGGAACCATGTATTTTTTTTCGATAACATCATTACTGCTTTCAAGACGAATTCAGCCACCTACAACACAAGGTCATTCAAGTCACGCAAAGTATGAAAATAGTCGAAAAATCGAAAAATATCGGAATAATGCCTTTCAACGGATCCACTAACCTTAGTTTGGGTCTACCTACGAAGATGCTCGAAGTGATGACCCTCGACTTGTAAACACTTGTTTGATCGCTGTTTTCATTTCTTACGATACTCAATGAGAATCCTCGATGGATGAGAATTGTACCATTTCAACATCCGTGGTCCGTTAATTGTTAGTGCGGCATTGTCGGCGCTCACGTCATTGGCCCATTTTATTTTAAAGGTCGCTTGACTGGGCAAGTTTACGCAAACTTTCTGCAAAACGTACTGCCTCAATTACTGGAAGACGTGCCCTTGCATGTTCGCATGAACATGTGGATGCAACACGACGGTGCACCACCCCATTATGCCCTGTGCTCAAGACAAGTGATGAATGAGATTTTTGGTGAAAAGTGGATAGCACGAGGCGGTCCTTTAGCTTGACCACCTCGTTCGCCAGATCTAACAGCACCAGATTACTTTTTATGGGGTTTTCTCAAAGAACGCGTAATGGCGGTAGCACCTACCACGCCTGACGACATGAAAGAAAGAATACGCCGAGCACGTACCGAAATTACACCACAAATGTTGGCTGAAGTTAGACGGTCTTTTCATCAGCGAATTAACAAGTGCTTACAAGTCTAGGGTCATCACTTCGACCATCTTCTGTAGGTAGACCCAAACCAAAGTTAGTGGATCCTTTGAAAGTGATTATTTCGATATTTTTCAATTTTTCGACTATTTTTATACTTTGCATGACTGGAATGACCTTGTGTTGTAGGTCGTTGAATACGTCTTAAAATCAGTAATAATTTTATCGAAAAAAAAATACATGGTTCCATTTAAAAAAGTGGAGTTCACCTTGACGTAGCTTCAGCGCCTCCACCGATAAAAAAATTGTCTTTATGGAAACTTTTGTCTGACACATTTTTGCATATGATCAATAGTTTGAGTGCTATTGCTCTGTAACACTTTATGTGCTTCACCCTATATAAATATATATACACACCCACCTTGATATGATCCCTGTTCTATTATTTTTTTGCTATCCCTGTTATAAACAAAAATTTAATTCAAATCCATTGTAGTAACAGATAAGTAATAACAATAACAATAATAACGTTTTTACCAGTAATTATTACGTAGTGATATTTATCATTGCGTTTGGTCCCATGCATTTTTTTCCTATTTTTATTATTATGATGCAACAAATAAAACAAATTAATATTTGCTTCCGGAGATGCCACGTCGATTACCGCCTCGGGTTAATTTCCGTTTTAGTTTTTTTTTTAGTATTTCAAGGTCATTTATATATATATATATTTTTTTTTTTAGTATTTCAAGGTCATTTATATATATATATATATATAAATGACCTTGAAATACTAAAAAAAAAAACTAAAACGGAAATTAACCCGAGGCGGTAATCGACGTGGCATCTCCGGAAGCAAATATTAATTTGTTTTATTTGTTGCATCATAATAATAAAAATAGGAAAAAAATGCATGGGACCAAACGCAATGATAAATATCACTACGTAATAATTACTGGTAAAAACGTTATTATTGTTATTGTTATTACTTATCTGTTACTACAATGGATTTGAATTAAATTTTTGTTTATAACAGGGATAGCAAAAAAATAATAGAACAGGGATCATATCAAGGTGGGTGTGTATATATATTTATATAGGGTGAAGCACATAAAGTGTTACAGAGCAATAGCACTCAAACTATTGATCATATGCAAAAATGTGTCAGACAAAAGTTTCCATAAAGACAATTTTTTTATCGGTGGAGGCGCTGAAGCTACGTCAAGGTGAACTCCACTTTTTTAAATGGAACCATGTATTTTTTTTTCGATAAAATTATTACTGATTTTAAGACGTATTCAACGACCTACAACACAAGGTCATTCCAGTCATGCAAAGTATAAAAATAGTCGAAAAATTGAAAAATATCGAAATAATCACTTTCAAAGGATCCACTAACTTTGGTTTGGGTCTACCTACAGAAGATGGTCGAAGTGATGACCCTAGACTTGTAAGCACTTGTTAATTCGCTGATGAAAAGACCGTCTAACTTCAGCCAACATTTGTGGTGTAATTTCGGTACGTGCTCGGCGTATTCTTTCTTTCATGTCGTCAGGCGTGGTAGGTGCTACCGCCATTACGCGTTCTTTGAGAAAACCCCATAAAAAGTAATCTGGTGCTGTTAGATCTGGCGAACGAGGTGGTCAAGCTAAAGGACCGCCTCGTGCTATCCACTTTTCACCAAAAATCTCATTCATCACTTGTCTTGAGCACAGGGCATAATGGGGTGGTGCACCGTCGTGTTGCATCCACATGTTCATGCGAACATGCAAGGGCACGTCTTCCAGTAATTGAGGCAGTACGTTTTGCAGAAAGTTTGCGTAAACTTGCCCAGTCAAGCGACCTTTAAAATAAAATGGGCCAATGACGTGAGCGCCGACAATGCCGCACTAACAATTAACGGACCACGGATGTTGAAATGGTACAATTCTCATCCATCGAGGATTCTCATTGAGTATCGTAAGAAATGAAAACAGCGATCAAACAAGTGTTTACAAGTCGAGGGTCATCACTTCGAGCATCTTCGTAGGTAGACCCAAACTAAGGTTAGTGGATCCGTTGAAAGGCATTATTCCGATATTTTTCGATTTTTCGACTATTTTCATACTTTGCGTGACTTGAATGACCTTGTGTTGTAGGTGGCTGAATTCGTCTTGAAAGCAGTAATGATGTTATCGAAAAAAAATACATGGTTCCATTTAAAAAAGTGGAGTTGACCTTGACGTAGCTTTAACGCCTCCACCGATAAAAAATAGGGTAGTCCAGTATGACGGCCTTCTCGAAAACTAAAACTTTTGTCTGAAACATTTTTGGATATGATCAATAGTTTGAGTGATATTGCTCTGTAACACTTTATGCGGAATATATATATATATATATATATTCCAAGGTCCTGATAGGCCATTGCAAAAAAGTGGAAGATGAGGTAACGAGTAGGGTTTTGAAGTAAATAAAACGAGCGCGTTCGAGCTTAAAATCACTTCGACACCTCTGGTTGAACGAAAAAACTGAGTCGACGAAATGTAGATATTGACAAACCTTTCAACGTTTGTCCCTGACTTTTTGTCCAAAATAAATATTTCTGCGTGTTTTCGAGTATCTCATTTCTAGTGGCTCGCCCGGTGTACATTCACTTTTTTTTAAACATTTTTTCGTCATCGGAGATCCGAGTTCGCAAAATCCGTAGCTTTTCTTATTTTCCCGTAGAAAATTTGTAATCCATCCCGACTCAATTGACGTTCTGTACAAGGATTGTTGCTTTTTTTCTCCTGTCGGGGACGCGAGGCTGAAAAAGGACGATCTTTTTTTGTCGTTCTCGTTATCCCACGTAGTCGGAATACGCGCGCTTTTTGCCGCATCTTTTTCCACGAGCAAAAATAATTCGGTGTATCGCATTCACTCGACGGGCGCGCGCGGACTCTCGAATGAGGTAAAAGTTAATTAATTCAACGAGTAGAAACCCGCTGCTGTTATGACGCAAAGCGACAAGAGCGACGATTCGTTACGAAACGGAATGATTTTTGTTTTTTTAAACATGTTTTTCGAGCTTTTACGTGAGGTCTCGTGAAAGAAGCGACGATAGTGAAGTTTGCGTCGTTGAAATACAACCAAAGTAATTTTTTTCTTCAAACGCCTAATTTTTTTTTGAGGATTCAGAAATGATGCTGCGTTTCGTTAAACAGATGTAGAAATACAACAAAAATTCCAAATTAATTTAGGATCCTCATTCGAAACCTACAAAACGAGAATTTACGATAACGAAAAATAAAATTAATTAAAACATGGCGCTGAAGTTTGCATCGATGGAATAAAACCTTTTTTTTTATTATACTTTTATACTTTGTCATTTCTATTCCCCACGATCTTTTTTGCCGATTCAGGTCTCCGATGAAGACCCTCAAAAATGTGTGTCATTCTCGTAGCTTAAATTTGCCAACTGCAAATTCGGGCAAGTAAAAAAGACGGTCATTGCATTTAAACGGTACCAACTCTGTTATTCAAAAATAACTTGAGCCTTGGAGAGGAGATGAATTTTTCTTACCTTTGAAAAATCCAAACTATATCAGGGATGCACGAAATCTTTTTTAAATTCATTTGTGGACACTCGTATTATCATTATATTATTTTTCGTAAAAAATCGGGATCTTTGATCTCCGCACGCCCGTTGAAGATTGTTTTCATGCCTCCATTACTACTCTACGCATTCGAGAGAACGGATATTAGTACAGGAAAAATATACTTTTGCAAAACCAAAAATCGTAATGATCGATTTTTCAGTTGGAATATGTTAAGGGGTGGCCCCTAATTGTAAATCCAAGTTTTTGTCTCGTGGAGGGGGGGAGGGTCTGCCGCCATCCTGAAAAACGCTTTTTTGCAAATATATCATAAACGGTGCGTCGTACGATGAAAATAATAAGGATCTTTTTTTATAGACATTTAAATTTTTTCTATAACTTTTATTTGAAACGTTTTTTTTTATAGTTAATATTGTTCGAGATATAGTCAGTTGAGCACTTTTCAATATTTGTTTTTGTCAAAGATCTTGATGATGGTTGGAGATAAAAAAAATAGTATTCATCAAACTTGTAGAGCATGAAATTCTCTACAAATTTTATTTGAAACATTTTTCCGTAGAATGAATAGTTAATGAGATGCAGCGCGCTGAATTCTAAACCGGCACGCATACCACAAGGATTGGTGACGCGGTAGGTCTCGAAAAATGTATATCACAACACGCTGTGTTTTTATATACATTCTGACATTACATATAATAAACGTACAAGATTTTTAGCATTATCGTGGATAAATTAACTTACATCTTATACGATTCCTACACGTAGACTTGCCTATAAAGAGACGCGACAGTCTTGACGGCAAGTATTGAAGAAAGGTAAAGGTACATCGACGCGTGCTCCACAACAAAGGTGAATATGCGTATATATACATAGCCTGTTGATAACCATGATTGCAACAACTCCTCAAGAAAAGTTCTTAGCCAATGACAGCAATGTTATCAAAGAAACTCGTAAAGTCTGGAATTCGCGTGGAACAAGCTGTGGAAGATACTGACACACTGATATTATAAACAGCTATCGAGTTTTCTTCGAATTTCGATGCAGTCAGTATCGTAGACGAGGACGTTGATTTACTAATTTCGTTGACTGCATTGCCGCGTAAAAAGATATTTATTTTTGCACGCCGGGAAAAGGACGCGCTCCAGAATCGTTATATAGCCCGAGCTCTCTGAAGCCTGAGTATGGTCAGAGTGTTAGAGAAAATATATTATTCCTCCATGTATTTAGTGGTTGTGACACAACGTCAGCTCCGTATAACACTGGCAAAAATAAAGTTCTGACAACATTGATGAACTACGACTAACTGCTGACAGCTGTGGCATTGTTCAAAGATAAAAAAGTGTTCCAAATATGATTGCTCAATCTGGCGAGTGCGTTTTCATTGCTCTATACGGAGATAATGAGACCGAACCGTCCATCAAACCCCTCTGGTATAAACGCTTTGGAAAATTAACTCGTCGCACAAAGCTCAACTTGAAGCTCTTACCACCAACGCAGGATACAGCACGGTACCATTCTTTCCGAACCTACCATCAGGTTCAAAGTTGACTGGGATTTCACCATGACCCGGAAGAATGGGGTTGGGAGCGGGCTGCGAATCGCTTATTCCCTGTAACAACCAAAAAATCTCCCGCGCCATTAAATTTTCTACAAGTTATATTTTTGCAAATGCAACAAGGATTACGGGGCTGCCGAAAGAGTGGTTTGAACTGTTGAATTATTTGTTCAGGTTGCAACGGTCAAACGTGTGATAGCGCACCACCTGCATTAGACGACATTGATGCGACAAATTGCAAGGTGAATTTTCCGTCGTTTTCTTTGAGGGGCTATACCAGTGTGACACTTTCAAAACATCAATTTTTTTTTGCCTTTTTCGACAGTTTATACTTTCAAGAATATCATTATCATTCATTTAATTTATATCAATATCATTTTATCTTGCAAAAATCGATAGTTAAATCTTTAAACGCGTTTTTCTCGAAATGAGATTTTTCAAATTTGCTGTCAGTGTAAATCAAAGAGCAATTATCCGATTGACTTGAAATTTGAACTGAGTACTCTTGAATATATTTACTCTACAAAGACGTAGGATATTTTTGATTGGATGAAAATTGACGATTCGGCATTGAAAAAAGCTACCATTTTATAGGCAAGAAAACAGACTTTTTTCACAACTACGCCGTTTTGTTAGATTTTTGTATTTTTTGAAAATCCTACGTCATTGTACAGGAAATACCTTCCGGTTTAACGGCTTTTTTCCATTTTCGGTTTCAGCTACTCAATCGGCCGGAATCATGTCCGCAGTGGAGGAACTTTTTCTTTGCGTCTCCGAAGGCAGCGCCTAAGTCGCCTGGATCTCAATATTTTTCTATGAAAATTCTATGAAAAATTCTATGACAAATTTTCAGCGTTCACACTGGTATAGCCATTAGATGACACGGAGGCAGAAGAAAGGAGCTTTCAACGCTTTGAAAATCGTCTTTCCGGTTCAAAACAAATGAAAATTGTACAGGTTCATCCTTGATCTTTCAAATTGATTTGTTATCCCTTTTTTTATTCTGTTTTCATTTAAATTTAGAAATTACGGCTGAATAGCGCGAAGAAGAATGTATGTTCGATGTGTGAATAAATGTTCATTTCATTTTCAAATAATTTCACAAAATGTTTTCATTATGCACACTTTTCTCATATCTCCCATATGTCTTTTGGACATAATAATTTGTATTGTTAATTTATTATTGTTGTTTTATTTGATATCAATAACAAATGTCGCCGTCAGCACTAGTTGTCATTCTCATGAATTAACTAAGTATCATTATCCTTTCATAATAAAATTCTTCGATTCTACTTTTTTGCATGCTTGTAGCAACATTACCACTCATCGCTGATTTCGCATACGTGATGGCAACTTTTATTACACTATATCTCATTAACTATTAATTTTACGGAAAAAAGTTTCACATCAAATTTGCAGAGAATTTCATGCTCTACAAGTTTGATTACCACTATTTTTTGCATCTCCAACCATTATCAAGATATTTGACAAAAACAATCGAAATTGTTTAACTGACTATATCGCAAAAATATTAACTATAGAGAAAAAGGTTTTAAATAAAAGTTATAGAAAATATAATTTCCTACAAAAAAGGTCGTTGTTATCTTTATCGTACGACGCACACCGTTTATGAGACATTTGCATAAACGGATTTTTCAAGATGGCGGCTGACGCTTGCCACCCCCCGAGACTAAAATTTGGATTTACACTGAGGGGCCACCCTCTAAAATATTCCAGTTGAAAAATCACGTATTAGGATTTTGTTGAGCGCCTCGACTTTTGGTGCTAATTTTCCTGGACTGCGTATTTCGCTCGAAATATTGGAAAAACCATTTTTCCCTCCCTTTCCGGATTGCTCGTGCACCGGATTATTTTTGCTCGGATGTGAAGCGTAGTCGCAGGACGTTCGACACGAGGTACATAGTGTCGAACGTCCTGCGACGAAGGATCTTGACACACACATGCACACGCACTTAGCCCGCACAATCACGTGATATGAGAGTGATATGACACTTTATCTATTCCTAACCTATATTTAACTTATTTTCTTTATATCGTCTTCTTCAAAATAGCAATGTCCTTTTTTACACTTCGCTGCACATTCATCTTCACTTCGCGCGTGTCATGGATGGCTCGGGTAGCGGCCGAAAGTGCAAACAGGCAAGTTCTTGGGAGGGAAACTCTCGTCTCCGACGAGTGGACCGAAGTTTCTCTCGCCAGCTTTTTGTTTTAGGCTTCTTCTCGAAAGCCTGACCTCTTGACTCTTTGCGCGGATATTGTTACTATTGTTATTTTTATTTCAAATCATATATTATGGTTATTCTTATTTTTATTTATATTCTATTATTATTATTAATGGTACTATTATCAGTAAAACAGCGCACGTGTGATATGAAAAAATTCGTCGGATATGTCTACGAGGCAAGAGCTCAGAATTTTCTTCTATCTCTTTGTTCTCATTTTTCGTTTTTAACGATTGAAATCCGTGGGGAAAATTTAATTCGAGTGAGATCGCGAGAAAGGATATAACGTCGATCGTAATGACGATGATCATGATGATGATGATGATGACGAGATGATACATTTAATTTAATTTAATGCTAAGAGCCATTGACCAGAGCAGAGTGGCTTTTTTCTTTTTTTGTTTCATTTCATTTATGCCACGACACAGCCTATTGAATCGTCACCGATTTTTGGCACAAAATTATTGATTCTTCATTTCTTTTCTTTGCTCATTATCATTGCGGCGTTCGGCGTCGTACACATATACGTGTATATATATATGCAGCTTTTTTCTCATAAGGAAGTCTCTTTATCAATATATATATATATGTATGTGTGTGTGTGTGTGTGTGTGTGGGTGTGCGCCTGTATGTATTAGGCACACGTTCACCGTGGATATAACGTTCGTAGCAGCAAGAGAATCGCCCCAAGAGCATACATTATACTGGCTCGTGATGAATTTTCAAACACCGCTCGAGTGCTCGATCCGGCTTTCCCTCTCGCTGCCTCCGCCAGTCCTGCGAGGTTATGGAACAAGAACAAAAAATCATTTTTATTTCCCCTGGCGACGAGGCAATTCGCACACTTTTTACCTACGGGATGACTCATGCACGGCAAAAAATAATGACGTTGAAGTTTGCATCGTTGGAATGCAACGAAAATTAATTCTTTTTCAGCGCTCAATTTTTTTTTGGCCGATTTATGCTGTGAAAAATCACCCAAACGTTCGCACGTATTTGTATTACAGATTTATGACCCAAATTCGCAAAAAAAGACTGGACAATGATCAAATAGAGAAATGACAAATGAAGAAAAAGAATCGTTGCGTGACAACGATGCAAACTTCAACATCGTTGTAAATAACATTTTCACTTGGAAATTCATTAGAATTGACTTGGTGTGATCCATCGTTGAATGCATGTGAATCTGGGGAATCATCGGTGGAATGCTACGAAAATTAATTATTTTTAAACACTCCATTTTTTAAATATAACTCATACATTTTCGCGTATTTTTATTATACAAATATATGACCCTAGGTCGCAAAAAAGGCTTTGGATAATGATCGAAATAAAGAAATTGCAAATGAAGACGAAGAATCGTTGCATTCCAACGATTCAAAGTTCAACGTCATTGAAAATAATATTCCCTCTTGGAAATTCACTAAAATGGTTACGTATAATCCATCGTTGAAGGCATGTGAATTTGGGGAATCGTTCTTGGAATGCAACGAAAATTAACTATTTTCGGATGAAATTTCGAAAACCTCCCACCTCCGATTGCGCTGAAATTTTGTGAAGACCTTCATTCTAGTGTCATAAAAGAAACCCTGAAGGGATTTTGGGCTCATTGAAATACTTTTCGAGATATCGATTTTTTAAATTGTAAAAAAATATTTTCTCTCGCTGATACCTGAAACAATAGTGGTAAATATGCAGTTTTCGAAAAAATAATAAGAGATACTTTTTGTACGAAATTAAATTTGCTACAAAAAAGGTCTTATACACAATTTTCAAAAACTGCATATTTTAGCCTGAAAATTAAAAAAATATGTTTAATTGACAATGGGCAAGTTTTCAGTCAGCTGACCATGGTGAACCGAACGTTCATTAATTTTTTATTTTTTATCAATTTTTAATCATATAAAAAGTAGTTTTAGTGTCATTGGGGGGGCTATGACCCCTCAACCCCCCGGGGAGCTGCGCCCCTCCACCCCGCAAGGGGCGCTGCCCCTTCATCCCGCTGGGGGGGGGGGGGGGGTCCAGTAACAACTCATTCCAGTTGCTACTGGAATGTAGCCAGCACACCCTTAAAATTGGCCAAAAACTCGCCCATTGGCAATTAAACGCATTTTTTAAACTTTCAAGAAAAAATATGCAGTTTTTGAAAACTTTGTATAGGACCTTCTTTGTAGCAAATTTAATTTCCTACAAAAATGGTCTCTTACTATTTTTTCAAAAACTGCATATTTACCGAGTTTTCAGCGAAAGGAAATTTTTTCACAATTTCAAAAATCGATATTTCGAAAACTACTTCGATGCGCGAAAAATCCCTTTAGGGGTTCTTTTATAACACTAAAATGAAGGTCTTCACAAGATTTCAGCTCAATCGGAGGTGGGGGGCTTTCGGAACTGCACCCCTATTTTCTTACGCTTAATTTTTTTGCCGACTTACCATGTACAAATTATTCCAACATGTTTACGTATTTTTATTAGAGATTTATGACTTATATACGCAAAAAAGGGTTTGGATGATAATCGAAATAAAGAAATGACAAATTAAGAAAAAAAAACTCGCTGCATTCCAACGATGCAAACTTTATCGCCATTGGAAGTGATATTTCCACTTGGAAATTCATTCGAAATGGTTTGATGTAATTCATCATTGAATGCGTGTGAATTTGGTGAATCATCGTTGGAATCCAAATGAATTCTTTTCAAGCGTTCAATTTTTTTTTTTGGCTTTCAATGCTGTGAAAAATCACAAACATTTTCACGAATCTTTATTAGAGATTTATGACCTAAATTTGCAAAAAAAGGCTTTGAATAATGATCAAAATGAAAATAAAAAAATCCGTTTCATTCCAACGATGCAAACTTGACATGCTTGCTGAGATGGCCTCGCAGTTTTTGTAGTGTAAATATGTTTGAGGAGGGTCGCGGGAATTCCAGTGGCGAACGGTGCGAGAGAAAGGAGTGAAAAAATAAAAAAGATTTTTCGTTGCATTCCAACAATGTGAACTTCGACATAATTGGGGTGGAGAGGTTTGATATAGCGGAATAAGCCACGATCTCATTAGCCGAAGAAATTACAATATACAACGAGGCCGCCGAATTGTTCGACAATTTTGATGGGCGCTCTCGCTTGTTTTACGTTCACGGACAGCTGCTTCGTAAATTTCCGGCGAACTTTTCGTCGTGCCGCCACGCACGTACGCGCGCATATTTTCGTACAGGTATTACGGCGGTGATAAACGAGGGTAGTTGCGGTGTCATGTCCACGAGTTGCGAGAAAAAAAGAGGAAAGTTTTTGGGGAACACCTGAGCGATGAAGCCCATGAGGGATCGCGGCGAGGGTACATGCGAGGGCTTGATCGAAGCGGTGAGGGAAAATCGTCAGGCACGCGCTCCTATATAATTCAGGGTTGGGGAAAAAAAGGGAGAGAAAACAAGCCTCACCGCCAATCATCGACACGTGATCCTTCCCACGGGATATTCGGGCCGAATTGTCCAAATTGAGCTCTGCGAAAAAGAAAAAAATCACCTCTTTGTTTCGTTTCGACTCGGGCACGATGTGCAGGAGCCTTCGGCAATGTTCATTTTCCACTATTTGTTGATTCATCCATTCATTTTTTTAGATGATTTATTTATAATATATTTTATTGAAATAGCATTCATCAGTTAGGCATAATATATTTTAATCCATAAAGTTATCGTCTCATTTGTCTTTTTTTATGGTTTTATGTCTTTTTGTTATGGTTTATCATAATATATTTATTGTACATTTAAGGGTTTATACCTAATTGGAATTTTTGAAAATATCGACTTTTGGTTTTTGACGTATTCTGAAAACGTACAATACATACAATACATTGACAAGCTGATGACTTGTAAATTACATATCAAAAAGAGGTGCTTGAACGAAGGAATTTTTTTCTCCATGCATAATTCTTTTTATCAACGAAAATAGAGCGTTTGTTTCATCAAAAGTCGATAATTTTACTTTGGACTGCGGCCATTCGTTAAAAAATCAATATTTTATGGAATCCTCCGTCCAAGCGTTAAATAATTTCATGTAAAAACTACACGCGTTCGATTGTTTTATTTCGGAAGATTTGTCTCCCAGCAGCAGTGGTCACCGCGGAGGACGTTTTTCAAATGCGGCCTGCACAAACCACTGTATCTACCACATTTATAAATATTTTCCATATAAAAATTGTAAAAGTTACTTAAAATACTTAGATTTGTAAAAAATACTTACTAAGCTCAAAACCATACTCTACAATGTAAACAAAAATTGAAAACCTGCACACGTCTGCCCAGAAAAAATTCACGAAAATTTCTGTTTTCCAGCTATAAGCTAGGTGTAACCCATTAATATCATACCTCCATAATTGACCTACTATCCATTTTCAACACTCATTGTTTATCGCTCATTTATTTTAAACCTATTTTCTAAATGAATTATCCAGTCATATATGTACGTTGAAGTATGTATTCCTCATTTCCATTAATTCTGTCGCGATGCTAAAAAACACTCACCGTACAGTCTCAGAACACCGTCCGCTTTTCCAAGACTATTCGTCGATATGCATTTATAGGCAGCGTCGTCCTGTTTGGAGAAGTCCTTTATGACCAGTGTCATGACGATCTGGTAGCCCTTCACGACCTCAGTGACCGTGTATTTCGCTCTGCAATTTTCGTTCCCCGTCAGAATACCTCCAAACAATTTGGCGAATCGAAGTTAATTCATCGGAAAATAATTACGCGAGGTAAATAACAAGCTAAATTGGATCGTTCGAAAATTCTGTAGCAACGAAGTGGTTCATAAAAATGGAATGCGAATGCCCAGATTTCCGTAGCTCGCCAAGTACACACATAATTGCAATGTGAAACAAAAACTTGATTATGTTTAACAAGTTGGCTGATAAATGTATTGGTTATTCAGGTAGTTCCCAGGGAAGTGCCTCTTTCAACGAAATTCGCAAAAGTTTAGTGGACGAAAAGAACGGTTATGTCTGGTAATGAAACTTCCAGGAGCTCTGCCATTTTTAACTGGAGATATTTGATATCAAAGTCAGCGATGTTTATTTATCGCATATAGCGATGTCAAATGCTGACACTAGCCCCGGTCTTTTGATATAACGGGAGAACGCGATGACATATTTCCTTAAAATAATACGACTGCCAAGGATTCGGTACCAATTAATTAGCCTTCGGAAAATTAGATATTCGGACCAATTAATTAGCCGTATTAAAAATTGGCACAACGGGGAAAAAGGTCTTCGAAGAAGTTGCAGGAGCTCGCGCCAGTTTGACTACAAAAAAAGACAACCCAAATTGATAATTATCCAACTGACGGTGCAATCCCAAAAGCGTACAGCGTCTTCGGCGATCTCCGTCTTGATATCCTCCGAAAAATCGTAGGTGCCATCAGTGAAATAGGAGTGATTATGATCCACTTACCCATCCAGGATCATTTCAACGCCGTTTTTCTTCCAGTAGTTTATTGTCTTTGGGTACGCCTCGACGTAACACCTGAGCGTGGCGTTTGTGCCCAATGGGGTCCCGAGCAGCTGGTTCGAAGCTTTTACTGCTGGTGGAACTGTGTGCGGTGGGCGTATGAGTGCGTGCGAGTTCGTATACATACATGGATGAGTGTCAGTAGAAAATCCACCCGTGGAACGACGACGGGCGAGGACGATCGTATAAGGAAAAGAAACGAGGGTGTCAGAACAAGCTACCGTACTTTCTCTCTCCCTCCCTCCCTCTCTCTCTCCCCCTCTCTCTCTCTCTCTCTCTCTCTCTCTCTCTCTCTTTCTCTCTATCACTCGATATCAACTTCTTGGGCAAAGCACTACCACTATTACTACTAAATATATAGTGCTAACCCTCCTATTTTCGAATAGATCGTTCTATATACGTCCATTCCAACTTAATATACGGTCGTTCCAAGCCATTCCACCATTCTGTGTGACCCTTTTCTACATGAGATCGTACTTTTGCCAAAAACTCTCCCCTGGCCCGTATCGAACGAGCCCGAGCTGTACACTATACATATATAGGGAAACGCGATTTTGAAGACACACGACTTCGAGAACCATCCTCATAATTGCCAATTGTTCCCATACCCAATTTCGCGTCAACCCCAATGTCTGCAAAACTAACTTCAGGTGAATGTAAGCATATTTATTCAGACGTCATTTCGATTACCGTCCTGTCCCCAAAGTCAACAATTCGTTTGGACACGTTTAAGAACCGTCCATAAAACAGCTAGATGTGACGATGGCCAATATTACGTAGATATAACGGGTTCAAAATATATTTTCCCCATGTATATATGTGTAGAGATGCGCAACTAGAAACCTATTTATACGAAAGGCCATTATCCCGGATTGTTCGACGATGTAACAGCAGTTTTGGAATGCTTTTTTCTACGTTTTCCAGAGCGATCCTGAAATTGAGACATGTAGATCGTTGCTATATACCGTGAGTCGTGTGTTTTCGCAGTGACACCCTACTGCGCTCATACCGCATTTCCACCCTTACAAATCGCCGGCCAATTTTTTTCTTGCACGGCGATGCATGAGACCTTGACTAATCGACCTCGGTTATTCAGGGAAGCTTTCGACCTTGCTCGGTGAAAATTTAATGCTGTATAGAATAACGAACGAAAATAGGAAATTTGCAGTGACAGAGAGAAAATAGGATAACGAGTGTCTCAATATCATTCACGATTCCATCGCGTCACTTAGTGTCCCGGAAGCCTGATGACTTTTAAGTCTGCGTCGTTAGAATTTCGTGGAAACGAGTTCTTCTAGTAGCTTTTTCTAAATGGGGTTGAAGTTTGCATCGTTGGAAGGCAATGAAAATTCTTTTCTATTTCCCATTTCCATTATTATCCAAAATTACATATGGCAAATTTGTTGTAGATGGCTAAATAAGAACCCTTATAAAATGTTTGCGTGATTTTCGTAGCTCAATTATGCTAATGGGAAATTAGGGGGGGGAAAATTCCGTTGCATTCCAACGATGCAAATGTTAACTTCATTTTTCTGAAAATCCCCATGAAAGATCCACATAGTAAATGGACAAAAATAGATTATGGATAGTAGTAAAGACGCAAAAAAAACTGTCGTTGCGTTCCAACGATGCAAACTTCAATACCACAAAACTTGGTGATCAACGAGAACCGAATGACGGAATTTGCTTTTTGCAAACAGACTCGTCCAAAACATTAACATCCTGACACAATCATCGAACAAACCTGACAAATGGCGCCTTATTATGAGAAAGGGAAAGTGATTTTCCAATTCTGTTGCTCCTAGCGAAGGAAGGCGCGAGTACGTCACGAATTCCTCGAGTTCACGAGTTCTCAAAGACCACTTTTTTCTTCCTTCCTTTACGCGTTTATGGTGTGGAACGAAACAGTTTGAAAAATTATGGTTTCTCTAACGTTTGCTCACAATTTACAGCCAGCGAGACCCTCTTGCTAACGGCCGGTGGAACGTCGTTGCTGGCGATGCACATGTAAACTCCCATTTGTCGCCTGTCGACTCGATAAAAGTGCAACAGCGAGCCAGTCCAGTTGTAGTATTCTCCGAAACTGTTGCCACCTGTGAATCGCAAGAGTGTAGAAACCAATAAGAAAAAGAGCGTATAATTTTTTATAGAAGCAAGCTGCTTTTGATGGGCTGGGCGAATATTTATTTGGAAAATTAATACTCTGTAGGAGTAGACCGACGGTTTAGTAGTGCAAGGGTGCAGCGATCTCTCCTGTAAAGCAGACTTGACCTGGGCCAATACTGAGATGGATGACTGCTCAACCGCGCATCGCTTTGCGCACCGTCTACCAAGCGGCCAGCACTTTTACAATATTTCCGATGGTGGATAGAGCTGAAACTCGTTAAAATGCAGTCACCTGCATGGGCATAGGTTTTTCACGCTTTTCTTGTACCCTCGGACAAATGCGATTTAGTAGTGCATTGGAAAACGAGTGGTTGTGGACAATACTTCGGTGGCTCGTTGAGGAACTGGAAATTTTGGAAGATGGCATCCGCAATAAAAATATAGGCACAAAGGCACGTAAGGTAGACTGGCTTCAATACCCTCTTAGGACTTTTGTTGTTATTTGCCACATCTTCAATTGTGAATAAAAACGACTGGTGTTATTCCATGTTCTGGTATAATACGAACTGAAAATGAACAAATTGATATCACACGCATATTCTATGCACATTTGTCAGGCATTCAGAAGATTAGTACAAATAGTACTTCTAGCAAAACAAGTTGACGGAGTATTAACGATAGTGCAGAATTGTCGCATGAGTCATTTATGACCTGCTTCTGGCGTGTCTTTGGAAGAAGGTTCGTGGACCCAATACAATATTGAGTCCACTTGAATAGATCATGGAATTATTTTTTAAACTGCAACGGGATGATTACGGAAATAACCCTACAGGTTTATCGTTCACAGAGTATTTCTTCTTCAGAATTGCTGAATTAGTTTATCTTTATCTCGTTTTGTATAGTCAATGCCTGCTATCTTTGTACAATATGAATGTACTTACGCACAATGAAGTCTACCTAAAATAGCCGTGCCATTATTTTTTACTTATACCTACTGGTTCGATTATGGATAACCCAATCCATTTGAATTGGGCGTACGTAAAGGTACACCTTTACGTACGTACCACTCAAGAATACAATTATGTACAGCGATGCCTCATTGGATTAAGGCCTTAGGCCACTCTAGAAGCCGAAAAATAGGCTATTTGGGATTTTTTTTTTAGAAAAACTACAAAATAAATCGAGATTGCAAAAAAGGGTGTTTACGATACATATCAGTGACTGTATACAATCTTTTTTTAAGCGATTAATTGCAAAATGCCGGCTGTGCAGCGTTTATATCAAAACTGCATTTTTTAAGTTGGCCGGAAACATAACTTAGACAATTTTCAACCGTGGCACGATTTTTTAGGCAAATTTATGAAAAGTGAAAAATTTCGTCAGATAATTATTAATAATAAATGAACTATGCAATATAAAAAAAATCCTACGTACTTCCATAGACAATGTATTTTTCAAGATATATTCAACATTTCAAGTGAATCGGTTGAAAATTGTCTGACAAGGAAACGTTGCGAGGTCGATGTCTCCGATTTCGATGAAATTTGGCATGCTTGTAGAATGGGTAAAAATAGGCGACACGTATTTTTTTATATCGGCGGAATTCGATTTTTAAGGGTTGAAAAGCACCCTTGAAAATTGGGGTGTTTTTCGTTTTTCGTCGATAACTTTTTAACAGCACGAGATATGAAAAAACGTCAAATTGCAACAACGTTTATTTTTTGGTGTACTATACATTAGAGATGAGAGCGATGCAGGTAGCAACAAATTTCATATTGTTTATTGCAAAAATGCAATTTTTTTCAACCGTATCTCCGAGAATTTTTAATCGATTCGGATGTAAATTTGCATACATGTAGAGAATGGAAAAGTGCGGATAGGGATTTTTTCTTTTTCCGATATCTTACAATTAAGGGGTTGAAACTGCCCGTCGATTTTTTTGCCGAGAGCATCGTATAATCAGCTAGCTTTTTGGCATTTCGGTCTAAATTCACATCAATATATGTTCGTGTTATAACGCGATTGCATGTCTATAACCTTCCAGCCCCCCTCCCCCCTAACGCTCCTCCTCTCGAAAGGCAAACGTTCAAAGTTCTTACCGTGCGGCATGGACGAAAATTTGTATAAATAAAAATGGGTTACAAAGAAAGTACAATCAGTCAAAATAGTCGATACACATTTTCTCGTTTTCGAAATAAAAATAAAGTTCGAAGGGAAAGAATGTTGTATTCTTCGACTACTAGACGTTCATAATGATAATGATGAGTACAGCAACAAATGGCGTGTTGTTTATTGCAATAATTCATGCATTACTTGTGAAAAGTCACTCTTCAGTTTCCCACTCATATGGTCAGAGGCTCGCAATCACGCACTGACTTCGTGCTTCGGAAAGCAACTGGATTACAATTGTATATTTACGAAGAAATTCCATTCCGCTCACCGTATCGAAGGCATTATCTGCAGAGATTACAACGTTTTTGGGTTACCGCTGCAACTCATGAACAGAATGATGCAAACATTTTTATCAGCTTATAATGCAGCATAATTTAATCTTTATCTTTAACATTAATTTCACAAACAGCAGAACCAATGAACGAAAGAAATGAATCTTCGCAAAAAGCGACTACGGGGTAAAGAGCGGCTCTCATGATAACCTTAAAATCGCCTTATTGAAGATGAATAGCAGTTCTCGTAATAACGTGTGTCGTCGTTATTTTTTTCATGTGTATTTATCAATTGAGTTTCAAGTCATATAAATTCACCAACGATCATTATTGCTGCAGTTCGAAATACAAATAAAAATGTACGTTATTCCGGTGAATGTCATTCAACTTCTATTCATAGCGATAAGTGCTGTGAACTTGCCTCGCACTCCAATCACCGAACAGAAAAAACAGTTCAGTAAGGATCTAGAAAACATGATCATTGAAGCGATGGATCAACCTATGAAAATGGATGTCGAAACTGGTTTGGATTTCCTGTCACCAAATGGAATTCATGAAGCAGCCGCAATAGAAGATGACAGTGAAGGAGATTGGCACGGACAACGATACCTAGATAAAAAAATTGATGAAAATGTATGTGCCCAAGATATAGAAGAATTGAGTTATGAACATAAGACAAGAGCTGTATATTACTGGAGATCCGGGGCAAATGGGAATAGAAAGTTATCATCTGTTCAAACGAAATTCAAAAAGGTGAAATCAGAGCCGCAGTTGCGCCGGTGGGCCCATAGTATAAATAAGGGTGGCACCTACAAAGAAAAGTTTACAAAGATAGCTCACTACACGTTAAACAATTTTAATGATGTCTTAGACAAAAGGCTGCCTGTCCATGATATAGATCTTCGACGATGGGCCTTACGTGCACGAGAAATTGTAGAAATACCGGCTGTAAATTTCCAAGCATCCGCTTCTTGGCTAAGGACATTCAAAAACCAACATGGAATTGTGTCACGGAAGATTACTAAATATGTAACAAGACAACAATTATTAAACGCTGATACACTTCAAAACAAAGCTACCGAATTTATAGAAATGGTGAAAGTCAACATAACCGACGTTGGGGCTGAAGACACAATTAATTCTGATCAGAGCGGATTCAATTTAGAGCTACATACAGGCCGCACATTGGCGAAAGAAGGGCAGAAATCCGTTGAGACAGTCGTGCAATCGAAAACATCAACAACACACAGTTATACTATACAGCCTTCGGTTTCTGCGAGTGGCAAGTTTGTGGTACCTATATTGATCGTTTTAAACGAACCTACTGGCAAAGTTGGTCCTCGAGTGGAACAAACTATGTTCGGAACCGAAAATATATTTCTAATGGCTTCGAAATCTGGAAAATTGACGACTAATCATTTCAAGCGATGGTTCCAAGAAGTATATTTTCCCAGTACGGGTCCAAAATCGGTAATACTTCTGGATTCTTGGAGCGGCCAATGTCCAACTGCATTTAAAGAAATGAATATGCAAGGGAAATATATTAAAGTTTTAACCATTCTAGCAGGTAAATATATTGCACCAGTTTCATTAGTTCTGTAGACAATTATTCCATATGATAATTAGTAATTCCTGCAGGTACGACTGGAATGATACAGCCCCTTGATGTTTATGGCTTTTGTGTATGGATAAACTTCGTCAAACACTTTTCTGACGCAGTAATATTATACAATTACGACGTCAATCTGCATTTGAGAGGCAATATTATTAAATTACAATCTCTTACACACAACCAGTTTTCTTCTCCACGGTTTACAAACCTTTTCAAATATGCGTGGTACAAAAGTGGGTACGAAGAAGAAAGACCACCAAACTTCGAAAATCCGGTAGAATTTTGCTTTTCACAAAATGTACCGACATGCGATATATGCGGCGAAGCCGCTAGTGTCACTCGTGCGTGGTGTAAGAAATCTTTTTGTTTCAAACAATTTTATCATGATGATCATTATTGTAATAAGTATAATCCATAAAAAAAACAGAGTTCAAACGTTTCCTAAATGAGTAAGCGTGAGAACACTTATCCGATTGTGTTGTAATCTTCAAAGGCAGTACGTGGGGGGGAAGAATTTCTTCGTAAATATACAATTGTAATCCAGTTGCTTCCCGAAGCACGAAGTCAGTCCGTGATTGCGATCCTTGCTTCTGCCCATATTAGTGGAAAACTGAAGAGTGATTTTTCACAAGTAATTCACGAAATATTGCAATAAACAACACGCCATTTATTGCTGTACTCATCAGTATCATCATGAACGTCTAATTGTCGAAGAATACAACATAGTTTCCTTTCGAACTTTATTTTTATTTCGGCCCGTTCACGAGCTATAGAAAGAACAAAGTTTTTAAGGGTGCGTTGACCCCTTAAGAGTATCGTTCCGCCATAACAAGAAAATGTGTATCGACTATTTTGACTGATTGTATTTTCTTTGTAACCCATTTTTATTTCTAAAAATTTTCGTTCATGCCGCACGGTAAGAACTTGGAACGTTTGCCTTTCGAGAAGGGGCCGTTGGGGGAGAGGCTGGAATGTTACAAATATGCTATTGCGTCATAACACGAACATATATTGACGTGAATTTAGACCGAAATGCCAAAAGGCTAGCTGGTAATACAATGCTCTCGGCAAAAAAATCGACCGGCAGTTTCAACCTCTTAATTGTGAGATATCGGAAAAAGAAAAAATTCCGATTTTCATTCTCTACATGTATACAAATTTACATCCCAATCGATTAAAAATTCGCGGAGATACGGTTGAAAAAGTTGCATTTTTGCAATAAACAATATGAAATTTGTTGCTATCTACATCGTTCTCATCTCCAATTTATAGTACACCAAAAAATAAACATTGTTGCAATTCAAAGTTTTTTTCATATCTCGTACCGTTAAAACGTTATCGACGAAAAACGAAAAACACCCCAATTTTCGAGGGTGCTTTTCAACCCTTAAAAATCGGGTTCCACCGATATAAAAAAATACGTGTCGCCTATTTTCACCCATTCTACAAGCATGCCAAATTTCATCGAAATCGGAGACATCGACCTCGCAACGTTTCCTTGTGAGTTATGTTTCCGGCCAATTTAAAAAAATGCAGTTTTGAAATAAACGCTGCACAGTCGTCATTTTGAAATTAATTGCTTCAAAAATATTATTGTATACAGTCACTGATATGTGTGATTAACCCGCCTTTTTGTAATCTCGATTTATTTTGTACTTTTTCTGAAAAAAAAATCCCCAAAAGCCTATTTTTTCGGCCTCTAGAGTGGCCTAACTCCTTAACACTGTGTATTGCAGAGACTCACCAATGTGCCCGACATAGAGGTGAGGAATTCTAAAATATTTACTTTTTGAATATTTCACGAACCACTGGCTGAAAATTTGCCTGATTATTGCTACCCAACATGGGTCACTAGTGGTTCCAATTGAATTCATCGGGTGTGCGATTCGGGCACAGGTACGATTTAGGCAAGCCTATTCAACGAAGAAACATAAGAAAAAAGTTGACACTTCGTCGTATTTATTCTCCGACAGGGTTAACATTTTGCTCACCATACGTTTTTTCACGCACCTCTTTTTTGCGTTTTTGTAAAGTTTTTCGAAAAAGTCTTTCCGTAACGAATCCTTCGAGAAAAGCCTCCAACCAGCAATATCCGTGCAGAAATTTATTCGGGAGTCCTCAGATCCTACATGTGGCAGGATGTGCCCCATAGGCACTTGATATGGTCGTCGCATGTAGGGAATCCACATCGGAATCCAAGTGGATTCCGCGTTCTTTGCCGATTGACGTTGTTTGAGAATTTTTCATTGCAAATTCTCAACCGGAATTTGTTGGATCTCCCAAAAAAATATCCTTTCGAGATTCCGTGCAGAAATTCGTTGGGGAGTTCCAAGATGCACCCACACCTCTATAGGAATTCGTTAGGAACATCGCACATAGGGATTCCTCAGTGGGATTCAATTGTATTCTGCACTGTTCCCCGATGAACGCCCTTTGCGAATTCTTACCACGTTCGAATCGAAAATATGTGAAACGTCACGAGAAAAAACTCGGCGTGTTGAAACATAACCTGCACGGTTCGTGAGTGTGTACGTGTGTGGTGATATTATTTCAAAGTCCAGTCAAATAAATAACAAACGATAATTACAGAGGACTTTCAGTGATATGACTCAAATAGATGTCTAAGATATACTTTTTGAGCGTTTTATGCTTTTTTAACATAAGGTTTATACTTTTTAATATATACTCATTTTGTATATCTGTATGTATGTATATATATATATATATATTGTTTACAAAAATCAATGTACAGAATGCGATGAAATCCATCAAGATTCGTCTCAGATTCTATTCGATATTGTGAAAATCCTTTAGGACTCAAATTAGAAGCATACATTGGATTCCAATGTATGGATCCAACGTTTTAGTATGCGGATCCAATGTGATGACCCATTGGATCCCTATCAGAAAGTAGGGACAAGTACGGTAATCCAATTGGTTCCTACGGCAATTTCTGCATGGATACACGCAAATACCCGACTACTCCAACCCCTGTGAAGTTTCAGGACGCAATATAGCATAAAAATTTCGCGAGTTTCCCAACTCGAGAAACATCAATAGACGATAATCCGTCTTCGATTATTTGAAAATTTGCCCTCGACCCGGTCTCCTTTCCTTCCGTGATTGATGAACGGTCTGCAAGCCCTCGACGATCCAGGGCTCCCATTCCGACCTATACGTATATACGTAAACGCAGATGAGAGTTCAGAGGGACGAAGGTCCGGCGGACAAGCCGTAGAGACACAGCGAGCAACCGCGGTATGTACCGCAAAACAGTAGCCAGAGATCCTGTCGTACGTATAGCGTTGCGAGTTACATAACTAACTAAGTATGTACCTATCCTACATTAGGTATATATACATGTATCACGTACAGCACGTCCACGCGACTCGTTGCGGGCTGCCTCTTTTCTCCATTAATTTTACGAGACGAGGAAAGAACCAGAGAGTAGAAAGAGAGATATATGTGTGTGTTTGTGTAATATATATATATATATATATATATATATATATATATATATATATATATATATATATATATATATATATATATATGATCGTGGCACAGATACACATAGATTTATACGTAGGGTCGTGAACGTCAAGCCACTGAAGAACGAGGGAAAATGTAAAGAATAAAAAAAAGAAAGAGAAGCCCGAAAGTTGGCTTGCGCAACGGTTCCCCGATTGAAAAAACACTGCGACGTGATGGCACGGTAGAAAGGTGAACAGAACGCGAGGAAGCTAAAGAGGGAAAAAAATCCCGAGAGTACGGGGACTCGGTCGCTCAGAGGGGAGCAAATTCTTTATCTCGATACAGAGTTTACACGTACTTTCGTACATTTTCCACTCGCGTGTGTATACATGTACATTTGCCTACAATAGTGAGGTACGTAGATTCTCGGTTGAGGAAAATCTGCATTGAATAAAGTGGAAAAGGGTTGAAGTCACCACAGAGAGATCTTTGGGCCGATACGAAAAACCAGAGGAAAAGTGAATATCGAAATCGAGTTGGCATTCTTCTTCTTCTATACATCTTCCAGCCCCCACGCCAGCGTTATCAAATTTATAGATTCGTCCCTCGGTCCATCCCTTACCATAAATCCACGAACACCGCTTTCATTCTCACGTATGTGTGCAATTCGCGATACACGCGCCAGACAATAGCGGAAAAAGAATACCGAGGAGAAAAGGTTCCTATGCAACCAGTAACGAGTTCGAAAACTCCGCCTCTCCGTGGACTTCACTCTCGTTATTCTCTCCGCGTTCATCCGTTTTTAACCTACTCCCGTGTACCCAGATGGCCTCCATGTATGGTGTTAAAGTCTCCAACGTTGGCATGCAACGAAAATTCTTCTCTACTTTTTGCAATTTCACTGTCCAATATATTTTCGTGCAGATCTAGGTCGTAGGTCTCTAATGACGATCCCAAAAACAATTTTCGATTTATCATTAACCAAAGCCTTTTTCGCTGATCTCTAATGTGGATTCCAAAAACGTTTCAGTGATTTTTGTCGCCTGAATGGGCCAAAAATCGAACAGAGCCTCAATAGCAATAATATCATTGGGCTTTTTCGTTGCTGATTGAGCTGATGATCATTCGATATAGTACAAGATAAATCATCTTGTTATTCAATAATTTTGATATTGGAAAGGAAATGAGAAGTTTCTAAACAATCTGGAGAGTTCTTCGACCGTAGAACTGCGTGAAAATGTTGCCTTCTAGGATTGGAAAGTCTTCGATGGGAATAAAGAGTGCTGCCCTTACTTTTAAAGTTAATTCATAATTAAGCACTTCCAATCTACAATAACGCTTGGATCCGTTGGAACTTAATTTTCTTCCGTTTTCTATTTCTCTCTCCCGCTATCTTCCAAATACTTTCTTCCATCCCAGAACCTTGTCCTTGACAAACATTGTTACAAAAATGGTGAAACCATTGTTGAAAGACGATATTCCAAAAAACGAGTGCTCGCAGAGGCTTGTAGATAAAACATCATACAAATCAGCAATATATGTGTGCTAGACACTTCTGGGCTGGACGCGGTCGATGGGATCCTCGAAGGCAGGCGTAGAACCAGAATTGAGGGAAGATAAGTGACAGAGACGAGAGAGAATGAAAGAAGAGATGGAGAGAGAGAATGATGGGGCCCTGTGTAAGATGAGGTTAGCTGCTGCGGAAAACACTGTTTTCATGAAGACTAGTCGAGTATCATATATATATAAACACATGGTGGAAAGAAAGCAGCAGGAGCGGAGAAAAAACGCCGGAAGGATGGGTTGCGGAAGAAACGGGTTGTAAGGGCTCGAGTACTCGGACATTGAGGGTGGCAAAACCCCCAGGCTGTACAAAGTTTTGCCAACTCTCGCGAACCACCCTCTCTCTCTCTCTCTCTCTCTCTCTGTCTGCATCTTTTTTTCTCTGATCATCTGTACGACTCGGGGGAGTGAGTGAAAGAGTTGATGAAAGAAAGAACGTGAAAGTACTACGTGTACGTTCATACGCACACACTCACACATTGATTGCTAATAGTCAAAGAGGCGTGAGTCCTGTTATTTGGGCGGTGAAGTGATGTGGAACGCGTCTCTTTACTCGCCAGAGGGTTGATGTAGTCGAGAAAGTTCCGTAAGGAGGTTCGCCAGGCTTGAAACTTCTCAAAGAGGAAGGTTACTTCGTAACGTCTGGTCTGTCGTTATACAACAGCTCAACCGCGTTGCTGTCTCTGGATGTCTGGTTCTACATGTCCGAATGTATATATATAGTTATGTGCAGATGCGGTGGTGCCAAAGGTTTCTTCTGCCTCGCTGCCTTATTTGTTCTCCTTTCGCCTTTCCAAACCTAAAACAACGAGCGAAACCGATTTTCCCTCGCTCACAGCCGTAAGAAGGGAGAACAAAAAACGCCCAACTTTTTCCAAAGCATCTTTCGGAGCACTCCGCAGTCTCGGGAGTTCCATTGCAGGAAGAAAAAGCACCAGAGGTTCGTACATAGAGAACAATTCTGTATTAGTCTTGCTAAGGAAATCCACCTATTCGGCTATTGAGTCGCGGTGGATCTTACCCGACTGTTTTTGGCGGTACGCTTCAACTTGCTGCGGTAACGGTGATGCGGAAAGAGAAATTAATACAAGGAAAATCTAGGTGGTAGGGAAATGTTGCACCGAAGTTTGTTTGGATTTGTTTTCATTTGGAAAGAGAAGCCCGATAGTGGTGGTACTTCGAGTTAAGCGGCGTTGGGCATGGCCGATACTCAGAGCGGTGAACGCTTAGTTGCGCACCGGTTGGTGCAGCAACCAGTCAACGGAAGGCTGATACTTCTGATATCTTGGTGTAGATACTTGAGTAAGTCGTTTGTGTATCGGAGAATCAGAAGAATATAGGGCTGTGTATACCGGTACGAGTTTCTTACAGTTTCCCCGTACCCTCGGCAAATGCGGTATATGTAGCTTAAGGGGTTAGACTCTACCCCTTAAGCCTTTTCGGCCACTTTAGAGGCCGAAAAATAGGCGTTATGGGGATTTTTTTTTCAGAAATACTACAAAATAAATCGAGATTACAAAAAGGGTGTTGATGATACATATCAGTGACTGTATACAATAATTTCTTTGAAGCGATTAATTTCAAAATTGCGGCTGTACCGCGTTTATCTCAAAACTACATTTTTTAAGTCGGCCGGAAACCTAACTCAGACAATATTTAACCGATTCACTTGAAATGTTAAATATATCTTGAAAAATACATTGTCTACACGGAGAAAAATACAGCCTCTAATTCTCACACTGGTTGCCAGAATTCTAATATTCAGTGCTAGAAGAGTATAGCAGTTTACTGCCAGTTCGGAATTCTAAGACTTATTGTTATAGAAGTGTAAAAATGATTCTCACAACATATAGTAAAAATGATGCGTGCATATTACATTTGAAACTATTTTCGCATAGGCGCGAGTCCTATATACTCTATAGGACTTTTTGTAAATACACTGAGAAAAAAGAATCGTTGAATGTGCAAAATGCAGTTTGATGTCTCGAAATTTTATCGTTTTAACAGTTGCTTAGACATGCTAAATAAGCTACAGTTCACACCACTATACTATTTTACCACCAACGATACTGTTTTTTTATGCCAATCAAAAATCAAGTTGAACGTATTTAAAGATACATTTTGTTGAACCAACTGAATTTTGGATGGATGAACGCATTTTTTTTCAGCGTACTAACCTTTATTACGCGCTATATTTTCATATAGATTTTACTATACGTATAGCATGAATCTTCGTGTACGTATAGATTTAGCTATACGCATAACACAAATCTTCGGCGTATAGCGAAAAATATTATAAAGTTATTAGTACCATGTGACTTTTTATATCGTACTTTTTGTAGAATACTGGAAACTAATTGTTCCAATCACGTGGGCAAAATATTTTTTGAATACTACAAAAAATCACAATATGCCGAATAAAATGTATTATTTGTATCAGTTTACGTGCCATATCGTAGGTTGAAATTTAAATTTCTTCATTATTACTATACCATAATTACCATTTTTATCTTCTTGCATTCAATACTTTTTGATATTTAATGATATTTTTTTAGAAGCATACTATTAATTCTAAACTTCGAGGCCCCTGTTTTCTCCGTGTATGGAAGTACGTAGGATTTTTTTTTATATTGCATAGTTCATTTGTTATTAACAATTATCTGACGATTTTTTAGGCAAACTTCTCACTTTCAAAAAAAATCCTAAAAAATCGTTAATAACAAATGAACTATGCAATATAAAAAAAAATCCTACGTTATTCCATAGACAATGTATTTTTCAAGATATATTCAACATTTCAAGTGAATCGGTTGAAAAATGTCTGAGTTATGTTTCCGGCCAACTTAAAAAATGCAGTTTTGAGATAAACGCTGCACAGCCGCCATTTTGAAATTAATCGCTTCAAATATATTATTGTATACAGTCACTGATACGTATGATAAACACCCTTTTTCGTAATCTCGATTTATTTTGTAGTTTTTCTGAAGAAAAAAATCCCCAAAAATCCTATTTTTTCGACCTCTGGAGTGGCCTAAGGCCTTAAGACGGCTGTGGATACAACGAAAGTTAAGCTTGATTGGCGCAGTCTGGTTAGGGAGCAATAGGAAAGGGTTTAACTGGGAAGGGTTATATGTAAAAATCTGCAAGGGTATACGTTGGAACTCAGGAAGTAAATAATAATAATAATAAAAATTTGAAAAAAAATCATGCAAAAATACCCAAAATTACAGGTCGGTATATGTGCAGGGTAGGTGAATACATTCTGTTGTTATGCTTCGAGCTGTTTTGATGCTACATTTTTTAAAAATGGATGTATCGACTTCATTGGCTTTACAAAGAATCCTTCGGAATATTATTTTAAACATTCATTGGAGCGATCCATTCGGACTACCTAGGCGAGAAATTTGTTTTTGAATTTTCAATTTGCGGTGGCTATTGTTACTCAATGAGTACGATACACGATAAACGTACTCATTGCATTATGAAATCGAACTTTTTTACCGTACGACTGTGTGCAATACGACAAATGTTCATGTTTACTTTGAATAACGTTCACCCCTAAATCTACCGAATGAAAATTAAGCAATGGGAAAAAATCATTTTCATTGCCCGCCAACGATGCAAACTTTGGCATCATACTTTCCTCGTCATTTCTCGCACATCGGGTCTCGTTCATGTAAATTTCGTGAATAGATAATTCAGGGTCGATTAGCTGCCGGATAAGTTGTAGAAAAAGAAGAATTCGACGTGAGGTAAATTATGGTTATGATACCTGACATTGGATACCGCGGTTTGCGAGAAGAAGATCCGGATAGTAGTCGTTACCAGATATTGAGAGGTAGAGGATGCTAAAACTTGTGGTTGGAGTGTTTGTGCTCGGACATGGAAAACGAGGCTGCGGTGAGGAACGAGAACTCTGGGGTCCGATCCTGAACATACACCGAGAGAGTTTAACGCTTCTCTGCAAAAGGTACAGTTGCTCAGAAAATGTCCTCTCTCTCTCTCTTTCCCTTTAAATACGTAGTCCATAGAACGGATTGCAAAGTTTTGCTAGCTCGATAGAAAGAGAGAGAAAGAGTAAACTGAGGGAAGGCTGTTTGTAATCGTGTGCATGTAGACTAGAAGTCCTTGCAACTTATGAGGAGCATGCTCTCCTACCACTTGCTATCCCTTGTAAGAACTCTCTCTATCTCTCTCTCCCTCTCCCTCTCTCTCAGGCTCTATAGTTTGTCTATATTTATTAGAAAATTCTCTGTAATTTCATTTACAATTCTACTAGAATTTAACAACGCGTATTATCCTTTTCTTCACTTCATTTATTGCAATGTATCTTGTAACAGTTTACATTGCCTCTAGGAATTAATTCTACAAGGAACAAACAAACCCAAATCAATCTTTCTTTTTTACCTCTTAGAACCTCGATATTTGGCAATCCGTGGAAACCAAAGTCAGACAGAGAAAAGGACTATTCAACAATGAAAATCGCCAAATACTCGCCTTCTAATTATAATCAATTATTTTTCGCCCTGATATTTATTACAGCGGGACACGATTTTTTAATTTATTTTCCAGTCGAAAGTTTGCGAATCAGCTCGCGCCAAGTGAACTCCCCAATCAAGGCCCGGTATTTAAATTTTGCTCGTGCGATTCGCGCCACCCTGATATCTCCTTTTGCTCCGGCGCCGAAATTCAACAGAGAAATGCCAAGCTCCTTGCAAACTACTTTTCAACCACGAAAAGTGGTCCGCGCATCGAATACAGGTGAACAAAAAATAAGAAAACTTAGAAAAACAAATTTCGTGTATGCGCTAATAACTGGTGGGAACCACAGTCTAAATATGTGTGTGGGTATCTGTGTGTGTGTGTGTGTGTGTGCGGGTAGGTATTCGGATAATAAGAAAAAGTTTTCTTATCCATTCGAGCCGATAGAAGTGGAGGCAACTTTCGTAAGTACTCGCAGGGCCCGAGAAATCAGTTTTTCCTCCCTCGAAAAAAAAAGCACTGTTCACTCCCGATATACACCACCGCAACGCGAGAATGCTTTTAATACGGCGATTGCATGTTTTTTTTACTCCCGAATTTGTTGATTTTTTTGTTCATTTTCTCATTTCTCGTCGGCGAACCTCTTTTATCGACATTTTGGTGTGCTCGTCGATCTTCGAGCGACGTCAACGGTATTCTTCCCATCCCTGCCTCCCGTTTGTTAGCCGACACCCCCCCCCCCCCCCCCAGCCTCCCCTTCGAGGAAGCTCTCGCTCTTGTGCGAGTTTCCCATGGATGTGAGATATCCGAGAGAGAAACTCTGCACCACGAACGTGCTATGCATGCGTGATGAGTCAGCTCGAGCTACGTTAGCTCGGTCTGCTCGTGTAGTCTTTTTGCCGTACGGGACAGAAAGTGTGTGTGTCTGTGTGTGTGTGTGTGAAAGAGAGAGAGAGAGAGAGAGAGAGAGAGAGAGAGAGAGAGAGAGAGAGAGAGAGAAAGCTCCCACTGTTTCAAGCCCCTTTTTATTTCGTATCTCTAGACTTCAGTGCGAGCCGCAGTAGAGGTATTTCGAGTTTAGTCAGCCGGCGAATCAGAGCCGCGTCGTTGAACCGACTAGACCAGAGTCGAAGTCAAAAAACAGAGGGAAAGAGAGAAAGAGAGAAAAAAATGGGGTGGAAGATAAAAAAAAACCGACAACGAAAAGACAGGCGGTGAAAAATACAGAGAGAGAGAGAGAGGTGGGGAGAGAATGGAGGGGATATATTGTCTGCGGTAAAAATCGACAGGATTTTCCGACGATATCACCTACTAGGAAACAAAAAAATGCCGCTTTGTCTTTCGGTTGCTCGTCATGTACAAGTCCATTCGTAGTGTCCGTGCAGCGATACAGTAAAAAATTAAGCAGCGGTGCACACAAATAAACCCAGAGTCACTCACGTCCGGCAAACTCTCATCGCGATGGCTCGTATTTGAAAAATGCGTTTTCTACTTGCCCGTCCACAGATTACCTTTTGCACATAGCGTTGCGAGTCTATGTGTCTGTAACCCACTGAATTGCCTATACGTGTCATCGTTTTATCGTGACGCGCAAACGTCGCCTGTTTGAATTGTTCCACACGTACCTTCGGCAGTTTTTCCGCTCTCCTGTTATCATACGCCAGCCTAATCGGCATTCGGTCGTTAGGGCTGATCGACAGACCGAGGATTCAAGTAGATTGGACCTCGCGAGGATGAGTACGCGGATGCCACTTGATAATTAAGCCATTTTTTTCTTTTTCACGACAAAAAAAATGTCCAAGTGCCCAAACAAACCCAAGTGACCCAAATTTCCAAGTGCCCAAACAAACCCAAATGAACAAAATTGACAAGTGTCCACACCAAACAGAAGGGCTTTCATGGAGAGCTTTTGTGACATTTTAACTCACGCAAGAACTGACGAGAAGATTTCTACACATTTATGTCAATTGCATCAACGTCGATTGCTACATAAAAATTACGAAACAAGTTCTTTTTCGTTGAATACAACCCTGAATTCGCTGTCAATTGCCATCCGCTATTCATCCTTCAGCTCCGTAAGTAGTCGTCACCTATCCGTGCGATTAATAGTGGAAGAGCTCTCAAAAGCGTTTCAGCTCTTAGTGGGCACATATCCATACACCCACACACATCTTCAGCCCGATAGAAGAGAAAACGCAACGAACCTTTGCGCGTACGAGCCTCGAAGGGGTTCCACTTATTCGCGCTCTTCGGATCTCTCGCGTCCAGGATGAATTATATGCGCTCTCATCCATATGTACATGTGCGGGTGTATGTGCATATCTGCGTCTTTATGGGAGGACTATCCGTTACAAGCAGCCGAACGTGTCCAAACATTTGCCTATCCAGCAGCACCCGGTCCTTTGAGACTCGTTGAGCAAGAGCTAACTCGAAACGACGAATCTCTATCCCCGTCCCCACCTTTCCTAACTCTTTACTCGTTCTTGTTCAAAAGGGCTTTCGAGAACGCCGCCCCTCTTCATGACACGAGCTGGAACTCCATTTAAAAAGTTCTAAATTAGCTCGTGTGCTTGCTGCTAAGATATGTATATATGTCGGTCTCGACTTTTGCGAGTTGGTGATGCTTACGCAGTGAGTGTGGGCGTCGATTAACCCACCTTGAGGCGTATATCCGGCAGCCAATTAAAACAAATGCTTTTTCAAAGCTCTCTTATCCCTCGGTAAATGCAGCTTAACCGCATATAATGGAGGTATATGACGCTGACAGCGCGCAACACGGATGTCCTCGGGAAAAGACGCTACATTGGATTAGTTATTTTAGCCCGAAAGGCAATGCGAAAGTGGCACAAAAAGCGAACTCTGCTTGTCCGATAATATTAAGCAACATGAGGAGTACGGAAAAGAGAAGCGGTCGGGAGTGAGAACATGCCTGGAAACGAAATATTCGCGTACAGGAGAATCCGTATACAAGAGGGGTGTCAGATTTTCCAGAAAGTTGAACTTCGTGGACGTATTTATTTTACATGGCTCGAGGAATTCACGAGATGGAAACTTGTGCATTGTTTCCCGTTGGTACATCGAGCGAAAAGTCCAAAGAGGTATTTGTAGCCAACGCCCAGAATAAAAGATAGTGGAGTGATAGACAGTACTGCAGGTCGACCTAAATGCAGTCAATTTGCAACGCAATCCTAATATAGTTTGGCTAATACAGTTGTGTTGTAATTGGGTCCATAGGGAACTAAGGCTAGTCTTCCTGCATTGCCTTTCATCATTGGCGGTTGTTGCAACTACCATGGACACTATGGGTGTTCGTCACTCTCATATCGTTTTAGAGGCTATACCAGCGTAACACTTTGAAAAAATTGATGTTTTGCCTTTTTCGACAGTTTATACTCTCAGGAATATCCTGTACAAATTTCAAGGCCGTATCTCTAATACTCCCCGAATGGCAGCATTCTAAAGAGCAACTGCTCGTAGGCGACAAATCGATAATTAAATCTTTAAGTGTGTTTTTCTCAAAATGAGATTTTTCAAATTTTCGGACATTGTAACTCAAAGAGCAATTATCCGATTGACTTGAAATTTGAACTGAGTACTCTTGAATATATTTACCCCACAATGACGTAGGATATTTTTGATTGGATGAAAATTGACGATTTGGCATTGAAAAAAACGACCATTTTATAGGCAAGAAAACAGACGTTTTTCATAACTACGCCATTTTGTTAGATTTGGATATTTTTCGAAAATCCTACGTCATTGTACAAGAAATACCTTCCAGTTTAACGACATTTTTTCCTTTTTCGGTTTCAGCTACTCAATCGGCCGGTATCATGTCAGCAGTGGAGGAACTTTTTTTTGGCGCCTCCGAAGGCAGCACATAAGTCGCTTGGATCTCAATATATTTCTATGAAAAAATTATTCTTATCAATCAAATATATTTTTAATTTTCCGAAACATTTAATTGAGTACTTTTCTTCCAAAAAATTCCCGAAAATCGCCCAAATTTTCAGCGTTCACACTGGTATAGCCCCTTAATTTGTCCGTCCCGTAAAATAGATGAGTAATACGAGTTAACTACTTTTACGTTAAGTACGAGTTAACTTTTAATGAACGAAAGAGCTCAATGAGAGAGCTATTCGCTAATTTCTAGATGTCACTTTTCTTCTCTACTTCCATATTTAATACGGAATTATTGATGCGTTAAGATGAGAAGGAGTGAAAGTGTCAATTCATCCAAACTGTTCAAAGTTCCATTTTGTATAGATGATGGAAGTTTCGACAGAGACTGCAACGGATTCGTAGTCAGTCGCTGTTGTTGCGCAATACAAGTGCAACTCCGGGACTCATTGACACACTTGAAGCACTCGTAGTCGACAATACGACAGCCATGATCCAAATATACATGAAAGACTGCATGCATATCGGAGCGACGACTACGAGGGGGGGTATATGGGGTGAGCTATACAATGGATAGTGTACAAAATAGTGAATTTCACGAACTTGAGGATGAGGTCGAATTCCTGATGAGAATGTGGCCGTGTTCCCGTCTCCATGAAACTTTCGGCGTCGGCCTTCCGGTTGCTTGACAACTCAGTGTCGCGTTGTCACCCTCCGCTACTGCCACATCGTTGCTCGTCTCACCCCCGTTAATTATGTCCGGCGGCACTGGCGCACGTGCGAGCAACAAAAGTTCACACGTTATATATCGTACGATTCACGCTTCAACGGGACCAAGAAATGAAAAACGAGAGACTGATATTTCGTGCGGAAATATTTGTCTTCTTGATATTATTGTGATTGAGAGTGAAGTTCATTTGAGAAGCTTCGAACGTCTTTCACCGATGGATGTGTTAGCGGATATTGATTTTTTTCAGACGTGGATATGTCAAATAGAAACTTAACTCGTGGAGTTTTCACGAGTTTACGTCGTTTTCGAGATTCGGTGGAAGTTAACAGAAGATGTTGAAATTTTGGGAATTTACTGCAGTTTCTTATGAGCAGTGGTAGATCCGGCGGCAGTTGATACTTCTTACGGAAACGTCAAGGCTAATATATCGTTTTGCCAAGACGATTCGTGTTATGAAACCTTCGAAGTTGAACTTTTATTGAACTCGTCTACGTCTGAAAAAAATCAGTGTCCTTTGACGGTAGTCACTCTCCGTTATTTGGTGCAATTGAATATTACACCTTTCAATTACAATTTGGTAATCGCAACACACGAATATGCTACCACAGAGTGCCTCAAAATGACCTGACATTTTAAATAGCGCGCCATTTTTTTTTTTTTTGTGGCGAACATAGAGTACTAATCTTTGACAACTGGTATCAGGACGTATTGGGGTTTAGTCATGTGAGTTGTAAAAATTCATTACAAATGCAGGGCGAAACAATGCAGTTATTGCAGACGAAGTTTTATGGTCGTGTTATCTTGTACCGCGGTGATGTGAAATGGCCATCAAAATCGTGCGATTTGACGCCATTGGCCTTCTTTTTTGGGGTTTTCTGAAAGTAAAATGTATGACAATCATCCACAGACCATTCCGGAGCTCAAGGAAGCATTTGGACGTAGCATTAATGAAATTAGTCCCCAATTATGCCAAAAAGTTATTGAAAATTTCGTTAACAGAGTGAACGTTTGTAAACAGGGACGAGGTGGCCATTCATCTGATATTGTATTTCATTCATAACCTCCATGTTTGTACCTTATATTAGAATTAAAATATTCGTACTTTTCAAATAAATAATACGTCTTATTAATAAATGAGACGTATTATTCAAGTGATTTTGAGACACCCTTTACTATTTATGTCTTATGAATGTTTTTTTAATTAACAAAATTTTGTGTACTATATATTATTATTATTATTATTATTATCCATCATATGTATGTGCATGCGTGAGTATTTAATCAATAATTTAATTGAAAGAAAATATATATTGCAGTTAATCTTGTCAAAGTATTCATGATACATGAATAATAATAAAATAAAATAAAAGTAATTGAATAAAATAACAATCCGCAACACAAAATTGCACCATGAGTGGTGGAAATATGTGGATCCTGAGTGGGTTGTATTTGTGAAAGTTCGTCAAATGAATTGTACCGTAAAATTGGGTTCGCTATTAAATGGAACGATGAAAAACAAGTCCGGAATGGAAATCAATCGAAAAAAGATCCGTCATCGTAAATAGAACATGTCATCGCAGCTGAAAGCTTCTTACCAAGTATGTCGAGACATCCAAGCGCCGAGATCATTGGGCTCGTGTTAATTTGACACATGTAACAACCCCTGTCGGATTCCTTGAGCTGACGAATGTGCAATTGCCACGTGCCATTTACCGCATCCTCCGCTACGTGACTACTTCCGGTAACACTGTGCTGATTCGACGTGATCCCTCTGCCGATATTACCCGTTGTTCCTATCGCGTTGGAAGAGCTCGGACCACCGCCGGACTCGAAAGTTACCGCAATACGTGCATTATGCGTCACCGTACGCGTGTGCATCGATAGAATCGTCTGGTCCGAGGCTCGGAGCCAGCCTACCTGAAATTTCTATTCACCCAATATTCTCATTACATACAACAATTCTCGACTAAGCTCCATCAATATGGCGAAAATGTCTCCTCACTTAGCCAACATCCGTCTGTCGATGTACACTTGCTGCTCCGTGGTTGCCTATCCCCACGTCGAACCACGTCGAAAACCACCAATCAAGTATGGAATTACATAGATGACGAGGAAACGGATTCTATGCCGTTTCAATTTTCGTTCTCATTCGTGATTCTGATTAGGGAATGGCGCGTAATCCGTGAAGGTAGAGCTCCACGGATAAGGCACTTCCAACGGGATGCAAATCTCGCCATTCATGCGCGAATTAATTATTGAATGCTGCAGTGTCTGCGTTTGAATCATTTTTGTTATATTTTCTGTATGCTAATGTTAAACTACGTTTAGATTATTTTCAAAAATTAAGTAGGTGCAGACATTTAGCTGGCAACATTTCTCATCTATTACCCCTTTAGTTTTCCCCACATTTCTACTAGATGAGCACTTTTCATTGTAGCTGCTCTTCAAAGATACCAAATTATCGACAAGAATTCTTCCGATAATTAGATTCTATCATCGTACGATCTGATCCATTGTTGAAAACCCTATTCGAGTATCATTGGAAGTGTCCCTGATGAGATTCCCCTACCGAAATTTGTCTTCAATTAACATTTAGCTCCCCACCATCTCCTATATCTACTGGAGAACTTCTGATTGCATCTGCTTTCCAAAGATGTCATATTATCGACAAGAACATCTTCAATCCGACAATTTGATTCATTTACGGTATGATCATAATCTATTCCATTTCTGTTGGCA
Source organism: Ophion obscuratus (assembly GCA_964007375.1). Taxonomy (NCBI): domain Eukaryota; kingdom Metazoa; phylum Arthropoda; class Insecta; order Hymenoptera; family Ichneumonidae; genus Ophion; species Ophion obscuratus. The sequence goes on along the minus strand of OZ023317.1, from coordinate 31,996,289 downwards.
CTGGTTGATTTATAATTCTCCTTTAATCTCTTGTTTCCTTACTTCAGTTGCTTTCGAAAAGTTTTTTTTGCAAGTGTATATTACAGATTTCTAATCGGGGTCCTGAAACAGTGTTTGGCGATTTTCGTAGCCGAAAACAGCCGAAACAATGAAGATTATGAAAGGTTAAGTTCCATTGCATTCCAACAATGCCAACTTCAATGTAATCATTGAACATCCACTTGAAGAAGGTCCAGCATCAAACTTTGTTTTCAATTACGATTTTCCCCTTTATTTCCACTAGACGAGAATCGTTGATTGTACTTCCTCTCTAAAGACATCAAACTATTACAGGAACATAATTATTCTGAGAATTTGATTCAATCACCCGATTATTTTAATCCGAGACATTGCTAATCGCCCTGCCCCAGTAAGTATCATTGGAATCACAGCTCCCTACGACGGTGTGTAGTCAAGAATGGATGACATCCGAATTATTCCCCAGGGGTAATGCCTTCTCAATGTAATACCGCATTAGGTATCTGGGATAATGGGGAACATTTGGAGCAGAGAACGAGGGAACATCACCTCTCGTATATCGTTAGCATGGTACAATCTCTTGTTCGGCCTGGATTTCCTATGTCGTAGCGTTCGCGTATAAATCGGCTCGAGGGCGTGTACCTTGCCCAGGCCCGACACGTGTTCGTCAACTGTATTAGTATCATCATCGCTGCTATACTCCCTATTGCTCGCCATACGAGTTTCTCTGCCATTGATGTAATATCTGTTTGCGATGTTTGATGAACGTACGATAAATCCTCGACCCGATTCACCGTATACTGCTGAACTAACTGGAAACTCGGGTAAGTGCGGCCATGTATTTATGCTCATTACGTATATATGTATGTATATGTATTTAATATGTGTGTGTGTAAAGCTTTCTCCAGAACCTGGATCACTTTGATTTTGACATATGATGGCCGTGATAGCTCGCTTTCCATCACCCCCCAGGGAAGCTGACAGATATTTATATAATTCCGTTCTCATATACATTTCCTGTTGAGCCGACCTATACCCGTGGTTGTTTGTCCATCACTTGTGATTTCTATGTGTCAGGAGTATTGCGCCGTTTGATAACTTCGTGTTTAATCAACACCAATGGCATTGCCTCTCATTAAGTTCCACTTCTCCCATTTGACTACTTAACTCGTACGCGCTATTGCAAACCTTCCTGATGAATTACAAGGAAACTGTGAGCTTGTGTGTGTTTGGATCCTCCATATTTACTTTGGATGAAAGTGTCGGAAAAAATTGACGTTCTACAGTTTCCCTGTGCCTTCGTGCAATGCAGTACCGCGTTAGGAAAATGCGGCTTGCGGTCGATACGCCGGGGAGACTTCGAGGAACAGGTAAAAGTGAAGTGGCGGTGGTCGTAAAAGCCTGAAAGTGTATATTCGACGGACCATTGGAAAAAAAAATGAAAAATAGTCCAACAGTTCGATCTGCTTCCGAACCCTTGACGTTTTTTGAACTTTTTTATTTTAAATCCATAAACAAAATCAAATTCTCTTTAGCTCGATGTCCTATTGCAAAGTACGATTGAAGTCTTCATAGGAGTCATTTATTTCCGTTCGCCAGCTTTTCTTTGTTCGCTCACGAATGAATAAAAGATCAAACTCTCTGCGACTTTTGGCCATTGAATTATCCGCTCCGTTACTTCTTCCTCAACTTCAATATAGTGACTTTCCATAATACAGTGGAAGCTCCAAGACTTCGCTTGTCGCATCGCAGCGCTGGTATATCTGAGATTATCCAAAAAGTGTGTTAACCAGCAGTCGCAATTATACCGTACCCAGCGTCTGTCCGAAACTTTGTCCAAGCAAAGTTCTCAACTGTGCCGGCCCGCTCGGCGACAGAACGGACCGTTTTATGTCGTTACCTCTCCAACTTGACTCGGGCTAGACGCGTCGCATAGAAGGACGCAGAGAACAATTTATGCATGCGCGATACACTCCGAAACCGCGGAAATGACTGTCAAACGTTGCGCAGATTTAACCCCACCGGCTATTTCATGTGATAACTGCGTTCCTTCAATGCATGATCAATACGGCCCAAATTTACTAATAGTTTTCAACCTCAGGGATTCATATCAGCAGCGAAACCTCACGAAACCCACTATCGGACCACGAATACGGAAAGTGAATTGAACGAACGAGAAAAAGAGAACCGTGGAGAGAAAGAGATAGAGGGAGAAGCGAAACCCTGATATTCCTATTTGGTTTCTACTGTCCATACTCATGATTCGGACTATCCTCTGATTCTCGTAAGGGCTTACACCTCGTTGAAGTTTTTTTTTTTAATCGTCGACTTTTGGTTTTCGACGCATTCTCGAAGTAAAACATCCAAAAAATATTCTCTCAGTATTTCCAGTTGATCCGTTCAAAATTGAGGGAGTTATGGACGCTTATAGGTAGGTTCCGCGATCCGGCGAACTTTAACCGCGGTTTTCTCAAAATGACTTTTTCAAGATCGATGACCACAATATCTCAAAAATCACTGTACTGATCAACTTCATATTTACAAGCTTCTTTTACACATCAAAAAGCAGTTCTTGAACGGAAGGTTTTTTTTCGATGCATAGTATTTTTTTATGAACGAAAATAGAGCGTGTTTTTCACCGAACATTAATACTTTCGCTGTGGACTGTGGTCATTTTTGCGAAAATCAATATTTTATTAAATCCTTCGTCCAAGCACTAGATTTTTTCATACAAAAAATAAATACGTTTGATTTTTTATTTCGGATGATTTGTTTCCGAGCGGCCTTGGTCACCGCGAAGGACGTTTTTGAAACAGTTCTCTGCACAAACCATTGTATCTGACAGATTTATGAATATTTTTGAATAAAAAAATTGCAAACGATACTTGAAACCAACAAAATTGCAAAAATTTCTTTTTTCTGGCCACGAGCTACACTGCCTAAAAAAAAATTTAATTAAAATGGGATCTATTTAAATCAAATAGGTTTTTCCCTTCTCTCACGGCCTACTACGATCTTATTGGTTTCAAAGATATTTTTTTATTTGTTTCATCTTTTTAAATATTAAATATTAAATATCTTCAAATTAACTGAATAAAGATTCGATTCCAATAAATCTTTATTTGCTTATAATGTACACTGTACATCTGAGTGTACTATATGCATCAAATATTTCATAAATCCAAAATGAAATGTAATATTTAATTGAGAATTTTACCACCACGATTTTGTATCGTAACGAGTCATTCCCTGGCCTTGTAGAATGATTTTTTTCGAAGAAAATATTTGACCTATATGGGAATCGAATCTCGAACCTATCTACTCATAGCTATGCACGCTACTCTTATCCTACCGAGTGCATATAACATTTTGGTCGCAGATATGACATAAGAGACCAAACGCATTCCTATAATTATTTGTTGTATCACATGAACTATATCAATTAGTTAATATCATTGTGATAATTAGAGAGTTTTGTCGAATAAAATGCTATAGATTTTTCAACCATTACATATGTGTGTGTGTGTGTGTGTGTGTGTGTGTGTGTGTGTGTGTGTGTGTGTGTGTGTGTGTGTGTGTGTGTGTGTGTGTGTGTGTGTGTGTGTGTGTGTGTGTGTGTGTGTGTGTGTGTGTGTGTGTGTGTGTGTGTGTGTGTGTGTGTGTGTGTGTGTGTGTGTGTGTGTGTGTGTGTGTGTGTGTGTGTGTGTGTGTGTGTGTGTGTGTGTGTGTGTGTGTGTGTGTGTGTGTGTGTGTGTGTGTGTGTGTGTGTGTGTGTGTGTGTGTGTGTGTGTGTGTGTGTGTGTGTGTGTGTGTGTGTGTGTGTGTGTGTGTGTGTGTGTGTGTGTGTGTGTGTGTGTGTGTGTGTGTGTGTGTGTGTGTGTGTGTGTGTGTGTGTGTGTGTGTGTGTGTGTGTGTGTGTGTGTGTGTGTGTGTGTGTGTGTGTGTGTGTGTGTGTGTGTGTGTGTGTGTGTGTGTGTGTGTGTGTGTGTGTGTGTGTGTGTGTGTGTGTGTGTGTGTGTGTGTGTGTGTGTGTGTGTGTGTGTGTGTGTGTGTGTGTGTGTGTGTGTGTGTGTGTGTGTGTGTGTGTGTGTGTGTGTGTGTGTGTGTGTGTGTGTGTGTGTGTGTGTGTGTGTGTGTGTGTGTGTATAATTCCTCTCTCTCCATCCCGTCTACCCTCACACCCCTTCGATATGTATGTGCAATAAAGACAGACTATTAGTTCAATCAAATAGAAAAATGGTTGACTCTAGGAAATTCTGTTCAATTAAAATATTTTTTAAATCAAATAGATCCATTTAGTGGATTCAACTAAATTGTTTTATTGGACAGATGAAACCGAATCACAGATGTATTAGGATTAAATAAAATATTTAATTATTGGACGATATTAAAGAGACTTTGCTTTTAATAAATATATTCAAAATTAATAATTCCAATGGGATGCAATAGAAAAAATTTGATTCCACGAAAAATCTAGCTAATTCAAATTTTTTTAACTCAAGTTGGTTTAACTTGAGTTAAAATCCTAAAAAATAGCCTTTTTGGGGATTTTTTGCACAAAAACTACAAAATAAATCGAGATTATAAAAAAGGGTGTTAATCATACATATCAATAACTGTATAGAATAATTTTCTTGAAGCGATTAATTTCAAAATGGCGGCTGTGCAGCGTCTGTCTCAAAACTGCATTTTTTAAGTTGGCCGGAAACATAACGCATACAATTTTCAACTAATTCACTTGAAAAATTGAACATATCTTGAAAAATACGTTGTCTATGGACGTAGGTGGGATTTTTTTACATTTGTTATTAACAATGATCTGACGATTTTTTTGGAAAGTGAAAAATTTGCCTAAATATCGTCAGATAATTGTTAATAATAAATGAACTATGCAATATAAAAAGAAATCCTACGTACTTCCATAGACAATGTATTTTTCAAGATATGTTCAACATTTCAAGTGAATCGGTTGAAAATTGTCTGAGTTATGTTTCCGGCCAACTTAAAAATTGCAGTTTTGAGAAAAACCCTGCATAGACAACTTTTTGAAATTATTCGTTTCAAAAAATTATTGTATACAGTCACTGATATATATGATAAACACCCTTTTTTGTAGCCTCGATTTATTTTCTAGTTTTTCTGAAAAAAATCCCCAAAAAGCCTCTTTTTTCGGCCTCTAGGGTGGCCTAATCCCTTAATATCAATAGAATTTTGCTGTCAGTGTAGGCGCAACTCATGAAATGTTTATCCGTGAATCGCCAGCAAGCAAAAAGCGTTAACGCTAGACACTGAGACGCAAGTTAGACTGATTCGCGCCCTTTTATTCGCTTTACATCTATACATGTATTAGGTGGTTGCATGTGAAACCGCCAATTGGCAATAGTACGTCTGTTACTACGCTATTTTCTCAAATTGGAAGTTGGCAATGCGCGTGCTGATAGGGCCATACAGTCCCGCTGAAATCCTACTCGTGCCATTTGTGCAACCCGTTAAGATACTCGATTTCGATTGTATTTACAATGGCAAGTTCTGTTCGAAATAAGTCACATTTGCAGGAAGCTATGCTCCATTATTTCCTGCACAAGAAATCGACAGCAAAAACGCATTGTTCGCTAGCGTAAGTGTGTGCTGAACATGCTCCATCGAATACAACACGCCAAGAGCCATTTCGCCGCTCCCAAAGTGGTGTCTTCTCTATAGACAACAAGGATCCCGGAAACTAGCTACAAACCGCTACGCAAAAGAAGGTTGTGTCACGAGATACTGAAAGGGTTGGCAACCATCACTGGGGAACGTTATCGACTGCAACTGATGCATTTAAAGCGGGCGATGCACTAGAAGAGGCCTGAATGGGGGAATCGCCATGACAAGTTGCTTTACAGCACGACAACGCCAGGCTGCATGTTGCTCAACCGTTTGAAAAGTACTTAGAACGAGTGAACTGGGGAATTCTAACCCACCCGCCAAATTCCCTAGGCAAGGCTCCCTTCGGTTACCATTCGTTGCGATGCAATCAGCGCTCACGGTTTGGCACTTCATCTCGTGCGAAGGAGTAAACAATGGCTTGATAACTGGATTGCCGCTGAAGAGGCCGATATCTTCCTGTGTGGAATCCGATTGTTGGCCGTAACGGGCCAAGCTTGTCTTTTCCCTTTGCAATACTTTGAACAAACCAGTTGGTCGATTTGCTATCGAACCACTATCTTTTCTCTTGTTCAAAAATTGGTCTTGTACTTCACCGCGTACGAAGGAGTCAAAAAATAGCTTGATGACTGGGTTGCCACTGAAAAAGCCGAATTCTTCCTGCCTGGAATTCAATTGTTGGCCGAAACATGAGACAAGTTTGTCTTTTTCGATGGGCAATACTTTGAATAAACCAGTTGGTCGATTTGCGACCGAACCACTACCTTTTCTTTTGATAAAAAATGGCCGGTTCCATACGTAACAATCTGAGATATTCGCATAGATAGACAGATTACTCAAAAATGTACGTGGCTTTTTATTCCCGATATTCTAAGTCGATATTTCACTCGGCTGTACGCGCGGTCGCGACAAATTCACAAGGAGCGAATCATTCGGTCGACGAAAGACGAAAGAGATAGCGTCCAATGACGAATGGGAAAGAGAGTGGTCCGTTGTCGTCGTCGATTTCTTGCCATTTGCCGAGTACATCTGTATATACACAAAGGTCGTGAGGAACGAAAGGACGCAATCAACATTACTTTTCGAGATACATTAGGCAAGTTGTGCTCCAGGATTTCTCAGGAACCTATCCGAGGTGAGCTCTCGTACCGCTTAGCACGGTAGCACAAGGTCTGATCAACACGGGCTTAATCCACTAATCGCGTATACGACCCGAGGCCAACCGTACTCGCTCATCGGTGGTCTCTCTCTCTCTCTCTCTCTCTCTCTCTCTCTCTCTCTCTCTCTCTCTGCAGCGTTGTATACCCCGATCCCTAAAGCTATCTGCCTTTTCCTCTTTGCGCCTCCGCTTTCGTCCCTCCACCGGAAAGAGAGAGAGCGAGAGAGAGAGAGAGAGAGAGAGAGAGAGAGAGAGAGAGAGAAACTCTCTCTCTCTCTCTTCTTTTCTCTGAGTTTCTCGACGTTTTCCGACCGATGAAACGCGCCGGCTGACCCCTCATTTCGCCCGAGTCTGCCACGGGTCGACCCGACCTTGATATATCCTCTTGAATCGATATGTTTTTCTCCACGCATCGTTTTCTCCCCAAAAACTCACTATTTCTTTTTTTGGGTGTAGTTCCGAAAAGCCCATACCGCTTTTTTCTTTGAAATTTTGTATACTTATGTATTTTTACTCGCTGAATACGAATATGATAATTAAAATTGGCGCAAATTTGATTTGCAAGATAAAAACTGAAAAAAAACGGGGTTTTGTAGTTTTTAAATTCTATCTCAACAAATGTTGATCGTAGAGGAAAATGTCTTGTATGAAAGTTGTAGCCCATCAAAAGACTGATAATTTATGTTCTATATAAGTTTTGTCTTAAATCATTATTTTCCAAGAAAATGGAATAATACTCCAGCAAGTATATTTTGCTAAGCTCTATTAGTTTCGATGTTATCCAAGGCGCCCAACAAACCCACCCCAGTGTTCTACGCACCCCACGATTCCACGTACCCATCCGAGGTGCCCTCTGCCCACCCCAGTGTTCTACGCACCCCGCGACTCCACACACCCATTCGAGGTGCCCTGCGCCCACCCCAGTTAACTACACACCTCACAATTCAACATACCCGAGTTTGTTTGGGTTTGTTTTGATTGCTGTTTGTGTTTGTTTTATTTGGGTTTATTTGGGCCCGTATGCAGTAAAGTGCGTAAGTAGATAATATCGAAACTAATGGAGCTTAGCAAAATATACTTATTGGAGTATTATCCCATTTTCTTGGAAAATAATAAATGAAGACAAAATTTACAAATAACATAAATTATCAGTCTTTTGATGGGCTACAACTTTAGTAGAAGATATTTTCCTCTACGATCGACATTTGTTAAAATAAAATAAAAAACTATACAAATCCGTTTTTTTTTTCAGTTTTTATCTTGAAAATCAAATTTGCGCTAATTTTAATTGTCATTTTCGTGTTCAGCGAGTCAAAATACATAAATACAAAATACAAAATGTCTATACAAAATGTCAAAGAAAAAAGCGGTCTGGGCTTTTCGGAACTTAATCCCTCTTTTTTCTCAACTATTCTTATGGGAAAGCTAAGATACCGGCGTTACTTTTCTTCCATTGCATTTTTTTATTCAGGACATTATAGAGCTAGAGAAAGAAAAAAAATAACAAAATACGCGCACTTTGACGCAGCGAGGACTTGGCAAGAATTTTCGCTTGAATTTTGGTAGATATCGAGAATTTTTTTCTCCTTTTTAACGGTGCAAACACTTTGACAAGTGTCGGAATAAAAAGTCTCTTCTTTCAAACGTCACTCTGACAGCCACAATTGTAAAAAAATTCTTGTAGGTCTTTGATTTCATACGTCACCTTAAAGAACTAAAAATGTATACATTCGAAGGAAATATCGGCGATATGCAGAGGCCTCGCAAACGACTCGTCCATTTCAATGACGATCAATATATACGCGCACCTTCTTTCATCCCGCAAAATCATGCAACTTGTGTCCCCGGGCACTTTTATATCCGGCTCTCGGTTGCCTACAATAGCTTGTGTACACTTTCTTCGTGCATAGTACATAAATATCGGATGCGCGAGAGTCCACTCATATGTTGTTGCAAAGCGGTTGTGCTACCGGGTTGGAGTTTTACGGAGGAGCGGAGGAACGGGAGGGGGGTTGTAAGACTCGGAAAGCATTTTTCCAAAAGCGGATCGACGAGGCGAACAAAAGGAGATAAAGTCGTTTCGGTAGGCGGATGGCGAGGGGTTCAGAGTGAAACGGGCCGGGCGGAGAGCTTTGACAGCCAAGAAAAACCGGTAATGGAGCATGGAGTTTAAGGTCGAATATACGAGATGTGCAGACATTTTGAAATGGACATACACCCTTGGCCAAAAGTTTGGGGCACCATGCAATTTTTCTGTCCGGACAAAAAAATGAATATCTCGGCCAAAAAAATAGTCAATTGATCCACCCACAGCCTTCATCATCTTCGTTTAAATGTGATGGCAATAAATTAATTAGATCAATCGTCGACGATCAGCCAAAAGTGAAGATGAAAAAAAAAATCTGAAAAAATTTAACGACTCCAAAATAACAAAACAAAACTTTTTAGTCGTTAGGGCAAATATTCTCAACCTCATAGTTTTCACGTTACACTGCACGATGACGGATTTACGGAAACCTGCCGTTGTTTCAAGAAAATCTAAACTTCTCTGCAAACAAAATTGCAAACATTTAAAAAAAACGAAACTAAAGCTAACACTTTCCTTTTCGAAGATCATTTCGCTAAATAGCGAGATCTCTATTTTTCCGAAGTGCAGCGAACGACTTTGCAAGATGGGAAAATCGTGAAAAACCGCCATTTTCAAAATGCCGTACCGGGCACAAAAAAAAACGAAAAAATAAAATTAAAAAAGAAAATTGAAGCTGACTTTATTCTCTTCGAAACCCCGTTTGATAAATTGTTTTCCGATTTGTTTTTGCCGAGATATTTAATTTTTCATCCGGAACGAAAAATTGCAGGGTGCCCCAAACTTTTGGCCAAGGGTAATTATTATATAATAGATAAAATAACAGAGAGAGAGAGAGAGAGAGAGAGAGAGAGAGCCAGGAGAAGATATTGAACGATTAATCAATATATTTGGCCCTGGTTGGTAAATGTTGGGGCAGGTTTGGTTTTCATGGTGTTGAAGTTGGCATAGTTGGAATACAACATAAATTTTTCTTGATTTTTAGACCTATTTATTTTCTTTATTATCCAAAATCCTTTTTCGGCAGCTTTTGATTATAAATTTCAAATAAAAATTCTCAAAAATGCTTCAGTGGAGTGCGTGGCCTAAGCATTGCAAAATAAAAATGGCAATACGAAAAAAAAAATATATGTTCGTTGCATTCCAACGATGCAAATTTCAATACCATCAGTTCTCTCTAACATTGAACAGTAAAAGACGAGATAAGAAAATCCTAACAGACATAGCTGATTCGAAGAAACAATAGAAAATAATTCTAGATCGAAATAACACTGATCGTATCAAATGAAATCATACGATCCGAAAAGAAAGAGCGAGGGAGGAAGAGAAAAGAGACTGGATACGAGAGAAAACGAGTCTCCGGGTTCCCAGGAAAACGGCGATAATGGAGTTTCCTTTGGCAAGACGCGGTCGTTGTCGTTCTCACTACTTCCAATGATCTCATTCCACCATCCCCATTAAAATAAACGATAACAATATTATCGCACGTACAGTTCACACCTTAATTTACGTCTTATACATAGTTATTGGAGGGAGGGATTTCTGCCCTCTTTACATATATAGATATACAATACATGTGTGTAGTATCAGTGATAGCAGTGGTAGTAGCAGTAGTAAATTCTCACCTTATTTTTTTCGATGTTGCGAACGCTGCACGAGAATATTGCTTCGCGTCCGATCGCAGCTGTTTGGTTGCCAACGGGCGCGACAAATACCGGACCAGCAACGGCTGCCATTGATTCTGCGGAAATAACGAGAAGCGCGCGCTAAAATGAATAGCAGCAAATCACGAAATCTCGTCGAGCAGCGTGTGCATGTGGTACGCTTTTCTACACACCCTCCAGCCTTCGAAAGCGTAAAACATCTCTTATTTCATTTCGCGTGTGGATGAGGGAGATTCGATGCACGACCGGTTAGTTCGCCGATCGATTCGTCGCTTATGCGAATGTAGAGTCACGAAAATTCGTTATAAAATGATGAGTTCATTTTTTTGTTTCCATTCTGAATACCTTTTTTGTTGGAATCTCATTTCATCCGTTGTAGGGTCAGAGTGGGGTCAGTGGCTCATTTTTTCAGAGGTCTATAGCTCCCTAACCGTTCACACAATATCATTGAAACCTTGACTAAACGTGAGGTGTATTTAATGGCTTCATTTTGTTAAAAGACACTGAACGGCCTAACCCAATAGATATTGAGATAATAATCATTTCTTTAAAATGGGATTTGTGCCACTGTGTACTTGGGGTGTACACAGTGAAACCTGCCTAATTTCACAGTCAAACAAAATTTCAAAATCAAGCAAAATTTGAAGAAAATTATCCTGATCCACTGTACACTTTTAAGTAATGGAGTGCTTTTCTCTATACAATGAGACGTATTATATAGTAAACTATTGAAAAATTAATAAATAAAAAAGACAGCATATTATGAGATCAATCACAATCATTTATTGAATATTAATCAACAATGAGTACCTACATAATGAGGTAGTACCAGTACCTATCTAAATCACAACGGGAAAATATTCATATTACGAATTACCTCTGTGTACCTCGAAAAAATGAGCCACTGTGTACCGACTCTCTCTTTTTTTCTAAAGCGGGTACTGACAAGTTTCTATTTTTGTCAGGTTAACAAACACAATGCTCAAATACCGCAATATAGCTGTATATTACGGGAGAAAAATGACTTCGAACATAACTGCGATAGGTAAAGAAGCAAAAAACATACAAACTCAGCTGGTTTTTCAACTTTTGACGCCAAAAATAATATAAAATCACCGCTCACAACCGAATTGCGCAGGAGCGACTCACAGACAGGTTTACACCTATTGGCATCCGAGGGCGGTTCTAATGTGATAAAGACGCACAAATATACATGTCCACTTCTGAGGAACAGAAAAGGTTCAGTGTACCCACTGTCGCCACTGTTCCCACTTTGACCCTACTTCCTCTTTTTCCGCCCAACGCCAATTGCTAAATTTTCTCGCAATTATACGTTTGAGCTGTTGGCAAGCAGAGACCTCTTGATCGTTTCTTTTCTGTCAGCTAGCCACATTGGTGCTAGTTATTTTGCGAAGTTAGCTTCTTCAAAATTACCCAAGAACGAATGTAAGTATGTCTGTTCATGCGAAGATGATTTCAAGAACCGCCCTGTAGTCAAAATCAACTACCCGTCTATGAAAATGTACGATTCCTCAAATAGCGATCACTATAGATAGATAGTGTAGAATAGTAGAATGTAGAATAGAGATCACATAGATGTAACGGGTTTGAAATATTCATTCTCTAAATATCTACCAGGGGTAGAAGTATGAAACCGAAATTTTCCTATAGATGGTGCTAGCCATCAATTTAAGGACCGTAAGACCGCTTTTGCAGCGCCATCATCTCCCTCTAACAGCTGACGAAGATTTTCGACACACAACAGCCCACGTTCCCTACACCGGTATATTTTTCTATAACCTTTAACATGTCGAGTTTTGTGCATACGAACTACGATTTGCGGACGGCATTGGTTTTCTGTTGTCATTTAAAGAAAACTGCTGCAGAATCGCATCGAATGCTCGTCGAAGCTTACGGTGAACATGCTCTTGGTAAAACACAGTGTTTCGAGTGGTTCAAAAAATTCAAAAGTGGTGGTTGTGACGTGAGAAACGAGAGCGTGGGAAACCACCGAAAAAATTCGCAGACAACGAATTGCAAGCCTTATTGGATGAAGATGATACTCAAAATCAACAAGAACTCGCGGATGAATTGAATGTGACGCAGAAAGCCGTCTCCATTCATTTGAAAGACCGGAATATGGAAAAAAGCAACACAAAGTCATTTTGCTCCATGATAATGCTCCAACACACACAGCAAAACGGGTCGGGGAAAGGATCGAGGTGTTCAATTGGGAAATACTAGCGCATGCGGCTTATTCTCCAGACTTGGCTCCATCCGATTATCATCTATTCGCATCAATGGGACACGCTCTCGCTAAACAATGCTTCAATTCGTATGAAAATGTACGAAAATGGCTCGACAACTGGTTCGCTTCAAAAGAACTGTTTTTTGGCATGGCATACACAAACTGCCGGAGAGGTGGGAAAAATGTATAAATAGCAATGGAGATTATTTTGAATAAAATATTTTTTATCATTTTCAAATAACAGGCGTTTACAAAAAAATTTACAAAAAAATTCCGGTTTCATACTTCTACACCTGATATATGGACGTGGTCATTATATGTACGGTTGTGACCCCAGAACTTTGTACGAACGGCTATTGTAGCTTGATGAGTTTCGAAATTTCGCTGACCGAAATCCAAATCCAACCAAACAAACCGAAACAAAAGGGTTTGTTGGGTACGGGAGTATCAAGCGGTCGGTTCAAGCCTAAAATTTCAATAATACGATTTTTTTAAATTTTATAATTTTATAGTCCAGAGTTTTTTTAAATAGGGCCTAGGGCCTTCTAACTTTAATTTGAAATCAAGATTTTGTACAAACGATAAAAATTAATCGATTTATGACTATTTGGGTGAAGAGTCAGATCGCCCACTGGCCCACGGCGAACTCTCACCCTGCGTTGTACACTTTTTTTACGAAGCTATGCTTCATGAAACGGTGTAAGTCGTATTTAAAAATCTTTTCAACCGATTCACTTCAAATTCGGACAGATCATAGTTTACAAAATTTTCTCTCGCCTGACCAGATGATTTTTTGATATGTTATGGATATTTGTTCTTAACAAATGATAAAAAAATGTTTTTGTCATAAATCGATTTTTTCAAGTAGTTTGCCTTTTCGCAATTTTCAAAATTTCAAGGTACTATCTAAAAGTACTAAAGTACTAAGAAAAGTACCATTATGCTAAAAGTACTTTATTTTTTATTTCGCGTTACCATAATTGCCAGAACCACCAACACCGATTGGCCATGCAGCAACGGTGGCACTTTATTTAAAAAACATCAACACCATTGTTTACCAGTATTTGTCAATAAAAAAAAACTCAAAACTAGCAAGACTATGTATCAATTGTGTGTAAAATCCCCACCTCGTCATCCCAAAACTCTCATCAGAAAAAAAATAAACAATCGTGCTCTTTGGGACCAAGCAAACTTGTTGAAGTACCTAACACGTATACACCTTGATCCTAAAGGTAGATCATGCTATATGCGTGACGTGTGCATCCTTAAAAGAACGAGGCATCAACGTCGAGAGCATGCGTCATTCAGGCAACACTCTATTCAGTCTCACCCTCTCTCTCTCTCTCTCTCTCTCACTCTCTTCTCTTACCCATCACTGCTTCATCATCCGATCTTCCTCCTTGTGCAGGCAAGACTCACACGAATGAGCCCATGATACCCTCGTCATCTCGCTACCTATCTCACAAGTTATTCGCCATAATTGAGAGTTAAGCGTTCGGGTATCAAAGGAGCTGAGTGCTCTCCGAGTAAGTGGAAGAGAACGTGTGTGGGAGAGAGAAAGATGGCTAGTTGGAACACGAAGTTTAATCGATTCTCTATCGGCTCGTGCTCGAAATTAGCTCTCAGGTGGTTTCGATTTATCGGCAACTAGACTTTCCGTTCCGTATTCACCCACTCTCTATCTTCCCCCCTCTTTTATAAGCTTCTCGATTAATCCGCACACAGAATGCTCGTACGAACGTGAGCGGACGATCTCGCCAGGCTCACTTGCTCTCTGTCTCGTCGTATTAGCGTTCGCTTTTTGTCTTGCCCGATAATCTCGACGATGCGCGGGGTGATTGGCTTTATTAGCCGCCACGACTTTTGCGCTAGTTCTCGCGGGAAAGCTTCTCGCGACGACATTTCTTTAAATTTTTAGTAGCTGAAATAAGCTGCTGCTGTTGGTGAAATTTTAAGGCGCTTTGACGTTTCTGGCTCGCGATATTTAATATCTAACAAGGAACATCACTCAACGGGCTATACCAGTGTGAACGCTGAAAATTTGGATGAGTTTCGGGAATTTTTCGGAAGAAAAGTACTCAATTAAATGTTTCGGAAAATTAAGAATATATTTGGCTATATTTGACCTATATTACATATTTTTTTAATAGAAAAATATTGAGATCCAAGCGACTTATGCGCTGCCTTCGGAGGCGTCAAAAAAAAATTCCTCCACTGCTGACATGATTCCGGCCGATTGAGTAGCTGAAACCGAAGCCGAAAAAGGAAAAAATGTCGTTAAACTGCAACCCAGGAAAGAATCGCCGATGCTGACAATCAGGCCAACGCATGGCCGAACATTGGCATTCTACGGTCGGCACTGAATGCTGGCCCAGCTTACAGCCAACTTGTACCTTATAATAACAAGTTCCCTCTGAGCCGATGGTTGGCACCCAATGCTGGCCCGACGTTTAGCCAATCAAACCTCACGAGGTATACCCGATACCTAGCCGATGTTTGATTTCCAAGCCCGAGTCTACGGTTGGCTGATCATTTTTACCGATTGGCAACCAATCCTATATTCTATGATTGGCATAAGAAAGATCACCAACTATTGGCCATTGTTTGGTTGGGATAATTGTAGCCAATATATTTTTAGTAGCTTATCGCGAACGTTGATCCAATGTAAATATACAGGGTATTTTATAAACTTTTTCAAACAAATACTTGACAAATTTTAATTTATTCGCATAAAATAAACGTTCGCGAGTGAGCATATATGTAGCGAAAGATAAATGGAGAATCTATTATTTTATTTAAATATAAATGTATATACATATGTTTATATAAAAAGCGAGTTCCCACAATATATCGTATCCCGATGGACGATTGGGCGTTCAAGCTCGTTTCACCGTTACGTGCCAATGCTATGCCTACAGTCAGAATTCAAACTTGGCCCAGCGTTGGGCCTACTGTCAGTATCCAATACTGAGGCAGCAATCGGCAAATGGTCGGTGAATGGTCGGCAAATGTTGGCTGCTGTTTCGGAAATCTAATATGCTTGCTTAGTTTCTCAGAGCACATTTATGGTTATGGTTACAGCGGCGTACTCTTTGCGAATCTCCACAAAATTGTTCACTGTTATACTTCCTCGCGCGCTCTCCGGCAATCTTCGATTTTGAACACTCGTATTTTGCACGGCGTAAACATATAAAAATCATCATGCATAAACGATCATATTTTCATGTAAAAAAAAGTCGTGCTTTAAAAAAAATGAAATATTCGATCGATTTTAAACCCGATGCAATCGAGAGTGAAAAAAGTGCATGTCATCAATTTACGTGTGAGAATGGTCAAACCAGTCAATTTCGAGATGACAGTGTCAGTGAAAATGACGGAATTTGTGCAGAAATAGAACAAAATGAAGAAAATAATGAGTGTGCTGGTACAAGTGAACTTCATTTTGAAACAATTTCTGAGAGTACGGAGTATGAAGAAAATGAGCAGAGTGACACTTCTGAAAAAAATGAACAAAGTACGGACAGCAGTGACAACCAGTTCGATAAATCTGACGAAGTCGAGAAAACCAATGATTCGGAAGTCCAAACGAGTAATCCTGAAAAAAAATCGATCAAGGACAAATTGATAGAACTTGCATTGTGCCATGCTGGTACTTTGAGGCATAACGTCCTCACCGATTTTTTGAAACTCCTAAGATCGGAAGGATACACCGATTTACCTCAAACTGCCCAAGGTTTGTTAGGTAATGTGCGATGCAATAACATGAAGCTCATGACGAGCAAAAAAGGAACGGCTGGAAGTTTTATCTACTTGGGAATAGAAATTCAGCTCCAAAAAATGATATCACCGGAGAATTATAAAGAGGAGAAAATCGAAATTTATGTCAACGTCGATGGAGTTCAGGTATATCGAAACTCCAATAAACAATTTTGGCCCATCGTCATGAAAGTTTTTCACCCAAAATACGAGAGTGCTCCTCGTCTTGTCGCTTTGTACTTGGGCGATTCTAAGCCTCAAGATGTAATGGAATTTTTGTCCGATTTTGTGTCAGAAGCTGAAAGCTTAATAAGAAATGGTATAGAAATCAGCGGAAAAGATTATTCTTTTCGTGTCAAAGCCGTGATTTGTGACAATCCAGCACGCTCGTTCTTAACATGCTGCAAGGGCCACACTGGCTTTCATGCATGTGAAAGGTGTGTTACCCCTGGCATCACCGTGAATAAAAAAAGAGTTTATCCGGATCTGCATTGTGCAAAGCGTACAAAAAAATCATTTATCTTGAAAAAAGATCCTGAACATCATCTACCGGATCTCGTTTCACCTTTACTAAAACTGCCAAAATTCAATATCGTAAAATCCGTTGCGCTGGACAGTATGCATTTACTTTATCTAGGCGTCATGAAGCTCCTACTGGAAAAGTGGATATTAAGAAAGAGTCCTCAGCGAATAAAAATTGAAAAACTGCAGTATTTCAGACGTTTAATGACGTCACTAGAGTTGCAGATACCGAGTGATTTTCAAAGAAAGGTGTTCGATGTGGACGAGCTGTCAAAATGGAAAGCCACTCAATACCGATTTTTTTTATTATACTGTGGGCCGATAATCCTTCAATATGTGTTATCGAGTACCCTTTACAAACACTTTGTGTTGTTATCAGTGGCATGTCGCCTACTGAACAGCGAAAAACTTGCTGTCACTTATTGCGATTACGCAGACTCCTTACTGAGAAAATTTTTTTCTCTCATGCCAGCATTGTATGGAGTGGACTCACAGGTTTTGAATATCCACAATCTCATTCATATTTCGGATGACGTGCGACATTTCAAGGTCCCATTAACTGAAATATCTGCTTTTTGGGCAGAAAATTTTTTGGGCAAATTTAAAAAATTAGTTCGCTCTCCGAAAAATCCTCTGGCTCAAGTTGTGAATCGTTTAACGGAACTGGACGCTCTCGACTACTCGAAAGTAGTGCCTCGGCAGACCATCGACAGTGCTGTTTTTCATGAAGGAGTCTCCGAGAAACTTGAATTACACGGCACAATCATAGAATCGAAATATCCGAACAATATTGTTCAACTAAAGAACGACGAAGTTTTAATTGTCTCGAATATTTTAAACAATGAAAATTACGGTGAAAATTCAGGGGCAAAATACATGATGAGAGGATATCAAGTGGCGCTAACAAATATTTTCTCAATTCCGGATGACTCTAAAAAATTTGGATTATTTCAAATTGAAAACATATCACAAAAATCGGTAATTGTGCCCGTTACGGAATACTCAAATAAATGTCTGAGATTACACCTGGAAGGCGTTTCATATGTGGTCACACTGCTTCACTCGTGAGTAAAAAATTATATTAAAAAATTCTAATAAAATTTTATAGAAACTTCTCGAAAATAATTTGTATTCTAACTTTATTTAAAGAGTTTTCTGTACCATTTTTTTCAGTAAATATTACTAACATTTTAATTATTTTGTTTTTCTAATATTATTTATTATTTATTGTTTTCTTTTCAGTTCATCGAATTAAAAAAAATCTATTTCAAATGCGCCGCGGTATCCTACAGAAGGCGCCACATGTGAAGATGTCATGTGACCCCTCGGTTTTGCGCGCGTAGAAATCACCCACGTTGTGTTTTCATCGCGTCAAGAATAAATCGTTCAGGACTAGTGCAAGCGAATTGAGACCGCACGGACAAAAAAATGCCTTCATTGAGAGAAAAAAAAGAAAGGTAAGTGGAAAAATGAAAAAAGATGCGAGATCAAATTTCTTTCGAACATTTTATAGTAATTTGAACTTCACATAACCTCTCATAACCTCTCCTTTCAGAACAGCAAAAAATAAGGAGTACGCAGAATCTGCAGATAATTCAAACACGATTGATGAGACAAACAGCTTCAGTATCATCGAGTTAGACGAAAGGAAGAGAAAAGTTCCCATTGTCGATCTTGTTCCGAGCTCGTGGATTTCAAAGTCCGATAATGGGAACATGATTTGTTGGTACCCGGAATGTTCTGCCACGACGCTTACCAAGTGGGTGAAGGAAAAAAAAAAGCCTTGCGATAACTGGATTTCCCACGTCGTAACCACCGTTCTTAACACAGCGAGTGAGCATAAAATTATAAAATTAAAATAAAAAATGCTTGACATCAATTTTCTAATGTACAGATAGGCTTCGGCGAGAGTCGGTCATGGTGGAGAAAAGTGTGTAAAAATACATTTAATGTGTTTCTACACAATTTTTTCAGGAGTCTGTCATCGTGGTCGACCGGTCATCGTGACAGGCTCTTGCGGTAGATTCTTGCCGAAGTAGGATATTTTCACATTTTCACTTTTTTCACATGTCTACGTAGTCGCTACCTCTTACAACATTAGTATTCTAAATCTATATTTCAGAAAACTATGACCAAGGTATGCGTCGTTTGAAAAGGGCTCTCCGAGGAATGGAATTGCAGAGCGAGGACAGCGAGGCCAGTACACACATTCTAGATAATGTGGGAAAAACGCAACTGTCATTGATGGAGACGCTAGACGAGGAACATCCACTACCAGAGCTGAACTACACCTTAGATCTCACCAACATAGATAGTAAGTTTAAAAAATACAAAACCCCCAAAAGATAAAAAGTACGAGTTTACCATAGTTAAAGGAAATACTTCACTTTTTTACTTGTACAAATTCAACAGAAATTCCTATCGACGCAGACGTTGTAGTCACAAGTTTGAATGAGGGAAACGTTTTAGTTTTTGGTAAGCTATTTGTATTCAAATCACGTTAAAAATCTGTTTAAAATATGTTTATTCGCAATGCTATATTGCTACCTTCGTTTTGAGAAGTTTCTGTGAAAAAATATTTTTTGTTACAGATCAAGTATTTGAGAAAACAGTCCTCGAAAACGATCAGCACAATTATCGTGCTGAAAACAATAAAAACTGCGTTAGTAATGGAGACCAGTTTGTCGACAGGGAATCAGCTCTGATTGGTAAGTTGTTTTCGATGAAAGTTTCTTTCGTTAAAGAAAAATGATTTTTCAAAATTATTTTCGTTTTTAATGAATCTACCATATACAGTACCACATCGCTACAAGAGTCCTCGTTATAAGAGAATTTCGCCTTCTTTTCCCTCGAGCGAGTTTTATCGCTTCCCCCTGTGTATGTCAGGTCCTTTTAACTTTGGCGTGGACTCTTCGTTATAAGCGAACGAGTGATTTGCAAATAACACGTGTTTAGACCCCAGAGATTGTCATTAGATATTATTCTCATGTTTATGTTGTGTACATATATACATGTATATTCGTTACGGTATATACATGTCATGACGCGTATGTACATGTACATAACATGCACGTATATAACGAGGGCCCTTATTACAAGGTAGTACTGTACTGTACATCTTTTTTTAATACAAGAAAGCTTAGAAAAATCCTTTCGCACACAAAAATGTAAAAAATATTGTAAGGAAATAATATCTTTCCAGACTCATTGAAAATGCATTTCGATCGAAAACTCGAAGAAGTGCAATACTCATTCAATCGGAAATTAGAATCCGTAAAACGAAGCATTCTTTGGGACTTCGATAAAAAAACAAATGAAGTGAAAAATTTAATTACTTCAGCGCCAATAGCGGCTATTCATCAGGAAGAAGATGCCCGAACAACAATCGGTAGAAATTTACCGATCAAAACTGTGGAGGAATTATCCGCATTTGAGGAAGAATTACGGGTAGACGCCGAAAAGAGAAATGCTCTGGTATTTACGTTTATCTCAAATACGTTTTGTTACTCTGTGTGTAATTACTGAATTCTTTAATCCTTATTATGTCTCATTAATATTTCAGAAACATTTCTTCTGGTCTATCACGGTTGGAACGAAATCGGTCAAAGACGACATTGCAGTCATTATGCCTGCGCTGATGGAGAAGGCAGTGCAGCTCAAGTACAGCGGCGTTGGCAGGAAAACTAAGGCGAACATGGGGAAGCTCAATTTTAGTTCCACCATTTCTTTTCAGTGCATCAAAGGTATAGTATAATAGTATAATTTACATTAATTTATCTGAGCAAATGTACGTAGTATAAGCCTTTTCTTTTTTTTAACAATCCAATTCTTTTTATATCGTCAAAATAGATTTTGTTTCAACATCATCGCGAAAACTTGTCGTATTTAAGATTTTCCGTTATACATCGTATTTACCAAGCTCGTGAGAGCTCTCTCCCCGCCCCCCACTCTTATGCTCCTGCTACGATATCGCAATATATATGTATCCCTTTCTTGTTACGTCTCTCTTCTCTCGTCTCATCTAACTTTTTTCTCTCCACGATTCCCAGTTGAAAACTCATCTTGCTCTTTATTCATTTGACACATCGTTTGGCATGCCTAGACTCTGAGTATAGTTTTCATTTAATAAACTAGTCTATCAGAAAATTGAAAAACAAAAGTTTGCCAGAAACGCATTTAATTATTATTGTTAATTTGACGGATGTAAACGTTTAAAATTCAGGACATTTTTTATATCGGATCTCTAGGGACAAAATGAATCTATTGAGATGTTGAGTGAATACTGCGCAGATTTTTACTTCTAAAATGCACATTTTCGGCATTTGATTCACGGATGTGCAATGACTGTTTTTTTCACAGAGTTTGTCGAAGAAAAATTTTCAGCCACAGCCACGGAACCACTTAAAATAGTGCCAAAAATAAGCCGCTGGTTGGCTGGTGCCAGTGACCGTGCTGGAGGACGACGCGAGAGAATGTTCGTAAATGACGAAAATCCAGCTGACAACGTAAACGTCCGCGAAGAGGAACCAAATAATAATTTAAAAAAGTTAACGCGCATCATGTTATTATTTTTACGTTTCGTTTCATTTTTGAATTTGTTGATTCACTACGGTTAAAGTATTGCAAAAAATGTATTGGAAACGAAATTGTCAAAATTTCATTTTTTTCACTGGTTGGCTGGTGCCAGTGACCGTGCTGGAAGACGACGCAAGAGAACTTTCATAAATTACAAAAATCCAGCTGACAACGTGAACCAAATAATAATTTAAACAAGTTTACGCGCATAATTTTATTATTTTTACGTTTTATTTTCTACGTTTCGTTTCATTCTTGAATTTGTTGAGTCACTACTGTTAAAGTATTGCAACAATTTTATTGGAAAGGAAATTGTCAAAATTTCGTTTTTTGGGCTGAAATCATAATTTTTATTTTTTATGTAATTAAACAAGTACTTGGGTTTTTTTTCTATTACTATACTTTTGCTGTGACTCAACAAAAACTTTATTTTTGAAAACTATGATTTATATGCTGTGATTTATGTAAAACTTTTCTTTGAGAACTGTTTTTTTGCTGTGACTTAAGTAGAGCTTTATTTTAAAAAACTGTGATTTTATGCTGTGACTTAAGTAAAACAAAAGTATCTAGTTTAATTAAAGTAAAACTATTATTTTCTCTTCATATTATTTAAACGTCAATTAACTGTTAATAACTACAAACTGTTAATAAGGACATCGAATATAATGTATGATTATCTCTTTTTATTAAATACACCAAACTGTTTGATAAATGAATTAAAAATGCGTACTTTCAATTGAAATGTATATTGTAAAATGATTTACAATGATAAGAATATTTCATATATTCTTGATTAAATCAAGGGTGTGTAAAAGATGTTTGTCATTGTAATTCGTTTTCAATACGTATTGTTTTTGCAAACTATATATATATATACAGTTTGCATACAACGATGGCAAGCTAACGTTGGCCCAGCATTGATTTAATACTGGCCAATCTTAAGCCAACGTTGGCTTGATATTGGCTGTAAGTCGGCTAATTACCGATATAAAATCAACGCTTCATATCTTGCTTGCCCGACGCTTGGCCAACGCTCGTCCGCTGCCACGGGCCGAATAATTCATTTCGACAATAAGCCGATATCCGGCCGAGACTCGACCAATGTTGGTTCGTATTTGGGCCGACGTCGGGACGACGATGGCATTACAGAACCGGGCGATAGTCAATAGTGATCTACGGGCCAACATTGGCTACCAACGCTGGGCCAAAGATAAAAATCGACGGAGGCCCGGACTTATCATTTAGGCTCTTAGCCATCCGTCGCCCAGTGCTGGCAGCCAATTGTCGGCCAACCATGAACAACCGTAGGCGCAATACTGGGCCAGCGATGGCCCATTTGTATATTCTTTCCTGGGAAGGTATTTCCTGTACAATCACGTAGGATTTTCGAAAAGAATATTAAAATCTAACAAAATGGCGTAGTCATGAAAAAAGTCTGTTTTCTTGCCTATAAAATGGTCGTTTTTTTCAATGCCAAATCGTCCATTTTCATCCAATCAAGAACATCCTACGTCATTGTAGACTAAATATATTCAAGAGTACTCAATTCAAATTTTAAGTCAATTCGATAATTGCTCTTTGAGTTACAATGTCAGCAAATTTGAAAAATCTCATTTCGAGAAAAACGCGTTTGAAGATTTGACTATCGATTTTTGCAAGATAAAATGATATTTACCATAAAAATTGTTAATCAGGTATACCTAGCCCATACAATGAACCCTCCTCTTCCTCAAATAATGCCGGCTGAGAGGCTGAAGCTTTTCACACTGGTATAGCCCCTTAAATGCCCACCTACAATTTTGTTGTAATTCATACATAGTATAAAGCATTGAAAACTATTGGACACGTATTTTTTATATCGTAAAAAAAACGGTTTGAGGGCGAGAAACCTCCCTTCAAAGAAAAGTGTGTCGAGGGGTCATTTGCAGTTTCACCCACCAGCAGTCCACCGATCTGAATGAAACAAAAACCGAAATTCTTCTCAAATGAAGCGATGAAAAAACCACTATAGAAGTATTGAAAAAAAAATTAAAGGGTGACACGCCTTTCTTTGCGGCGCGGTTTCCCCGGTTAAAACCGTTTTGCCGCGCGATAAAAAAAATCGTGTCTAATAGTATTCAATTCGTTATAACATATATGAGTTTCAACAAAAGTGAAGCCGGACGGTCAAGCGATTTTCCTTGTAGGTTGGCAACACGAAATAGATTAAATTTGTAGCACCGTTTTGGACACGCGCACTCGTCTGAGTGTGACTTTATAGTTTGTGGTGTACGAATGTGTTCGTAATAGACATTTATTTTATGTACGGCAGCAATCCGAGTAAAGAGTCAGTCAAAAAATACAACCCGGATGGAAAAGTTGGAGCGCAAAATATAGATCGCGTGAATAATTCATATCCCGTCGCACAAACATTGGGACTATCGAAGAGTCTTTTTGGGCAGGAAAAATGTGTCGAATGCTTGGCGTGACATTTTTTTTGGGTCATGATTGACAGGCATTTGTAGCGGTCCATTCCGTTTTGGGAATTGCGATTTTCTGTATAAGGTGGAATATACAGTGCATTTCCATTTCATGATATCGTTGGGGGACGATGAATTGATTAGAGCAATTTTGAAGCCAGTACCCATCGGACCACTCATTTATGCAACTATCGAGTTCGTCTCGTTAATTTAATATTTCATTTGTCCCTATCGCATTGTGTTTCAATTAATAATGTTCTTGACCTGATCGATACCGTTCCGCAGCGGTATTTCTTGAAACAATTAACGTTCTTTTGGATAACGAGACTTCATTTCACTCACACTTATTGAA
This sequence comes from Ophion obscuratus, assembly GCA_964007375.1. Classification (NCBI taxonomy): domain Eukaryota; kingdom Metazoa; phylum Arthropoda; class Insecta; order Hymenoptera; family Ichneumonidae; genus Ophion; species Ophion obscuratus. The sequence goes on along the minus strand of OZ023317.1, from coordinate 31,971,807 downwards.
AATTCTGGTAGACTTCTTCGATTCACGTTTAACATAATTTTCGTTACTTTCTCACGCGATTTATTGCTGATCTGATGGCGGAAAATGAAGAATTAGTCGATCTTGTCAAATATACATGCAGAGTAGTCGAATACTCTTATATGTATTTTGATGAAATTAAAATTCAACGCATCCCCGAATTCATGATCAGTTATAATGAAAAAGCCATTTAATTATTTTTAGTTATAAAATAGCGGTAATTAAATCGGCTAGAGCGATCGATTGCGCCTCTCGACAATTAGGACGCGGTATCTAATTTAGGGAGTGCACACCACTCTGCAAAATTCACGAAGTCCTTGTCACTCATAAAATAATGGTAACCCAGTCGACGACTAACCGACCGTTTGAAAGAGGACGCGTAAAATTCTCCACCCCCTTTACACACACGAATACACATGTCGGGACATTGTCATAGTCGCGGATAATTTACAATGCAAAAGTTAGGAATTTATGAGCAGTTATGGAAATAACGTGATCCAATTGGCAACAGTGAAATCGCGCATGAACATGGCCATGGAGACATTTGTCGGGGTGTCCCGAGATGCACCCACGTCTCTATAGGGGCTTCTTAGGGAAACCACACATAGAAGTCCTCATTGGGATTCTATTGGCCTCTGCACTATTCCCCAAAGAACACCGTTTGGGCATTTTTACCACGTTCGAATAGAAAATATGTGAAAAGTCACGGGGAAAAAGCTCGGCATGCTGAAACATAACCTGCACGCTGCATGAGCGTATACGCGTGTGGTGATATTATGTAAAAGTGGAACCCAATGAATAACAAACGATAATTACAGTGGGTTTTCAGTAATGTGATTGAAATCGATTTTTAAGAAAACCTTTTTTAAGAAAACGTTTATGATTTTTTTCAGATCCACTCATTTTGTATATCTATAGAGGAAAGTAACCAAATATGACGTAGTATCCTTAAAATGTGATACCACCATTTCCCTATAATAAATAGTTCAAAACGCAATACCAGGACATCTTCTACTATATCTCATTCACTCACTTTAGGATCGCACTCATTTCATCTGGTCGGTAGGGCGAGCGGTGTGGTTGTGGCGGAATGTGTTTTGTTTTACGACGTTGAAGTTTGCATCGATGGAATGCAACGAACATTAATTTTGTTAGATTGCTCAAGCATTTTTCCACGGATTTGGGCTACAAAAAACCCTCAAACGTTTTTCAGGACCCTTGTTGAAAAACTTCCACATAAATAGACGAGAAAATATTTTCGACAATAAAGAATATTGAAGAAAAAAAAGGATTTTCGTTGTATTCCAACAATGCAAACTTCAACATCGTTTTGTTTTGTCGGTGGTAGAAAACTTTTCAAGGTACGTAAAAGATAATGTCTTTTCGTTAATTAGTTGAACATCATACTGTGACTCTATGTTGGGCATGCTGCGTTTACGTCAATATTTTTGGGACGTTTTATTGTTTGTTGTTACTAGTCAAATGCGAAGACAAGATTGAACCGGTCGGAAATTCCAAATATGGAGAGTCACTGGGTATTGAATTATGGAATATTCCATAATTGGGTTCTAAGACTTAGATGGTTGGATACCTCTTTCCATATTGCGTTATATTTATTATTAGAATGCCGTCTTCACGCTCAAAATAAAAACGGAAGGATTGGAATAAAGATAAGATAGCTGAAAATATAAAAATGGTTCTATAAACTGTAGAAAACTATAAACAACTTCGTTTCGCCTATGCTAGAAAAATGAACCGTCTCCAGATGAAGCAGCAGCCACCCCGTCAGCAAGAAAAAACGATGTTGAGCACATACCTTGAAAGTCTTTAAGTACAACACATTTTGATGATGGAAAGCAAGTTCCGTGGCTTGACCACAACCGGTGTTCGTGGAATATATGTTGGCAAAACGCAATAACTTGCGAAATGCATTCAGTAAATCCGGCAGGGCCGGTTTCCTTATTTTCTATTAAAAAAAACGTCGTGCCTAATTCTAATGTTCCATACTTGGGTATCCATAAAAGAACCTTTTTTTAATTTTCATTATTCAACAATTTTGATACTGTTAATTAATATTAAAAACACACACTGTTACTAAGTCAAGCTAAAGTGTAAGACTGTTTATGATTACCATCAAACGTCTTTAATTTGTGATTCTCTTTTTATGTCAAGAAAATAAAATGGTATTCCATATTTGTCACTTTCCTCTATATTTGATTTAATAAATTCAACGTACCGAATGCGCTGGGATCCATCAAGAATCGTATCGGATTCTGTTTGATAATGTGGGATGACACTTTCTGCTTGGGTCGTGAAAAAGAGGGTATGTAGCAATTTTAATCGCAACGACACAACAAATTGAAAAATACTCCAATTTGTCTTGTTTGCTTTTCCTTAATAAAAAAAAAACTGACATAAATTGAATCGGCTGAGTGACGTGGCTGAAATGATCCCAACGAGGGAAAAAGCAGCTCTGACGAAAAAAGGGGCTCGGGAATTCTCGTCCCGCGATCAGCCATAAGCCGACACAAAAATGGATCACAAATATCGATGTTTTTCTGCAAGGCGCTTCTTCCTATGAATGACCATAAATCAGTGCTGTAATCTCGACACGATAGAAAATAATAATAGCTCGGTGGCCTTACGTGAGTCGGTGCCGCCCACGGGGGCAAGAGGATTTGAAAAGCTCGTCCGCGTGGGTGAATGTGGAAAGACCGGGGCCGGGGGGGGGGGGGGGGGGGTAGCACGATTTCTCCACTACTATAATGGGGTCGGATTGGATTGTGTTACTCGTAATATAATTGCGTTACGATCCTTCGTATCATCATCAACTATAACGCTCTTGGCTCTCGGTGTTCATATATCACAAAATTCTCACGATCGTTTTCCCGTTTCTTCTCCTCCTCCGGCTTTCCCTGCGCGTTCATTTTCTAGCGATTCTTAACGAAGGTTCCCGGGCGTGTAACGAGTAGGATGAATCCTGGAGCGAATCGTCTGGCAACGTGTACACATAGAAGGGAGAAAGGAAAGTGGATGATGCTCGATCAACGGGAGAGATAATAACGTGTTGGATTGGAAGGTCGTGAAAGCGGTTAATTAATAAAGGCTCCATCGCGTGCTCGGTGGCTGGAGGAACGCGCAGCCCCATGCGTAGGGGAAGCAGGGGCGATATGATAACGCTAATGTCATGTTTAAATAAAACAATACATATATGAGCCAGTCAACTTTAATTATTCTTTTAAACTAATCAACATTTATTAATCTTTTAATTTTCGAGGTAAAAAAATCAGTCCTCATTGCCATACAATGTATTAGGACTTGAAATTAATTCGTAGCGTTTTTTTAATGAAAATAAAATATTTACTTTAAATGAAAATAAAAAAATACATTATTGAAAGTATTGCCCATCACTTTCTACTACTTTTCACCATCTTTCGGGCCGGGTACGAATAGCGTGTCGCACGAACGCCTCGTCTTTAGATGCAATCCACGAATCGACGGATTTTTGACCATCTGCGTAAAAGGTGAACTTCTGCTCAGACAGGCTATGAGCCATCGAACGAAACAAATGGTAATCAGAAGGAGCGATATCTGGATAATACGGCGGGTGGGGTAGGACTTCCCATTTAAGTGTTTCCAGATATGTTTGTACCGGTTTTGCGACGTGCGGACGAGCATTGTCGTGCTGCAAGATGACTTTGTCGTGTCTTTTGGAGTATTTCGGCCGCTTTTCTTTCAATGCACGGCTCAAGCGCATCAATTGCAGTCGGTAGCGATCCCCAGTTATGGTTTCATTCGGTTTCAACAGTTCATAATAAATCACACCCCTCTGATCCTACCAAATACAGAGCACTGATGTTGGTGGTCGGCCGGGCTTAACCTATGACTTTCTGCGTTTCGGATTGTCGTAATGGATCCATTTTTCATCACCAGTGACAATTCGATGCAAAAAACCGGGAAAAGTGGGAAGTAAAACTCCTCGCAAAAACACTTTATTCGGCACAAATGTTGACATATTCGATAAATTATAAAGTGTTGTTATTTACGATCAAAAAGAGGTTATGTATAGCAAATTACATTCAATGATAGCTGTTTCACGATGAATCCATTACTGTCGGTAACAACGAAATATTGTACTATCCCATGTAGGGTGATAGGTAGTGGCCAATGATTGGCCGATGCTCGACGCCAAGCTTGCCAACATTGGCACTCGAGCTTGGCCCGATCATCGACCGAGCCTTGGATGATAAGAGCGGCCCGATATTCGCAATCAATATTGGCCCTAGAATGGCTTATGAGAATCGGCCGAGCATTGCGTAGGAGTTCATTCGAGAATCGGCCAACAATAAGCCCCCTCAAGGTTGCCGTCATTGGCACTCGAGCTTGGCCCGATTATCGACCGAGTCTTGGCGGATAATTGTGACCCAATATAGATCACTAAAATTGGTCCTTCACTACCAAAAAAAAAAATTAATTACTTTTGTATTGTAATTCGTCATTACCTGGTCTTTCGAAATGATTAGTTCGAAGAAAATATTTCACCCATACGGGGTTCGAACCTTGAACTTCCCTACTCATAGCCAAACACGCTGCCCCTATGCTACCGAGTGCTTGTAACATTTGAATCACAGATATGGCATAAGATACCAAATGGGTTCTCACCATTATTTGTATCACATAAACTATATCAATTAGTTAATATAATTGTGATAATTAGAGAGCGTTGTCGAATGACATGTTATAGAATTTTCAAACCTAACCTATATATATATAATTCCTCTCTCTTCACCTTCTCTACCCCCACAACCCGTTAATATGTGTGTTGCAATAAAGACAGACCATTAGTTCATTAGTTCAAGTTTAATTTGAATAAATAAATATATTTAAAATGAATAATTCCAATAATGGAATGCAATAGGAAAAATTTGATTTCACGAAAAATCTAGTTAATTCAAATAAAAAATAAATAAATAGACTCGGTTAGTTAATATTAATAGAATTTTTCTGTCAGTGTAGGATGGTTCATAAAAATCGGCAGAGTATCGCGTATGAGCTCGTTCGAGAATCGGCCAACAATGAGTGCATTGATTTGGTAGTATATTTGTTAAGAATAATGTCCAATGGACTCGTAAAAAGTATTTGTCTCGTCTCTCAATGACTTCAACGCGAAACAATGAATCGTCAATATACGAATTGCGGTTCGATCATGCGTTACTCGGCCGAACATTGACTTCGTATCGGCAAAAACATGATTGGCGAGTCTATACTTCGCCAAACATCGGCCTCATATCGATAAACCAATTATGAACAAGTCTATACTTGGCCGAACATTGGCCTCGTATTGGCAAACCAATGATTGGCCAGTCTATACTTCGCCAAACATCGGCCTCGTATCGACAAGCCAATGATTAGCGAGTCTACGTTTGGCCGAACATTGGCCGTGTATCGGCAAACCAATGATTGGCGAGTCTATACTTCGCCAAACATCGGCCTCATATCGATAAACCAATAAGGAACAAGTCTATACTTGGCCGAACATTGGCCTCGTATTGGCAAACCAATGATTGGCCAGTCTATACTTCGCCAAACATCGGCCTCGTATCGACAAGCCAATTATTAGCGAGTCTACGTTTGGCCGAACATTGGCCGCGTATCGGCAAACCAATGATTGGCGAGTCTATACTTAGCCAAACATCGGCCTCGTATCGATAAGCCAATGATTAGCGAGTCTATATTTGGCCGAACATTGGCCTCGTATCAGCAAACCAATGTTGGCTAGTCAATACTCAGCCGAGCATTGGCGTGGTAAATCGATCCTCGTCCCGCCAACATTGGTCCAAGTATCGGCTGTTACGGTTCGATTGGCGAAACCTACATGGGTACCTACGTCATCTCTTGTAAAACGCTACGAATTAATTCCAACACCTAATATATTTTTAAGCAAACCTTTTTTTCCCCATCTTACCCCGTATGCAGGGCAAGATGAAACAGCGCTGGGAGAATGATGGGACACGAATTATTGGCATCTTTCTTTTCATCCTTATTTTCATAGGAACGGTTGCGTGTATGTATGTCCCTCAATTATCCCTTTCGCTTCGGGAAACTCATATATATGTTTGACCTGAACTAAAGTAGTCTGACGGTCACCTCGTGAATTTTTAAAAACTTCTGATGTCATACGTTGAGTAAAATCCATTAGTAGTATTTTTCCCTTGACTCTGGATGGAAGATATGAGTGTAAATAATACAACGTTGGTCTTTGCGTTGATCCCTGCTTTGGGGAATATTACAACTTGCAGTATTACTGATAAAATTTTGTTTGTTCAAATGACATTGTATTATTTGAAAAACTAAAGTTGATGAAAGTCATATATATTTTCAAAAGCTCGTGGCGAAAGAGTTAAGGTCTTTACGGAGTCTAGCCGTCGGGGATGAAGTACGAGGGGAGCGCCCTATGCTTATGCTTAGGGCCGATTCATTGTTATCAACTGAGAGCTATAACATCATATCATATTACATCATATTAGATCATATTAGACTTTCAAACCATTTTTTTACACCTATTTATTTAAATACGCATTTTTGAGCATTCGATGATTACATGAAATGTTTTCATTATTTTGTATAAATATTTTCTATAATTTGTTCTCGCTCCACTAACGCGAGACAAATTGGCAATGCTGTAAATCGTGGTATATGATAATGCGCAGGATGACAGAAGTGTCGCAAAGTTAGAGACGTGCGCGCCCCGTTCTTAACCTCAAAATCGGCCCGAGGAGTTGTCAACGATGAATATCGGTTCGAGTAAAAAATCTCTTCGTTGGAAACGAAAAGTGTGTACTAGAGCTGTCTGCAATCTAAAGGGAATAAAAAACGCTAAACATATTCCGATATTCTAAAAGAATTTAAGTTCGAAAAAAAAACCAGTGTGTTTTGTGTTCTTCTAGACATTTCCCGAAACTTATTTCTAAACATAGATCTCAAATCAAAAGTAATGAATTATTACTAATTAAGAGGATGCAGACAAATAATATTCCTCATTAATTATCCTGACAAAGTATTTTGAGGTCCCCGGAAATAATGACTAAATGTAGTTAAGATAGGTATCATTTGTGCTGTCAACAACGTTGCTAGGTTTTCACATCCTGATAGTTGGTGTGCTTGAGTTTTGCACAAATTCGCGATAACATCGAAATTCGCGATAAAATTCGAAAGAAACAGTAATACTAAAATGGTGGGGCGCATCGTCATCTTCACCGTGTCAAAGGTTCATCCGATAGTGAGTCGAACCGTACGTATTTTTCGCTCAGTAGTAGCGTTTCGACGTGGCCGCATAACGGAACACGAATAGATTGCCTACTTTTACGTTCCTATCCTCTGTTCGATCGAATTGCACAAACCGCCAATTATTCAATAGTACCTGGTACATGCGACGCCCGCAGAGGCAAGCTACAGTAGCAATGGTTTTTTGAATTTTTTTTACCATAGCATTAGACACAACAAAAAAGAAAGAGTCTAGTAACTACGAATTTCCAAAGAAAAAGATCATATAATAAACGAAAATAATTATTGTTTTGATAAAGAGTGCAATTTGGTAAGACGCGTCGAAAAACGAAAAACCAAACAACCATATATTAGCGAGTAAGTTGGATAAGATTCATTCATTACTTACATATTTATAATGATAAAACAACGAAATAAACTACCTTAAAAAAAAGTACCTGGTACATTGCTTTTTATACATTTCTCAAAATAAAAAAAAATGGTCAAGTTTTAAACAAAAATTCCCGAGCAAATATATCTTACGAGAACAGACCAAACAACTATGAAAAGGTGATTTATTGGATAATGGATTACCAAATGGATCTTACTGTCTTATCGAAGAGTCATCAATTCCTTCCTTGCTATGTGTGTGTGTGTGAGGGGTGGAGGGTGTATATCCATCGTCCGATCATACTTGGCTCTAATATTATAGATATATTTGCCACCTTTCCTCGCACCTCCGTATTATCACCTCTATTTCTTTCCCCGTTTCTATGGAATCGAGACAAATCTAGGGCGAGATGAAAAATGTTACGGATACTGTTAGCTACGAGAACCAGATTATGTGTGTGTGTGTATTACTTACTAGTCGTGTGTATATATACATAACTATTTTTTCTCGTTTTAACGTAAGGTCCCGCGGCTCCGTGTTCCAAAGCCAAATTTATCTCGCTCTCTCGCTCGTCGGTTCGGGCTCATCCCTTATTTCTATCCTTTCGTTTATTTTCCATACACACGCGTCTCATATCCGCCTTGGGCTCCTCTCCGATGGGCCCATCACGCGCTCACCTCGTTGTACTCTTTTTATTCTTGCTTTTTTTTTACTACGTTTTCCTTTTTCACCATCTCCCTCGCACTATCATTTTTCCCCCGTGGATATACGATGTCTGTGTGATATATACAACGCATGATGTTATATACATTATACTGATGTTCATATATCTCGTGTGTGTATGTGTGTATTGGCGTATATATATATATATATATATAAGTAAATGCAGTATCTCGCGCTCTATGTTAGTGCACCGACGCCAGGGGAGTGCCCGAAGAGAGGGAGAGAGAGAGAGAGAGAGAGAGAGGGCTTAAATCCACCTAGCAATATCCAAATTGCCTCGGTGGTGAATTTAACGTTTCTCGAGATAGCTTCGCGGACAAATCGCCAGGGGAATAAAACAAACCGCGAGATTAGACGGAAACCAGCAAAATGTGATATATACATACACACACCTATATATATATATAAATATATATATATGTATATATATATATGTATGTATGTATGTATGTATGTATGTATGTATGTATGTATGTATGTATGTATGTATGTATGTATATATGTATATGACTGACAAATCGCTTCTAGAACTGCCGTAGAGTACGTCACCGCACACGTAGAACTAAAATCATCAGAGCATTAGCAACGCTAAAACATCCTCTCTCTCTCTCTCTCTCTCTCTCTCTCTCTCTCTCTCTCTCTCTCTCGCTCGTTAAGTTTCGCGGCTTCCACTAAGTCCGCTTTTCTCTCATCCACAAGCATGTCTCCAATTCCACAACTCGAGTCTGTAGAAACTTCGGATGAGCCTCAAACGTCGCGCGTTCTCCCATTCCTTGATTCCGCATTCGCGCCGAATCCCGACGCTCAAAGCAGATGGCAAGAAATAAGACCGAGAAAAGTGTGAAAACGGGAGGAGAATGGCACAAAACAAAGGGCGTTCGAGCAACCGTGGGTGCGGATAAGCTGGGAAGCTACGTTTATTTTTTTCATCCCTCTTACGAGCATCGAATCAGTGTTAGTTCCCAAAGGGAAAGCGTAGGCGAAAAGGCACAATTTTTATTCTTTTTCAAAATCCAACAGAGAAAAGCAGAGAAGCTGCGAAATTTAAAAATAGTGGAAAACCACTCGCAGGGATTTAAAGGAATTATCCAACTATACGGTGGGACGTCAATCTCGTCCTTTACTTTTTATTTTTCAAATCGTTGCAAGGCACTCAAGTGAATCTTTTTTTCCGTTGGAAAAATTGCTATACCTTGGAAAGGATGCAGATAGGTTTTTTTTGGATATCAATCGGCCGGGGCGATGTTCTTTACGAGTTTTTTTGTGAGAACTGACACAACGAGCGATTAGTTCGCCACGATTTATGGCGGAACGTCAGAGGCTGCTTCGCGGAGCCTGATGGAACTGCGATAAGATGATGAGGTATGGAGGGCTTGTGAGGAAAGCGAAAAGCATAGAGTAGATGGGTCAGGTGGATCCATGCCTTCATGGGAAGCGACGTGAAAGACTGCCGAAAAGCGCCATACCCTAATCGATGAATCCACGAAGGATATTTTGAACCTGCTATGTCTATTGGCTGTCATCATACTTGGTGGTTCTGCGACGGGTTCGCAAATTTTAGCCACATGTCCCTCAAAAGGATCTTCACGTAAATATGGTCACACCTATCCAAAGGTGGTTTTGATGTCATTGGGGTTTACACAATGTTGAGTCTGAGGGCCAAAGGCAGCGGTGAGGACGGTCTTGGAAGTCGAGCGTCTTCAAAAAATCCAGTTTTACCATGAATACATGCAAGACGAGGAGGCCACAGAAGCCGAATGAGAAAATACAGGTCGTTACAGCGAAGGCGAGGGAGTCGCTGGCGCGATGGCAGATAAATCGAAGCTATGAGCCGGAATATGCGATGTGGCCGCGCGAAAATCCTTCAAATCCATTACTCCCGAGTCACGAGAGAGAAAATACGACGAGACGAGTCGTAGTGGCAAGATTGGGAGGATAGGGGATGAATAAGGTAAGCCCCGTCGTCCTAACATCGAGAAGAAGGTATACGACGAAGTGAATGCATCTTCCAACATTATGATAGGATGAAGCGCGCTGTCTTCGAGAAACGTGTGTATACCTAACGTATTTCTCACTTTTTTGCAATCTTCTTCCGGTTTCCGGCGAAGTCGTGAAAACGCCGGTTAACGTCGTGGACTTTCGAATGTTGCTCGAGGCTTTGCTTTTTCGTATATATGCGAACGCGCATAGCTATTTCCACTTTCTCTCTCATCTTCTGGGATGACTTCTGAGCCCTTATACCCACTTTTCTCTGACATCTCTGCACCCTCACGCAGCGAGCCATCCATGCCGGGGACCGCGTAAGCCGCCGCGAGAGTCGCGGCCGCGGAAGATTTCCCATGTGTCAACCCCTCCGGGCACTTTATTTCCCAGCAATCATCGGTGTGTTCTCTCATCCCTCGTATACTCTTCCTTACTCCTCTTCCCTTTTCACTTCGTTTCCAGCTCACTCATCCTCTCGTTCTATTTCTCTCTCTCTCTCTCTCTCTCTCTCTCTCTCTCTCTCTCTCTCTCTCTCTCTCTCTCTCTCTCTCTCTCTCTCTCTCTCTCTCTCTCTCTCTCTCTCTCGAGGTGTAGGCGACCTGCACGACGAGCCCCGACGCCCCCGACGCCTCATCCTTATCTGCTCGTACACGTTTTAGTAATACCTCTTTTAATAAATACATATCTCCGACAAGCTTTCCAAGCCCTCGAGCCCTTCCTCCACGTTGATGCTTCATTTTCTTTCGCTCGACGATCATTTTATATTTCACTTTTTGGCATTGGCCTTTCTTCTTTCTCGTGTGCGTGTGTGGCTGGCGTAGTTCGGACCCTTTAGCACATATTAACATTCGCCCGACTGCGAGGGGAGGAATCGACAGGGGAATAGACCAATGTTCGTTTCGACTCGATCTTATTTTTCGTTCGCTTTTACTCTTCGTTTTTTGTTTCCCGTCTCCCGTGACGCGTAATATTTCCTGATGGTGGTATTGAAATTTGTGAATGTACGTAGATAAATTTGGAAAGGATATTTTGAACCCGCCATATCTGCGTGATGTCAACTATCAGCATATGTGATTGTCTTGAGGATGGTCCTTAATCTCTTTTGGTAAATATTCGGAAGTGTCACTCCCGCTAAAAAGTGGCTGCACATTTTTTTATCAATTCTTTATGATTATAAAACCTTATATTGAGTTATATTTTAATAGCGCATAATGTTTTTGATGCATTAACATTTTTTGGGGGTTGTTTGGGTTTGTTTGACAGTTTGAAGTTTGACTAAAATCAATTGAAATCTTGAAAAATAGTTCGAAAGATCGACGAATGAAAATCTTTACAAAAATATTTATTGACATTGTTTTTTTAATGCGTTGCCATAATAATATTAAATATGATGTTTTTTTACTGAAATAAACCATACAAAAAAACAGCTCGATTCTGACAGGAGTGATACTTCCGAATATTTACCTTTCTTTTATAAATATTGTTGCTTTTTGGGACAGGATGTTCCTTGATGAATTGTATGAAATGGCTTACATTCATTCGGAAGTCATTTTGAAGCCATTGGGATTTGCACAATGTTGAGTATGGAGACGATTGGGCTCTGACGTCCTCGATTCAAATGTCCGTGAAGTCACTTTTCCCACGTATATTCACATAGGTAGATGTATGTGTGGGTGAGTGTATGCACGTTCCGAGAGATGCATCGGAACGTCGGGCTTAACGTATATTCGATGATGTGTGTTCATCTGTGCAAATCCCGGTGGTGGGCATCCACTCTTTCCTTCTCGATCTCTTTCTCGTTCTTTTTCTCTTTCTCTCTCTTTCTGGATCCGCTCTTGTTTTTCTCTCGGTATAGGAAAGCACCGGGAATAAGTCGATACACATCGAGAGCTGCTGCGCTACATTCGGATGTGACACTGGTCCTTGTGTGACATCAGGCTTGCGGGATTTCTCAATGCTCTTTTTTTATTTGTACATATCCATTGCTATTTCCGATCATCGAAGCAATGATTCTTCCAGCTTCGATCCCTATATCGATATACGTGTATGTGGGTTTAATGTTTTGTGCGCGTGACTGTATGTGCGTGTCTGTGTGAAAAAAGGAATAAATGTCATGAGAGAGCGAGAAGTGGTGCGTGTGGTCGAAAAGGCGATATGTCGCTAAAGATTTCAAATAAGAATAAGATTATAGACGAAACTGAAAACTCTAAGGCGATAGGGGGAATTTAGAGCGAATGACAGATTTATGACGAACGTGTTTGTGCGTAAGTGAGATTGCGAGGGTTCCTTGGAAGAGCGTAGGTGACCAGTGTGGTGAGCGGTTAGGCATTCCATGGAACAAAGAGTGCATAAAACGAGTGTTGGTGTGACCGAGATGAGTGGAAAACAATAAAGAGAGAAAATGAGAGTTTGCCTGGATGAAATATTGAAGAGGCGATCAGTCTAAGATGAAGATCGAGAGCGTAAAGGTCGAGAGCAGTTTGACTCATTTTATGTTGTAATGGCTCTGTATTTCGTATTCACTATATTAAAACGTAGGTATTCATATTTTCTTACATTAAATATCCGTCTACAACGATTATGAGTCTACATGTCTGAACATCTAGCGGACGGGTGGGGGTCAAAATGTCTAATGACCAAATATAGAACGATAAAGATTGCGAAACGACAGCATATATTATGAACTCTCCAAATAACGAAGGTTAAATTGTTCGAAATTTTATCCTTTGAGCGATGACGAAATCGAATAACTATTACACCAAGGGATTATTTATTCGAGTGTTCATTATTTCGAGGACATATATTCAGATAGTGTGCAGTTTGAGTCATACAAATACAGATTCGAACAATCTACAACATTCATATCTCCGAAATAGAAAAAAGTGAGTACCTAATATTCGTAATACCGTCCATAGCAAAACGCCATATATCGAGACTACAAACTTCGAATGTGTAGATCTTAGAAACGCAAATGATCGATGGTCCAAAATGGCGAATACCTAAAAGGCAAACACGGTATGGCTGCCTGACCGGACTGACCACTAACGTCATCCGCCATCATTATGAAGCGCAAATAGTATTGCTCGATCCCAAGTTTTTGCTATCCAGACCGTTCGCCATTTTGGCCCATCGCTATTTTAACTGACCGACTTTTTGGTCCTTCGCTTTAATGAATTTGAAATTGTAAACTGTGGTAATATTTACGATTCGACGATTTGACGGCTCGAATTGTTTGGTGTATTTTTACAGGCGAATCGATATTATGTCTAATTATTTCGTTAAATCTGATATTTCTTTTCGCTATAAATTAACTTCGAGATTTTTGTGGTCACAATTTCGATTAACTATTTTACAGACTATCATAAGATTGATCTATCTATATTGGAACGTTCGTCATTACTGAATTCGAAATTTCGGTCCTTCTGAATATTGATCGTTCGAATTTCCGATCCCCACCCTAGCGAACGGGTCGATTTACCTTAAATCCGCGGAATTTATTGTTTGCGATTGTTTTTTTAATATCCGGGCAATGGGACGTCAAAGATCGCTGGGCTTCTCTGAATGATGAAGGAAAAATGGATTCGTGATTCTTACGGTTCTTCAGACCAAAATCAGGAATGCAATTTGCGTACTCGTGTAATATTATAATTCTGCTGGGGCAATGCATAATATGTATACCGACACTAGTGGATGGGCGGTCGGAGTTCGGCTCCAGCGGTCCTTTGAGTTAAGGCGTTAGGCCACAGTAACGGGTATAAAATCATGTGCGAATTTAACAATTTTGTTTCGTATGAAAAAGTGATTCACTCATAAAATGAATCAACATCTATTTAGTATGAATATCAAGCTATTAGAAAATATATAATTTTTTTGCAATCTACGAAATGGCCGACTACTCGATACTTCTCGAAACAGCTTTTTTTCAATTGGCATGACAAATAACTTCAAGAATTTTCACTCGATTTACTTCAAATTTAAGAGTTATGTTCCTAATAGCATTTCGCAGAGAAGTACATACGGAATTTCTAATTAATCGAAAACTTTTCATTTTATGAGCAGTTTATGAGCAGTTATAACGAAATTTTTCACTGAAAATTCATTTCTTAAGTTCAAATACCTACAACTTTTGAATGAAACAATATTTTGTAAATTCCGTACGTAGTTCTCTAGGTATTCTAATGTAGATTGACGAGAATTTTTGTTTTTTGTTCTCGGTAAAAAATTGTGGATGCTAAATGTCACGCCGCGGAGCGCCTAAAAGATAACAAAAGAAAATATTAGTAGTCGGCCATTTTGTACATCGAACATGAAATATATATTTTCTAACAGCTTGATATTCATACTAAATAGAAGTCTAATTAATTTCATGAGTGAATCATTTTTTCATACGAAAAAAAAATTGTTAAATTCGCACATGATTTTATACCCGTTGCCGTGGCCTAACGCCTTAAGCAGCATTGTGCATGGCCGACACTCGGAGCGGTGGCCACTTAGTCCTGCACCGGCTGGCGTATTAACCAGTCAGCGGAAGGCCAATACTTCTCAGACCTTGGTGTAGGTACTTGAGTAGAACGT